>OX422207.1:632980996-634180996 GCA_949130495.1 Sambucus nigra | reverse complement strand
TTTTTTTGGTGTTCCAATGTTTAACAAAAAATTCCCTGGTTTCAAATAAACCCGATTTCATTTGGATATGGACAAAATTATTCACAATACCTTGCATAGATATATAGCACTCATTTAATGTTCTAACATTTAATGTCGTGTTCTGAATTTCAGAAAATCAATTATGTCTTCAGATGCAAATGCAACGCAACAACCATCTTCTGCTCGAACTTTGTCTCAACCATTGGGTAACAAAGATGAGAAGGATAAAATTCCAATCATAGTTGAAATTGACGGCTCTATTGTGGGTGATAATTGTAAGAAGTGGAATTCTCGTGTAGGGGATTTAGTGTGAAGTCTTATTCCTGTTAGCTATGATAAGTGGAGAAAGGTGCCACAACACTTCAAAGATGATGTATGGTGCACATTAATGGTATTATTCAATTTTCTTTGAGAATACTATCCATACGTGATGTTTTTTCCTTTTTAAAATACAAAACATACATAGATATACCATGGATTCAACAATTTATTTTTTGAATCATAGTATGTTCATACGTAAAGCAAATGTATAAACTCATTTTGTTGTTTTGTAACCTTTTGCTATTTTTTTATTTACATTTTTCAACAGGACCAATTTGAACTTAATGTTTCGGCTGAAGTTGCTCGCCCTTTGCTTGAAAAACCTTGGTCCCAAAGGTTTAGGACCTTTAAGTCTAGTTTGCGAGACCATTTAAGGAAAATGGTCGTGAAGTGCCTCAAGGTGTTGATCCTGAAATTTGGAAAAAAAAATATAAAAAATGAAGACAATCCCAAAAAGAAACAACAAAATATTAAAAATAGTGAAAATCGACAAAAACTTCAAATTCGCCATTGTCTCGGGAGTTGTAGCTATGCCCAGAAAGCATTCAAAAAGGTAGGCATTCATGTTTATAATTTCCAGTCTTAACATTTTTTAGTCTTACACTTGACATCAAACTTATAGGGAAAGGAAGAGCCTACTAAAAAATTTAGGTGAATAGATAAGTGGATTGCGGGACACGGTGATGAAAATTGGAATGTGATGGCAAGTGCTAAGGCTAAATATGTGAGTATTTTATTTTTTGTCTGTGATATTATATTTTTTTTTCTCCTTTAGTTTTTCCTCTTTTATATGTATTTATAGTTTAGCATTTTGTTGTTCATACTATAGGATGAGTTGATGGCTACTGAGAATAGAAGAAAATGTGAAGGAAGTAGCCATGATGAGGGAGGCATCGACACGGATGTAGTTGCTAAAGTATTTGGGAAGGACAAAAGGGAAAGTGTTCGTGCATATTCAAGCCATATCTCTAGGACACAACTTATTCATATTGGGATTGCGAGTGAGGAACTTGAACGGGGGAAAACAGAAAATGGAAAAGATGCATGGAATAATTATGAACTCAACTCAAGACTACACACTGTCAAGGATACCCTCAAGGTAGATTTTCGTGTTTTAAAATTTTATCATGCCATGTTACAACTTCATTGTGTTATTCGTGCTCTTAACTTTTATTTTTTGTCCATTTATGTTACAGGTTATGTGTCATATTGTATCAAACATGAAAGAAAGTGGGGCACCGTTGAACACTCCCACGAGTGATCGATCCATCTCAACTAATCGCCCTTCTCCTTTAACCCAAAACGTGGACAATGTTTTCGCATCGCTTGGTGCAATTCAAACCCATCCTCCTCTCCACGTTCCCATGAATGAACCTAAAGTCCTATTGTGTAATAGATTTGGTAAAAATTTGGCAAAAGTTCATGTTGTGACAGATCCATCACGACAAACGTGTCATTTCAAGCATCCCCAAAATGGAGAGAAGATAGTTTGTGTGGAGGAAGTGTTTGACCCTGACGCTCATTTGTAGGAAGCTCCTTAAGATGGTTTCGATACCTTAGTTGGCTTCACGGGTGGGGGATATCTCATATGGATTGATTTTTGGTTGAAGTACATTTGATTCTATTTATGGATGGATCATAACATTTATTTTTGCTTATGTTTTTGTGTTTGTGGACCTTTTCTAGTATGTTTGGATGGTTGCTCTATAATTCTTATGGATTATGCACATTTATGCATTTATGGATAATGATATGATGGCTATTGATTATGTATACTTCTCTCTCTCTCTCTCGCTCTCTCTCTCTCTCTCTCTCTCTCTCTCTCTCTCTCTCGCTCTCTCTCTACCTATCTATCTATCTCTTTTTATATATGCTAACTTCATTAATTATTTGAAAATTTTAACAAGCATGAGTTTTTATGAATTTCTTTTTGGTGATTGTCTTTGATTTTACTATTTGGCCCCATTCAATGATGGCATTGATTTTGAAAGGGTGATATATATATATATATATATACGACTTTTTCCAACAGAGTAGAACTGTTAGAAAGTCCCACTTCTAACGGTTTAAATCCGTTAGTAAATAAAAGGAAAGGCATAAATGTGAAAATAAGTCCTCACATAAGTAACGGTTTTTATTATTTGTAACAGTTATTTTTCGTTAGAAATAACAAATTTCTAACGGTTGTAATCCGTTAGCATTAATAAATTTTCTAACGGGTTATGTCCGTTAGAAATGATATTCCCAACACATTATTCCTAACGGATATATCCGTTAGAAAATTGATTACTAATGTGTGTTAGTAAATGGTCATTGTGGTGTAGTGATTATGAGGTGTAACATGATAATTTGATGACCTCAGACCTTAAACATCATTAATTTGGTGAAAATTATGAGGTGTAACATCATATTATGGTGGCCTCAAACCTTAAATATCATTAATTTGGTGAAAATTATAAGGTGTAACATCATAATTTGATGACCTCAGACCTTAAACATCATTAATTTGGTGAAAATTATGAGGTGTAACATCATAATTTGATGACCTCGGACCTTAAACATCATTAATTTGGTGAAAATAATGAGGGTGAAACATCATAATTTGGTGACCTCAGACCTTAAACATCATTAATTTGGTGAAAAAATGAGGGTGAGACATCATAATTTAGTGATCTCAAACCTTAAACATCATTAATTTGGTGGATATTATGAGGTGTAACATCATAATTTGGTGACCTCAGACCTTAAACATCATTAATTTGGTGAAATTACGAGGTGTAACATCATATTATGGTGACCTCAGACCTTAAACATCATTAATTTAATGAAAATTATGAGGTGTAACATCATAATTTGATGACCTCGGACCTAAGACATCATTAATTTGGTGAAAATAATGAGGGTGAAACATCATAATTTGGTGACCTCATATCTTAAATATCATTAATTTGGTGAAAATAATGAGAGTGAACCATCATAATTTGGTGACCTCAGACCTTAAACTTCATTAATTTGGTGAAGATTATGAGGTGTAACATCATAATTTGGTGACCTCAGACCTTAGACATCATTAATTTGGTAAAAATAATGAGGGTGAAACATCATAATTTGGTGACCTCAATCCTTAAACATCATTAATTTGGTGAAAATTATGAGGTGTAACATCATAATTTGATGACCTCAGACCTTAGACATCATTAATTTGGTGAAAATTATGGTGTAACATCATATTATGGTGACCTCAGACCCTCAAGATTAGTTTGGTCAAAGTTATGGTGTAACATCACCACATGGTATCCTCAAACTTTAAGAACAACATGTAAGAGAAGACATTCACTAAAAGAAGCAATATAATCTGAAGAAGATGGTATTAATGATTACAATACAAATCAAATGTACCAAGATGCCATCAGGGCTCACAAAAGTTAGAGGTACAAGACAAGGAAACAAAAATTACAAAAGCTTTACAAGGCCTATGTATCTGCAGTCGCAATCGTGTCTTCTAGGCGGACGTTATTCACCTCGGCTGTGTCATCCTGAGGATTAACATCTTCGGTCTCGGTGACCTCCAATATAGCGGTCTAAGTAAGAGCAGCATCGACCTCCTTAACCTCTTGTAAGGCCTGAGCAAACCGGGGGTCACCAAAGACTAGACCTTCAAAGTCTGAGGCAGTCAAACTCCCTGAATCCTTTTCCTTAGTGGCAACCTAATTGCTAATTGCTTTGATACCTATTTTGAGGTATTCAAATCCAAAACTGATGAACTCATCATAGACTTTATAATCCTCAATAATCTTTTCTGAAGCGTCCTCTAAAGGGGCCTTAACCGCAGCAGCCACCTTAGCCTACAGAGCATCGTCTTTATCTTTCAGAGCTAACTCATGGTCTTTATTGAGATTAGTCATGTCCCTATCTCTTTGCTGAATAGGTTCCTTCAGTTAGCTGTTCCTTCAGACGATCAACCTCTACATTCAAAGAGGCTTAGACTTTTAGAGCTTCTTGACCCTTCTCTATCAGGGGAATTTTCTTCAGAGTCCAGTCCACAAAATGGTGCATGGATAAGATACCCTGCAGTGGAAGGCCAGATGTATAAGAACATTAATATAAGATAGCTGAGGTTACACTTAAGGAAAGCAAATAAATAGAAACTAGTACCTGAATTGATCTATGGACGGTAAACTCGGCTAGAAGCGGTATATCCAAAGAGCGTAGGAAATGGTTATCCTCATTGGTCATCACTGAGCCGATGGCATCAGTAGACTTCAGACCATTTCCAATCAGACTATCATTGATCTTCAGCTGAGCTAGACGCGCAGCCAAGGCATCGTTGGTGTAGATTGGGATAGCACGGTCCACTCTTTGATTCTTGCTCTGCCTTGAAGGGTCCGCATCGGTTGTGGTATTCCTCTTCTTTGTGGCATCAACCTTGGATGTGCCGACGTTCTTTTGGGTGGTAGGAGGTAGTATATTCTGTCCAGCCTTCTTCATCAACTTCACAAGACTTGGGGTAGACATTTCCCAAAGGTCGTTAGAAATACCTTCAGGGCGCTCTACAAAAAGAAATATCTGAGTTAGTAAATCAGAGGCATGAAAAGTAAGAGATAAAACTTGTGAAAAATGATACTACGAAGCTCTGTCAAAGAACCACCCCCCAGCCCTGTTTGAAAGAGGTAGTAGGGGGTCATCAGATGTTCATATTTAACCAAACGACCCTGCTCCCCTGATCTTAAAGATCCTTGACCTTTTGAATACTTTCCTGGCTAAGTCCAGGGTCGGATTTTGCAGCAAGCGATACCTTCCCCCATCTTAGAGGGGTCCTTAGAATCAACGTTCCAGAAGCCTCATGGGGACCAAATTACCATGCCCCGGATGCGAAGAAATACCGAGGTTTCCAGTTGTGATTTGAGGTCTGGGTAAGCAACGACATTTTCTTATCTGACTTCCTAGCTAAGAAGTGGTAATCGCTAGCGTGGTTTTTAGCAAAGGAAGGGACGTAACAGCCTGTAAAGACCCTGACAGGGAGATCTGAGTGGTGGACTTCCCTCCAAAGGACTATAGCCCCAATCATCACCCTCCAGGCGTTAGGGGATAATTGCAAAGGGGCTAGATTTATATGGGATAATATGGCTCTGATTGAAGGATGGATAGGGATAGGGAAGCCCAACTTGAACATCTACTCATAGACGCAGATCTCCCCATCTCGGCCATCAAATGCCCTATTACCCCTCAGAGGTCTCCTAAGATTAATAGAAGGGCCTATTGAGTAAATGTGGTTAAAATCTAGAAGATCGTACTCACTAACGGAGCGCTCAATCTTGGCTACCTCAAATGTGTCAATATCGCTCTCATGCCCATCATCTTCATCCATAGTAACATCGGCGTGAGCAGATACTGGGGGACCATCGGGAAACCTCTAAGCGAACTCTGCCCCGGTGGAGGCCGACAGGGGAATAGCATCGATAATGGGGAGAATGGCCACACTTAGCCTTACAATTTTGACATCAGAATAAGATTACGAGGTGCTAGCACCCTGGTGAGACGAGGCACGACTTGAGACCTCGACCTGATCAGGGACCTGATCTTGCCTAATTGAGTAATCGATAGCCTCCTAGAAAGAGTCTACAGATATGGGGTTTGAGGTAGACGACTCAGACTCAAATATGGGTATTGGGTCCACTAGTACCTCTGCTGGCTCAGCAGGCTCGGCTGGCTCAGGGTAGATAACCTTCAGAGGTGGAGGAAAGATGGGTCTAACAGGAAAGGCCTCAGCCCTACGAGCTTTCGCTTGGGCTAACTCTATCTGCCTAATTTTTTCTAAAGTCCTCTCACGAAGGGAAGGGAACTCTTCTATGAGTTGGTACAGGGGTCTGAGCATAAGGCAGACGACACAACACTTGGACTCAAAACCACAAATAGACAAACAACTCAACTCAATCTAAACCAAAGATCAAACTTAGAATTTGAAAGGTTTTCAAACCAAGAACACTAAGAACACCTAAGAACAGGTCACCGGAAAATGCAAAGGATGGCCGAAAAACCCAAAAGCTTTCACCGAAAAACACAAACCCTCACCGAAAAACACAAGCCTTCACCGAGAAATGTAGAAATGAAAAATAAAAGGCTGAAAATGGAAGGAAGAGGATTAAAGTGATACCTGTCTGATTGTGAAATAAGGGAGAAGAGGTTTGGAAGCGAAGAAACCCTCAAATACAACAACTGGTTGGATCTTGAAGAAAGAGAATTACAGAGAGATAACTCAGGCGGGAAAATGAAGAAGAAATAAAGAAGAAGGAAGAAAAAAGGGTTTCAAACCCACCTCATCATTTTGGCACGATTCCCAAGACCATCATTGCCTAGGGAACCTAAGGGGGCAAATCAAAATCATTATGCCTTGTTAGGCACGCCACACACTTCAGCAAGTGACATGTGTCAAAGAAATATTGGCACATAAGAAAACTCAGCCTCGGCCATGCATACCCCATAGTCACCTAATCGCAGGTAACTAAGGGTTAGGGGTGATTGATATGCCCAAAGTGCACCCTCTTGTTTAGAGCAACCAACCTCGGCTAACCTCATAGCCGAGGTGACCAGAAGCCTGTCAACCACGTCACTCAGAAGGTCGGCCCCAACCGATATTGTAACTATCTATTACACCAACCTAGGCTAGGTATCGACCGAGGACACCAAGGACTCATGGGTTTCGGCCTAGGCCGATGTTACAAAATAATCAGTCGAGATTGATAAAGTTACATAGGATCAATCTTCTTGCAACATCATCATCGACCCAAGCCGACGTTACTTCCTAACCTCAACTAGCCGTGATGGACGAGGTCCTTATGAATAACCTCAGAGCAAAGCAACAGTTGAACTTCACCAACCTCGTAATCTTCCAGGCCGAGGTTTCACCAATCAAAGAACTCCGAGCATATACAAGCATATACATGGTTTGGTACACGTGGACAAATCTATTATCACTGAATCATTCCCTCCACGTGAGGGAATATTGAGGTCATTATTGTTTACTTAAGATATATTAGGTGTCATCCTTATACTGGTTGGATCTTCATGCACATGCTCATTGCATTCTTAGGGGGTACATTACACCCCCTAAACAATATATATATAGAGGTCATCCTCTACCTTGTAGAGGATCCGAGAATATAAACCCTAGCGAAAACTCTGTTGTATTTACAGTAGAGAGAGAAAGAGGAGTGATTGTATTACTAAGGCCATTAGAGCCTCATTTGATAGTGATATTTACACTCACTTGCACAGTGGACGTAGGCAATTGTCGAACCACTTATATTGCTGTGTTCATCCCCTTCTCCTCATATCCTACTATATATATACTCTTGTGTTGCCATTGTTATCACTTGCTTGTGCTTGTTAACACCTTATCTGGTGGTGCTATTTCCAGCATCATCAATACCTAGCCTGGGTTCATGTACCCCAAACCTCTAAAAACCTAGCTGAACATGGAGAAACTAACTACGCATGTTATTTCTACGTTACATGAAGACATAATGAAGTATTTATTGCAAGCAAACATGTAAACAATCACAAGTCAGAAATAAGGAAGAAAGATCATATAGAGAATCAAACTTGAAAGAAATAAGGAAGAAAACAATACTTATATTGAACATTCATGCAAAATTATTGAGTTCTTGGTCATCTCTTTTATTAGCCTTCTTTTCCTCTCCAAACTATGTTAAAACTTATGTAAAACTAAAGTATGAGAACCTTAATCTAATGTTACGACAACTTTGGGTCGTTTTGGAAATGTTTAAAACACATACAACTCTTTAGCTAAAAAGTAAGCTAAAAGTCAAATTCTCGAATCAGGTGCATCGAACCGGTTCACTCTGAGCCCAAACCATTTTGCCCCAGCGAACCGGTTCTCCTCATGCCAAACCGGGTTGCTTAGGGAAAATCTCTGAAATTACTCTTTTGCCTATATATTTTCTTCTCATCTTCAAACGTGCATAAATTTTTTACCGTAGCTCGAATTTAGGTGTCGTTTCTTCCGGTATGTTCGTAGCTTAAATATCTTCACTTTTCATTTTGGTTCCGCATCCGAGTTCCGGTTGAAAAAATAATTAATTACCCTTGATTCTCACTTCCTTCATTTCTTTCGTTGTTTCAGTTTTCCTCTCGCATCCACTTACACTAAATACTGTAAAATATGAGAGAAATATACAAAATAATAAATAATTGCTAAAAAAGGTTAGTATCATGATTATGAGATAAATATAGTCTAATTACAATACACGGGACCGTAAAAGTGTCGAAATTAGGAGATAAATATGAAATATTTACGCCAAATCCCCCCCCTCTCCCCCAACCCTTAAATCTAACACCATCTTATTCTTCACACCATCAAACTCAGACTGAGTAGCTTTGGGAATAGTAAGATTTTTTTAAGCCTCAAAAGTTTTTTTCATCGATTTCTTATTACCAGACGATCTTCAGCGCCCCAATGATGACGAACAATCTGATTAATATAGATAATAATGTTGTTAGTATAAACACCAGTGAATCTGATGAGATTTTGGATGTTTCTCAGCTATATACTCTTAGGATCTCGATTAATAAGCCGAAAGGTCAAAATTTCACGGATTCTGATTGCATATGTGCGATAGATTTCATAGATTAAATTATTTGGCTGTCGAAAAATCACCTAGAATTCTAGTTTGATACACTAATCAATCTCTTCCTTGACTCATAGTTTCACTACAGAGATAACGAAGTTCTAGAATTCTAGTTTGATATAAAAAAAATCCCACACCCTTCATTCCTCCACCACTCTACTTTTGTACAAAAATATACCGTTACCCTTACATTAAATTCCTCTCTCACTCCACTTTTGTATGTACATTTTTTTTACTAATTTGAAAACACAACTCCAACGTGCAATTATACTACACGAAATATTGTTTTTTTACTAAAAAAAATAAACACGATTCAAATAAAAAAAAAAGACATGACATGAAAATGTATTTATAAACCCCCACAAATATAACCCAATTAAGATAACATATCGCCAATTTTTTTTACCTAACACAACCGAAATAAATTGTACACAACATAAAGCCATATTTCAACCTTATGCAAACACGACCCATTTAAAATACTTTACGATACGAAATTATTTTTTTAAAACCTAACAAAACCAAATAAATCACGACTCAACATGAATTCATATTTCTTTTATGACACGACCCAATTCTTATTTCTTTTACGACAACATGAATTAGGGAGGGCTCCAATATGGGAGCCACTTACGGACCCTCCTCCCCCCTATGGGATGTTTAAAAAAAATGTGTTTTGAAATATTTCATGATACCCGTAAAAAATTAGTTCAAAATGATTTTTTTTATATTTAAAAAATGGTCAAAATACACCAATATTTGACACTTTCAGTGATAACACCAACGTGACCAAAATAAAACAATACATAAAATGAAATCTGATTTTTAAACTAACATAAATACAATTAACACGACACGACACAAAATTATTTTTACCTAACACGAACTCGAGCAAAATAAAATGCATTATTGATTCCAAACCCGGATAAAGGAGGAGGGTTGCATTAGATTGATCGCTAGCATAAAACTTTGTCAAATCCTTTTGAACATTAATCCTAGGTAAAAAAATATTTTATATGCCATATTTTTGTTTAATTGGGTCGTGTCTGTGTTAGGTAAAATAATATGATTTCATATCGTGTAACATTTTATTTGGGTCGTATTCATATTAGGTAAAAAAGATATCGTGGCATCTCATATTTTAATTGGAACTTTCCGTGTCACATTTTATTTTGACAATATTTGTGTTAGGTAAAAAAAGAATTCTCTATGTTTTTTAATTGGGTAATTTTTTGTGTCGTAAGGGATATACGAATTACGTTGAGTCGTTTTTTATTTGGGTCATGTTAGGTTTTAAAAAAATAATTTCGTATTGTGACGCGTTTTCACTGGGTCGTGTTTGTGTGAGGTTAAAATATGACTTTATATTGTGTCCAATTTACTTCGCTTGTGCTCGTATTAGGTCAAAAAAATTGACGCCGTGTTGTGTAAATTGGATTGTATTTGTTGTGATTTATAAATACATTTTCATGTCATGTCACGTTTTATTTGAATTGTGTATATTTTAAGTAAAAAAAATAATATTTCGTGTAGTATAATTGCATGTTGAAGTTGTGTTTTGAATTTAGTAAAAAAAGCGTACATACAAAAGTGGAGTGGGAGAGGAATTGAATAACAGGATATAAGTGTATTTTGTACAAAAGTAGAGTGAGGGAGGAATGAAGAGGTGTGGTAATAGCTAGAGCCATAAAAATAATCAACTTTTAGAATTTTAGATTGAGGTGTTAGAAACACCGATCAAATTATCTTTTGGATTTTAATCGGACGAAAGTGATAAGAATCGGACTGTTTGGCTTATTTCGTGGTGGCAGCGGTTTTGAGGTGTGGAGGTAGTTTTTGGGTTGGGAGAGAGAGTTAAAGAAGGGTGTTTGGATATGGTGTTAGATTTAGGATTTGATAAGTAGAGAAGAAGAGGGGTGCTTGACTATAAGATTTGAGTTTTAGTTAGGGATATTTTTGTTAAAAAGTGTTGTTGAGGATAATGTTTAATAAAAAATTATTAAATTTTTAATGATGTTAACTTTTGTCAAAAAATTAAGGGTTATGTCAAAGAATTATATAAGTGAGGACTAAGTCAAATAAAGCATTAATATGTGGGGATTGAGTTAAAAAAAAACTTTTATACATTTAAAGCAAATTTTTATTTGTTGTCATTATTTGATTCCCATAATTATATAGACAAATCTTATGTACAAATAAAATATAAACTTTCAATTTAGAAAAGACATTTTGCACTAAGCCTTTAGTAAAAAAGACGCTTGAGAGTGTTAGGTATAATAACATTGTTATAAAATTTTGGCAATGATTATATTAAAATTAGTAATACATTTGTCTCAAATTAATAGTCGTTACTTAAAAACAAATTTTTTTAGGGATTCACTCAATCAACGACAAAGATTAAGATTTATTCGCAATTATGAAATTTGGTTCCTGAATTACGTTCAAAAAAGAAAAACAAGTATCAATTTGAAACGGAGAGGTACATTTAGAACTAGATAAGGTTAAAGCATATTGAATTGTTGTGAGAATAATTTTCTTTATTAATTTCTATATTTTGCCAACTTATCGCAAAAAACAATTTCTCTTTATTTAGCGCATTTTGTAATGCTGGGTCACTTTAATATACTAATACGTTACTTTAATAAAAAATTTAACGCACCCAGGAAAAAATAGTGAAAAATAATTATTTTTATTTTATTTTAACCTCTTCATTTACCTCATTCAAAATGAACAGAAGTGGTAGTTTATTTTCAAAGTTAATAGCCGTGGGGCCTCGTGGGACAAAGGTAGTGGGAATAGTCTGGAATAGCCTCGGCTTCACCGACAATAAAAGGGAAATGATGCTGAAACAGCAATGTCTAATTTGGGTAAATATGCACATGATGAGCATAGGACATGTTTGGAACTTTCCTCAAGATGTGTGGTTGCTGATGTCTACAAAGTACATGTTGCTTGCCATGTTCAAACGGCAAGGAAATAGAGATTATAATATTACATATATATATAGAGAGAGAAAGATATGGATACGAATTCGAGGCTATTTTGTATTTATTCTATTTTATGTTTATGTCAAAAGCCGTGTATTTTCACAATTCAAAAAAAATATATATATTTCGTCTATTTTTAAAAACAAATTGGGAAAAATATTTTAGGGTTTAATTTTTCCACCATTTATATATTTTTATTATGCAAGGTTTAAGTTTATTTGATTTAGAACTAGAGGAATAGTAATTTTCGTTTATACACATGTTTCAAATTAAGAGTCTTTATTTAATTTGAATATTATTTAAGAATACACTCATTCAACTTTTAAAAGAATAAACCTAGAGTGACATGCGGGTTTGCCATGTCATAGCCTCAACCGTCCTCAGCAGCCTCAAATCTATAAATTTATGTGAGAACAAAAAAAACAGGTAGCATCTTCTTAAAAAAAAAATATGTTTTCTATAAAAAAAGATTATATTGCATTTATAAAAAAAATCAAACCATTTTCTATGAATAAATACTTGGAAGAGAACCTATATATACCGTTAACGCGGATCATTTTTAAAAAATAGTAAAATAAGTTTTTTATGGGTCCCCTCAAATATTTAAATACCACACAAAAAAACTTAACTCGTAAATAATTTTTTGCTATTTTAAAAAAATGGTTCGTGTCAGCGGTACGTATAGACGGTCCGATGATCTATACATACTGCTGACACGAACCATTTTTTTTTAAATAGTAAAAAAATATTTTGTTATTTGAAAAAAAAAATGGTTCGCGCCAGTAGTATGTATAAGTGATTCGACCCCCTATACGTATTACAGTGGGATCACCTATACATATCGCTAGTGTGGACCATTTTTTTTAAATATTACACAAAAAAAACTAAACTAAAAAATAATCTTTCTACTATTTTAGAAAAAATGGTCTGCGTGAGTGGTATTTATACAATTTTAGAAAAAATGGTCGGACCGCCTATACATACAGCCGACACGCACCGTTTTTTTAAAATGGTAAAATTACCATTTAAAAAAAATGGTCCACGCCAGCGGCATGAAAAAAATACGACTCCATGTTAGGTCTCGTTTTATTTGGGTCGTAGTCGTGCTAGTTAAAAAATAAAATATTCATAATCGTATTATGTCATTTTTTTAATTGGTTTGTGTTAAGTAAATAAATGATCGGTTGCGAAAGTCACTCAAACATTTTTTAATACACATTTAAAAAAAAAGTACTTCAAACATCCATTTAGCCAATATTTTCTATTTTTTAAGCTCCACGCTAGCATCACACATTGAGTGTTTTTATGTGATGTGTGACTTTTTGGAACAAAATAAAAACAGTTAGACGAAATGTGTATTAAAAAATATTTGATGGACTATTTGGTATATGATTCAAAAAATTAACATAATAATGTATTTTAGCCGATATAATTTTAACATATATTTTTTTATATATAGCGTGTACTTATGTTTTTTAACTGGACTATTTTTTTTTTAAAATAAAAGTTATATTTTGGAGAAAAAATGAATTTATAGAGTGATAAAATAAATAAATAAAGAGATGTTTTGGGATAAATGAGTATTGTGGGATTAATGATGTGGCGTTGCCACATCATTAAGTTTGGGATTTAAGTCAAAACCTTCGGTCAGTGTAGTCATGCTCCTTTTAAAATCAACACTTGTTCATTATTGACGAACTTGATTGTTAATTATGTTTAAAAAAGGAAAATTGACTATTGATTTGGGATGATTCGAAAAAAATAGTGGACTCTTAATTTAAGAAGAAAGAAATATGTATTTCCTTTATGCTTTAGAATTTTAGGATTTAGGGGTCAAGATAAGAGAATGTTTTATATGACGATAAACTTTTAGACTAGAAAAAATATGAACTAAATGTTAAATGTCAAGTTACTCTTTGTCAAAATGGCGAAAAAAGCATGTACACTAGCAAAATTATTATGTGAGTTTGGTTCCTATTAAACCTATTTCTTAAATCAGAGTTGAAAATATTATTATGCAATTTTAACTTTAAATTCTTATGTGTTGAGCTAATAAGGATCGACAAGAATATGAGTGCCGTTTTTCACACGATACTAACATGTCCACACAAGAAATGTGAAGAAAATAGGATACTACACAACAAGGAGATGATAAATAAATGTATTCTTAAAAATTTATGTCTCTTGAAAAGAATACGTTAAAATTTTAAAGAATAACATGAAGCTCGAAATGACACCACAAATTTAACTTATATTGTAATATATTTATACATTGGTTCAAGCTAAAAGAACCTCATTTTTCTCTCACATCACTATATATTTAAACACAATGAAAAAAAAAAGACATGAGTATTTTTTTTAGTAGAACCTTTTTTTTCTTATCATATCGCGTGATGTTCGGATCAGCTTAATTAACGTTCACGATTCGTGACTTTTACTGGCCAAACATTATTTTGTCAGTGTCGGGGATCGAACGTGAGACTAAACTCAATCCACTTCTAAGAGTGTTCCAGTAACAATCTTATACCACCGAACTTAGTTAGTAGAACCTTTATGCATTAACTATATACACATACAAATTAGTGCATGGATCACATGAAAAATTGTGTCATAAATATAGTACTTAAATTATAATCAAGTCTCTTGCTCAGTGATATAAGGCTGTCACTGAAATAATTTTGCGGTGGATTGAGTTTGGTTTCCAATTCGATTCCTGCCACCGTTAAAATAATGTTTGACCAGCGGAAGACACGAACCGCGAATGAGAATTAATCGAGATACGCGTAAGTGGACTCGGACAACTCATGATATACTATAAAAAAAAAATATATAGACATGAGAAAGTAAGTGCTTGACACATGTCTCATCAAACAAGCGTCAAACACGAACACAATGCATTATAAAAAAATATTATCAAAGCTAGAATTAGGCTTTTAGAAGTAGAAGTTAGAACACTATCTTTAAATATATTATACTTTAAGCTGTCACAATTTAATATATAAATATACAAACCCTGTTTAAACTAGAACATATATATGTCTTAAAATCATAAAAGTATTATTTTAGTGTAATTTTAGGTTAATAAGTTAAGAAGATGCTAAAACCTTGGTGAGTATGTTGAAAAGAATAAATTAAATGGAATTGCAATGAAAACGAAAGGAAAACTCTTCTGTCAAAGAAGAGACTTGTTCAAAATAAGGGAAGGGGTAGCTTTGACATTTCACGGAAGGAAGGACTAGTAGTAATTGCAATAGGGGCAGCGGTGGTATATGAAATATAGATAAAAACAAGAGAGAGAGAGAGAGAGAGAGAGAGAGAGAGAGAGTAGGTGCACGTGGAGAAACGAAAAGATGGAACAATGGGCGGAAACATAGACACGTGTAGGGTAGGTGGTCAAAATCTCACAGACAATTAACGCCGCCGGCAACATCTATCAGCTGTCGTGCTTCCAGGTAATTTTTGCGCAATCACCGGTTTCCTCGCCACACGTCCACATCTTTATTGATTCCTGTTTTCTTTATAAAATACCACTGTATTTTTTTAAGTAGGATGTAGTAGATCTTTGTTATTAATATTTGTATTTAATCTAAGGATAAACATAGGGAACCCACTTTTCTATCTTTTTTTCATATTAGCTAGCATAAAAGTCTTATATTTTATTGGTGTGGATCCTCTTAGGATAAAATGAACAATATTTTGTTGCCTTATTTTATTAGGCGGGTATGAAAGTGGATAGTAAAGTGATACTCTTAATCTAATTAGTGTCCTAAACAAAATGAGATACCGCATTTATTTGAATTTCTCCGGACACTTTCTATGTTGCGTAAGATCACTAAAACGACAAATCAAATGATGTGGAAGAGAATTTGCCTGGATCATTTATTAAATTTAGATGTAACAAAATAATATTTGAACATTTTACCACATTGAAATGCTAAATGCTCAAAGAGTTGGTCTTCTCTTTAGCATTTGAGCATTTTTCACGAATGATATTTTGTTACATCATAATTAGGGTGGTGTTTCAAACGGTAAGAGAAACTGCCAGGTTTTGTAATTGTTGTGGGGGCTGAAAAATGTTTGTACGCATTCTTCAAATTATCACGGCAGAGGTTAAAAAAATACTATCATGACAAACAAAATTTTGCATTAGACAATATGACAATGTTGTGCCAAGATACGGCATCATTTGCTAAATTTTGAGATAATGACATTATACTCCGCACTCTTTAATTGATATAAACCATAATGAAACCATGATATTGCAAATTTTCCAATCCTTCTGAGATAATCTAACATTTGACAAGTATCATTACAAGTCTCACAAAACCCTCCATAAATTTTATATTAAAAAGGATTTTAGATTGCTAAATATCAAGCTTGAGTGTTAATAGTCATACTCAAACATATATAGTCGTTCATTTACACTCTCATAATCCAGATATTACTTTTTTGTACTGTAAAAATAATGGTTTTATAACTTGAAATGGGTTAACTTTTGACTCAAATAAAAGTGGGACTCACACATCTTTTGGTACGGGTCCACATAACAACGCGCTCCCTCTCCGTAAAGAGATTAACATGGTATGTTCACATGTTCAAAACCATTCAAAGGTGGATCAGAAATTGGCAAAAATACCCCATTTAAAGTGGATGAACTAGTGTTTAGTTGAGTAAAGTGGGATAGTCCCACATATGAAAAATTGAGTAGTATTTTTATTTTATTTTTTATTTTTTTATGACTAGTATATTTACTCATGAGTTGGGCTTAAGACATTAACGCGCTTGGAGTATCCCAACCCACTATGCATGGTTATGGCTTTGCCTAAAATCAACACTCGAGTGTGCTGCCTTCACCCGCTCAGCCTGTGCAAAGTTAGTAGGCCTTGTCCTTTATTTTTAGGCCACATTTTATTTAAGTATCTTCTAAATTTTTCTATTAAATTGGGCCTATCTGCAATAAATTTTCATAATCAATTGGGACTTAATTTTTGTCCAAATTTGTCTTATTTACTAGAGTGTGTCACTTCATTTCAAGTGTTATGTCTCCTCATCTTTGTGTCTTTCTAAACAGACTTGCATCTGTTTCGAAAAGACACAATACACACACACACACACACACACACACACACACACACACACATATATATATATACCCCCTTTTTGGTTAATAAAAACTCTTCATAATTAGAGTCTCTCGCCACCATTAAAATTCAGTTTGAGTCTGCATTAAAAGGAGAGTTCTTCATAAAAACAATTTGTTCGCAGAAAACGTTGATTGGAGTACTACTTTAACGTTGCAAGATCGTTGTACCCTAGGAGGCAATCGTCCAAAGAGTTGTCAATTCCGTAGTGGGGGCATAATTGTCTTAAGGAAATACTGTCCAATAGTAGCCTTGATCTTGTCTAGTTTTTTTGCAATTCTTTGGTTGTTACTCCAAGTCTATAAGGCATTAATTTCACCGTCGTACTGCAATCATTATTAATAAAAATATAATTTTATTATTTCTATTATTTTACATATTAGTTTAAATAGTTATGTTTAATAAATCTATTCACAAGATCCAACGAACATAAGATAATTATTTGCTTGTGTGAATCAGATTTTGGAAAATGTTAATCCTCTAGCGAACCATCATGAGAAACTAGAGAGGTTTAATGGAATTGAATACAAACATTGGCAATAAAAAATGTTATTCTATTTAACAACATTGAATTTGACTATGTTCTTGAGGGAAAAAGTCCCAAAATTATAAGATGATGATGACAGTGCACTTGTTACTGCAATTGATGCTTGAAAACATTCTGACTTGCATCTGTTATAGCAATTGATGCATGAAAACATTATGACTTTCCTTGTCAAAATTGTATTCTCAATGGATTAGACAATACTTTATATAATTTGTATAGTAATAACCAAAAAGGAAACAAACTCTGGGAATCCTTTGATAAAAATGTAAAATCAAAGTTGTCGGACTTAAAAAGTTTATCGTTAGCTGGTTCTTAAATTTGAAAATGGTGGATTCCAAGACTGTTCTTAGCCAAGTCTAAGAAATTTAAATACTTCTTCATGAAATTCATATTGAAGGCATGTCTTTAAGCGAGTCATTCTAAGTAGCGGGAATAATTGAAAATTTACCTCCTAGCTGGAGACACTTTAAGAATTATTTGAAACATAAACGAGAATAAATGAAATTGGAGGACTTTATAGTTCGATTGAGAATATAAGAAGATAACATATATAGTGAGAAGAATGGCAGTGGAAATTCAATGGTGACAAAGGCCTATATTGAGAAGGAAAACGAATCAAAGCCAAAACGATATAATTCCTGTAAAAGGAATAAAGGAAATCCACCGGACCAAAGAGCAAAGATTTCTTTAAAATAAAATGTGAATATTGGTTTTGTAAGAAACTGGGTCACAACTCTCAAGACTGTCGTAAACGTAAAGGGGAATCTTCAAAATCTAAGTCTGATCAAACCAATATTTCACAAATGGTCGTTGAAATGGGGAATATTTTTACCGTCATCTGTGAAGTTAATGTTATTGAGAATTCTAATAATTGGTGGGTAGACACTAGAGCTACCCACCATATCAGTTTCGACAAAAGTTCATTCACATATTATGAAAATGCCGATAAATGAGAACAATTATTCATGGAGAATTCTTTTAGTGCAAGTGTCGAAGGACAAGGAAATACCATTCTCAAGTTCACTTTGGAAAAAAAAATTACTTTGAATGGTGTACTTTATATGGCCAAAATTCTTAAGAATCTCGTGTCCTGATCATTATTAAGTAAGAAGGGATTTAAATTGGCCTTTGAATCAGATAAATTTGCACTCGCCAAGGGTGGGATGTTTGTGGGAAATGGGTATTAAAGTGATGGGTTGTTTAAACAAAATGTAACCATTAACTATATTATTAATGATAATAACAATCAATCTATTTCTTATATGTTTGAGTCCTTTAATGTTTGATATGGTAGGCTAGGACATATTAATTTTGGATCCATCCATAGATTAATTAAATTGGATTTACTTCCTAATTTAGAAATAGATGATATACATAAACGTGAAGTTTGTGTAGAATGTTCCTTTACTCATTTCAGTTTTATGGTTACCACTTTAATAGCCGCTATGTACATGTCTCCTATTGAGAAATAAATTTGAATTTTTAATTTATACATTGCTTTTGACTCTATTTTGAATATAACAAAGAAAAACAAAATTACTTTAATTAGATAACACTAAAAGTGAAAAAAAAAACATAAACAATTTAAAGCGAATTGTAAAATAAAATAGTTTCAACCAAAAACTAAAAATTCAAGTAACAATCTTTTCTTTTATTTTTCACTAAATCATCAATATTAGGTGCATGATAAATAATTAAGGAAAATTGTTATTGAAAGGTATCTACTATGAACGTTATTATAATAAAATATCTCAATGCCTTTTTGCAACAACCTGAACAAAAGTTTGTTTAAGATAACATGGCCATTTTTAACACACCATATGACATGATCAATCAATTAAAGAGTACATGAATCGAAAATATAACAATGAGGTTGAAATTCAACACGTTAAGATCAAATTACAAAACATTCATAAAGATACTTCATTGTTTATAAAATTGAGTATTTAAAGTTTTTGAGTTTTTCATGGTCACCATGGCATATTCATGAAGCTAAAGGAATTAACGCCTTAAAATTGGACATCTCCATTTCCAACGAGTTATCCATAATATCACCAATCATCATAAAGGGTACAGGGTTAATATATTTAAATTCAAGTTTTGTAAAGGAAAGGCTTATATGACTTCATAATTTCAAACAGACATATAGTCTTCTTAATACTCAACACTACTAAAACTCTTTAATGAAGCAAGAAACATTGATTACTGAATATTGAATGAACAAAAAAATAGTACCATTAACCTTTCTTAAATAAATATTAACCTCTGATCAAAAGAGTCTTAATTTTTTTGTTATTACTTTTATATATTATTTATTTTGATGGCCTTATTATACAACATATAAGAACAATATTTTTAAATAATAAATAAGTTATAAATGTAACAATTATCACCAAGTGTAATGTGAAATCTCCTCTCATAAAACTATGAACCCTCATTAATAAAACACCATCTAAGACAAACCTAAAACATTTAGTACTAAGTTGAACAAATTTATACATTTATTTTCCAATGTAAAGGCAAAACTAACCATTTTAGGATAATTTATATGTAACAAACCCAAACTAAAGGTCCCGCCCAAACCCATAAGAACAAAAATAGTGATTCTATGTTTTTGTACCCTATAAAATTCGAGAAGACTTTGCAAGGAAAAAATCTATTTGCAAATTAGTGTACATACCAAACAGGAACTACAGATAAACTATCAATCACTATGATTTGAGCCCATGGGAAGACTGTGAAGAACTCAGAATGAAGGAAAAATTACCTATATGGATACTAAAATTGAAAAACCTTAAATTTGGAAAACCACAACATATAGTTCAAATTCATAGAGTTACTACCTATTCATGAAATATAATGAGAAAAATATTTAAGGATTATGTTCTCTAAAAATAATAAATGGACAAATACCAATACAGAAAAACCACAACCGAAACAATTTGTAACTTCATAATTCAAAATTTTCTACACTTCTTGTTGTAGCCTAAAATAACACAACCAAGTAGATTAATAAAAAGGTAACATCTGTCATCATACTCAGTGGGCCTAGAAACAACCAACAAACGTGGTCAGCACCAGTATCTCACTGGTTGGCACGCTAGCCGACCACCCCTAAGAATATAAACATTCAGTAATGTGAACATACACATGTGAGACTCCCAGCAGTCACTAGGCACATGCATGTGTAGAATATCCAGCTACTAATTATAATATAAAGATGTAAATACCTAACGTACAAAGGTATTCCACCTCTTCATCTTCCTACTACTATAAATAGCACACGACCTCTCTCAGCTAAGGGCCACTGAAAATATAATATCTAAACCCTAGAGTGTTCTTGAGAGGCTTGTAATAAACCCTAAGATATAGTGACATTATACTCGTGGATGTAGGAACCTCATTGGGATAAACCATGTAAATCCTTGTGTCCCTCTCTTTATCTCTCATCCCTCTCTAGCTTCTTTCTTTCTTATTTAATATATGGTTATAATCATTGGTTTAAGTGAGCTAAGACTAATTCAAATTATTAAACCAAATTTAGACACTAATAAATTAGCACCGTCTGTGAGAATCGACAGGACACTGTTTATTTCCTACCCATTCCCCAGCAAACAGTAAATTTGTCAATCACTTGCCATCAATCATTGAAGAATGGTAGATAATCCAGAAGGTGGCCACGCCATTGGCGATACCTTCAGCCCCTTTGACCCTCCTGGTATAGGGGATTGATAAGGAATCCTGCTTAACATACCCAGGGGCTAAAAGGCTATATAGGAGATCGTAAGATAGCTAAATCAGACGCTCCTAACTAGGGTTGTAGTTGGTCCGATTGTGAGAGGAGAAATGTTACCTACAGCACCCTATGGGGACAGACAACCTAGGCAGGAGAGGAGCAGATCTAGATATTCTAGATCCATTAACGACATATCTTACCACCCTGGTGAGACCTTATCAATGAGATCAACTGATTATTACGATGGGTACTCAATCTCTCAAGAGAGGTCGAGCACCCTAGACATGCTAAGCAAGGGCTCGACCTTTGATTATTTGGGTCCCCAAGCTTTTGGGGGCCACAATCATGGAGAGACCTCCAGATTATGAGATCACCGAGAAGGACTTGTCATGTCAAGACCTAGCGTGCGAGGATTCATGCATACCGAGCAGACTTCTTAAGACGAGAGCTCAACACAAACATATGACCGAGTATCTAAGACCATTTCAATAAAAACCAATAGGAACGAGCATCCCTAGAAAGTGTCTAATCAGTGGTTGGAAGATAGATAAATCCAAAAAACCCTTGCAAATGAGTTTCGTGAAGGATCACCCTTCATCCCAATAATTATTAACTTCCCTACACCTACCAAGTTCAAACCACCTATGGTAACTCCCAACTATAATGGCAAACCTTATCTTATACCTTTTTAAAACAATATCAAACTGCTTTTGACATCTACTCAGTCCAAGATGAGATGAGTTATGTGACACCCCGCCCAATTAAATATCGAGTGATCAGTCTTTTATTCAATTTAAAACAAAGTGTTCGGTTAGTTCATTCTCAGCATCACTGTCGACATACGTTTAACATTAGTAATCACCTAATAAGTAATTAAGCTGATGCCAAAAACATTTTTCATTTTAATTTATACCCCAATAGTCAATTAATAATTTCTAAGTATTAAGATATCAACTATTTACCATTCATAGGAATATGATAAATACTGGATATAACTCAACTGCTGAAATAAATAAGACTGGATAAAACATTCCAGTTTAAAGTCTCAAGCCAATAAACCATAAAATACTCAAAATCAACTGCAATGAACTACTAAAGTAAATGGAGTACAATCTCTCTGATAAAACAACTGAGAATGGGTGACAAATGCCCTAACTAAAATGTCTGAATAAAACTGAAAGAAATGATAGAGGCGTCTAAATTCAAGGACTTACAACTCCCACAACCGCTGTAGCTTGCTAAACAATCGAAGTGTCAAAGTATGGTAACCCTGTAGCTGGTCACTTGATATAATACATATATATAGCAAAAGAGAAGAATTGAAAGAGACGAGTCAGAGCCCGAGTTATAAAAATATTTATTTTAGTAAGTATTTAAAATTTACAATAAAGCAAGTATTATGTGCATGATAGCTTTTCAAATTCTCACATGAGGTCTTTACCTCTCATCTATTGTGCACGCCTAATGCATCTTCTAATCCACACTAGTTATGTGACTCATCTCTACTAGTTCGAAATCACAATGTCAGTCTCTACGTTTACCAGTAGTTTACCCGTATCGCCCCTACAATACGTTATTAAAATAGTTTATCCCGGATAACCACATTTTATAAACATCGTTCGAATAGTAAATCTTTTACCCACCAAGATTATTTTATTTATCATCATTACCATATCTACTAATTTCACACAGTGGAATTTTTCCAAGTGTATTCATATATATATAGTCACATCATCACTATATATATATATATACTAATCCTGCACCCGCTGGTTCAGACCACTTGGCTCAAAGCATTTATTATTAATACCATATCTACTAGTTTCATACAGTAGAAATATTTACAAGTATATAAATATATACATATAGTCACTTCATCCCTATACATATATATATACTAATCCTTCACCCTTAGGTTAAGACCACTTGGCTCAATGCATACTCTGCTATCATGTCCCGGTGCATCGCTCACTGCATAAATGACTATTGGTTCAATCTCTCACAAACCATAAAATTCAAATCACATATATTAGAGGCGAGTATAATCCCCAGGCAAATGGGTCACGCACAAACCTACTCTCTCATTCATCCATCGAAACTATCCTATATCTGAGATAACACATAACCAAGTTCATATTGTCTAGGTACAAGTCAAATATCCTCCTAATGGGCAATACATGATAAGACGGTCCACTATGTGAAAACATCCTCCTCTTGATAGCAAGCAGTGTAGGTATGCTATACACATAGTAATAAACATATAATAGGCATATACACATACTAATAAAATCAATAGGTATTCACCCAACCATAACATATACTATCTATACGTATTATTCTCTCATTACTATGTATAGTATATTTATCTCGATTACTATCTCTTTCGTAATCTCCAAAGTTATTTCATCATTCCAATAATTTAAAGTATTATTCCCCACATACTTTCCAAAAATTATGCACCATCCTAATTTCATAAAATAACAGTTCTCCTCACTTAAATTAACTGTATAACTCGATTTGGGTAAAAATAGGATTTTCCAGGTTTTGGACTTGTTGTTCGAACCAGGTCACATGTCGTTTGAACGACTTCTCGTAAGATCCAATCTCGTTCGAACCATCTTTGCTCAACATCGCGCGACTTCTCACGACTAGCACTCTTACGTCTTCAACCTCAAGCAGTTACATTTTTATCAGATTTACTCTCTAAAACCTTCACAGATTATTCCCAAACTTCCAGTAAATAAACCCAATTGTTATCCTAACATGTTTAGATGATTTATATCAACATAGAATCATTAAATTTTCACAGTATATCAATTGAATACGAAAACCCCCAAATTAAACCATTAAAACCCTAGTTCTTCCAATTTCAGTTCAAAAACCATTAAAACCCAGATTCATTTCTCAATTACAACATATAATTTCAGGATTCCTTTTCTACATGCATAGGGATCCAATTATTCATCAGAATAACTCTTAATCTATGATTTAAATTATCTAAATCCATCCAATTCAATTCCAAATCATGTATTTGATTCTTATACTAACATGAACACAATTATTGCTAATAGAAAGAAAGTAGTTAACACTTACCTAAATTATGATGGTCTTATCTGCTGATGAAATTAGTACAGACTTGTTGCTCGTCTTTCGATCTACGCTTCAGTGGGATTTGTGGCGTGAGTTCTTGAGTTTTGCACCAAGAACACTTATGGACTTTCCTTCTACCTCTGTGGTTCTCTCTCTCTCTCTCTCTCTCTCTCTCTCTCTCTCTCTCTCTCTCGTAGGTTTAGAAACTGACAGACTCCTTCTCACCCACTTACACTCATTTTTAATTATCTAATTTTTGTCCATAATAATTCCCTAAAAATCCAAAAGACAAAAATATCCCTACGGGGTGCGGGTTAGGACTAAAAATATTTCGGAGTCCAAATAAAATACCCAGGTAGAGTATTCTGACTATCTCAACCCTTCTGGACTCAATGACGCACTCAAAAGGACCATACGAGTTACTTAAAAATAAATTATCTTTTCTATTCCATTAAATTAGTCCCGACATAACTCACACGCATGTCCTGACTTAAAATACCAAACTGTCGTATTTCCCACTCTCGACAAGTTATAAAATTTCATAATTCCATATTACGCATTCACACAATAATATTCAATAATTTTCAACAATAAGTATTAACCCTTGTCATGCTAGTTAATATTTATTTTAATCCGAATTAATTAACAATTAATTTCTCACAATTTAATTTAATTAATCATGCAATAATAATTAATCCCATAATTATTTAAATCATAAAAAATACGGGGTGTTACATACTTCCCCCCTTATAATGGAATTTTGTCCCAAAATTCAAAAAAGTATATCAGGTACAAACAACGTTGTATATATGTTGCGCATCGTATCATTGCGCTCCCAAGTAAACTACTCCGTACCACCCATATAGTACGTTATCGAATACCCTTAATAATGAACACTCCACATATGTTCATTCTAAACTCCAGGTTACCTTGTCACGTAGGTTCTTGCCCAAGTCTTACCGTTTTAGTTTCACTACTTAAACTTATTTTAGATATTCACTATCCAACCTACGATTATTCGCACATTGGTAGAATAATCATTCTTTAGATACAAATCAAATTGATCGCTTACGATCATAATTGACCATTAACGGTCAAGTTGGTGTAGAACGACCAATATTAGCCTAATACGGCTAAATTCATCTAGCTTCGTCCCCTTTTGGCCAAAGATGGTCAAAATGATCTTTTACGATCATAATTGACCATTAACGATCAAGTTGGTCAACATTGTCCTAAGATGGCCTACTCCGTAATCGACTAGCCATTATCGGTTGGGTTAGTCTACAATGACCAATTTTAGACTAAGACATATAAATTTGGCCTAGTCTGGTCTCATTTAACCTAAGTAGATTGATTTGATATCTTACAATCATAATTGGCCATTAACGGTTGATTTGGCCTACAATGGACAACGTTAGCCTAAATTTGGCCTCCTTGGCCTCATTGACCTAAGGTAGTTAAATCGATCTCCTACGATCGAAATTGACCATAAATGGCAAAGTTGGTCTAAAACAACCAAAATTAGCCTAAAAAAGCTGAATTAGGCCTACCTCGGCCTCATCCGACTAAAGATGATCAAAATGATCTCTTACGATCATAATTGGCCACTAACGGTCATGGTTGTCTATGAAGGCCAATATTAGCATAAGAAGCCTAAATTCAACTTACCTCGGCCTCGTCATACCTAAGATGGTGAGCTGATCTCTTACGATCATAATTGACCATAAATGGTTAAAGTGGGCTAAGACGGCCAACATTAGCCTAAGACAGCTGAATTTAGCCTATCTCAACCTCATTTGATCTACAATGGTCAAATTGATCAACTATGGTGATAATTGACCGTTAATGGCCAAGTTGGTCTACGATGACCAACACTAACCTGAGATGTTGAATTCGGCCTACCTCGGCCTCTTTTAATCTAAGATGGTCAAATTTATCTCTTACAATCAAAATTGACCATTAATTCAAGTTGATTTACACGACCAACATTAACCTCAGTCACGTTAATTCGGCCTCATTCGATCGAATATGGTCAAGGTGGTCTCTTATAATGTAATTGGTCGTCAATGATCAACTTGGTTTGCAACAACCAACATTAGCCCAGAATGGCTAAAATCGAACTATGATGGCCCTATTAAACCTAATATGGTCAAATTGATCCATTATGATCAAAGTTGGCCTCAAATGGTCAATGAATCTAAGGCGACTAATATTAGTCTTTAAAGGCAAGATTGACCTGCAATGGGCTTGTTTAACCTTATAAGATCAAAATGATTTTTGACAATTAAAATCAACCTTACATGATATAATCATTATATGGTAAATAGCATCCATCAATGAATGATCTAAATATTGCACGAACAAACTATAGTCAACTTAACACTTGAACAAGTTAGAAAAGAACTAAGACAAACCTAATCCCACAAGGGTACATAGGCATATCGATATAGCCTAGGATTCTTTTGTTATTTTATAAAGACATATGGTTTAAACCTAGGGGATTCACAAGACCGACCAAAAATATCAGACTCACCACATCGATTTCGTACAACATACATATTCCAACTCCCAGTTCATTTCAAGACCAACTTAATTGAATTGAGACTTGGGGGCTAATTAAGGGGAATAAAAATATGTCTCCAATAGTAATACAACACAAAAAAAATATATGACTAACGAAGCTAGTTTTGTCTGACTATAGTCCTTACATGACTAATTTGATAAGAGTCCAAGTGAAGTTAGAAGACCACTTCTAAAGGGAGACTGCCGAATTTGTGTAATATGGATACCGTATGACTTATCTTAGAACATCACGTTCGCAAGTTAGAAGACCACTTCTGAAGGAAGACTAGCCGAATTCATGTCATGTGGACACCATATGACTTATCTTGGAATATCACGAATATGAAGAGAGATAAGTTCAAATCATAGAAGACCAGTCCTTATAGGAATCTATAAATTATAATTAAGATCAACATGAAGAGACCTAGAAAAATAGGCTTCGTATACTTATAAATAAGGGCGACCCACCTATTATGGGCGTATTGATTATAACTTGTACGAGGTGATTTTGATTCTTAGCTAGTAACCCTAACACTCCGATTTCCATTGTTCGTCCTGAATAAGACACCAATTTCCCTCCCTTCCTAGTGGACGTAGAGAAATCTATATGTTGAAGCACATACATGTAGTGTTCTTTGTTCTCTTTACATTCACAATTGTTTAGGGGCCAATCTCTCTAATTACTTCTTTTATTGTGGGTCAATATCCCCTATAAAGACTAACACGAATAATAACATTCACATCCAAGTAAACACAATAATACAAAAAAAATATGTAAAATCACAAATAAACTAACAATATTGTTGGAATATATTATGTTTTTTTACAAATTAATATTTTAACCAAATTAATTTTTGGCCAACATTGAGGCATTATAAAAGTGGGACCCACATATCAAATGTAGTGGGACTAAGTATGTATGCATTACTTATACCAAGACAAGTCACGTGGTATATTCATTTGTTAAAAATAGACAAATGATTAATGAAAACTTTGGTTCAAAAGTAACCCATTTATTTATGAAATTACTAAGAATTTTATTTAATTTCCTTGGATGATTTTTCTTAACTGTCGCTAAAGGTTATGACTGTTTGCTATATATAGTGGTTGTTTTTCAGAACCATTCCTGAAGGTCACGACTGCTCACCACATTTTGTGATTGCTTGTGAAAACTTCCATAAAAATATTTGTTAACAAAAAGATGTATCTTTTGATGAAAGAACATATTATTGCTTATAAATACAAGATTTGTCTTAAATGAAGAGAGGAAAATATTTTTTTAACATTTTACATTACTAATCAAGTCGTAGAAAGTATCAAAATATAATTATCTCATAGGAAACGCACATTGAAACGCTTCTTGCATGTGTCAAGATCATTTTATCCTGGGAGGTAGATGCCCATTGATTTTAGCCGTAAGAACCATTAGTGGGGGTGGATTTTGTCTTAAAGAGAGAGTGTCGAGCATTCAACTTAAACTAATTCATCTACTTCATTTGTAAGTTTTCAATTGTTCTAATTTTTCATTGCACAAATATGATTGGTTTCATATTTAATTTGTTTAAGACAAAAGCACATAATTATAAATAATAAATACACATCATTAATTTAATAGAAATTCGTGTAAGGAAAATTTAACACAATACTCAATATACAATATATTGAGTTATGCCATTTCTAAATTAGCAAACCTAGATTTTACTTATTGCAAGAGAAGATATTACTTTTTGCAATGTGGAGTTAAGGGATGGGGGATACGTCAATTCTCACAAACAGTAACTTAATTATTATTACTAAATGAAATTATTCACATATTAAGGATGGGACATATTCATTATTGAAGATCAACATTCAACATCAGGTGGACAAGATTTTAGCCGATAGTAATTAAAATGTTTCAGTACGAATATCATCTTAAACTACATCCTCCAATATGACTTACAAACAAATTCAAATGACAAAAAAGAAAATAAAAGGTGAAATTCCTGTCACATTACACGTTGTAATTCCCATAAGATTACACGTTTGGAATGTAATAATTTTGAATAGGAAAATACCAAGAAAATATAATTTTCAGACACAATTTTGCAACATGAAACACATATTCACATACTATTTATATACAGAACAAGTGGATATGTCCTATTAAAGTTTTCCACTAATGACATGTATCTTATGTCGCAAAATCGTGGTCCAAAATCATATCTTTCTAAATGAATAATAAGTCACTGACAAAACATGTATTGAAAGATAAATGAGTTAATGGTTTGCTTGTCTTGGCATCACATTTTTTTATTAATTGATTACTTATATTCTTAGATAAAAATACTTAAAACAAAAAATTATCCTTTGTTAAGCATGGTAACATAAGCTATATATAAAATTCCTTAAAGTGAGAGTAAGACACACTAATAAGAATGTATTGGGATTCATTGTAAGGGTGTACATGGATGTGTTGTGTTCACTAGAACCAACACATTTATATAACAAATCCAAACCAATCATATTTCAATTTGGTTCACAATTTGATTTTTCTAGATTTCTTTCTGTGAGTCCAAGATTCTAGCTATTTTAAACGAATGATGATGATGATGATGATGATGATGATGATGATGATGATGATAATAATAATAATAATAATAATAATAATAATAATAATAATAATAATAATAATAATAATAATAATAATAATAATAATAATAATAATAATAATAATAATAATAAATGAGTATTATTATTTTAAGGACTTGCTTTATATCATATGGCGGAAAATAATTTCAAGGGATAATTTTCCTTAAAAAAATTTCCTACACATTTTGCCATGCCAAACCATCAAATTGTGCATTGACTAATGGAACCATAGTTCAAGGCAAATAAATGCTATTAAGTGCACCCTAAATTTAGAAAAAAAAATCTTATTTACCAGAGAAAATAAGGCTATAAAATATGACTTAAATTCAATCACTAATTTCTAACCTATTTCGATATAACGTTACTTCCCATTACAAATACCAATCATTAAATATCAAATATTATTTAAATTTCTAGAGTATAAAGTCCAATGTGTGCTAAATGTCAAAAGAGCAAAACTTACTAATAACTTACCTCTTAGATTCAAATTATTATGCATATATATATATATATATATATATATATATATATATATATATTCCACATTCATTTTACAAGGGGTAGGCTTAGCTTTTGTTTTACACCGGTTTGGTTCTTGGTTTGGTTTGGATTGGATATAAACCATGAACTAAAGTTACGTGGTCGATTTTATGTTTTTATGAACCATAACCTACCCAATGGTGAAAAAATCAAACCTAGTGATATGATTCAGTTCTTCGAGTAGACAAGTTCATTTTCCACCCCTAGTCCATCTGATTGAAATATATTGAAAATGCCTTTTTGAAATGTATTTTACCAAGAAAATTGTACTTTGTAAAATATTTTCATGTTAAATTTCAATTTTCTTATGTGTTTGATAGTAAAGATGAGGGTTGTTAAGAGGAAAAAAATCTGATTGTTGTGAACTCATTTATGACAGGAGTTTACAATAGTTGGGCTACCAACAAGACATTAGGAAATTGTTTGAATAGGTCACTATTGCATGAGTAGATTTAGGATCATGTCTAGCTTTATTAAGTATAAATAATAAATGGTTGAAAGGAAAAAAGACACTCATTTAGAAGAGAAAAAGCATTTGGTTGATTAAAACCTTATTATCTCATTTGTGATTATTGTGTCATTTTTTTTTATATAGATGATGATTATCTCGTAGTTCATCAATTTTATAACAAGTTATCAGCACAAAGCTTCTAAGATTCATCTTCTTCCAAGAATGATGAAAGGAGGTATAATATTGTTTTTACCGTTTATGCTTAGTAAAAAAGTTGATAACAAAATATGTTATAGTATTATAATTATTTTTATATAACTAATGTCAAAAGAAAATATATGGAAAATGCTCTCTCTCTATATAAATAATCCTGATTTGAAATTTCATGAGATACTTTTGACATGAGACCCCCTGATTATCTGAAATTTGAATCAAAAGTTCTAATGAAAATTTACACATAGTCAAATACCTGAAGTTTTAATTATCCTGACTTAAATGGTAGGAACTTGAAGACCCATGAATATTAGTGTACAAAATTATAAATTAATTAGACCATGAACTCAATTGGCTTCAGTTTTCACAGTTAAATGATGAGGTTGAAAGTATTATCTTTCACTTGAAGTTAAAAATTATATATTATTAATAACATTTCACCCATATTTACAAGTTTCCAAAATCAAGCATCCTAGCAAGACCACTTAAATACAATGACTAATATTGTTGCAAAACATATTGTAACACCCCATATTTTTCACATGCCAGGTGGCTAGTCCAATGCGTCGAACATACGAGAGTGTCAAATAATTATATCATTCTCAGCATCGACGATAAGTAACTAGTACAATAAATCAAACCATCCACGACATTAATATTTAACCTATGCAGATAATTAAAAGTAAGATAATTATAACAATATCCAACATAATTAATAAATAAACAAGTCTGTACAAAATCGATTTTCTCAAACTAAATCAACAAATAACTCATAAGTATCAACAATCCAAAATAATATATCCGAAATAAATAATAATTGGAGGGTGTGAAAGAAATAAAGACTAAACTGAAATGAATTCTTATGCTAATGATAAATAGCATCCTAATAGCTGAATAGAAAGTTTGAACCCACAATTTTAATGCTCCTCTTTATGAACACTTGTAAAATTATTTTTAGGAGATAACGTGGGCTAGACTTTATAAAATAAGCCGGAAATACCTTAATTTAATTGAACAATATTAAACGCGACTTATTTACATATCATCTCATCCTATCGAAACTCTCACTAAATGCATCTCAACCCAACCTTCTTAAGGTAGATACTAACTAAAAGTCTAATTGTAATAGACATATCTACCAAGTATATAAATCAAGTACAAAACTTGTAAAGTACACTCTCCAACCTCACCCTAGGGATACACATAGAAATTAACTATAACTATACACCTATAGTAATAATCATACGTAGTATACATATACTGCCACATAATAAGCTACGTAACACATAACAATCATAATAGTAGCACAAACTAAATCCATAAGTCAATTTGTTCACCATTGGACTAATTACACATGTGTACCATCGCTTGAAGGCTCCAACATTTAGGGACCTCTTTCGTGCCTCTATTGGGTCTGTCTGTAGAGAGACCTACCCTAACGAATTTCAAAACATCTACATGATAATAAAAGTGGAAATCACTTTGTTTTCACACCGTCGCGTATTCATATACAAAGATTTTTATAATGAATCAAGTATCCCCACTCTCCCTCCCACGAGATGATTAACCAATTAAACATAACATCATGATTTGGACCTATACACAACCTGCGTCACTAGCCAGGTGGTAGGCCTTGATCCCGTGTATTAACCCCATTAACCAATGGATTCCCCACAAACGCACACATATGCACACCTATGATATGTCCAAAGATATTAGACAAAACACGTATATAATGTTAAAATGCGTAATTGACTATAATATAGCACTAACAATACTAAACCTACCAAATGCACCCTGAATATACTCTAAATCCCTAAAACTAATATTCGTCGTGATACTTTAAAAAATCCTCAGCCTAATATCCCAAAACAACGAGTAACTAAGGTTCGTAAGTCTAAAAGTTAAAATTTAAAACAAAAACCCAACGATAAGAAAGCAGCTCGTTGCCTTCTTGTCGCACCCACGATTGCAATTTAGGTATACGTGATCTCAGCCTTAGAGGGCATAATCACGGGAAATAACCCTGTGGACATGGGCTTCTCCACCATCCTTTCAACCTCTTTCCAAATTCCAAATGATCAGAATCAACCCAGTTTCAAAAATAGACCCATAAGTACGACATTAATGGTGGCATAACCATTAAACCCATCCTAAAACACCTCTGAATCATCTATGAAGGTGTTCCTATTCGAATCTCTAACAATATAAGATCAAAATGTACGGAACATTTATTCAAATAGTGATTAAATATTCATTAACAACTAGTGATTCATCGGTATAATTAATTTCTAGTTTAACCTTTTGATAGACACTACACCAAAACTGCCAACTTGTCACGATAAAAAACCTTGACAAGTCAAAAGTGTCACGATCTTTGACCATGACAAGTTCATTAAATTTGTCACGAACTTATCACGATCTTTGACCTTAACATGTTTATCACGGTCAAAGACCGTGACAAGCCCATGATAAAAGTTTAAAATTTTCACGATCTTTGATCGTGACAAGTCTGTGACAAATGAAAAATTGTCACGGACTTTAACCATGACAAGTTTGTGACAAGTTTGTGACAAGTTTTGTTTGTCACGGACTTGTCACGGTCAAAGTTCGTGATAAATATGGGCATATTTAAAAAAAAAACTATTGGGTCGTGTGGCCACTGCCACTACCCGTCAGCATATTTGTACCTGTTATAGTAAATTTAACCTGTCCAAACAACATATATATCAAGAAACATTCAATATTAAATAACCAACACAAATAGATACAAATATCCATAACCAAAACCAAAGAAACATGTGAATATCCATAACAAAAACAAAACCAACATTTGAATATCCATAACCATATCAAAAAAACAATATCCAAATAAAATAAATACAAATAATGTCATGAAGTAGGGTCTATAATAAATTAGAGGAGGAAGGAAGACAACACGACATCTCCATTGACACACCCATCCATTCGTTGAACGTTGCATTGTTCGTGTAACCACAAAGGTAAGTTCTCCTTTTTAGCCAAAACATGCATGACGAGCACATTTGCCTCAATGTCTTGTAGGGGACATCAATGAACCACCTACCAAGGTGGGTTCCCGGGTCCCTGAAACCCCTTGCTATCGGCTCCCCACCAAATATGTTGATTAAAAACACGCTCGCCCAACCGATTGTTAGGATAGGTCGTTCGATGGTGTCAAGATGGGAAATGAATCATATAAGGGAGGCAAGCCTGTGCGTATTGGAGATGAAGCAGTGATGTCCTCGTCTACCTCCTTCTCCTTCCCCTTCCCCTTGTCCTTTCCCTCATCGGAGGTGGACCCTACTAACGCTTAATGAAGGCGTACATATATAGGACCGTCGCCTCCAACCTTGATAGCTTATCATCATACGTGTCCACTTTATGAGACAAACTGGTGTTGCTCATCTCCATTTTGATGATCCTCGACGTCCCCACCTGAGAGATCACCCCATAGTCCTCACCTTGTAATCCGTCCCTAGCACTTGTCTGAGTGCGTCCATAGCCAAAGATGCTTTGTCGACATCAGACTGCGGCTCATGCACTTCCTTAAGCTTTGCCTAAAATGATAAAAAGTATACGATTAGTTAATTAAGTTAATAAGAAAATTATAAAGTAATTAAAAATTTAAACAATTATAACTTATAATCGTGGCTGCGATGCTCAGGGAGACCTCCTTATCCTTACCCTTCTTCTTCCGAATTGCCACATAGGCATCGATCCTTTGTGTCCTATACCCACGGCCACTTTCCGTCTCCTAAAAAAAATATTACAGGATTAGTAAGTAACGCAAAGTAATGCTAAATTAGAATAACATAAAACTAAAATTAAAGAAAAATAAAAACTTACCATCCTGTGCTCCACCTCGGTGTAAGACGTCCACCTGGAGTAGTTCGCACCCACCTATTTTGCCCAATTTTCCCTCCCCAATTTATGAGATGCATATTGCTGCTCATCGATCTCATTGTTGACAAACTGCTACCATTATGAGATCAGCTCTTTCGAGGGGATAGCAGAATGAACTCCCGATTCTTCCCAAAGTACCGTGCCTGCATGCTTTTCTTTTACGCCTTATGCTAATCCCTCAAATGTTCCAACGTGGAGTCACGAACATATGGGGGTAGGCCAAATTGATCCTGTCAAACAAATGCAAACAAAAAAGATAGTATGTGTTAGTTGTATTTAAATATAAATATAAATATAAATACACTACCTGTAGTGCCACCTAGATGCCCATCTTGAGCTCATTTGGCATGGCCCTCCAATCAGTTTACCCTAATCTGATGATTACCTTCAGCAACTATAGGGATCTAGATAATAATGTTGTGTTGTTCTCGAAGATGGACCCCAATTTTCCCCATTTAGGGGGCCTAGTAGTTGAGGAGCCCTCGCCGCCTCCGCTACCGTGCTTGGATGAAGACATTTTCTCAAAAAATTGTTATTATTAGTACAAATATGTATATGGACTTTGAATTAATGCTAAAATTTGATAATAACAAAGCACTTGAAGAATACAAGTTAACGACATTATAAATCTAAATATTGTTTCAATATCGGGTCATGTCACGAACTTTGAATTAATGCTTAAATTGATTAAAATACAAATTAACATATTCACTAACCATAAAACCAATTTTGATTCAAATCCAATAATAACAAAGCACTAGAAAAATACACCCACTGGTTATTACAAGCATTAAGATGATCAAGTACACTGGTTAGCCAACTCAATGGCTATCTAAATATTCAAATCCACGAGTCAACAACAATTCAAGAATCCTAAACAATTTAACAATCTTTATGTGTGTGTGTGTGTGTATAAATAGAGAGGGAGAGAAAGAGAGAGAGAGAGAGAGAGAGATTTTGGTCACTACCGTAATTAGAGAGAGAAATCAAATTTCAATTTCAAAATTGAATAACAAAACTCAAATAGACACTATACCAAAAACCAAATACCAATACCAATTATAATTTTGATTTCTAATACTAATTTCAATTTCAATTTCAATTTATAATACCAATTCAAATTTATAATAACAATTTCAATTACGTTAGTTGTGAAATACCAATTTCAATTTAAAATACCAATTCCAATTTATAATACCCAAAATACACACACAATTTCAATTTTAATACACATAATTTCAATACATAAAAATTTCAATACACACAATTTAAAAAAAATCAATACCACACACACGCACACACACTAACCCATATACATACACACACAAACTTCCCCCCTCCCCCACTGACCTCCCCCCCCCCCCCCTCAACCCCCAACACACACACACACACACACTGCTCACATACCCACACTGACGCACACACACAAACTCAAACAAACGCACACATTAAGGAATATATATATATATATATATATATATATATATATATATATATATATATATATATATATATATATATATATATATATATAGAGAGAGAGAGAGAGAGAGAGAGAGAGAATTGCACGTTAGAGAGAAAAGGAATCATAAAAATTGAGGGAAGGGGAAATGAGGAAAAGAAAAGGGGAATAGGCGAGGGTTTTTTATTTTGATAAGGCCACGGACGTGTCACGGTCTTTGATCGTGATAACTTTATAAAGTTGTCATGGTCTTTGATTGTGACATAACTGTGACAAAGCAGTTGTCACGGTATTTGACCGTGATGATAACTTTCCACGATCGTGTCATGGTCAAAGACCTTGACAAAAAAATGCATGTTTTGTTTATGGTATTTGACCGTGACAAGGTTGGCCAGGTGCTATTTTAGCCTTTTTTGTGTAGTGAGAATCATATCTTAACCACACAATTCATTATGATCAATCCTGAGCATTTATAATCATATTTCTAGCAAATCTAAATAGTTTTAAAGATTGAAATCATATGTAAAAAAGATTTATTTAATCTTAATTAGGCAATTATTTATATAACTAAAGTACAACATGTTAAAGCATCAGATTAAAGCCTATCATGATTTAATCCCAAAAATAAAATATTTAACAATAAAATATAAATAAATTACATAAAATAATGTAGTAAAGAAAGTTATCTCTTGGATGGATGAAGAAGATGAATTCCCTTGAATGTTTAAAATATGAAGTCATCTTCTTCTCCCTAAAAGTCCCTCCTTAGCTTTTCTTCAAAAGCTCTATGTTGACTACGATTTATGCTTGTGTTTGCGTTTAATATAAGTGATTAATGTGGTCTAAATCTCATTATAAACACTTGTCCCATTAAGTCGCCCATGGGACTAAATTTGAACCACTAGATGAGCCCAAAACACTAACCCAAATGCTCGCAAAACTTAGCCCGAAGGGGTACCTAATCCTGGGGCCCAAATCGGTATATAACAATCATCTCTTCGGACCTCTGTATCCCCATAATGCCCATTCCAACAACACCAACTTGCGATATAAATATAAACTATAAATCACAACATTATTATTTATTTATGATTCACATACATATACTTTCATTTCATTGTATAAAATTACTAGTTTTATTTGAAGTAAATGTCACACTAATTCAAAAAAAAATTATGCACACACACAAGTACCATGCACACAAGCAATACTAATTCAGATTAAATAATCAATAATAATAAAAATATAAGGTATTACATTCTTCCGCATAATAATGAATTATGACCTCAAAATTTGATATGCACCTGACTAGAAGAGTTCCAGATATTTCTGTCGCATGTGGATATCCCCTCTCCCGCGTTAGATTTGCCTCATTATGTTCCCCCCATTGAACACACATGACTGATTGGTAGAATTAGAACTTCTAATTTTATTAAGAGGTGTCACATTCCAAGATCTTTCTTGTAAGCGTATTCCTCTGAATTATGATCTTAGACCTACTCACACAATGATTTCCTAATTTGCAGAGATTTTGGTCTAGTGAAATTGAACCGTACCCATAAAAATTAAAGAAACAATTATGCAATCATCCCAATCTTCATAACCATTTGGATTAAGACCTATGCACTCTTTCTAAACCTAAGAGATTATGAAAGTCTAATGTAGTCAGCACCTAGACTTGAATCTCAACCTTGGTTCCACTCAATACATTCCTGATGTATCGATGATAATTATCTTACAACTATGACACAAGTTCCCGAACCATCATACTTGTTCCCGTAGTTTAAGATAAACTACTAGGATTGTACTTACAAATTTATCGATAAGATGTCAACTCCTTATCTAGGTTGTGAACTGTTCAATTATAGTAGACTAGAATTTTGATCTTCTGTGATCAGGCCGAATCGAACTCACTAGAATTCCTACTAAGTGTAATTGACTAAAATTTCATGAAATATATTTAACGATAAATATAATTCATTCTCACAAACATGATTCTCATTTCAAGTGAACGTGACACACCTTTATTAAAAATTAATATCGTGGATGGTTTTAAGAACTAAACCACTAAACTTTAAATTAGTTCCTTTAAGAAAGTGTTCACGACTTGGTAAGCATTATTATTGATTAGCATCTTTGATTATCCCTTAGGATTCTATGCTTTATCCCCCTTCTTGGCATAATGTGGTTGGGTTCTTCCCTTAAATCCCTTATTTGAGTCATTATTCTTAGGCTAATTGAAAGGTTGTTCAGTGTGAGTATCTTAATTGAGGAGATCATATTCAACCATGGGATATTTTTTGAATGAAATCCATGAGGTCATTCATGGACGATGCCAATTTCTTGGTGTGGTATAAAGAAATATCATAATAGAGGTTTTATGAAGAACAATCACAATCAAACAAGAAAGAATAAAATCACACACACAACATGACTATATACGTGGTTCGACAACTTGCCTACATCCATAGAGAGGTCTACTATTTTACTAAGTATCTCTCAATATGCTCGGTTACATGCCCATATACCTTGAGCCAGGGGTTACAATTTTAGATGTAGAATTTTTGTTATTCAAGTAACTCCACGACGCCCATGATGATCCATGAATCCTTTGAATATCACCACGAGATTATAGGGGATTGACTTGGTGTTGGGGCGGTGTGGATTGCATATACTTGTAGCTTATTCCCATGATTTGGGTCAAGCAACTTTCTAAATTTATTAGGCCAGGTCGACTACTCTCGTGGGCTGAGAATAAAATTGGTCCCCATAATTGCCCCTAAAATCTTTAGGCCATTGCTTGGGCCGTTGGATTTTACATGCGGCTAAGGATGGAACACCGTCTGCAGTGGTATACTCATAATTTGCTAAAATAAGAGGGACGCGCTCGTCTTTATGTAAGATATTGAAGCGCTAAATCTTTCTGGAGAAGTGTAAAGCATCATTTGAGTGTTTGAAACTGGTTTGTCAAAAACTTAATCATCAGTTCATCGTCTTTGGTCATTTTTGCGCATAATGTGTTCTCAGGATCCATTCCTTAGTTTTGTTCTTCAAAATTAAGACTTTTTCATCTTTCCAAGACTCCTCTCTGTCTCTTAAGTTCTAGCATTCTTCTTCTTATAGTTTCATCTTCTGTGAATCGTTCTTCTACTATAGCTAGGGTTTTTATGTGTTTCTCATGTCTATGCTTGATAATAAGTCTCTGGACGAGTTTAGAAAGTGTTATGATAATCCTGATTGGGAAGATATAGAGTGTACTTCAGTCCTTAGAAATTTTTATGACCAAGAAGATGGTCACTGGATCCACGTTCTGTTAGTTTTCCAGGGTTTTTTAACATTTCCCCCTTACTCTTTATTCTTATATTTTTTTCAATACTTTAACATTGTTCCTGCTCAATGTTCTCCGTATGTGTGAAAGATTGTTAATGGATTCCATAGATAAAGCAGCTCTATGGTACCAACTTAGGATTGCCTGAGATCTGCTAATGTTATACTTTCTCTCGCACGAGTGGTGATCTTCTGTTCTTGAAAGGAATAAGTCATGATAGGGTATTGGTAGTACATCTACCTGATTCCCATAAGGACTATTATTCTAAAGGTTATATTGCCAGAAATTGACAATATCCTCCCCAATTAGGGGGCATAAGGTACAGGGGACCTAGGATCCCTAACTTTGGAGAGGAATATATAGGTTATTATCACCATCTCTTTTTTATTATTTATTTGCCTGCCTCTATGTGCTTTTCTTATAATATTTCCTTCTTTTTATTTTATAGAAAAGCCAAGAATCAAGAACCTGCTCCCAATGAGATCCGAGCTGCTGAACTTTTGAAAGCTTGGAGGATAAAAGACATTGTTGTTGAGGGGGAACATCCTCGATTTGTTGAATTCTTGTTGGAATATAGGAATACTAATTCCAACTTTATTGTTCACCCGGTAGATACAATCCCTCATCTAGACGTTCTAAAAAGAGTCATTAGTGGTACTTTTGAACCCACTGAGGTAAAGGATGAGGAAAAAAGTATCTTGGGAGAGGATCTAGTATAAGGATAAGAGGAAGGAAGTGTTGAAGGTGAGAATATTGAGGAAGAGTCTAGTGAATAAGAGATGGCCTCTCCGAGGAGAAAAAACATGATCAGGATGACGATGATGATGATTATCTGTTGTCCAATATGATGAAATTAGTTAAACAAAAGGCTGGTGACTCTATTCATAGTTCCAAGGTGCAGGTTCATGAGAACGAGTTGGAGAGAAAGAAGAGAGATGAGGAGGAGAAGCGATATGTGTGTATATATATATATATATATATATATATAGAGAGAGAGAGAGAGAGAGAGAGAGAGAAAGAGAGAATGAGAAAAAAGAAGGGCACATGTCTCAAAGGCCTCGATAGTGCCTTCTATTATTGCTATTGAGGGGGCCTTAGTAGCTGTTGCTCCTTAACTTGTCCCTCTACTATTGGAGGAAGCAGTGCTTGTAGCTGACCGCGAGCACTCATCGACCATGAGGGAGACCAGTTAGACCTTAAGTCTACCCAAGGGTTTGCTTTGGTGAGTACTCCTTTCTCTATATTTCTTTATTCTGTATTTTCCTCTAACATCTTGTGCTTAACCTATATTTCTTATGTCTAGTAGTTTGACTCTGACTATATCATGTTACTCCGTGGTCGAGGTGATCTGTCGAGGAGAAACTCAGAGTTGGATAAAGCTCTACAGTCTTTTGAGAAGGCTCCAACTGACACGAAGGCTACCTTCGATAAGGAGATGGAAAAGTCTGCTAAGGAGTTATCCAACCTCCGAGAAGTCTATAGTGCCATGATCACAGACAAGCTGGCAGTGGCAGAGGCGAATAAGGGGTTGGTCGTGAAGGTGGAGCAGCTAGAGGAGGAAGTAATAACCGTTCAAGAGAGAGAATATAATAAAGGTTGAGAGGTGGCGTACAATGATGTTGAATGCCAGATTGATTATCTTCAGATAACATGTTTTAAAAAGGCTGGGATCAAGCCTTGACTGCTACTGGGGTTACTACTGACTCCCCCTTTTCTTCCAACATCATCCTAATCACAATTGTGTTAAAGAGTCTCCTTCTACCCAACCTATTTCTCATGATGGCATGGAGCCCATTACTCATGCTATTGCAACTGAATTGGTCAATCCATAGGGGTTCATTATTCCACCTAAAGAAGCTACCTCATGTGCTGGTGGAGGTGAGGTCACCATTGACCAAGCTACTGACAAGGGGAAGGGCACCTCTATGTCTGACCAGATTGAGCCCCCTAGGAATTTATACTTCTTCCATTCATCTGTATTGGCCTGTGCCTTTTGATTAAATAAAAAGTAAATTTTTTGTTCTATTATTGATACTTGCTACCTTTGTTGCTTGGCTGGTTGGTTGTAGCTCATTGATTTAGATGATTATATTCATGCTAACTCCCATCTAGGCTAAATTCTTGGTTTGAGCATAAGCTCTCAAGCACTTCGATCTTTTATAAAGATTTGTAAATCCCTGAGGGCTAGAAACTAGGATTACAAAGATTAATTTGAGGTAGTTACTGTGCTCAAGGGTAGGCTCGAGGGGATAGATATAATTGGTGTCTCTGTGCAGGAGGAGATGGATGCCTTGAAAGAAAAACTTCTAGATGCGTATAAAATCAACCAGGTGGGGGAGTTATTGCAAAGAGAGAATGATGCTTTGAGAAGAGAAACTATTCATCTCAAAGAAAACACTGCATCTGGTCCTCCTTTGGTGTTGCAAGGATCCTCCTCATCGTCTGCTATAGTTTCTCAAACTGACAATCAAGCATCCCAAAGGGAGATTATTAAGCTAAAAAAATATGTTATATGAGCTTATGTGATCACTTTTGGCCTTTAGAGGGACGTCACACGATTAAGACATTTATTTTGAAAGGGTCCTCGATAAGTCCGAGCTGATGGTTATGACCAAGGTTGGATAGATGCCCCCACAAGACTGAAAGAGGCTGAAGAACTTAATTTTTCTAGGGGATGGTTGAACGTTTTGGAATTTCCTAAAGAATCCACCCCGTGGTATAAATATCAGACCTCTCTCTCATTTGTTATATGAAATTCCTTCTCTAGGGATGACCATTTGATGTCAATAGATGCTATTCCTACGCAGCTTCTAGAGCCATGCCCAGAGGGCATTGAAGAAGACTTAGTTCCTCATCCTGATGATGGTCGGAGAGCTCAAGTAGGAAACTACCTTGCTTGTCGTTCTTGTTGAGCCATCGTAGGTCTTTAAGTATTTTTTAGTGTTTTAATGTAAATGTAACCATATGATTCTTAATGACAGGTAAGATGATTATTTATGTCTTAAGCATTTGCTGACTAAACATGTTTTAACCTTATTTATTGATTGCTTGACATCAGTGTTTGACCAAAAAGGTACTTGATAGATCTGATCATAGTATGAATGATTAGTATAAAAACTTATAATCATTTTGGGCCTTTTGACTGATTAAATGATGTTGAGTTTTTGATATCTCGTGTTTGAACATTCTCGCAGTCCAATATGCCTTAGCCATACCATTTCATCCACTTTCCTTTTAGGTTGTGTCGTCACACTTCCTTAGGCCTACGTAGGGCGATGGCGAGAATGTACCTAGTTAAGGGGACATTCGTCCGAACATGATTTTTCAACCAACCTAAGTTGCATACCAACCTTGAGCTGGCTTTATTGCTTAAGGATTACCTGTAGGTCTTTTATTGTTATCGGAGCAACTCAAGAGGCCAATTGTGTTTTCAATAAGGACCTGAGGAAGGTTAATCATAAAGATTGTTGTATATATTTTAGATTTAAATACAATAAGTATGGCCAACTGTTGCAACTATAGGAGCTTTATTCATCGACTAGAGCAAGTTGACCGACTTGCTGTAATCCCGGAACTTTGTTATGTTTTAATGGGGGCATATTTCTTAGAAAAGATGTGTATTGAGGTTTCATCAAGAGACATTAAATAACCAAGATGTTCGGAATGCACGAGCCGATCGACCTTTATTGACAAAAATGATAAATAAAAGGCAACATTAGTTTGTAAATGAAAATTCTCCTAAACTAATGACGCTGAAAATAAAAGATATTGAAGTCTTAAAGTAGAACTTCTTAATGTTAGTTACATTCTAAGACCTTGGTATCACCCCACCCTCCGGCGTTTCTAAGTGACAGGCTCCCTGCAAGTCGTCCCTTATTATCTTGGAAGGTAACTCCCAATTTGGTCCCAGTTTGCCATCTGATGGTCTTACAACACTGCCGAGGACTTTTCTTAGGATGTAATCCCCCCCTAGAAATTTCCTCTGATTGATTTTTAGTTGTATTGTTTGGACAGTTGTTGTTGGTAAGATGCTAACTTAACTAGTGTCAGTTATCATCGCTCATGAGCTAAGTCAAATTCAATGAGTAATGCTTCATCGTTGAGGCCTTGGTCGACCAAGGTGGTCTCATAATAAGGAGTCCTTCTTCCAATGGGATGATTGCCTCCATTCTGTAGGAGAGTATGAAGGAGGGGTTTCTCCCATTTCTCTCCTGGGAGTTATACGATAAGGCCATAAAACGTGAGGTAGTTCGTCTACCCAAGCATCTTTGTCTCTTTCTAGCCATTTTCTCAATTCATTGATCATTATCTTATTGAAAGCTTTAGCTTGCCCATTTCTCTGGGATATGCTACAGAACTAAAGTGGTGCTTGATGCCATGCTCATCATAATATCCTTAAAATAAACCACTTTTGAACTGCGTGCCATTATTAGTAATGATCATTATTGGTGTCCTAAAGCGGGTGATGATGTTCTTCCACATGAACCTCATCATATTAGAGTCTCAGATGTTCGTAAATGGTTTCGTCCCTACCCATTTGGTGAAGTAGTCCATGCCGACCAGCAGATACTTGTAATTTCCATATGCAGTAGGTAGTGGCCCTATAATATCCAAGACCCATTGGGCGAAAGGCCACGGGATGGTCAATGACTTGAGGTCGCTAGTTGTATAATGGACCATAGGGGAGTCCTTTTTGGTACTTTTCACACTTGCAAACGTAAATTCTTACATTCTTCTACATGTACGACCACCAGTATCCTTCCTTGATTTCTCAGAAAGCCAATGATCTTCCTCCCGTGTGACTCCCACAAATGCCTTCATAAAGTTTACTAAGAACCTTTACGACATCTTTTGAGTGACCGCATTGGAGGTAGGGGCATATGAAAGAATTTCTGTAGAGTTTTCCCTCAGGAGATAAGTGAAATAGAGTAGCCTTGACTCTTATCTAGTGCACCTATCTTTTGTCACCTGGAAGTATGTTGCTCCGTAAATAAGTCATGATGGGATCCATCCAACTGGGTGCCATTTCTATGTGGAGTACTTGCTCGACTATGACTGACTGGTTGATGCTTAGATGCGTAAGGAATTCTATATGAATGATTTTCCTTAAATCGAAGTTGATGGTTGAGATAAGAGCCGCTAAGGCATCAGTGTGACTGTTCTACCCCCTGGGGAATTGATGAACATCAACTCTATCAAACGTTGCCATAAGTACCCTCACAATATCAAGGTAAGATTCCATCCTCTCCACTTATCTGCTTGGACACTAGTTTTGAATCGCTAAATACCCAAAGGCATTTTGCCCCTAGCAATTGTGCTTTGTGCAAGTCGGTGATCAGCACTTCGTATTCTGCTTCATTATTGGAGGCTTCAAACCCTAGCCTAATTCCTTTTTCGAGCAGATTCTTCTCTAGGGTAACCAATACAATGTCTACTCCTACCCCCTGGAGTTGGAGGCTCCGTTAATATAAAGGGTCTGGTCGAAGGATTTTTTTCCCTATTCTATTGGATGCTCAATTTTAAGATGGGCAGTAGGCTGGTTCCTCATGAACTCAGGGATAAAATCTGCTAAAATTTTCCCCATTATTATTGTTCTTGGTTGAAAGTGGATATCGAATCTTTAAGCTCTACCGACCACTTTAATAGTCAATCGGAGAGATCAATCTTGCTTAGAATAACTTTGAGGGTATGTGAGGTGATCACGATGATGGAATGAGACTCAAAGTAATGCTTTACCTTCCTTGAGGTTATCACTAAGGCATGGGTGAACTTCTCCAGGGGAAAATAACATTTCTCGGCATCCAGAAGCATCTTGCTTGCGTAACAGACCGGGTATTGTCCTCTTTCCCTCTCGCATACTAAGGCGGATCTCACAGCATGATCTGATACGGTAAGATAAAGGTATAAGGTGTCACCTTCGCTTAGAATTATCAGCAAGGGTGGATTCCTAAGGTATGACTTGAGTTTTTTCAGCACTTTGGAGCAGTAATCGTTCCATACTAGGCCCTTATCTTTCTTCAAAAGTTCGGAGAACAATCGACAGTGCTCCGAAGATTAGGAGATGAGGCGATTGAGTGAGGCAAGCATGTCGATGAGCTTCTAGACATCTCTTATCATTTGAGGGGGCTGGACTTTTTCTGCTGGAATTGATTGAATCAAGGTTTTCTTTAATGCCACTTTTGCTGACCAGATATCCTAGGAACTTTCTTTACCGGACACCGAATGAACACTTGCTAGTGTTAAGTCTCATCCGATATTTCTTAAGGATCTCAAAGGTTCCTTCTAGGTCTGAGAGATGTTCACTCTTAACTTTACTTTTGATGAGCACGTCGACGATGTATACCTCCATTATTTCTCCCATTTTTTTATTGAACATCTTGGTGACCAGTCACTGATAAGTCTTTCCTGAATTCTCGAGGCCGAATGGCATGACTTTGTAGCAATATAACTCAACAGGAGTTATGAAGGAGGCCTTATCTTGGTCTGGATCATAAAGTGGGATATGGTGGTATCTGGATTAAGTTTACAGAAAGCTCATTCTTTTATGCATTGTAGTGGCATTAACCAGCTGATCTATATTTGGGAGAGGAAAAGTGTCTTTTGGACAAGCCCTATTGAGGTCACTAAAGTCAATACATACTCTCGAGCTCTCGTTTCTTTTGGGTACGACGAGTGGTTTGGATAGCCATTTGGGGAATTAAACTTCCCGAATGGAACCTGTATCTAATAATTTTCCTACTTCTCTCTCCACTGCCTTTGCCTTTTCTGGGGCTGTTCAATGAGCCTTCTGGGTGAATGGTTTGAAAGATGGATTGATGTGCAGTTGATGACATACAATAATGGTATCTACCCTAGGTAGCTTATATGGTTTCCAAGAGAAAACATCCAGATTGCTTTGAAGGAACGGGATGAACTCCTTATTTTCTCAACCGGTGAGAGAGGCCTTGATAAAAAATCTCCTTTCAGGTGAGTTGACTTCAACTGTAACTTCATCTAGGTCTTCGATGAGCCTACTTATTGGTGGACCCTAGTTTCCTCCACTCTTGTCCGACCGTACTTTAATTTTTATTTTGAAGGCAACACACCTTTTTGGGATTCCTCCTAGACTTTCCTCTCATCTTTCTTATTCTCGTGCTTGGGGCGAATGGCTGCAATGAAGAATTTTCTAGCCATAACTTGGTCGCTACGAATCTCGACCACCCTTGATCTAAAATTCACTTGATTTTCTGATGATATGAGGATGGTACGGCCTTCATGGCATAAAGTCAGCCTTTTCCCAGGATGGTGTGATCCTGTGATTTGATGTCTACTACCAGAACTTCGATCATCTTCAAAATACCTCTCACCCTGACTGGTAGGACTATCTTTTCCAACGGCATGGTTATCTTTTCTATAAAGCCGACCAGTGGAACTGTCGCCTCTTTGAGGTCGATGATATTGAACTTCAATTTGTGGAATAATTCTAGCTACATTACTTTAGAAGAGCTACCTTAGTCTACGAGCAACCCGTCGATGTCCTAATTAGTTATGCATCATAATAAGGGGTTCTGACCCCAAATAAATCATCTTCAGTAAAACTAATATTTTTATTGTAGTCGACATCTTTTGGTCTCCGACACTTCCCGGCCTGAGTCTTAGCGGGGTCTATTTGAAAATCTTGCATAACGATAGTAAGCTTCTTAACTTCCATCCAAATAGTGTTTACTTGTACTTTCTTGAGGTCTCATACCCCATGGATTACTGTGAACTTGTAGCCCATCTCATCATCGAGGACGTTATCCGACTTCTAGTCGACATTGGCTGTGACCTTATCTGCCTTCTTGTCTATGAACTAGTTAAGATGACCATCCTAGGCTAACTCCTCGAGATAAGACTTGAGTTCATTATAGTGTCCAGTCATGTGATCGCCTTCTTTGTGGAATGCACATCTTAGGGTGTTATTCCGCTTTGTTGGATCTTCTCCCATCTTCTTGGGACATTTTACAAATGGTGCTTCCTTGATCTTGGCAAGGATTTTGTATATCGGTTCCTTGAAGACTGTGTTAATAGTGTGGAATGCTTTTGAGGGGTCATTCTTGTTATTGTTTTTGGTACCATTCCTGCCCCATTCTTGTTTCCTTTGTTCTGGAAATCATTTTTTCTGTCCCTTTGTTTGTCTCTGCGTGACCATTTTCACCTGTATTAAGATGGATTACATCTTCGACTTTGGTGTATTTGTCAACACATGCCATTAGGTCATCGATAGAAATATCCTCCTTCTTAGTAGGGATTGGTTCAGTAAAGAAGTGCTTGATAGACCGATCTTGAAGGACATTTTGGCAACCTACTCCGAGCAGTCCTCAATCTCATTGAAAATCTCCCAGTACCTCTTGGCATACTCCATGAGGTTCTCTTTTGGATTTTTCTTCATGTAAATAATTCATCTAGAGCCTGAAAGATCTTGATGGACCTTTGTCGCAGCCTCTCAAACCACTTTTGGGCCACACCGTTCAGGTTTGAAGGGAAGATGCGATACTTCAATGCATTTGTACTGCAGAAAATGATCGATAGGGTCAGTTTTCCCATCATAGATCTTCAATCTAAGGATTACGAATTTCTTAGGGAGCTCCTCTTTTTCTATTGCCCTTAAAACGGAGGCTTCATGTGAGTGTTAAGATCTCTTCTGTATATCTCTCGTGTGAATCTGGCACCTCAGTGGGTTGTGTGTTGATCCATCTCCCTACGGACCAAGCCCCTAATTTCATCATTTTATTGAACAGGACTCCCACGACATCGAGATGGTTGTATTCATTCTGATCGACCATCCTCTAACTTATTCCTCTCAATTCACCCTTGGTCGCACCTTGGGCTCTTTCCTTGGCGGTGAGATTCACTCACTAGAGAGGTAAGAGTCCGGTATTAGCATCGTCGTGTATTTCTGTGGAGATCTCTCTCCATTCTTTCCAGTCACCTTTTTAGGTGAGCATTCTCCTCTTCTTGGCGACGAGTGGCTTCTTTTTGCTCTCGAAGTTTTGCCTCATAGGCATCGACCAACCTGGAAATCTGCATGGACCTTAGTGGTCCATGACTCTCTTCAGAAGGCTACCTTTGTTGGCGAAGACTTGGATATGATTGGCTAACTTCAGACCTCAGCCTGGGAGGGATAGGTTCTTCCTTAACATCATCAGCTTAAGGGATGTTGCTGCTATGATGAGACATTGAGGGCTTTTAGTTAGTGAGTGTTCTTGTAGGAATAAGATTCGTATCCCACAAACGGCGCCAATTGTGGTATCAAAAAACAACACAATAGAGGTTTTACGAAGAACAATCACATTCAAATAAGAAATCATATAATCACACACACAACACGACTATATATGTGTTTCGGCAACTTGCCTACGTCCACGAAGAGGTTTACTATTTTATTAAGTATCTCTCAATATGCTTGGTTACATGCCCCTATGCCCTAGGCCAGGGGTTCTAATTTATAGATGTAGAATTTCAATTGTTCAAGTAACTCCACGACGTCCATGATTATCTATGAATCCCTTGAATATCTTCACAATATTATACGGGATTGACTTGGTTTTGGGGCAGTGTGGATTACACATACTCGTACATTATATCCATAATTTGGGTAGGGCAACTTTATAGATTTATTAGGCTATGTCGGCTACTCTCGTGGGCTAAGAATAAAATTGGACCCCATACTTGGTGAGAGAGTGATAGAAGTCATCTGACCTGGCAAGGTCAAATTTAAAGAAAAAATAGTCAACTACTCATTATAATTGTCAATCTCATTGAAGTTCTCCTAGTAACAATGAGCATACTTCGTAAGAGACTCCCATTTCCTTTATCTGAGGGTGATTATGGAGTCTGCCTCCTTCAATGTTTTTATCCTAGTGATGAAGTAGGTTGTAAACAGATCGACCAATTCCCTAAAGTCAGATGTCGACCTAAGGGTTAGCTTATTAAACCACCTCAGATCGACTTCCCCTAAAATAGAGGGAAATCGCAACACATGAGGTCATTTAGTGGATCCAAAGGGACGTGGACAATCTGTAGCACCTAGTGTGATAGGTTGAATCCCTCTTACCATTATATATGGTGATTTTAGGAATATATAATGTCCTTTGAGACTTTGATAACTCTATGTCAGTAGTGAACGGAGACACGGGCTCGTGACCCAAAGCTTTTCTAATAAGGTCCTTTAAAGTCCATGTTAGGTTGGGTTTTGAGCGTTCTTATAACTTGTTCTTAATAACTCGTGCAAATCATCACGGTCGAAGTTTTTCCCTGGAGGTTTATAATCAGAAGAATGGATGTTCTGACTAGATTTGGTCAGTCGAACTAAAGTTATACCATGGTTATTAGTTTTGGACCTTATATTCCATTTTATGGATAGAACGTGGTGCTCATAGAATCTTATACCTAGAGGCCCTATCATTATGTCCAGCCAAAGGGGGTTTAGGGGATTAGATTGTACTTATTTTGTGACGATCCAGGTTATCGGAACTAGACCCACGCCCCTGAGATTTTTCGATTAGATGTCTCTTAAATTGAGAAATCTATTCATCTCATTCATTCGATCCTCCCTCGTAAAGATTGACCAGACCTGATGTTGTATTCCTAGCCGGGGGCTCCACAGATGGAGTATTTCATCCACTATTGGGATAATACCTATGAGGAGTGTGTCCTCTAGATCTTGTATCACTGGTAAGTGGAGGTTATCTTGAAGGACTTTGTTCTATCCTCATAATACGAACTTCTAAACAAACATGATGTCTAATGTGGGAACTGTAGGACTTGTTTTAATTCTACTGCTAGGGATTCAAACAGTCATATTTAATGAAGAGAGGTATTCTTTACTGGTGGGGATTCAAACTAGTTTCCACAAACGGTGGAAAATTGTAGGGGATATCAATTCTACAATAATGGAAAATACCAATTTGGCCACAAATAGAGAGAAATATTAAAAATAGACACAGATGTACGTGGTTCGCATATCGGCCTACCTACGTCCACGGGGAAGGGAAAGCAAAGTATTATCTTTCATAAGGGGAGTAAGAAGATGCCTTGGAGTGCTAGAATTGCTAGTTGAGATTCCAAGTTGCAGATATAATAATGTGTAGTTAGATCAATGTCCTTGAACATTAGGGTTAAGTTTATTTATGGATACAAGAGTCTTAGAGCCTTAGGGATCTTGCATAGTAATATGTTTTTGTTCTTGATCTTATATTTAAGGTAGTTGAATTTCACTGAAACTGTATCCGGACATGTTTAGTGTCATCTTCCTCAATTCTCCTTTATCTACTCTATGATCTTTAGATGGCTTGGAAATTAAATTTCTTTAATTTCCACGTGGCATACTCGACTCATAGTCCCTTCAAACACCATATAAATTTTTAATATTTTCTATAAATATTATTCAAATAGAAAATTATATCTAATAATATTATGGACAAAGTATTAAGTATAAAAATAAATAAAAATAATTTTTTTATGTATCTATATTATATTAGACAACACATTTTAGATTAAAACTTTCTCATCGGAGAACCTAGCTTAAATATTCATTTTCCAAGCACAATGCATCATCAAATGCCATGTCTCATTAAACTTGGCTAATTACAAAACCAACAATAATAAAATTGTAAAATTGTATTAGACAATCATTCCAATTAATAATTTGCATTTAACTTATGAGTTTTCTAAAATTGTAGAAGGACTTATAAAGTGTTCTTAGATGTGTCATATGAACGAAATGTTGGATTGTGTGAACAAATTTAGTAAACAAAACTATTTAAAATAATATTTAAAATGAAATTAATAATAAAATTGAATTTTAATTAATTATGACTGCAGTACAACAATGAAATTACAAGCTTAAAACTTTGAGTAACATCCAAAGAATTGAAAAAAGCTAGACGAGATCGAGGCTATTGTTATACAGTACTTCTTTAAGAAAATTATGCCCTCGCTACGATAGTGATAGCTCTTTGGATGTTTACCTCTCAGGGTACAATGATCTTGCAAAGTTAAAGTAGTAATCCAATTATGTTTCCTGTGAACTAACTATTTAAGTGAAGAAATATCCTTTTATTGCAATATCAAACTGAATTCTAATGGTGGTGACAAACTCTTGTTATGAAGATTTTTTATCAACCAAAAGGGCAAGGAGGAATAAGATAAATATGGGAGATATTATGTCCTTTTCGAAACAATGCAAGTCTTTTCAGAAAGAGAAATATACAAAAACAAAGAGCCAGAACGTGACACATTCTTATAAATAAAAAAAATTCGGACAAAAATAACTACCAAGACAATAAAAAATAACAATATGAAAAATCCTCTCAAATGGGTTAGATTAAAAATGTGTATTGGGTAAAAAATTAAGGCCCATTTAATTCTTAAAATTAAACACGTGTGTATTTTAGGACAAAGCCCAAACCATGCATTACGTTGGTTCTCTCCCACTTTACCTGACTAAACACTAGTTCACCTATTTCAAATAGAGTACTTTGAAGCCAATTTCTCATTCACCTGTTAATGATTTTGAACATGTTAATGTACCACGTTAATCTCCTTGAAGATAGGAATATATTAGTTTGTGGACCTGCATAAAAAGGTGTGTGGGTACCACATTTATTTGGGCCAAAAGTTAACCCATTTCAAGTTATAAAATAATTACTTTCCAATAATCCTCCACGTGAATGAAATTGGAAGATAAAGTCCAAAAATACATGCAGACATTAAAGAGAGGTTCAATTGGAAACTCAACGCATTAGTAGGGGTAGGTTTCAGATTTGAACCTTCCCTAATAAGAATCTATCAGATTTACTAGCTAAACGGTGAACATGACGTCTTAATCTATTACATAAACCAAGATAATAGGTCTAACACATATCATTCTCTAAGACCATATCACGGAATACTATCCACAATTTACTCCCATGTCGCTTCAACTCATCTTTATTACACACGTAACATACTCTTCACCAATGGCCAGTAATTCTCATCCTTGCTTGCAATATACAACTTTCAATTGATAATTTCCAAGGCACTTACCTATACTGATAGTATCCTATCACCTACAGTCGAGTACACATCCTCAAGTAACGATCAACACGGGTGTAAATGCCCATCGAATTATCAAATGCTTACGATATGACACTATCCCAGGGATCAAATTCTCCTAATCATATCATCATTATTAACTACCCATAAGTACATAACTAAAGAATTTAATGTGTCTTTATCACAAAATCAACACCTCTTAGACATGACACTCTAGTCACCTAACCTCCATAGTTGACTTTACATAATTCATGTCCCTAATTTAATGGATGTTATCTACCTTTATTAACATCTTGCTAGACCTTCTTACATCGTTAAGGGTTGACATAAAAGCACCTCACACTAAAGACCATGGTGCAGCCACTATTGGCTCACACGGATATTAGCAATTTAAAAACATATCGAAATTAGAAGTGCGGAAGCAATTAATGACAACTAAATTGGCCACATGCCACTTGGTCACACATTGCCCGTCATGCTAATCTCCTTGATGCTATTGTCATGAACACATACTGAAACTGTCACTTGCCCAATGTGGCCGACTCAAAACTAAAATTGGCTTCAAAAGATCCACCATCGATCTCAGTATGTCACTCCCGAAAGGAACGTTGTACCTAGAGCTGTGATACCATTTGTAATTCCTCGGGCCGAATTTATGGGTTACCCGTGGTCAACCCTGTCCGACCCGAGTGTTAGGTTTGAAGTACGATAAGATGGCCTAAATAATGTTTCTAATTTAGTTTTATTTTATTAGAGTTTTACTTATTTAGTATGTGATTCTAATCTACACTAATCTATGCGAGGAGCTCGTGGGAAGCATCCCTAAAATTCGAGCATACAGAGCTGCTAACATTTAATAAAAATGACACTTACTTGTAAAACGCACTTAAAAATACCGAATTGCACCCAACTTGCCATAAGAAAGAGGAAGGAATGAGACGAATGCCGAGTGGAAAAATACAACAATGTAATATAGAATCGAATGGATAAAAAGAGACTCTATCACGTTATGTCTACGTGCACATGCAACTATAACAAACATAGATATACATATATATACTTTAATACATGAAATCATTTTTATTCCAAAAATGTTACTTGTTCCAATGAATTCATCTTACTCATATAAAAGAACATATTTTTACTTGATTTGACATTTATAACTTGATATAACACGCCCGGTTAAATACTTTAAGTAATTACCCATTGTTTAAGGGAGAGCACTTCTTTTATCGAAATTACCCTTTCTCTTGTACCAAATTTACCTTAGTATTCTCTTTGAAAATCACCTTTCAACACACGTAAGCACCGCGTTAGAAAATACTTATTTTTTGTTGAAAACCTTTCATAAACACATTCTTGTGCTACTTATGGGTTAAACCTCTTTAGGTTGATTAATTATCCATTTGATCACTTCATTTTATCATTCCTTTTACTTCATGGACATTAGTCAATTTCTTGACTTTACTAGTCCATATTATCTTTTATCGGGAACACTTATTAATTCCATTCAACTTAGGTTATTTTTTCTTATTTTCATCACACAACCCATTTCTTGACATGATCCTCTTTTCATTATCTTTCTCTTAGAATTTTCCAAATATTCGCATACTTTAACGGGCTCCACATCGCCAACTTTGCTACCATATGATTTGGCCAATAATTTTGGATCTTTCAACCCAAGTCTCTCGAGCCCTTCTTAGTTATTCCTCGTTTTATCTGAGTCCATATTGATTTGTTTTAATGTTTATCAAATGTCCACATCATTCCTCTTTTTATCGCCTGAAGCCAAAATTCAGGGTCTCTACCCCACCTTGTGTTACACTTTAAAAATGACCACTTCTTCTCCTTTATAAATTTGCAGTGATTTTATCCAAAAAATAACTTTCATTTAGGACCATTTTGTGTAACACCCCTTCCAACATGTTTATTTTGTAAAAAAAATTCACTTTATGTAAAATTATCATTTTACCCGTTTGTTCCAAACTTGTCTTTTCCTCCATTTTCACAAGTGTTATTTTTCAAAAAACATTATTAAGTTATACACACTAACTTCTTAAATGTTTGTAACTCATTAATGCTTATTGACACTTTGGAGTAACATACATCTCAAGTTTTAAATATCTTTATTTCACTACTTTATTCACTAAAAAAAACCTTTGGCCTTTTGGAGACTACTTCATAACAAAATACTATTTTCCCTTTATTTTCACACATAGTCTTAAAATATAAATTTATCACTTTTTCACACTTTAAGGGCTGAAATTTCTATTTTCTTTGTTTCATGTTTAAATCCAATAAAAGTTCCATTAAACTTGTTTATATCCTCATCATTAAAAGACTACAAGTTTATATATACGAGAAGATGGATTTTAAGTCCAGAAATCCTATTAAATGGGTCTAACATATGGTTCATTCTAAAAATTTCAAAATATTGGCATAAACATGATTTTGAAGCTAAAGACATTTTATTTCTTCAAAACTTGAGTAAGTGTCTATTTATAAAAAAAAATCCCAATTTTCACTAGAATACGTTAAGATATTTGTGCATAAAATATTTTCAGTAAGAGAAATATCATTTTAAATATTTTATTCCATAAAATGTTTAGATTTCAAGATTTCTTAAAATATATCATCTTTCTCAAAATTCTTGGGATCTTTCATAAATATTTTTCACAAACTATAAAAAATAGTTATCTCTAGTTATATAGGTATCCTACTCTTACAAACTTAACTACAAGACCAATACCATGGAAAAATAGAGTTCTTAAGCTCAGAGTAGAATTTTCTGCCTCAAAGAAGCTTAAAAGATGGTAGATGAAGTTTAGAAGAACATGATAATCTCCCACCTCCTAAGGTGGCCTTAAATTGGTTAACTAGCTTTACTAAGCTTGTCTTCTTGAAATCTCTATAAAAAACCCTTTCAAACTCCATGATTTCTTCTACATTCTTCTTCAAAAAGCCCCAAAAATATTCTCCAAGATTCATAGCTTTGCCCAACAATAGTGTAGATGGGTTTATAGGGCTTAAATATGGTGAAAAAGTATTAGACTATGGTGGTTTTGGGTAGAGGGATGGTAGTGCTAGGGTGGTGTGCGGTGGTTGGTGGAGGAAAGGTTCCAAGAGCTAGAGAGAAGCCAAATCTGATTGGAATACCCCAAATCAGCCCAAAGTTTCACTTAAATACACCCAAAACTCTAAGGGTCAAATTCCTTAAATGCCCATACACTCAATCCTTTAACCAAATGTCAATTAAGTCTTTTGTCCCACATTTTGATCTGAGCCGCTAAGAGCTTGACATGTCATTCAATCCGACATTCCACATCATGACAGCACATTAAAGTGTGCAAAATTTTGTAGATTTTCTCCAATCGTTCGAATGACACTGGGACTTGTTCAAATGAGAACCCCCTCGTTTGAATGAGAGATCTAATAAGGTACTAATGAACTAAAATCGTAAGGTTAAAAGGGACGTGAGAAGCACCTCTTTTGATTAGGAAATGCCCCTTTGTTCGAACTACCAGGCACCTCGTTCTGGCATTGGAATCCAACGAGATTTCAGAGAGCAAGGGAAATTCTTTCTAATTCATTAGAAGTTTGTTTGAATCTCGTTCAAACGAATTTCATTTGTAAACTTTAGTCATTATCAAAATAGTATGAAAAGTGTATTACACCGCAGGGGTGAATTACATTTTATTTGTCAATACGAACTATAAAGTAGAAAATCATAAGTATCACTCTTTCACTGATCTAGTTTAGTCTCTGCCCATACAGTCACATATTTAAGCAGGTGACTAGTATATGTCTCTAAAGGGGAAGAGATACCATCATCTTTCTTCTAGCCATCTGGAGGAAAAAAGAATTAGCATAAGTATGCTAAGTAGGCTTTACCAATTTTATAAAAATGTCAGTATAGATGAGAGGTGGGGTGTATATAGAATTCAGTGTTTGTATAACAAGTTAAAGAATTAAAGCTAATAATACCATACTTATCATTTTATTAAGGGCCACATAAAGAAAATCAAGGATCTTTGAACTAATAATCCTACAATCACCCGCTCACTAAGTGGTATAGAAATAAGTAAGCCATCGGTAAAATCAAATAATAAATAATCCAAAACCTTTGGATAATAGCTGTCAAGGCACACAATTAAAGTAGCAATCATACATATGTAGTAATAAATTCGGCTATGAACATCGAAGATCATAGTTCAAGTAGAAAATTTTCGTAGGATAACACGACATTTTACTCCCTAGTTAATATTGATGCTTTTTCAATATTAATAATGCACAAAAGTGCAGGGTAAACTGAGTCAATACAATGAATTGTCATGATATTAGTTATTAGGTGAGAAAGGTTAAATTTGATTCAAATGATCATAATTAAAACAATCAGTTCATATAACAACATATGAGTATTTTAATTTCTACACATACTTGGAATCAAATTTGGCTATCATTTAATGATATCAATAGAAGATAACAAGCAGGCAAAAATTACTATTAAAGAGGTAAAAGAAACCTACTTACTCGGTATTTCAAACTACTTATGGATCAAAAGAGGATATCAGTAGGAGATGGTACTTAATTCTCTGTATATAATGTTTGGGTAAATAAGCATTTATTGGAATTGGGGTTGGGTTTGGTCAGTTTATACAAAAAAAAATGTATATTTTAAAATTTTAGGGGTTTAATTGTAAATAACTTAGGACTTTAAAATCTTAGACTTAAGTTCATATTTGAACTTTGGTGCAGAATATTTTTTTTCTTAAATTATTTTAAAGTACTTATAGGCAAAGTTTTGGGTTCAAATTCATAAGTTGAAAAAGTCAGGAGGGGTCAAATTATAATTTAGGATAAATATTTCAAACATAAAACCTCATTTTTCCAAAAATTAGGCAACGCTTGACCAAACATGGCCTTACCTTATACCATTTTGACCAGAAAAATAAAATAAAAATATTAGAAAAATTTCAGAAATTTATTATTGGCCACGCGTCCTTTACGCTCGTGGTCAAGGATCCTGATCAAATAGTTCATCTTTAACCTTTCTATTTTTTACTTTAGGTTTTTCGATTTTTGACTGAAGATATCTCCTTCATTTCTAAACCGTTTGAAATGATTTCTAAACAAACTCAACCTAAAAATTCGTCGGGAATCCAAATATATAAGTTTTATGGATTGAGATGCAGTATACAGTGTGTTCCATAATTGTGTGTTTTGCCAAATTTTTGACTTAACATTTGTGGCTTTCAATAATATATCATGGTTTCTTATGAACATAGTTTGGTTTTTGAAATGTTAAGGAGTAATTTTGTTGTGATTTCAAGGTTTGAGTTGGATTATACAAAGAGAATTTGAGATTTTGATTTTTCTGGTTCAGAAAACACTTTCAATCGATTAGAACTTGTTATGCAATTTTGGGGATTTGATCATGGCACTAGAGTTCCTAAGGTTCTAGAGAATATATTCACATCTTTAAACCTAATTTCTAAACATTATTTCTAAGTTCGCCATTAAAGCTTAAGCTTTAATGGTGGAATTTTTATATTTTTCACCTAGAGCCTGTTTTACACGTAAAGTTTCTTTTATTTTGATGCATTCTAGCATTATAACAACACATAAATCATTTGGAATTGAAAGAACTGAATGTAATGCATAAAATAATGGGTTACCTATTTTGAGGGAAAAATCAAGTTTTTGAAACTATTGTTGGGTTTTTATAGTTTTTGAGGAGGGGAGTTTATTGGTTTAGATGGGTGGTAGATTTGAACTGAATTTAGAGGGTTTTTAAAGCTTGGTTATTGAACCTCACATGTTTGGATGGTTCAAACATGTGATATTTGTCATTTAGTGCTGATGTCGGGGCTTGTGTGCACAAGAGGTTATGTGGAAATAACAAATATTTCATTTTCAGTCATTGACTGATAATATTTGTACTTCTAGAGCCTCAAAAGTGTGATTTTAGTAATGTTTAGGGGTATTTTTGTAATTTTAGTAAGTTACAGGAGCTAGAATTATAATTTCTAATAAACGGGAGTTTAGAGGATCAATTTGATATAAAGTTTAGGTCTAAGGGTTGAGTATAGGTTAAGTTATTATAGTTAAGTTTTTGGGGTCTAATTTATAATTATTAAAACTGTAGGGATCCTTGGTTAATTTTGAAATTTTGTAGGTTTTATAGAGTAGTTTAATCCATCTTTTAAAGTATATTTAAATTTATATATTCGGGGAGGATTAAATTGAGAATTATGGTCTCTTCATTTGGGTGCGGATATTACAATCTCCCTACCTAAAAGAAAAAAATTGTCCTCGAATCTACCTTAAAAGAGGTCAGGATGTTGATCTTTCATAGCTTGTTCCGGTTCCCATGCAGCTTCTTGTTTATATTTTGAATAGGCGCTACAACGGAATACATGCGAATTCTCAAATAAATCAATTTTAATTATGTGTCAATCAAACCAGTTTTAATGAAACCTAAGTTTTAATTCAGCCCTAACACTTGCATTTAAGTGATATGAAATCATAAAGTAATAAGCATGCAAAGGAAATCAAATTTTAGGAAAAATCCCCCATAGGGGCAAAACCTTTTATTTCTAGAACTTTACAAAGTTTACAAAACCATTGACTTACATACAACCTGATAATCTCTCACAAGTGTAACACACGGTGTCGTCAAACCCTCAAAGTATCGGCTAAAAATCAGCAATGGTTCACACACAGCTATACCACAAGGACACGTAGTCCAGACACGCAGTCTTCAGCAAAGAATCAATACGCAGAAGATCCTCAATGATAGGCATTTATAAAATTTGTAGATACTCCCTCCATAATAGCACGCAACTCTCAGTTGTAGAGATCTCCCCACAAAGGACGAACAATAGCAAAGTAATGTTCTTGGGTTCTACAAAAAAACTCATACAAAATTACTTGGTATCTTGTGAGTTGTAAAACAAGAGATTGAACTATTAAAATGTTGGAGAATAAACCAAAACACTCAAAATTGTATTATGTTTAAAACTAGAGTTTCTCCATGCGAAATTTAGTAGCCTCACACCCTTTAAATATTAAAATTCAAGGCGGTGACGTGTCAAGGCAAAACACCTTCTCATTCGAAAGACTGACGTTGTCGTTCGAGCGACACTCCATCTCGTTTGAACGAGATGTGACGTCGTTTGAACGACAGTCACCGATCCTCTTAAAAAGTTTTAAATATTTAAATAACTTGGAATTCTAAAAAACCAAAATTGTTCAGAGGATCAGGAGACGTTTATCCCAAACTTTTATTATAAAGATGTTTTTGAAAAATTAAAAACATTTAATTATTTCCAAAATCATTTTTCAAAAATAGAAAAAATATTTTATCTTTTGAAAAAATATCCCAACACTTTTAATGTAAAATGTAAATGGAACTTAAACACATTTTACCAAATTCTTCCTTGTTGGGCTTGAATGTTGAAGAAGCTTGATAATCGAATCCATCTCGATTCTTGTATGATCTTGAACGTTCTTCGACGGTGTATCAGTATACGACATATTAAATTGATAACGAACATTTATAAAATCATGTCCTTTAAAATCTCCCCCTATGTCTATGCCGGTACAAAATAAAACTATCCGAATTATCAAATCAGGATGCCTATACAAGTCTAATACCCTCCCATGAACCCAAAAGTGAAAAGGTACTAAAAAAGCAAGTCTTTCAATTTTTCTTCAAAAGTCTTCAACATCAAATTGGCTTTTCTCATCAGGATGTGCAATTCAGTATTCATCAATTTTTCGTACCTACGCACATGAGATAAAGCAAATACCTTCGTGACGCATCGAGTTTGAAATGATATGAGAATAAATCAATCAATATAATCAAATCTCCCCCAGAATGTAACTCCCCCATAATTTGTTCTCCCCATTTTTATTTTTCCGAAAATAGACAAGGAAAGAATAAACACAATAAAGCATGGAGTTGTCATGACAAGTAAGCGCAAATATGGATCAAACTATGCGGGTGTAGAGGAAATACTCAAAAGTTCCACAAACTATTTTTGATTTTTAAAATTTTTCGTACAAAAATGCAAAAACAATGTTACAAATATCACACACCATGAATTTTTACTAAGATAACCAAATCGGGGACATGGAATGAATGTGTGTGAGCAAATTCAATAGGTAATAAAGCTCAATCAAGCATATTCGTACGATGTATACGTGTACTCTTATTGAATGAGCATAAAAAACATCCTTAGGTGTAAAGTTGTTGAATTTAGATGATACCGACTAAATCAAATCAACAAATCAAAGCCTAAGTGATTTTCACACCAATAACATCCAAAACTTTTTAGTGGCATTTCGAGAACTTTTCAAAGGGCATGCAAACCCATTAATTACTTTCCAACCAAACTCCCTCATATAAAATATTACAATTTTTATATCTAAAGAGGTTCTAAATTCTCAACTTATAGAAAACCTATTGGCCCAAATTTTGGCATATATTATCTTTTTATTGCCATTGAATTTTTTCAGGGCTCTTTTTAAACCTCATTGGACCCCTAATAATTTTCAATTCCTCACTTTTTTAGGTCCTAAATCAATTTCTCAAGGGAAATGGTTTTTACATGAACTACTTCTATTATTCTCGTATTATTGCACTTGGTTTCATTTTAAGGACAAGATTGAGATAAAAACACTCGACCAACATGTGATAGACAAGTACAATAATCAAACCAATTCGTACATATGTGCAATAAAAGAAATCATGAGTCAAACATGCTAGGAAGTATCAACTAATAGTATCTCATTGACTCCAAACATTGTAAATCACAAGAATGACATGATATATTATCTCAAAACACTATTAAATTGTCATATGAATTACATGGAATGAAATTGTGACTTGGTCATCCTAAATGTGAATTCATATACTTTGTAAAACAAGATACAAAAATCTTTTTGTCTTTTTCAAAAAATTTCAAAACCGAAAATCTTTTTGGTTTTTTAAAATATATGACAAATGAAAACCATAAATACAAGCATGGTATATACTATTAATAGGCATAATATCAACATGTAAATCGTCCTATGCTAGCAAATATAAATTACACAAATGAATCATCAGCCAAAGCAGGTATGATTAAAAGAAAATATGCAGTGTTATCAATTAAGCATGAATATCAAGAGTAGCTGCATATAAACTGTTCCAGAAGCAACCAACAGTACCAATGATGTAACCAATGAACACGGGGTACTACAAATAGAGAAAACAAAATCTCCAGAGGTCGCTCGAATGAGACATCCTATCGTTCAAACGACAAGGCATCTCGCGAGAAGTATTTCGCGCGACATAAAATCTCGTTCGATCGAGATATCAATTTTTCACAGGTTGCCTAAAATGTCATGGAGTGTTTCCCAATGAAAAAAATTCCAGAAAAGGATGCCTGAAAGATACTGATAGATTCAAAACAGTAGATATCATAAGAAATTTCACTTTAAACTACAACAAAGTGAGTCATAACACTAGTACGAATATATCATAAGGCATAACTAGCGTTTGATAAATATCAGCACAATCAACCAAATGATCTCACTTGGGGTGAAGCACGTGCAAGCAAACAAGAGTCATAAATAATTAGAACATAAGCCTCTAAATCCTATTTCCTAATCCAAATTGATGTGTAACGAGGTGTGGGGGTTTAGTGTGACTCTCTCTTTAAACTTCCAAGGTCCATTCAAAAGTTTGTAACAAAAACGCCTAAGATGAGGTTGCTTACTGCAATGTGTGCAAGTGTAAACCGAGCAGTGAATCTTACCTAACGGTGTCCCTCTCCTCAAATTCCTAGGTGTCGCTCTCTTCAAATTCCTAGGTTCCTCTCATACAATCTTCGTAGGTGGCTCTTGCTTGACAACCGTCGGTGTCTCTCTCTTAATAGACCTAGGAGGCTCTCTGACACGTGTGGGGAAGGCTTTAGGTGAAACACTATTAACGAAACTTATACCACCCTTATCCTCCTTAATTTGGCAACCCCTAAAATATTATCTAACTTTTCGGACCGAGACTCCAAATCAAATTTTACTTTACTCGAATCTCTCAAACTTTTCTCAAGTTCACCTATCCTAGATTCAAGTAGACGCCTAGACTCCTCAAATTCAAGAATAACCTTTTTCATAGATTCCATCACGCCCCGTGCATGATTCTGACTTACCATACGGATGAACAATCCGTTTATGTTTGATAATTCCCCTTCCAAATGACCGACGAATGCTTCCGAGCCATATTTGACCCAAAGTCAACTCCCAGACCCGGGAGCACTCTAAAAGACTTTCTAAGGTCTCTGAATTACCTTTCCAAAGGTTCGCCCTGTGCACTATTCGAATCAATGGTTTGCACTCTACGATCGATTTTTTGAAGAAACCTGAAAGAGACTGCCAAATGGCAGGTTCCAAACCCTGCCTATCGGCAGTGTGCCTAAACACACCTGCCGATTGGCAGGACCAGGGCTATGCCGATCGTCAATGCCCTGGGACTATAAAAAGGAGGGCCTAACTTTTTTCCGGAGGAGAAAAATCAGAGATCCACTACTCTCAGCAAGCTCATAAAACCCCTCTCGAAGTCAGCATGATTTCCACATCCAAATCCCTTTCCAACCTTCACCTTTCGTCACCTTTTTCATAAAAATTAGTGAATTAAGTACCCTCCATCATCATCCAAGTGCAAGGGCTGCTCTCCAACATCCAATATCAAGCTCAAGAGCTTCAAGAAGGTCCAACTTTCTCAACTCTCTCTTTAAATTACCCTAAATTCACATTAACTTGTTTTATTACTTAGCATTTTATTCTCTCATCTCACATATCTTAATATACTTTTTATCTAGTATTATTGCACATCTCTTATTTTCATATAAACAAAACCCCAAAAATAAGAAAAAGAGGATTTGCTCATAAATTCTAAAAGGGAATTCTCACACTTTTCTCACAACTAAAAAACTTTTTTACGCACACACACACATACACACACACACACACACACGTATAAGAGAAGTCCCCGATTGGATTTATGGGATAAATCCCACCCCTCATTTTTCATGCAAACTACGTGAACTTTGATGCCTCTATAGGCTACATAAGCATCTCGGGGTAAAGCCCGTGACTTGAGTCCTATTCCTACTTTTCTCTTATTTTCTATTTTCTCTGTATTCTTTAAACTCGAGTCCTATTCCTATTTTCTCTGTATTCTTTATCTCTTCCGTGATACAAGTCGATGATTCCTATCTCCACTACGTATATACATGCACACATATCACGAAGAAATAAAGGAAAATAGCAAGAACCCATGAGAGACCGTAAGGGCGGAATGGGTGCCTAACACCTTTCCATTTTGTAACTTAGCCTCCGAACCCTTTTTCGAATCATTTTGGTTTCGTATGTATCAGTATGCATTTGGATACTGTCCTTTGGGATGGCTCCCTTTTCTTTTGTCTGTTTTGAGTAAAATAGACTGGCGACTCCATCTCTTTACATTTTTCACCTCATTAATGACGCCAGTCGAAGCGCTCCCGCGTGGGACGCGTGGGACCAAAGGGATCCTCGCCCGCCGTTAGTAACAGGGATGGCCACAATGAGATAAAGGACAGATTTTCATCGGCACCCCTTCTCGCGTTGGCTAAAGAGGGAGTGGAGTATTTGGTCTTTACAGATGCATCTCTCCAGGGATTAGGGGGTGTACTTCAATAAGAGGAGAGGGTTATTTCTTATGCGTCCCGTAAGCTCAAGCCCCATGAAAGGAATTATCCTACACATGATATGGAGTTGGCCGCAGTAGTCGTTGCCTTAAGAATATAGAGCATTATCTCCTGGGGGAGAAATTTAGTCTTTTCATGGATCACAAGTTGCTGGAAAATTTGTTCACCCAGAAAGATCTAAATATGAGGCAGCGTAGGTGGTTGAAATTTATAAAGGATTATCAATTTAATATCCAATACCATCCAGGGAAAGCTAATGTCGTAGCTGACACGTTGAGACATCGACCCACTAGGCAATTAGCTGAAGTATGGAAAGCCAAGTGGAAGGAACTTAGCCGGGATGATGCAGCGGCTAGAGCATGTATGGCATTATTGATAGTCACACCCGAGATGGTGATACGGGTGGTGAAAGATCAAGATGAGGATAAGGAGTGCCAAGATAAAGTGCACAAATTGTTAACGGAGGGAGCGAAATCATACTCTATCAGTTCTAAGGGTGGATTACATTTCAACGGGAGATTGGTAGTTCCGAATGATAGGGATTGATGGCATGCTGTTATGTTAGAGTCTCACGGGTCAAAATTTATCGTCCATCCAGGTGGAGGCAAGATGTATCAGGACATGCGTTAATAATACGGGTGGGCAAGTATGAAAAGGGACACATCTGAGTTCATCTCCTAATGCAACACTTAACATTTAGTGAAAGTGGACCACCAATGACCTTTCGAAATGTTACAGCCATTGGAGATTCCAGTATGGAAGTGGGAAATAATCTCAAAGGATTTTATCACGGAATTACCTATGTCATAGCTTAGTCATGACTCCATTTGAGTTATAGTGGATCGTTTGACTAAGTCGGCACACTTTTTGCATGTGAGAGCAAATTTCACGATGGCACAGTATGCCCAGTTCTTTATTGTAGAGATTGTGCGATTGCATGGAGTGCCGATCAATATTGTGTCAGACCGAAATAAAATCTTTGTCTCCCATTTTGGCAGAGTTTCCAGGAAGTAATAGGAATTGAATTACAGTTGAGAACTGTATACTATCCCCAAACCGATGGGAAAACTGAGCGAATAAATCATATGTTGGAATATATGTGTTGTATGTGTATGTTGGATTTTGGGGGAAGTTGGGATTAATACCTACCTCTGGTAGAATTTACTTATAATAATTCTTACCAATTTACCACAGGTATTGCGACTTATGAGACATTGTATGATCTCCCGCATGTTGGTTAGAAATTGTTGATAATAAACTTCTTGGACCAGAGGTAATCCAATACACTTCGACAAAAATTGAGTTGATTTGGAACCGCATACGCATTGCGTAAGACCGGTAGAAAAGTTACACCGATGCGGATTGTAGACACATGGAGTTAGAAGTGGGAGACCAAGTGTTGATAAAGGCATCCCCTATGAAAGGTATAATGAGATTTGGTGACACACCCCAACCCAATTACTTATAATTAAGTCTGAAAGTCAAAGTGAGTCAAACCATAATTAATCTAACCAAACCATAAACACGAGTTTTGATTTCAGAGTCATCATTGTAAATCCATATAACTGAAAACCTTTTTACAACATCAAAGTAGTCATGCCCATAAAAACTTTCATGAAGGATAAGTTAATTTAATTACATCATTTACATTTACACAAAATCATTGTTTCTCCCATTCCTGGCTAACCCAACCTGACCTCCTAGATTTGGCAGTGACATCGTATTACCTGAAAAATGTGAACATAGGAACCGTGAGCAAAATAGCCCAGTGAATGCATCACTACTATACTACTGCATGAATTTAAATTCAATAAATCATGTCCATATACTTATGTATTAACTTATTCGGCTCATTCATAATGAATGACCAACTTTTTCGAATCATGATTCACATATCCTGTCTAAATAGACAATTCTCCCCCATTCCTGGTCGAGGAGTAATCCCTTGTCATTAATAGACAAATCTCCCCCATTCCTAGTCGAGGAGTAACCACTCATTTCGATAAACCGAAATGAACAATGTCATATTCATTTTATTATGATCATACCAGCAACACGATACAAATATCTCTTCCCAGTGAGTACACTCACCTTGGTTGACAACTACGTATTCAGGTTTCCTTCTGGTGGAGCTGAACTGGGTTGATTAGGCCTTACACCTGTCAATCCAACTAAATCAGTACTGAACCTCAATCATAAATATTATCCAAACATAATTATGTAACTTTCCATGGCTATACATCAACAATATAATTCCAATTAAGTCACATTCCATAAAACATAGGTAAAGGCAAACAATGATGTACATATTGATAAAGTTACGCACATTCAACTGTAGGAAATACCTTATGAGGAATTTATAACCAAAGTCAAGTAAACATGAAATTATACTCCTCAATGTATATACACATGAAACATGTACTCAAAGTACCCTTTGTAACGACAAAATACAAACATTCATTCAAGGGGTACCCAGTATGGCCTGAAATTATTGTCTTACATACTTACCCATCCTATATTCCTAAATTATACAAATACAGGGGTCCAACCTCATCAATATGAAAACATATATGAATATACTATCCAGTACAAGTGACGGTGTAATTGTTCAAGCTTCCTAGGGCAAGTTATGAACATTTCTCTACAACACAAGAAATCTGCCCTACAAGCTCCTCTATTGTTCCTTCAACTTCCAAGAATTTTCATAATTTTTCTACAGCATGACTTTCCATGATTTTCAACCCATTTTCATTAGACATACTTAATCGTACAGAATTAAAATTTCATAATTGTTTGACTTCATTTGCTATCTCAAAAGCTTGACTAAACTCAGGGCATACCAAAATGAAGTATAAAAACAGAAACCATGTACCAACTTTAAATAATCATTACGGCCTAACCACAAGGATATAAATTCTAAATTTCAGATATGATATGAATATATGAGTCTACTTTCATTTCCAGTTGGAATTTCTCAATTCCAGTAATCACACAAAGAGATATGTAGATTTGAATACAAGGGGTTTCAATACAAAGCAAATTTAAGGGTTTCTACATTCAACTTAACATAAACTTGCATATAACCATACATACATATAAAGGGATGAAACTTTCGTAAACTTATGATGATTTATATCATATAAATCAGTAATATAAGATAAATAACAAGAATTTCTATTAGGATTACCTTCAGGGCTTTTTACGTAATTTCCACGGATTTTTCTACACTTTTTCTCCTCACTTTTCTTCCTAAACTTCTACCTTCTCTTTCCTTAAGCTCAAAACCCTTTCATGGATGATTTTGGCTGAAGGATAAGTATATTTAAAGGTTATAAGGTCGGACAAGGCTGCCTCCCAAGCCAACCAATCAAATTAAACCATTTGGTTTAATAAAAGACAATTTACCACTTAAAGGGAATTGACCAAATTGCCCCTTGTTCGTAACTTCGGTATAACTCTTCACTCGGGCATCCATTTGATGATCCATTTGTTGTGTTACAACCCTAACTCACATGTCTTCAACTATCTAGTTTTCACCTCCAGTCATTTATAATGTTATAAAGGTCAAAACTAGTCTCTAACAGGAACATTTCTACCGAAAACAACAAAAATTTGTGTTCGTACATAACTCGACATTTCATGATTTATGAAAGTAGGATTAGACTAAACATAAGAACTTAATATTAGATATACTAATAACACATTATTCATATCACATAATATAAACATGATTTAAATGTAATTTATCAAAATTACATTCGGGTTGTCACAACTTCCCCCCCTTAGAAAATTTCGTCCCCGAAATTTAATATAAAGGTCACTTACCAAACAAATGGGGATACTGTTTCCTCATGCTATCCTCTGTTTCCCAAGTTGCTTCTTTAACTCCATGGCTCATCCACATAACTTTAACAATGTGAATAACTTTATTCCTCAACACCTGCTCCTTACAATCAATAATTTCCAATGGTTCCTCGATGTACGACAAGTCTTCCTTCAGTTCCATTGGTTGAGTTTTCAACTGATGGGATGGATCCGCCAAATACTTACGAAGCATCGATACATGAAACACATCATGTAAACGGGATAAATCTGGAGGTAATGCTAATCTATAAGCCAGGGGACCAATTCTTTCCAACACTTCATATGGTCCAATGTATCTTGGACTTAGTTTTCCCTTTTTGCCAAATCTCATAACGCCTTTCCACGGTGAAATACGCAGGAATACAAAATCTCCCTTCTGAAATTCCAATGGATGCTTCCTCTTATCTGCATAAAATTTCTGCCTGCTTTGCGCTATCTTTATCCGTTCCCGAATCATTTTGATCTTTTCAGTTGTCATATCTATCAATTCCGGACCCAAAATTTTCCTTTCACCCACTTCATCCCAACACAAAGGCGTTCTACATCTCCTCCCATATAAAGCTTCATAAGGAGCCATACCAATAGTCGACTGATAACTATTATTGTATGAAAATTCCATCAATGGCAAATGATCATACCAACTACCTTTGAAGTCAAATACGCAAGCTCGTAACATGTCTTCTAATATTTGATTCGTCCTTTCTAATTTTGTGGATGAAACGCAGTGCTGAACTTCAAACTTGTGCCCATGGCATTCTGGAGACGAGGCCAAAACTTAGAAGTGAATGTTGGATCTCTATCTGATACAATTGACACTGGTGCCCCATGTAAACGGATAATCTCATCAACGTACATTCGTGCATACTTGTCAACAGTGTAGGTGGTCTTAACTGGAAGAAAATGGGCTGACTTCGTCAATCGATCTACAATCACCCAAATAGAATCATGACCCTTTGGTGACCGGGGTAATCCTATAACAAAGTCCATCGTTATATGCTCCCACTTCCATTCCGGAATAGGCAACGACTGCAATAATCCTGCCGGCTTCTGATGCTCTGCTTTCACTTGCTGGCATACTAAACATTTAGCTACGAACTCTGCAATCTCACGTTTCATATTGTTCCACCAGTAATACTCCTTCAAATCTCTGTACATTTTGGTACCTCCCGGATGCATAGAGTAAATAGAACTATGTGCCTCTTCTAATATATCCCTCTTTAAGGGTGGATCATTCGGTACACAAATCCTATTTTTATAACACAACGATTCATCATTCTTAATCTCAAAGTCACTCTCTCTACCATCCCGAACTCCTTGTTTCTTCTTTTCAAGGAATGGATCACTGATCTGCAAACTTCGTATGCGTTCTGCCAATAAAGGTCTCACTGTGACATGTGCTAATAATCCTCCACTTTTTGAAAACTTCAATTCAATCCCCATCGATGCCAAGTCAAGAATATTTCCAACACGGGCACACCGTATGCAACCAAGAATCCCTGATGATTTTCGACTCAAAGCATCTGCTACCACATTGGCCTTCCCAGGATGATGGTGAATGGTACAGTCATAGTCTTTAATCAGCTCTATCCAACGCCTCTGTCTCAAATTTAGTTCTTTCTGTGTGAACAAGTATTTCAAACTTTGATGATCTGTAAATATCTCACAAGTTTCTCCATACAAGTAATGTCTCCACAACTTTAAAGCAAAAACAATGGCTGCTAGCTCCAGATCGTGTGTAGGGTAGTTTCGTTCATGCGTCTTTAATTGTCTGGAAGCATATGTTATTACCTTCCCATTTTGCATAAGAACACATCCTAACCCCTGAAATGAAGCGTCTGTATAGATCACAAAAGACTCATTCCCACATGGAATAGTAAGTATAGGGGCTGAAACCAACCGCTTCTTTAATTCTTCAAAACTCCTTTCGCATTCTTCATCCCACACAAACTTCACTTCTTTACGGGTCAACTTTGTCAATGGTAATGCTATTGCTGAAAATCCCTTAATGAATCTACGATAGTAACCTGCCAATCCTAGGAAACTCCTGATTTCTGTCACATTCTTAGGACTCTCCCATTCAACAATTGCTTCCACCTTCTTTGGATCAACATATATCCCATTTCCCGAGACAACGTGCCCTAAAAACACAATTTCATTCAACCAAAACTCACACTTGCTGAATTTAGCAAACAATTTCTTCTCTCTCAAAATCTGCAATACAAGTCTCAAATGCTTCTCATGTTCCTCCATGCTACGCGAGTAAATCAACACATCATCTATGAATACTATCACAAATGAATCAATGAAAGGGTGGAATACCCGGTTCATCAAATCCATAAAAACTGCCGGAGCATTAGTCAATCCAAAAGACATCACCAAAAACTCATAGTGCCCATATCGAGTCCGAAAAGCTGTTTTGGAAATATCACTATCCTTCACTTTCAGTTGGTGGTAACCCGATCTCAAATCAATCTTTGAAAATACATTGGCCCCCTGTAATTGGTCAAACAAGTCATCGATACGAGTAGAGGGTATTTGTTTCTAATGGTCACCTTATTCAATTGCCGATAATCAATACATAATCGCATTGTCCCATCTTTCTTTTTCACAAATAACACCGGGGCTCCCCATGGTGAAACACTAGGCCGAATGAACCCTCTGCTTATCAGATCTTGTAATTGCACTTTCAATTCCTTCAACTCTGTTGGTGCCATTCTATAAGGAGCAAGGGAAATCGGACCAGTACCTGGAATTAATTCAATGGAGAACTCTACTTCCCTATCGGGTGGCAGTCCTGGCAATTCCTCTGGGAAGACATCAGAAAATTCTCTAACCACTGGTATATCTTCAACTTTAAATGCTTCCTTACTAACATCAATCACATATGCTAAATACCCCATACAACCCTTACTCAATAACTTTCTGCTCTTTATTGCTGAGATAAGACAATTAGGGACAACATTCCTTTCCCCTGTAAACTGGAACTCGGGTTCACCAGGCAGATGAAATGTAACTTCTTTTCGAAAACAATCAATGGAAGCATGATATGATGATAACCAATCCATCCCCAATATAATATCAAAATCCCGAATGGCCAATGGTAACAAATCAACATAGAAATCTCGCTCACCCATTCGTAAGACACAATCTTTATAAACATGCTCAACTAGAATTACACTTTCCATTGGGGTAGAAATATATAAGGCACAATTGAGGAATGAACATGGTCTACCCAAATATGAAACAATATCTGATGCCACAAATGAATGCGTAGATCCAGGATCAATGAGTGCATATAAATCTTTATTTGCAATAGAAAGTTTACCTGTAACCACTTCAGGTGTAGCATGAGCATCTTGCAACGTCATCGCAAACACTCTTCCTCCTGCCCTCGATCCAGTTGCTTGTTGTGTACCTCTCCCCCTGGTGGCACTGCCTGGAGAAGATCCTTTATGAGGCCCCACACTACTGACTGAAACTGTTCTTGCCAACATAGGACAATTCTTTCTCAGATGACCCTTTTGGTGACAGTTGAAACATTCTATATTCAGTAACTTTGGGCAATTTCTCTTTATATGACCCGATGACCCACAAAAGAAACAAACATTAGGATCTCCTTGTGCTGAAAATCCTGAACCTCTTCCACCACTAGCCTCACCCCTTTGCAAACTACTTCCACCTTTACCCTGTTGGAATTTCTGCCCTCCAAGTCTCGAATATTTTGTATCACTACCCTTTTGATAACTTGGATCGAATTTGCTTCTCTTTACACCTCGTTCTCGATTCCCTCTTGCTTCATTCACGTCCCTTTCTACTAACATGGCTTTGTTCACCAAGGCTGAATAATTAACAGTCTCTAAAGCCGATAGCCTTGATTTAATAACTAACTCTAGTCCATCGAGAAATCGGCTACACATATCTTCCTCATTCCGTATAAACCTCGAAGCAAAACGAGATAAGGCTGTAAGTTTAGATTCATATTCTCTAACTGTCAAACTCCCCTGATTCAACATGAAATATTCCTTCTCCTTTTGTTTTTGATACATCGGAGGAAAATACTTGTCATACAAGGCTTTAACAAAAGCATCCCATGAGATCACATTCCCGCCTCCTGGAGTAATCAACAAATGTTTCGTGGCATCCCACCAGTACTTAGCTTCTCCTTTCAACATATACGTCGCCAGGGTTACCTGTTGATTTTCAGGCATCTTCATTACCCCAAAGATAAGTTCAATTTCTTTAACCCAGACTTCTGCCTCTGCGGGATCAACTGCTCCTTCGAACGATGGTGGGTTCATCTTAATAAATTTTTCATGTGAAGTACACCTTTCTTCCCGGTGTATCACCTCCTCATCCCTAGCCAAGGCTTGTGCCTCCAGTTGCCTGGTCTGTTGTTCTTCCACACGAGCCATAAATCTAGTTTGTTGCTCTGCCATTAGAGTCATAGCAGGTGCCATTTTTTGCATATCCGTCAGTTATTCTGGCTCGGGTTCCACATTTATCTGAACAGGTTGCTCAACCTCCGCTTCTGCTGGAATATTTGAAGCCTCATCATCTATTCCCACATTGACATTCCCTCGTTCCATTCTCTTATATCTGTAATGAATCAAAGATATAACAACATGCAGATATATATATCTTTCCTAACATAATCGTTAGTATCAAATAAAATATATTTCTAACATTCACTGCCAAATCTAGACTCTTCTCACTCCAGAACCTCTAAAACCTAGGCTCTGATACCAAAAGCTGACACACCCCAACCCAATTACTTATAATTAAGTCTGAAAGTCAAAGTGAGTCAAACCATAATTAATCTAACCAAACCATAAACACGAGTTTTGATTTCAGAGTCATCATTGTAAATCCATATAACTGAAAACCTTTTTACAACATCAAAGTAGTCATGCCCATAAAAACTTTCATGAAGGATAAGTTAATTTAATTACATCATTTACATTTACACAAAATCATTATTTCTCCCATTCCTGGCTAACCCAACCTGACCTCCTAGATTTAGCAGTGACATCGTATTACCTGAAAAATGTGAACATAGGAACCGTGAGCAAAATAGCCCAGTGAATGCATCACTACTATACTACTGCATGAATTTAAATGCAATAAATCATGTCCATATACTTATGTATTAACTTATCCGGCTCATTCATAATGAATGACCAACTTTTTCGAATCATGATTCACATATCCTGTCTAAATAGACAATTCTCCCCCATTCCTAGTCGAGGAGTAACCCCTTGTCATTAATAGACAAATCTCCCCCATTCCTGGTCGAGGAGTAACCCCTCATTTCAATAAACCGAAATGAACAATGTCATATTCATTTTATTATGATCATACCAGCAACACGATACAAATATCTCTTCCCAGTGAGTACACTCACCTTGGTTGACAACTACGTATTCAGGTTTCCTTCTGGTGGAGCTGAACTGGGTTGATTAGGCCTTACACCTGTCAATCCAACTAAATCAGTACTGAACCTCAATCATAAATATTATCCAAACATAATTATGTAACTTTCCATGGCTATACATCAACAATATAATTCCAATTAAGTCACATTCCATAAAACATAGGTAAAGGCAAACAATGATGTACATATTGATAAAGTTACGCACATTCAACTGTAGGAAATACCTTATGAGGAATTTATAACCAAAGTCAAGTAAACATGAAATTATACTCCTCAATGTATATACACATGAAACATGTACTCAAAGTACCCTTTGTAACGACAAAATACAAACATTCATTCAAGGGGTACCCAGTATGGCCTGAAATTATTGTCTTACATACTTACCCATCCTATATTCCTAAATTATACAAATACAGGGGTCCAACCTCATCAATATGAAAACATATATGAATATACTATCCATTACAAGTGACGGTGTAATTTTTCAAGCTTCCTAGGGCAAGTTATGAACATTTCTCTACAACACAAGAAATCTGCCCTACAAGCTCCTCTATTGTTCCTTCAACTTCCAAGAATTTTCATAATTTTTCTCCAGCATGACTTTCCATGATTTTCAACCCATTTTCATTAGACATACTGAATCGTACAGAATTAAAATTTCATAATTGTTTGACTTCATTTGCTATCTCAAAAGCTTGACTAAACTCAGGGCATACCAAAATGAAGTATAAAAACAGAAACCATGTACTAACTTGAAATCATCATTACGGCCTAACCACAAGGATATAAATTCTAAATTTCAGATATGATATGAATATATGAGTCTACTTTCATTTCCAGTTGGAATTTCTCAATTCCAGTAATCACACAAAGAGATATGCAGATTTGAATACAAGGGGTTTCAATACAAAGCAAATTTAAGGGTTTCTACATTCAACTTAACATAAACTTGCATATAACCATACATACATATAAAGGGATGAAACTTTCGTAAACTTATGATGATTTATATCATATAAATCAGTAATATAAGATAAATAACAAGAATTTCTATTAGGATTACCTTCAGGGCTTTTTACGTAATTTCCACGGATTTTTCTACACTTTTTCTCCTCACTTTTCTTCCTAAACTTCTACCTTCTCTTTCCTTAAGCTCAAAACCCTTTCATGGATGATTTTGGCTGAAGGATAAGTATATTTAAAGGTTATAAGGTCGGCAAAGGCTGCCTCCCAAGCCAACCAATCAAATTAAACCATTTGGTTTAATAAAAGACAATTTACCACTTAAAGGGAATTGACCAAATTGCCCCTTGTTCGTAATTTCGGTATAACTCTTCACTAGGGCATCCATTTGATGATCAGTTTGTTGTGTTACAACCCTAACTCACATGTCTTCAACTATCTAGTTTTCACCTCAAGTCATTTATAATGTTATAAAGGTCAAAACTAGTCTCTAACAGGAACATTTCTACCGAAAACAACAAAAATTTGTGTTCGTACATAACTCGACATTTCATGATTTATGAAAGTAGGATTAGACTAAACATAAGAACTTAATATTAGATATACTAATAACACATTATTAATATCACATAATATAAACATGATTTAAATATAATTTATCAAAATTATATTCGGGTTGTCACATTTGGGAAGAAAGGCAAGCTTACTCCAAGGTATATAGGGCCTTTTCCAATTATTGAGAGAATTGGTCTTGTGGCCTACAGACTTTCTTTGTCGGAGCATTTTCAAGAAATCCATGATGTGTTTCATGTTATGTCCTTGAAAAAGTATCGGAGAAGTGAAAGGGCTCATTGGCATATCACGTTGGAGAAAATTGAATTGCAACCTGATATCTCCTATGAAGAACAATCGGTTGCGATTTTAGACCGTCGTGAGTGGAGGCTACGATCGAAGGTAGTGCCTTTAGCTCGAGACCAATGGGGGCACCATAAAGCTGATGAGTCAACATGGGAATGAGAGGATGATATGCGAGCAAAGTATCCTTACCTCTTTCCATAAGGTACGCCTGAATTTTGAGGACAAAAATCCTCTATAAGGTGGGAGTATGAAATACCCCTTACTTTCGTGTATTTATTTTTATATTAAATTATCTGGTGCATGTGTGATTTGTTATAATTGAGAATTAAAATGAAAATTTAACATGAATATTGATTTGGGTACAATAGTTAATACTTATGTGAATTGTATATATAATAGAGGGATAAGGTAAATATAATTACGTTGCGTGGCATTACATCGCATGTGTGTATTAGCGACGATAATTAGTTATTTATCAATCGGGGCATATTTGAGTAAGTTATATGAGGTTGGGAGATGATTTTTATATTCGATGTGTCGGTTGATAATTTGACGTGTACGTTTGATCTCTTGAGGGCCAAGATAGTCAAAATGACTGCCCGAGAGTTTTATTTGGGTTTCGAGGTCTCTTTTGGCTAGTTTGACTCGAATTAGGGTATATGAGTCATTTTAAGTGTATATTATCATTTAAAGTTGGGGTTAATAGAAAATGGATTATTAGGCAATCTCATTTTGTGGGAAAAATCGTTTGAGAGAGAAAGAAAACAAAGTAAGAAGAGAAAAGTGGAGAAAAACCCTGGAGCTTTGGAAATTTCCAATTAAATCCGCGATTTTGAGGACGATTCAGACTCTACGGACTCGAGTCAAGTGATTAAACTTGCTAAATGATTACGTGTGTGTGATTTATTTCATAATTTATGGATAAATTATGATGATGTTGAATATATATGCTAAACCTTAAATTTTGTGTTAAAATCTAGCATTTGATGAATATGTATGGGTTTCATGGTGTAATAATGGTTGGGATTATATTTAGGTTGATCTATGATGTTAAAATTAGGTAGAAATGGGTTCCCGAGATGTAGGGAAAATCTCGTAGGAACAAAATCTGAATAGGTTGGATCGATTTGGTTGCAAACCTCGGATCGATTATTTCTAGTAGTGGACCGGTTTGTCTTTAAAGGTCATCGATTCGGTTCGCCGCTTTCAGTGCAGCGGAACGATTCATTTTTGGAAACCATCAGTTCGGTTCGTTCGTGTTAGAATTCTAACTCTCCTATAACTCCTTTTTCAATTGGGTTTGGTGCTTGCAAACCCTCTAAAATAATACGATAAACATGTTAATTAATTAAAAGGTGGGAAAATGTTATGACATGATGATTAGAGAGACATCGAGTCAATTATGGAGGCATATTCAGGAGTTTGTTATGCCGATTTCCTTAGTAAATCCTCCTAGTGATAGAAATTTTATTAAGGATGGATATGGGCTAGTTGAGAGAGGTCGTGTGTCATGCGAGGTGTTAAATTTCTCACTATTTATATCATATGTGTGATTGATGATAAATGTACAAGTGAGTGATTGAATAATACAGTATATGGGAAATAATTATGTGTATTATCGGCTAGTGTAAGGTGTGGTATATACATGTAGTCGGGATTATTAAATATATACATTCAGATATGAGATGTTTTGTTTATAAGATGCGTATATATATGTCTTGTGTGTATGAGTATGATATATATATATATTGTGGACATACCCCTCTAGTGCTATCATAGGAAGTTGCGCAATGTGGGTGAGGCCCCGTATTGAAGAGCAAGGAGCATATAGTCCCCATGTCATAGAATCCATTTATTTATTGTGTGGCATTTATCAGGGTTAAGACGTTTTGGGTATGATTCATATTATTTCTGGTAAGGAACTATAACCACTTCCCCTGCGTTTGAGATTTAGTTTTTACCAAGTCGGTATGAGAGTTCGACCGTTGGTAACCCAGGATGGCATGTGAGCAATTCCCTGGAAGATGATAGCATTGTAGAGACTTCATCCATTGAGTTAAATCTCTGAGGGATGGTTAGTATACATATATTGTGTGTGGTATGTTTGTGCACTTGGTAGTGATGATTTATCTTGTGTAATAGTGAGACGAATATTATACAGGCTTGAACATATTGTGTGGTATGTTATGAAAATAACTAGTGAAAGTTATTAAGTAATGAATTGTTATATAATCATTTAGGATGAGACTTAAAATGATTATGTTTCGGGTAAACTTGATACGCGAGTGGGGTAAATGCATAGACTTGAGGTGGAGTTATCCCTAGACGAGTTGGGTAGCTTGATTAAGATTAAAATGCATACGTTTAGGTGCGCACTATAGTTGAGGGGTAAGGTTGAATCTCAAGAGAGTGCGACACCACTTTATATTATAAAATTGTGGATTCATAATTATTATGCGTCTTAATTCGCTTGCTAAACTATTTTCAAACCTCGAGCTTTGACCCATTTATATCCTCTCTCGTTCTTTTATTTTTTATTATGCAGGTGTCCCACTGCAATGGATCAAATGATGATTATTCGTTCTAGTGTCTATGGAGTTGTAACATGTGCGGACTGTTGCAGAGTTTTTGTTATAATCGCATCCCATCTTGTAAATCTAGTTAAGGAACCATAATTGTAACTCGGGTGTGTACCCAAGGGTTGTACAAATGTATTTCTCTTATATTTCAGATACTAGATATTGTATTGTCTGTTGCCCGACAGCTTATTCAGGTATATTCTTTTGTTGTACATATTATTTGTATATGATCACTTTTTGTTGTTGTATATGATTAGGTTGTTCTAAATGTTTTGAAAATAAAATTTTGGCATCCTTTTATTCTAATATTGGTTGGTTAGTTATTTTTTATTCTATTCGACAGTTGGTGCTAAGAATGATCCACTTAAGATTTCTGTTTTATCTTAGTATAGGGCTGGCCACCCGTTATTATTATAAGCGGGTTGTCACAACCAACTTGTAATTAATGGTCAATTATGATCATATGAGATCAATTTAACCATGTCAGGTCAAATGATACCAAGGTAGGCCTAATTCAACCTTCTCTGGGTAATTGGTTTATTCTCAGTTCTTAAATTGTACCATTGTGAATGGTGGATTTGTTCCCAATCGAGGCGACTGAGTTGTACCACTACTAGAGTGGTTTTTAATGTCAATTTGTAGGAAATCAACTTATTTTTTAGTCTTCCCACCCAACTCTTAGGTGGGTTTATGCCGGATTCTCAAGCAACAGACTTGTTTAAAGTCATACCGTTGATAAAGTGGGGTTTAGGTGCCACCACTGAGGTCGAATGTAGGCCCAACTTATTCTAAGATGTATCACTGCTTGAGTGGGTTTTATATTCCACTGTTGGGGGGAGATATATGTCAAACGTAGGCTTGACTTATTCTAAGTCGTTGTAATATCCCCCTCTAATCATTCCTTTAAAACTTTAGGTAAATTACACTGAAGTGGGGTTGATGATAATTATAGGAAAATTGTGAGTCAACTTTGAAGAAAATAAAAGAATAGAAATAGGGTTCGTTCTAACGACACATGGGTGTTATTAGAAGCGAGAACCATTATCGTGCGAAGGTTGCATGAAGTAGGGCTTCAAACGAGATTTCACTGCATTATAGTCCCATATCGTGCGCAGGTCACGCGAAGCCATACATTGAACGAGATGGACACGTCTTTCAAATAAGGCTCATGTTGTTCGAATGACGTGCCTCAAAAATATTTAAATATGATTACCCTTGTGTGTTATCGCATTTTGGCCCTTAGATCTTTGAGTTGTCGAGCTGAAATGAGCCCTGATTGGGCTAAATAGGAATTTAATGTTTTCGAAGGTTTTATAATGGTGCGTTTGGGCTTATTTTGTTATGAGAATAAGGGAGAGAGAGAGAGGAGGAGGAGGAGGAGGAGGAGGAGGAGGAGGAGGAGGAGGAGGAGGAGGATGAAGGGTGGTCTTCCTTTACAGTTGTACACCCCTCTCAACCCCAAACCACCACCCAACACCATACATCAACTATAAACCATCATTTTCTTAGTGTGTTCCACCATATTTCAACTATATATAACCATTTCCTCCATTGTTGCAGTGGAGCTACGAATTTTGGAGATGTGTTGGGGAATTTTTAGAGAAGATAATGGAGGTTTTCATGGAGTTGAAAGAGTTTTTGGTTTGGAAGCTTTGTGAAGCACATTTGGAGCATTTTTGGATGATCCTTTTGGTAACCCCTTGAGGCTACCTTTGGAGTTGGGGGTTTCTCCTCATAAATTAACACTCTTGCCACCATTTGCAGTCTTTGAGGTGGGAAAATCTATCCTTAGTGTTTAAGACTATATTTGCATTATCTGTAGTCTTGCAGTTAGATTACATTGGTAGGGTGCATTTGATTAATTTTTGAAAATCATGTGTAGTAAATAATAAACATTTTTATGGAATAAAAATGTTGGTAAAATTGTATGTTGTTGGAAATAAAGAATGAATACATATTTCAAACTCTTGAAATATTAAAAGTTGTTATTTATGAAAATGGTGTATTTTATAGAAATGTGGATGTTAAACATTTTATGAAATAAAATATTTGAAGATAGTGATTTGTTTTGTTAAACATTGGTGAAATAATATTTCAAAGTTTTCTGCAAAAATGTAAAGTTTATGAAAATGGACATTTGTTGAGTTTGAAGAATTAAAATGTCTTTTATGTCTTGAAAGTATATTTTTACAAGTGTGATGGATTTCTAAAAGGAAATGTATGTTTAACCCATTGATATATTTTAGAATTTAAAATCCATCTTCCCATGCATACAAACTTGTACTATTTTGGTAATAAGTGTATAAATAAGTTTAAAGAAGATTTTGTTGGGTTTAAACATGAAATAAGAAAAAGTGGAAATTCTAGTATTCAAGGTATATGAAAATAGGATTAAAGGTGTGATGAACATAAGATTGTAAGACTACATGTATTGATAAAAAAGGAGATGACATTTTCTACTGAAAGTAGTCTTTAAGTGTAATTAGATTTATTGAATCAAGAAAGTAAAGAAAAGCCTAATTTTGAAAATGGTTAATAAGATGTTGAGTAAGTGTTAATGGTTAGGCATTGGAAAGTTGGTGTATATAATGTTATAAAAGATTAACACTTATGAAATTGGAAAGGAAATAATAAAATAAAGATTTTTCTAATTAATAAGAATATTACTCCAAGGTTATAAGGGTGTTAGTGTTAAAATACTTAAGAAGTTAGTTTAGGTAACATAATAGTGTTTGGGGAAAATGAACACTTGTGCAAATGGAGTAAAAGATGAGTTTGGAAACAAATGGGTAAAATATTAATTTTACTTAAAGTGGAATATTTTTACAAAATAAAACACATTGTGTGTTATGTTTCCTCAAGTTTTAACGTCATATGACGTTTCGAAATCATCAACATGCTCTTGAAAACTAGAGCCGACAATTGCCTTGTCGTACGATCCATAAGGTCATTAATGTCAAGGAAAAAGGGTAGTACGAGCAAACCGTGCAACAAAACGCACAACTACACATACACTGAAATTTCGCAAACAAGAAAATTTTCAAACAAGAGCGTGCCCATTTGTCGACCTGCAATGACCATAGCAGGTCCGTCCTCATTCATACTGAGCCAATTCGCATAGTGACCAAACCGTCAATATGGGACAACACCATATGGTAGAAATTAAAATGATGTCATCCTCAACCATCGAAACCAAAGGAATAAAGTCCTCGACTACTGGAACTTAAAGAACATACTGAAGAAGAATCAATAAATAACTGTTCTGGGGTAATACGATCCGCATGTAACAATTACAGTCTACGAAAGGTTAAACTACCCCATAAGCTCGAAGTCTACGACTCCTCCCAGTCATTCTCACCCGATCCTAGTACGGTCATACCCTGTCTTAAGTCACCAACTGTGACGAATCGGATCACGATATACTGTCTCCTCGGGATGAAAGTAGCATAAGAACCTATTGTCCTTGGGAAACTCAAACACTGGACTTCCCTCCTTAGAAATAAGGCTTCCTCGTTTCATCCTTGACTAATGTGAGACACTCCGATCGACGAATACAATGCTTTTATCAATGCCGACCTTGTCCTTTTCATTAGTTAACATGACGTTGTGACAAACCTAACACACATAGGTTACTGTTTACATTCTCATTGTGACACCCCACCAAATTAAATACCGGGTGATCAGTCATTTATTAAATTAAAATCAAAGTGTCTGGTTGGTTCATTCTTATCATCACTGTCGAAAGCAATTTTCCTTATTAATCACTTAATAATTAATTAAGCTAAGTGTCCAAACATTTTTCCAAATTAATTATAACCAATTAATCCATTAATAAATTCCATGCTTTAATATAAAAGCTAATTCCATTCCATAAGAACAAACAATGAACATGAATAAAATATTGAAATAAATGAGACTGGATAAAATATTCTAGTTCAAAGTCTAAAACCAAAGTATCATAATACTCAATCCAATAGTAAGGAAATGCTAATAAAAATAAAATCCCTGAAATAGTTAATCTGGAAGCGGGAGACACATGCCCTAAGTGAAAGATCTGAACTAGGAATAGAATGAAGATATAGAAGCGTCTAATATCGATAACCTACAGCTTTCATAATAGCTACAACTCGTCGAATGATCCACGTGTCTAAGTCTGGCAGTGACCCTGTGGCTAGACACCTGGTATAATATATATATATATATATATATATATATATATATATATATAGCAAAAAATAAGAGAAATAACAGGGAACGGGTCAGAGCCGGATTTGTAAAAATATTTATTTTAGCAAGTATTTAAAACTACAAAGATGCAATTATTATTATGTACATGTTAGTTCCGAACTCTCACTTGAGATTCTCACTGCTCCACTAATGTGCTGGCTAGCGTACGTCTACCCCGACCTAGTCATCTATAATATTCCCAACTAGGTTACTAACATGAACTCCTAAATATATCTCAAGGGAGTAACCCGTATCGCCCATACAATAAGCTAATAATATTCTTTTATGCCAGTTACCCATTTTATATTCACTATTTTGATAGGAAGTCTTTTATCCTTTGGAATTACTTTACTTATCCATATTTATACATTTTCTAATTTCACACATTAGAATCATTCATTCTCAAGTGTGTGTGTGTATATATACATATATATATACATATATATATACATATATATATATATATATATATATATATATATATATATATATATATATATATATATATATATATATATATATATATATATATATATATATATAAAACTTGCGCGCCTTGGTCAGGACCACTTGGCGCAATGCATACTCTGCTATCGTGTCCCGGTGCATCACTCGCTGCATAAAGGACAAATAGTTCGGCATCTCTCATGAACCATAAATCTCATAACACAAATATTGAAGGTGGGCATACTCACCAGCTAAATGGGTCATGCACATACCTACGCTCCCATTCAAGCGTCAAAAGATAACATGTATCCAAGTTCATATGATCTGGATACAAGTCAAATATCCCCCCATTGGGTCACCCAAGATAAGACTGTCCACTGCGCGAAACCTCCACTCGATAGCAAGCAACATAGGCATGCTATACACATAATAAATCAATACATACGTATACACACAACCTATTATAATCTCTAGGTATTCACACAACTAAGTATCATGTCCTATTCGCAGTATTACTTTCACTTAATACTCTCGACGTGTTAATAATTATGATTATGATCCCTCTCATAATTTTTTAAGGGTCATTCATCCCACATATGCCCAAGTCTTAAATCACACTTGCCTTGATATATCATCACTTCAAATCTCAGTGTACTTAATTAAAGTTCTTGCATTTCAAGTACCGAAGGATGTCCAAGAGGTCCACAATTCAATTCAGGAAAATACAGTTGGGCGGTCCGGACCTATTAAGGAAAACGATCCAAACCCTTTTTTTATGAAAAACGATCCGGTCCATTTAATGAAAAACGATCTGGAAGTTAAAAAAAAAATCTGGACCCTTTTAATGAAAAACGGTCCGAACCTATTAATAAAAAAACGATCCGGACCTATTAAAAAGCGGTTTGGACCGCTACCTCTAAAAAGGCAGCCCTATCCAGATACATTCTCTTCACCATCTCAACACCCCTAACCTTTACGGATCATTCCTAATCACCAATCAACCATTCCAAATAAAATTCTTAACATGTATGTATAATTTCTACTAATATAACATCTGTAAATCATCACCCAGATTTGTTTATTAATATAATTTTTCAATTTTGTGATTAATCCTCTACATACATGAAGAAATTAAACTACTAATCAAATCAGCCCATAATCACAATTTAAAGCTCCAATTTCCACCCAATTTCATATATAATTCATGATTAAATTCACCTACACTAACATGAGCATGATTATTGCTGAAGGAAAGAAAGTAATAAACACTTGCCTCAAATTCAAAGGTCTGATCCGTTGGTGATGTTGTTATAGATGTGTTCCTCACTTTTCGATCTACACGATGGTGGTGGTGGTTGTGCAATGTGGTGTTATTTGGCCTTCCTCCTTTGGGAGTTTCTCTCCCTCACCCTCTGTGGTTCTCTCTTGATTTTTATGTACCTTAACCCTAATGGAACTCCCATAACTGATATAATAGTTATCTAATTTTCGTCCATTTTAATTCCCCAAAAATCCAAATGACAAAACTACCCCTATGTCGTGCCGGTTAGGCCTAAAATTACCCCGGAGTCCGAATAAAATTCTCGGGTAGAGTTTTCCAACTAACTCAACCCTTTTGGACTCAATGGCGCACTCAAAAGTACCATATGAGTTATACAAAGATAATTTAAATTTTTATCCCATATAATTAGTCCCGACACAGCTCACACGCGCGTCCTGACTTAAAATACCAAACTGTGGTATTTCTCACTCCAACAATTTATAAAAATTATATAATTCCATATTAAATATAGCCACAGTAATAATCCACGATTCCATCAATAAGTATTAACCCTTGGCACGCTAGTTAATAATTATTTTAAATTCAGATTAATTAACAATTGAATTTCCCAACCTTTTTAATTTAATTAATCCAACAATAATAATGAATCCCATAATTATTTAATATTATAAAAATACGGGGTATTACATACTTTCCCCTTTACAATGGAATTTCGTCCCAAAATTCGAAAAGAGTATACGAGGTACAAACAACGTTGTATATATATATTGCGCATCGCATCGTAGAGCTCCAAAGTAAACTACTCCGTACCACCCATATAGCACGCTATTGGATACCTTTAATAATAAACACTTTTCGTTTTAAACTCCAGGTTACCCTGTCACGTAGGTTCTTACCCAAGTCTTATAGTTTAAGTTCCATTGATAAATAAATCATTCTTTAGATACCTTCGATCTCGTCTCACGACGATCGTACACAAGTAGGTTATTTCTTCCGTATATATCTCGCACACATTATGTATGATAAGCATTAACTCATCTCCTATCTCAGCGATAATACCTGGTCCCCTACCTTTAACTAACAAGCAGGAGAACAACAAGTCTTACTGTGTCATACTTCACTTACACCATGCCCAAAAGTGAAATTTTATGAGTGATTGTACACAAAATCCTCTAGTGGAAGGGATTACTCTCATCCTCCCTGGAGATTTAAGGGTATCCACATAATTTATTCTCCAACATCTGACTAGTCCGCCTGTTCTGCCCACTCGTTTGTGGATAATAGGTCGTACTCAATCACAACTCGGTATCCAAAGCCTCGTAAGCACTTTTCCAAAATCGAAAGGCAAAGATATTGTTCCAATCGAACTCAGTATCAAGCGGTACCCCATATAACCTCACTATCTCGATTATAAAAATCTGCGCATACCGTCTCGTTGTATGAACAATCTTAACTGGCATAACGTGATCTACTTTGTCCAATCGATCCATTATCACCTATATAGGATCGTAACCCCCTTCACGATAAATTCCTTGGGAATACTTTCCCATTACTACTTCAAAATCCCTAACGGTTGAAGAAACCTCTACTGGTTTTGTGTGGTCCAGCCTTTTTCTAACGGACAGGTGACCCATTGCGAAAATGAATTTAGTATAATTTTCTTCCTTAAATCCCATCACCACTGTTGTTTACAACATGGTACGTCGTATATTCTTTCAATTTTACCTCTAACCGTGATCCATGTGGCCTTAACTCACCGCATGTCACATTTCCTTCCCTTGTTCTATAACCAGTTTCTTATGAAATGTAATCCTTTAACAAACCTTACGGAATAAACTTCAACTCATTGGGCTAAATGTTATCTAATTCCCATGACAATCACCATCTAATGCCTAATACAATACCATTCTCGTGAGCGTACAATCAAGTCCTAATGTCTCCACTCTTATCTTCATTTACCCTATCCCATACATTCCGAGCGAAAACAAAATCAAGTTTGAATTACCTATGGCGCCTATACACCCTATGTCCTATGCATTTTTGCACAAATGAAATATATTCTTACATCATATTGGAATTATCCACTCTTAATTTATACTCTCATAAATGTGCAATTACTAAGGTACGAATCCCATGTACTATCATCCAAACTTCTCTCTAACTCCCGACTTTCGTTAGTTTCGTGCATGGGATGTCTCTCAAAGCAAAATCCAAACAAGGAACCCTCCCGATACACTACTACCTAACATTATCGGTCGTCGAGGTTCGTAAGGCCCCTAATCCATAGCATGTACCTTCCCACAATTTCTGTATGTTGATATAAAAGTCCATTTATGTTTGTAAAAATAACATGAAACATGGCACTATCGCTATCCCCAATTCCGATGCTATATATAACAAGTTATATTTTGTTGCTTGATAAAGAACACAATACACCCTGAGTCACATCAGTAATTAAATACCTACGCATCGGGGTCACATCTAACAAGACAAAATACTCACGGACGTCTACGACCACATGAAATTTATCTATCTATCTATATATTTATATATATGTATGGGCTCAATTCTGTTTTGGGGGCATCTTATCGAATTAATATTACTCTCCCTGGAGTACCCAGCGTGATAGTCTATCACTCAATCTATTATCGTTCAAACATTCGATAATTCTCATTACATATTACCATAGTAAGTTTTACTTCCCTAACTCATTGCAATAGTAAAATAAGATTATCTTTTAGTGCCCATCCATCTCACTCACGGGGAACATATCAAAAGTAATATTACCCGTGATCGATACATTTTATAACCAAACTGTACAAAACTAACGTACCCCCCAAACTTGATTCGTATGCGGGTTTTAGTGTTAATCATTCATGTATATAGGTTGTGACACACTCTTGTCACGTAATTAAATCCGTTACTCATAAGAATGAAACAACCTCATCATTCTCTCCTACTCATATGTTCCTTACATGCACTTCTCATTGTCAAACACCCATGGTTACTTGACTAGTTATAAATCTAGGATTTCATCCAATAGTTTCCCCCTCCTCGTTGTGGGGATATTATTCTGTCCTGCAGCTTTCATCCATGAAACGTTGGTCTAGCATTTCTAGGCCTCTCTTATGGCTTTACTCGCCACCCTATTTCTTCCTGGCCCCCAAATGACCCTAAGGATTAACATTCTATTGTTACTGAGGACTCCAGTGGTCCTGCCTAAATTCACTACTCTCGGGCTATACTTCTCAAATACATTCAACACATGTGGTCCCATTCTCTACACATATAGGAACTTCAGGAGCCATTTCTCGGCACTGGTCCCACTGACCATTTCGAAATGTCCTTCCCTCGGACTAGCAATCTTAGCTCTCATTTGTTCTCCCGTCGTCCCCTTGGCTATGAGGGCCTTTCAGAACTATTATTGTCCTCAACAGACTTGTTTGACTTCATCGTCACTTTATAGAGAGTTAATTAATCAGAATTTTCTAAATGAGTTCCCCATTGGGTATACTCCCATGTGGTGTTTATCTAACACCGTCAAGTTCAGTTTTGCTCTTTGGTAAGATTATCTAACCCTCCTGGATAACTTCTTTTGGAACACATCGAATAATTTATGAATTATGGGAATCGAATAAATGGTAATCACTGTCTCCTTAAAGGTCTCCTCCCCTGTATAATATAAAAATGTGGACGGTACTTCCTCCAGACGAGGTATCACCACCTGAAACATCTCCCGACCTGGTATAGTAGAATAATAAACCTACTAAAACTGTCTATCATGGACCTATACGCAACAAGCCAATCAATACCAATAGTCCCCTCGCACTCTGACATATCTCATACATGCATGTCGACAAGTAAAATAAGTCTCCCATTCTCTATACCTGTTCCACGGCATAATAGAAAGTCAATGACCTATTTCCTGGCGATGAGTCCACACGTGTAATCATCTTGTTGTCCGTGTCAAAAGAAAAAAAAATATCCCATGGCCCGTGCAATTCTAGCGGCTATGAACGAATGTGAGGCCCCCGTATTAAACAAAATATATATCCCATAATCTCAGAAATGGAGAACATACCCTCAATGGAGGGTGGTGGCTGCTGAACGGTCTCCTGCTGGACGTTGTACACACACCCACATGCTATCTACCCCTATTGCTGGGGTATTTTTCCCTTATCTGGGCAATACTGCCTCCTATGACCCATCCTACAATAGTTGAAGCATTCACCAGCAAACTGTGCCACATTACATCTCTGTTGATTTTGGCCCTGTTGCTCTGTTCAACTTCTTCCTTGGCCCTGCTGGCCCTATTGGTCCTGCTGAGCATCTTGATGAAAAACAATATTAGGTTGAGGAAATTCCTTCTACTTGTGACCCTGTTGTACACACTTATAACAAAGTCCTTAAAGTCCTTGCTCCCTTTGGTCTTTCTATCCTTGTCCATCGGGTTGGGGTTTCTCTCCCGCCAGATCCGAACAAGTTTGATGTTTATGGTCATCTCTTCCACATTTGAAATATCTTTTTATGACATCACTTCGTCCCTGACTGTGTTGGCCCTGATGCTTTTGGCTCTTCACGCAGGATCTATTACCTTCGTAGTCTTTACGGCCCTGAGGAACTTGTTGTTGTTATTGTGGTATGGAGTCTTCCCATAATTGTTAGTCCTAGTTATGTCAGGTTGACTGTCTTCTCTTATTATTTTACCTCCTTTAAGTTGCATATTACGATCATGGTATTGTAAGACTGCAGTGGTAATTACCTGGGCCACAATACCTGCGATTTCGAAGATTGATACTCTTTTCAAGAATACCTGAGGTATCGGTTGACCTTGCCCATTGACTCCCCTAACAGTGTTTTCTTGATCTTCTTGTTGTGCCATCTGAAAATTGGAATGGACCTTATGAGTTCAACATTCATACAATTAAATAGCAAAAGTACGAATTTACAACGCTCAAGGATGAATACGACATTCCTAATATTAGGGCTCCAAATCAAAGAACATTAAGCAAAAAGCATAATAACCCGTAAAAATCCTAAGGACACTAGAACCTGATGCTCTGATACCACCTGTGACACCCCGCCTAATTAAATACCGGGTGATTAATCCTTTATTAAATTAAAATCAAAGTGTCCGGTTGGTTCATACTTAACATCACAATCGAAATAATATTTCCTTATTAATCACCTAATAATTAATTAACCTAAGTGTTAAAACATTTTCCTAAATTAATTATACCCAATTAATCCATTAATAAATTCCATGCTTTAATATATAAGCAAATTCCATTCCAGAAGAATAAATACTGAACATGATTCAAATACTAAAATAAATGAGACTGGATAAAACATTATAGTTCAAAATCTAAAACCAAAGTATCATAATACTCAATCCAACAGTAATGAAATGCTAATAAAAATAAAATCCCTGAAATAGTTAATCTGGAAGCGGGCGACACATGCCCTGAGTGAAAGATTTGAAATAGGAATAGAATGAAGAGATAGTAGCATCTAATATCGATAACCTACATCTTCCACAATAGCTGCAGCTCGTTGAATGGTCCACGTGTCTAAGTCTGGCGGTGATCATGTGGCTGGAAACCTGGTGTATATATATATATAGCAAAAGATGAGAGAAATAACAGGAAAACGGGTCAGAGCCTGATTTGTAAAAATATTTATTTTAGCAAGTATTTAAAACTGCAAAGATGCAATTATGATGTACATGTTAGTTTCGAACTCTCACTTGAGATTCTCATTGCTCCACTAACGTGCACACCTAGCGTACGTCTACCCCGACCTAGTTATCTATAATATTCCCAACTAGGTTACGGACATGAACTCCTAAATATATCTCAAGGGAGTAACCTGTATCGCAAATACAATAAGCTAATAATATTTTTTCGTGCCAGTTACCCATTTTATATTCACTATTTTGATAGGAAGTCTTTTATCCTCTGGAATTACTTTACTTATCCATATTTATACATTTTCTAATTTCGCACATTAGAATCATTCATTCTCAAGTATATTTATATATATACACATATAGTCACATCATCCATATATATATATATATATATATATACAGAAAGGATCTCATGCATACCCAGTTTGCATACCCTCCGTGCGGACCATTTTTTTAAAATAGTAAAAAAAATAATTTCGGGCTGATTTTTTTTTATAGTTTCTAAACATTTCAATAGGACCATAAAAAAAATTCAACTCAAAATGATTTTTTTTGCTATTTTAAAAAAAATCGGTCAAACTTTGTCAGTTTTAAGTTGTTTTTAAGTTGTTAAAAACGGACAAAGTTTGACCGATTTTTTTGAAATAGCAAAAAAATTCATTTTGAGTTGAATTTTTTTTTATGGTCCTATTGAAATGTTTAGAAACTATAAAAAAAATTACATCAAAAATATTTTTTTTACTATTTTATCAAAATTGGTCCGCGCCAGCGGTATGCAAACTGGGGTATGCATGAGAACCGCTCTCTCTCTCTCTCTCTCTCTCTCTCTCTCTCTCTATATATATATATATATATATATATATATATATATATATATATATATATATATAAAACCTTCACCCCTTGGTTAGGACCACTTAGCGCAATGCATACTCTGCTATCGTGTCCCGGTGCATCACTCGCTGCATAAAGGACAAATGGTTCGGCTTCTCTCACGAACCGTAAATCTCATAACACAAATATTGGAGGCGAGCATACTCAACGGCTAATGAATCACACACATACCTACGCTCCCATTCAACCGTCAAAACTATCCTACGTAATAGATAGCACGTATCCAAGTTCATATGCTCTGGGTACAAGTCAAATATCCCCCCATTGGGTCACCCAAGATAAGACTATCTAGCGCGCGAAACCTCCACTCGATAGCAAGCAGCGTAGTTATTCTATACACATAATAAATCAATACATAGGTATACACACAACCTATTATAATCTCTAGGTATTCACACAACTAAGTATCATGTCCTATTCATAGTATTACTTTCACTTAATACTCTCGACGTGTTAATAATTATGATTATGATCCCTCTCATAATTTTCTAAGGGTCATTCATCCCACATATGCCCAAATCTTAAATCACACTTGCCTTGATATATCATCACTTCAAATATCAATGTACTTCATTAAAGTTCTTGCATTTCAAGTACCGAAGGATGTCCTAGAGGTCCATAATTCAATTCAGGAAAATACAGTCGGGCGTTCCGGACCTATTAAGGAAAACGATCCGGACCTTTTAATGAAAAATGATCTGAACTTAAAAAAATGATCTGAACCTTTTAATGAAAATCAGCCCGTACCTAGTAATAAAAAGTGATCCAGACCTATTGAAAAGCGGACCGGACCTCTACCTCTAAAAAGGCATCCCTACCCAGATATGTTCTCTTCACCATTTCAACACCTCTAACCTCTACAGATCATTCTTAATCACCAATCAACCATTATAAATCAACTTCTTAACTTGTATGTATGATTTCTACTAATATAACATCAGTTAATCATAATCCATTATCATTATAATTCAAAATCCCCAAATTTAGATCATAAGAACCCTAGTTCCCCAATTTTCAATTAAAGAACCTAACCAACCCAGATTTGTTCATCAATATAATTTTACAATTTCATTATTAATCCTCTAGATACATGAAGGAATTAAACTACTAATCAAATCATTCCATAATCATAATTGAAATCTCGAATTTTCACTCAATTTCATATGTAATTCATGATTAAATTCACCTACACTAACATGAGCATGATTATTGCTAAAGGAAAGCAAGTAATAAACACTTGCCTCAAATTGAAAGGTCTAATTCGCTGGTGATTTTGGTATAGATGTGTTCCTCACTTTTCGATCTACACGATGGTGGTGGTGGTTGTGTAAGGTGGTGTTAATTGGCCTTCCTCCTTTGGGATTTGCTCTCCCTCACCCTTTGTGGTTCTCTCTTGATTTTAGTGTAACTTAACCCTAATGGAACTCCCGTAACTGATATAATAATTATCTAATTTTCGTCCATTTTAATTCCCCAAAAATCCAAATGACAAAACTACCCCTACGGGATGCCGGTTAGGCCTAAAATTATCCCGGAGTCCAAATAAAATGCTCATGTAGAGTTTTTCGATTAACTCGACCCTTACAAACTCAATGGAGCACTTGAAATTACCATACGAGTTATAAAAAATATATTTTTATCCCATACCATTAGTCCCGACACGGCTCACACGCGCGTCCTGACTTAAAATACGAAACTATCGTATTTCGCACTCCGACAATTTATAAAAATTATATAATTCCATAGTACATATACCCATAGTAATAATCCATGATTTCCATCAATAATTATTAACCCTTAGCACGCTAGTTAATAATTATTTTAAATACGGATTAATTAACAATTAAATTTCGTGACGCTTTTAATTTAATTAATCTAATAATAATAATTAATCCCATAATTATTTAATATCGTAAAAATACGGGGTATTACACTCGTACCATGGTCTTATCCCAAACGTCTCCTTAGTCAATTCTCAATTAAGAGAAGCATTCACCTTATTATAACCTCCACTGACACAAGGTCATAACTACGCCAATCTCCAGATTCTACGCAATCTAAAATTATGTGATAACCACACCGGTCGTAATTAGCACTATAAGGATAGAAATTACTACATAGGTATATGATTTCTAATCCGTAGCAGTCTGTTAAGAGATGAAAAGAACTAATCCTTTCCCTTCTAAGGCTATTCTTACTTATATTGTCGACACGTGTTGATATCCTAATCATGCTTTGATATCTCTTTCGGGGTGCTATTTTGTAAGTCTCCAACATGACATCATTAACCTAAGTCCCAAATGAATTTCCTAGTAACCCTCAAAATAAAGTACTACACTTCATACGCTAGTCATCCTATGACAACCAAGCATCACGCCAAAGAATGAAACAAGCTTCTAATTTCCCTTAGAAGATTACATCATCCATCTGTGCCAATTTGAATGATAGTACCAATGATGTAGGACCAATAACCTGAGATCATCACATGACCCTTAATACGACCATAATTAGAACACTATCACTCCATGATATATAATTTGACCTATTCCCTAAGGATATCAAGCTCACCTCGATGTAAAAGTCATCAAAAAACCTGGCGAAACTTCATCACTTATAATGCTCTTATCGTAGGTATACCCTATCGATTTTCTAATATCCGCATCTTGGCTATTAGGTACTCACAAAGATAATAACCTAAAAGTCTTCATATGGTGTGCTTTAACCATTTAATACCTCAAGGCATCATAATAATTCGATTTATATTCCTCAACGATGCCACACACAATCAATCCTGAGGATACTTCAAAGATTTCCTTAATCGTACTCACCCTAAAATTGCCTCACATTCCATCATCACTTAGGCCGCTAGGACATTCCTTAGCATTTAAATAAGAATCTTATTTATCTTTTAGTTGAAACTCTGGCATAAGTATAACCTATGACTCTCTCCTAGAGATCCAATAAAGGTTTCAAAACCTTTTGCGAAATGGTTGACACCATAAACCACGTATAAAACCACACGCTGACACTATTAAGGATTCTGGTAGGATATAGGACAACTTATATAACCTATAAGCCTCTAAGTCCACACTAACAACGTTAATAGGGATCATATTCCACAAAAGTTGCATCAGCACCATTACATGAAGTATTAGCGAAGGAAGTTGAACAAACTACCCCTTTTCACTTACTCAAACCAGTATTAAAACAACGACCTTATCAAGCTACACCAAATTTATTTTAAAGCCCATAGAAACACACAATCTCTCCCCTAATGTCACAAAAGCTTCAAATTATCCCCAACTTCATATAATTCTATCCACAACTGCTAGAAAACCCTGCTTGCCTCACCATCATTTTCGGTCCTGGGGGTCCCCATATCTCCCCCTCCTGGTTAATATTTTGAATGCACTCTATGGAGCGATACTCCCTAACCATCTAAGAAAAAAACACTACCCCCTTCCATGGTTTCGAAAATAACAAACCACCTTTTACCAATCTTTTCCACCCGAATCTTCCCTACTACTCATTTCAACAACCACTTTAGATAGTCCCCAAACACATGCTAGACCCTTCCTCTATATTGAGATGGATAGGTAGATGCACGAAGACTCTCACACAATGAACCCAACATCATGCGTCAGGATTCAGTCAGGTCCTCTATCGAAAAAAAGCCTAGTATGCGAGGAGGCACTAGTTGCTCCCACACAACTTGGAATAAAAGCTTCCAAGGGAAATTGAACGAAGTTTACTGCACACTAACTAACTGTGCATATTGATTCTCTCCTATCTCCAAAATAGGTTTCAGTTCTCCCCACCATGGCACTAACCAACGAAGATACCGGTCTCCATGCTCCACAAACTAGTTGATCCAATTCTTTATAAATGGGCCAAAACTGAAAAAGCACTGAGAAACGAAATTCGGCACACACGCTAAGGGGTACTCAGGAAGAGCTGCCAAATAAAACCTCTTATCAAGTCACATAAACAACATCATCGAGATCCCCTTACATAAATTGATCCTAAATGAATGTGATTTTTAGAATAAAATCATAGTTTAAGTGTAAAGGACATGAAATGATAATTTCAAACTATAACAGAATTTGGGGTGAAACCTCGGATTTTGGCTTCGGTCGAGTAAATGGAAAGAAGGAATGACTTGGACATTTGTAAAATGTTAAACACGTGTAATGGAACTCGGATGACACCAGAAAAATTAAGAAGGGCATAGAGCTCTGGGGTGAAAAACTCAAATAACTGGCCAGAGCATATGGTGAACATAGTCGGCGGTGTGGATCCCGTCGAAGTATGCCGTTATTAGAAGATTTCAAGAAAAGATAAAGGAATAAGGAATAAGGAATATGTCAAGAAATGGGTTGTGTGGTGAAACATGTTAATACAACCTTTCTTAAATGAATTAATAAATGTTCCGATAAAGGTTTAAATGGACAAGTAACTATGAAGTTGATTAATGTCCATAAGGTAAGGAAAAAAGTAAAGGAAGTGGGTAAATGGGTGGTTAAGCAACCTGAGTGGTTCAACCCATAATTCACACAAGAGTGTGTTGAAAAAGGTTTCGAAGATGAAATAAGTATTTTCTGATGTGGTGAACGCGTGTGTTGAAAGGGTGATTTTCAATGAAAATAAAAATACGGGTCGGTCAAAATGAAAAGGGGTAATTTTGGTAAAGAAATGATTTTTGGCTAATTCAAGTGTAATTGTTTCAAGTATTTAACCATGTGTGTTAAATAAAGTGAGAAATGTCAAAATGAGAAAAAGGAAGTCTTTTATAGGAATAAGGTGAATTAATCTGGATAAATGAGGTTTTTGAAAGTAAATTGTATCATGCATCAAGTACATGTATATGTATGTTTATATATGTAGGGGAGTAAACGGATCGGGTTTGGATCAGGTAAGGGTATATCCAGATCCGAATATTTTTTTAGCGGATCGGGTCTTACCCGATTACCCGTCGGGTCTCAGAAAATGGATCCAGACCCGGATCCGTTAAGGACACGGAGACCCGACCCAAATACCTGTATAAACTAACTTACACACACACACACACACACACACACAGATATATATATATATATATATATATATAATAGCTTACATATAAATTAATAGTCTATATATATAAACTGACTTACATATCTATATTTAAACTAACTTACATATAAACTAACAGTTTATATATATAAACCAACTTAGTTTATATATATAAACTGTTAGTATATATAAGCTTAGTAACAATTAGTTTAGTAACTTATATATAAATGTTACGAAGCTTATATATACTAACAGTTTATATATATAAACTAAGTTAGTTTATATATATAAACTGTTACTAAACTGTAACTATATATATAAACTAACTAACTTATATATATATATATATATAGTAACTATATGTAAGACTATATATATATAATATTATATATAAATATATATTTATTATATTATATATATACACATTCGGGTCGGGTCCTTATCGGATCGGAGTCATGTATATCCAGATTCGATCCATTAACTAATCGGATAATCGGGTCTATAAAATTTGCTCAGATCCGTTAATTCAGGTTGGGTCGGGTCCGGGTCCAGACCCGGTCCATTGGCAGCCCTATATATATGTATACAAGGTAGTTGCGTGTGCATGTAAGTATAACATGTTAGAGTCTTCTTTCTTCCATTCAATTTTATACTACATTTTTATATTTCCTACTGAGCATTCGACTCACTCCCTCATTTTGTTACAGAAGGTTAGGTGTGATTTCCTATTTTGAGGGCATTATACTGGTAAGTACTTTCTTTTATATCACGTTAGTAGCTCAATATGCTTGGACTTCGGGATGCTCCCCATGGATTCCTAACGTAGTTTAATTTGAAATTGGAATCGCATGCTAAACAAGTGAAATGTTAATTATAATCAAATTGGACTAGTAACATTATATAGGTTATTTCATTGCACTTCACACCTAACGTTGATTATAGGTAACCCATAAATTCGAGCTAGGGTGTTAAAAATGGTATCAGAGCTCTAGGTTTAAGTTTCCTTTGGTTAGTGACATGGTGAGGTCGGTATTGGTTTTCTCAACGTCAGTGTTGGTTTAGGACGATCATGCTAGTTTGGTGACAGTTTTGTTCGTGTCCTTGACGGTAAAGTTAAAGAGGTCAGCATGGTAAGTAAGTTAGTGCCAAATAGCATGTGATCATTTTGATAATTATTAATCGCTTTCAGACTTCTGATTGGACTTGTTAGTAATTTACGGTTTTCCATGCAAGACAATAGTGGTGATATCATGGTTATTAGTGTGTGGTGCTTATGTTCCAATCCTTGATGACGTGGAACCTTTTGAGATGTTAATAGAGTGAGATGATGCCCATTGGGATGGCGCCACAAATTGTGTATAGTAAACAATGGAGGTTAATGGCTAGAGTGCCATGACTATGCACTGATGATTGATGATTGAAAATTATATATCCCTTATGTGGCCATCCCTGATCCTCGCCGCGCTGGGGCGAGCACGTGAAGGGAGAGGACCCTTCGTGTCCCGCGCGTCCCTATCGGGAGCGCTTCGTCCGGCGTCCTTTTGAGATGTGGTGTAAAAATGTACAGAGATTTAGAGTCGCCAGTCTATTTTACTCAAAACAGACAAAAGAAAAAGGGGAAGCCACCTCGAAGGATGGCATCCAAAGACCCAAAATGATTCGAGAAGGGTTCGGAGGCTTAGTTACGAAATGGGAAGGTGTTAGGCACCCATTCGTCCCTTTCGGTCTCTCATGGATATTTGCTATTTTCCTTTATATTTCCCCCGTGATATGTGTGCATGTGTATATATATATAATGGAGGTAGGAATCCTCGACTTGTATCATGGAAAAGATAAAGCAAGTCATCCGTAAGAAGATATAAGAATAATATTAGAAAGTAAGGTTTACGCGATTACCCTTATGTTAATCGTTATAATGGAACTACAACGCATATGGAGTAATACGTCACTAAGAACAAGTATATAGAATATAGGAAGACTAGATTTAGATAAGATAGAAAATGAGAGAAAAAGTGGGAAAAGGACTCGAGTCTCGGGTTTTACGCCGAGATGCCTACGTAGCCTATAAAGGCATCAAAGTCCACGTAGTTCGCATACAAAACAAGGGTGGGGTTTATCCCGTAAATCCAAATGGGGGATCTCTTATTTGTGAGTGTGTGTGTGTGTGTGTAGAAAAAATGTTTTAGTTGCGAGAAAAGTGTGAGAAAAGTATGAGAATCCCTATTTGGAATTTATGAGCAAACACTCTTTTTCTTGTTTTTTGGGTTTTATTTATATGAAAATAAGAGATGTGCAATAATACTAAATAAAAAAGTATAGTAGGATGTGTGAGATGAGATAATAAAAATGCTAAGTAAGAAAATAAGTTATTGACAATTTAAGAGAATTTAAGAGAGAGTTTGAGAAAGTTGGACCTTCTTGAAGATCTTAAGCTTGATCTTGAACGTTGGAGAATAGCCATTACACTTGGATGATGATGGAGAGTAGATAATTCACCAAGTTTGATGAAAAGGATAGTAAAAAGTGGAAGAAAAAAAGGGATTTGGAAGTTGAATTCATGCTGCCTTCGAGAGAGGTTTCTGGGATTCGTTGAGAGAAAATTTTATTAGATTTGGGCTCCCCTTGAAAATGAGGTGAAGGCCTCCTTTTATAGGCTCAGGTCACTGCCGATCGGCATAGACCTGTTCCTGCCTATCGTCACCTGCCGATAGGCAGGGTCTGGAACCTGCCGTTTGGCAGTGCGCTTCAGACTCTTTTGGAAAATCAGCCACCGAGGGCAAACCATTGCTCAGAATCGCGCATGGGGCATACCGTTGGAAAGGTAATTTGGAGACCTTCGAAAGTCCTTTGGATCGATCCCGGGTTCGGGAGCTGAATTTGGGTCAAATATGGCTCGAAAGAATTTGTCGGTCCATTGGACAGGGAATCGCTCAGACGCAAACGGATCGTTCGTCCGCATGGTAAGTCCGAATCGCACATGAGGCAGACCGTTGGAAATATTAGGAGATGTACTTCGTCATTCCAAAGAGTTTGACCCATTTTGGGGGGTTTACTTTGGTCAACTAGGCCCGGGAAGCATCCGATGACTTCTCAGAGTCAAACGGATCGTTCGTCCGCATGGAAAATCGGAATCACTCATGGGATGGACCGTTGGAAAGGGGATTCAATGACCTTAGAAGATTCATTCGGATCGGTCGAGCTGAAGAGTTGATATAGCTCAAAAAGATCCTGGGAGCGCCCGGTGGCCTCTAGGTCAAGTTTCGGACGCAAACGGATCGTTCGTCCGCATGGTAAGTCAGAATCGTGCATGGAATGGACCATTGGAAAGGGTATTCAGTGACCTTCGAAGATTCATTGAGTCTCAATCGAGATGAAGAGTTTGACTTTTTGGTCAAATGGAGCCGGGGAGTTCCTGATGGCTTCTAGGTCAGTACTCGAGACATGACCTGGGTTTGTAGTGATGGAGGGAGGTACTAGTGACCTAAGGAGAGTTAGGGGTTGATAGAATGGGGTGTCTTCACCTTAGGTGCAGCACTTACAGGTAGTTAACGCCAATAATGTAATTAGGCATATTCGATCCTTGGTATAATATCGCACTTGATGGTAGTCTAGCGAACATATGTAGTTGCATAGGCTTCATAGTTTCATTTCCATGATCCTTTACATGAGATGTAATCTGTGGTATTGAGGAATAGGATCCCATGTGGCGTCTGTGGTATAGGCCTTGGTATTTATAGATAATACCCGACGTCCCATATTCTACTAAGGTCTACATAGTCATGTTAACTTGTTGATTGGCACATGGTGTGATGTTTACATAGTGAGACAATTTAGTTGTCATGGTTGACTATTTGTTAAGGATTATATGACGCATACCTTAAGGTTTATAGGTTGTAGGTGACATCATATACCCTGCCATAAGCCTTAGTAATGTCAATTATGGTTTGTATGTGGAATGTGGTGACAACCATTTGGAGGAAATATAGGATTATTATCTAAGTCTAGAGACTCGTTTTAGCCACCAATGTAATGGATACATGCAAGGAAATCTTAGTGTAAGTGTTGCTTAAAGGTATATTGGAATGCCCATAACTCAAATTATGTGTTAGGATTCATTAGGGATAGGGATAGGGATCGAATGTTGTGATGCTTCCAGGTGTTTGATGGTTAAGGTGCACTATATGTATAGGCTCATAGACTAGTGCCTTGGTGATCACTGAGTGATAGTGATATAAGTATTGAAAGGTTTATAGAGCACACCTACAATGATAAATGTATAAATGATGAAAACTTATCAGATTTTGGTACTTTTCCATGGAATCTGTTTGGGGTCCGTAGGAGACCAGTTAAGAAGCATTAGCATCCTAGTAGTGATTGTGTTAAGGTTCACGTAATGATATCAAATTATCGATCAAGGCTTAAAGGGTCATATAGCCTACATGTCAGGAATAGTTACCCAAATCGACACATATGGGTAGAGTAATACCTAAGATGGGGTGATAGCTTGTCTCATTATAAGAGTGATGCTTGGATTCCATGGAATGACTAGTGCTGGTGTTGTGATACTCATTTTCGAGATGTGCTAGGAAATTTATGCTTGACTTAGGGTGATGACGCCATGTGGAGACTTGAACATGGCAACCAAAGTGGGTAACATCGAAACATGATTATAATGTCATCGTGTGTCGACGGTATATGCTAGGGTAGCCTTAGGAATGTAAGGACTAGTCCTTGGTATATCTTTCCAAGTCGGTACGAGTTCGCATATGTAACCCTATGTGATATTTACTACACTTAGAATGCCAATGGAGGAAAGTGTGGTCATCATGTGAGTTCAGTTTGGGTAGATTTTAGAATTAAGCTTAGTGTTAGCCTCATGTAGTCAAGGGAATAATAAGGTGGATGTATCTATTTAACGGAGTATTGCCAAAGGGAATTTGGGATTTCAAGCAGAATGCGATAAGGCAGACTATAACTTTAGTGTATTAGGTTGGTGAAGTCGTCATCAGTAAATGGATAGGATTAGTGTATATAAGGGTGTAAGGCATTCGTTGATCGGAATGGTTCATGTGTGCCAAGGGTGTGAAGGGTAGGGCCTTACTCCTAGTGAGAGAAGTCAGGCATTGACTTGCTTGAGGACTACCGATTTGTATATTGTTTTCATGTTAGGGGAATAAATGGTTATGATTCGATTCATTACGGCTAGTGACCCTAGTAGGATTAGTTCTCGGTGAGAACTTTGGGAATGAGTAATATGACTTCAAGCATATAGCGTAGGTTCGCTTTCGTAAATCATAGTCAAATGATAAAGGGCAAAAATTCTCAAAATGGTTACTTATTCCTACTAACTCTCGTGTTTCCCTTTCAAATTCGATAATCGAGGATCGCTATTCTCACATATGTGATGACTCTGGTTCCATGTCATGGTACGACGCAACTAGGATTGGTAGAGAGCGGTGGATTGGGTGTGGTTAATGCAACTCGATAACTGGGTGCAACCCATCAGAGGTATTCTTGATGTCGCATAAAGTTTTGTGTACGGGTGGATGTATTTTTAGCCAAACGATTTTCTCATAGTATTGACCTTTCTTAGGAATAGCGACCTTTCCGACTGGCTGGCATGGAATTCAGTGTCTCTGGATGTTAAGAGAGGAATGATGGCTTGAGGATATTGTATAGTGTTAGAAATAAAAAAGGCTTAGCACAATGATTCTCTGCCATGGTGAGTGGATTAGAATGAGGCTCAAGCGGGTTCTCAAAGGTGAGGCGCCTAAAGTAGTATTGGGGTCAATAGAGTGACGAAGCGGAAGGAGTAATACGAACGCACGATGATGACTTGGTAAGAATATTACTACTTAGATTGAGAAATATCATAGTATGCTTATTGGCAAGCTCATGCGAGTGGCATAATCAGGATGGCCTGAAAATTTGTGGGGCACAGAATGTTTGGTCCTAAAATAGAATTTATTTTAAAGATGAATACGATGATTAGTTTTATTACAATTTGCATTGGGTGAGTGTCGACCGTAAGAAAGGATTTGCCCATGGAGGGGCCGGTTTGCCCTGGGTACTAGCATAGGTGGTGCTAAAAATTATTTGGGCATGATCATAAAGTGAGTGAAGACTCGGAGTCGATTATGTAACGTTCATGGTTAGCGAGATGGTGAGCATTATAGCATATCGCATGTTGATTATTTGGTCACAACCCCCGTATGGAGGCACGTAGGGTGATCTTAGTATTGAAAAATTTGATGGTTTTGTCTTGGAGGATTTATATGGCTTAGAATAGAAGTTGGTGGGCCCTATAAGCTTAAGGATGAACGAATCGAGAATTTTGGTGATGAAAATCCCCAAGGAGGGAAATTTGTAATATCCTTCTTTGATATTTCATTTAAATATATATATAAATTATTATGAAGTGGGGTTGATGAAAATTATAGGAAAATTGTGGGTAAAAATTCAAGAAAAAAAAAGAATAGAAATAGGGGTTGTACTAACGACATAGAGGTGTCGTTAGAAGTGAGACCCACTATCGTGCGAAGGTCGCGCAAAGCAGGGTTTCGAATGAGATTTCACTGCATTACAGTCCCATGTCGTGTGAAAGCCATCCATCAAATGAGATGGACATGGCATTTGAACGAGGCTCATGTCATTTGAATGACGTGCATTGAAAATATTTAAATTTGAATGCTATTATTTGTTGTCACATTTTAGGCCCTCGGATCTTTGTGTTGTCGAGCCCAAATGAGCCGAGATTTGGAAAAATGGGAATTTAAGGTTTTGGGAGATTTCATAAGGGATTGTGGGGCTTATTTTATTATGAGAACTGGAAGAAGAGAGAGAGAGAGAGAGAGAGAGAGAGAGAGAGAGAGAGAGAGAGAGAGAGAGAGAGAGAGAGAGAGAGAGAATGTGGGTCTTTCTCCATGGTTGTACACCCCTCTACACCACCCACCACTATACATCAACTATAAATCATCATTTTCTTAGTGTATTCCACTATGTTTGAACCATATATACCCATTCCCACCATTGTTAAAGTGGAGATACGAATTTGGAGAAGTGCTGGTTATTTTTTGGAGAAGATGGTGGAGGTTTACATGGAGTTGAAAGGGTTTTTGGTTTGAAAGCTTAATAGAGACATTTGGATCATTTTTGGAGGATGCTTTTGGTAACCCCTTGAGGCCGACTTTGGAGGTGGGGGTTGTTTCTCATACACTAACTCTCTTCCCACCATTTAGAGTCTTTGAGGTGGGAAAATCTACCCTTGGTGTTTAAGACTATATTTGCATTATTTGTAGTCTTATAGCTAGATTACATGAGTATGGTGTATTTCATTAAACGATGAAAATCATGTGTAGTAAATAATAAATATTTTTATCAAATAAAAATGTTGTTAAAATGTTATTTTATTAGAAATAATGAATTAATGAATATTTCAGACTCTTGAATTATTAAAAGTTTGTATTTTAAGAAAATGGTGTATTTTCTAGAAATATTTATTTTAAATATTTTTTTCATAAAAAGTTTGAAGATAATGATTTATTTTGTTAAACATTGGTGAAATAATGTTTCAAAGCTTCTTGAAAAATGTAAAGTTCATGAAAATAGACATTTTTTGAGTTTGAAGAAGCAAAATGTCTTTTATGCCTTAAAAGTATTTTTTTGCAAGTATGATGAATTTCTAAATGGAAATGTATGTTTAACCCCATTATACGATTTTAAAATTTAAAATCCATCTTACCATGCATAAAAACTTGTAGTATTTTGACAATAAGTGTATAAACAAGTTTAAAGAAGATGTTGTTGGGTTTAAACATGAAATAAGAAAAAATGAAAGTTCTAGTCTTCAAGGTATGTGAGAATGGGATTAATGATGTGATGGACATCAGGTTGTAAAACTACATATATTGATAAAAAAAAAAGGAAATGGCATTTGCTTACGAAAATAGTCTTTAAGTGTAATTATATTTCTTAAATAAAGAAAGTAAAGAAATTTCTAGTTTGAAAAATGGTTAATAAAGGTTTTGAATAGGTGTTAATGGTTAGACATTCGAAAGTTAGTGTGTATAACTTAATAATGTTACAAAAAATTAACATTTATGAAATTGAAAAGAAAATAATGAAATAAATATGTTTCCAATTAAGAAGAATATTAATCCAAGATTAAAAGGGTGTTATGGTGTTAAAATACTAAAAAGTTAGTGTGGATAACTTAATAGTGTTTCGGGAAAATTAGCACTTGTGAAAATGGAGTAAAAGATGAGTTTGGAAACAAATGGGTAAAATGTTAATTTTACTTAAAGTAGAACATTTTTATAAAATAAAAATGTTGGAAGGGGTGTTACACAAAGTGATTCTAAATGAATATGATTTTTGGAATAAAATTAAGGTTAAAGTGCAGAGGACATGAAATGATAATTTTAAAGTGTAACACAATTTGGGATGTAACCTCGAGTTTTGGCTTGGTCTGAGTGAATGGAAAAAAGGAATGATATGGGCATCTGTAAAATGTTAAAACACATGTAATGGACTCAAATGACACGGTGATAATTAAGGAGGGCCCGTAGCCTTGGGGTGGAAGACCCAAAATAGCTAGCCAGAACCGTAGCCCTGGGGTGGAAGACCCAAAATAACTAGCCAGAGTATATGGTGAGCATAGCTAACGATGTGGAGCCCATTGAAGTACGCGATTATTGGAAGATTTCGAGAAAATATAAAGTAATAAGAAACATGTCATGAAATGGGTTTTGTGGTGAAACGTGTTAATACAGCCTAACTTGAACAAATCAATAAATGTTCACGTAAAGGTTAAAATGGACAAGTATGTGTGATGTGGTTTAATGTCCATAATGTAAGAAAATAGGTAAAGTAAGTAGGTTAATGGGTGGTGAAGCAACCTACGTAGTTCAACCCATAATTAACACAAGAGTGTATTGTAAAAGGTTTTCAAAGGCTAAATAAGTATTTTCTAATGCGATGAACGTGTGTGTTAATAGGGGGATTTTCAATGAAAATACAAACGTGGGTGAGTTAAAATAAAAAGGTTGTAATTTTGGTAAAGAATATTAGGCTAATTCAAGGTAATTGTTTCAAGTATTTAACCGTGTGTGTTACATAACGTGAGAAATGGAAAATTGAGAAAAAGGAAGTCTATTATAAGATTAAGGTGAATTAATCTGGATAAATGAGATTTTCAGAAGTAAACTGTTTCATGTATTAAGTATATGTATATGTATATGTATATGTATATGTATATGTATATGTATATGTATATGTATATGTATATGTATATGTATATGTATATGTATATGTATATGTATATGTATATGTATATGTATATGTATATGTATATGTATATGTATAAATGTATATAAGGATATAAGGTAGATGCATGTGTATGTAAGTATAATGTGTTAGAGTCTTCTTTCAATCGTTCGATTCTATATTGCATTTGTATATTTCCCCCTGAGCATTCGGCTCACTCCCTTATTTTATTAATGTAGGTTGGGTGCAGTTTCGTATTTTAAGGGCGTTATACGTGTAAGTACTTGATTTCATATCACGTTAGTAGCTCTGTATGCTTGAACTTAGGGGTTATCCCCATGGGTCCATCACGTAGTTTAATTTGAAATTAAAATCACATTGCACTTGACACCTAACGCTAGGATTGGACCGGGTTGACTACGGGTGACCCATAAATTCGGTTTGGGGCATTACAATCGTACCACTGGTTGAGTGGGTATTAGTGCCACCGTTGGGGTGCGCTAGATGCCAAATGAATGCATGACTTATTCAAAATTGTATCATTGCTTGAGTGGGTTTTAAGTGCCATCGCTACAGTAGGCTTGATATAAACATACGCAACCAACTTACATCTGAGTTATACCACCCAATTCTCAGGTGGGTTTTTACCTCTTCTAGACCGACCATCCCGACTTGGGTTGCACCATCGTTTTTAGGTGGGTTTGGTGCCAGATCTCAGGGGACCGACTTGTTCTAATTTTGTACCACTGCTCAAGTGGGTTTGATGCCAAATGTTGGTAACCAACTTATGTCTAAGGTCTATTACCCAATTCTTAGGTGGGTTTTTCCTCTTCTAGGTTAAACAACTCGACTTGGGCTGTGCCACCATTTTTAGGTGGGTTTGGTGTCGGGTTCTCAGGCAACCGACTTGTTATAAGTCATATAACTGCTTTAATAGGTTTTATGGTAGATTCTTGGGTAGGAAACTTCGTGCAAGTGGCTCACTTTATATTTATTGTCGTTGTAATGATCTTTTAGGAAGGCCTAGTGAAGCTATATATCCCCAAATCGGGTGTGAGAACATGCTAGGTTGATTCTGGTGAATGACCATCTACTAACTATTTATCGGTGACAAAATATTATGATAAAAGCTCAAAGTGATTGAGCTGACTAGACCGACTAATATTTTCTAACATCCAAACACCTTATCAGGAAAAAGTTTCATAGTAATTAGAGATTAACTCCTAAATAATTATGAATGTAGAAAAGAACAAAGAACACTAGATGTACGTTGTTCAACAGATAGGTTTGCATAGATTCACGAGGAAAGGAGGGAGATTGGTGTATTACTCGGGAGGAACAATGGAGGTTTCGAGTTATAGGGTTGCTAGCTAATATCCCAAGTCACCAAGTGCAGATTACAATCAATACCCATAAGGGGTAAGGTCGCCCTTATTTATAAGTACATGAACCCTACTTTTCTAGGTCTCTTCATGCTGATCTTAATTATAAGTTATAGAGTCCTATAAGGACTGATCTTCTAACTTACCAACATGATCTTCCAAGATTTTCACTTATCTCCCTATATATTCATGATCTTCCAATATAAGTCATGTGGTATCCACATGACACAAATTCATCCAGTCTGTTTTTAGAAGTGGTCTTCCTGTATCACTTGTACTCTTGACATATTTATCTTATCAAACCAGTCATGTAGTGTCAAAAGGATTTAGTCGTCCAAGACTGGCTTCGTTTGCCATATGTTGGTGATTAGGCTGGAAATTCACCGACCTTCTTTAAGAATGATCCTAGTGTCCCTGCCATGTGTCGCATTATTATTGGAGACATATTTTCCCCCTCAATCTTCTCGTGTCATGTTTTAAATGGATCGTGTTCATGTAAATATTAAAAAAACTCACTTTTGTCTAATATATTAAGGCAATTTTGGGTGGTTATGGGACTTAATACAATTTAAAAAAATAAATGGGATGGGAGTCTAATTAATCTTTGGAAATGGGACTAAACCCCAGATAAATATTAAAACTATTGTGATAGTTAATATTTTTAAACTTACTTTACAAAAACAAGCGTAAGTAATTGTCTTTTTCCTGACTCTATAAGGAGGCCACAATGTTTATTTACTAGGATTATTTATTAATTGTCGAACTTATATCTAATACATTTTAAATTCAATGCAGATAGTAATTTTCAACACAATTAAAATTGTCATTAAAAGGAGGAATTATATCTTTTACTTTTGACTCACATTTGCTCTTTTTGAAGTATTATATTTGGGAACTTATCACGCTAAAAATAATTCATTTTTTTATTATTTTGACACTTAAAGGCACAAATATTTCAGGAAAAAAAAATTAAAAAATGAGTTTTCCATTTCGATCCTTGGCCAATAATTTTTTTGCTCTAGTCCACTTACATATTTTTTAGGCACTGCAATCCGTCACCTTTAATGTGTACCTTATAAGTTAGGTATATACAAACATAGCATATTTATATTACAAAAGTTCGTTTATACATTATAAAATTTAATGTACAAATTACGTTATTTTTCAAGAAAAATAAAAAATTCATGTATAGTTTAAAAAATTTATCATATGAATTACTGAAAATCGGATATACATTAATGGAGAAGGATATTAGAGGCCAAAAAATTCATTATTGTACTTGAGCAAAAAAAAACAGACCAAGGAGTTGAGCAAAAAAATGTAAAAAAATAATCATCCTTATGACTAATCTATAATCATATAAATGAAATTTGGCAAAACCCAAAATTTTATAAAAATAATTCTTAGACCAACATGTTTTTCAATTTCATTATGGACAAATGATATGGCACAGTTGTATCAGCGTCAATATTCATGTGACACTACCACATCACTTGCCTAGTGGGCATAAATGATGTCACCTTTTTTTATTAGTTTTAAAATAAAGTGGAGGAAATATTAAATGGAATTATTTTTAAGGGACCAAACATTAATTATTCCTAAAAATGACATGATAAACAAAAATATTACCCAAAAGTACATGTGAGCAATTTAATATTTTTTTAAGGAAATTTGTATTTTACCCTGATGTTTGGAGTTTTTTTCTACGTTAGACTAACTCTTTTAAATTTTGTCAACAGAAATCATAATATTATTAATTTGACCCAATTTTGAGACAATCATTATTTCCTATTAAGGAACTTGGCAGAAGTTATGACGACTCATAGAAAAATGTGCATCTGACAATAATGGCCCCCATGTTACGTATAGGAAACATGTTTACATGAAATGAAGTTGATCATACTAATTCAACACACACACACACACACACACATGTATGTATGTATATCAAAACATTCTCTCTATAAGTTCCTGATATTGATGGAAGTTTTCTAGTAATGCTACATATTTGACTCTTTAAATGATCATTAGCCCAAATACACTACGTTTATTTCATTGTTGTGTAGAACTAAAAAGTTTTATTTATTTATTTTCATTCCCATCTATCATATTTTAGTTTAATAATAATGTACATATAGTAAGTCAGTTTGTAAACCTATTTAGCAAGAGTTTTCTCACAAAAAATGATTTAACTTTATTAAAGGAAGAAATTTTGGACATGCCATTTGTACAGAAATATTTTGTTCATGTTGTCAGACTAAATAGTAAATGTTCTTCAAATTTTCTAAAACAACATCATTCTGCATTTTTAGCTTAATCTGAAATTATTGCTCACGTGTCTTAAAACTACAATAAATATTGGGATTAATGGATTCTCTTTAGTTGTTAACTTATATTCAATTTAATTTATTTACTACAAGATGTTAATGACGTTGTTACAGTTTTGGGTTTTACCATTCGAGAAAATAGGAAAAAAAAATCCCATTGGTTGATCATCAATGTAGAAGGTTGAGTTAATTCCCCTAACTATAAGGTACTTTGGTGGATATGCAAAATCCTTTGACTTTATGATATAAATGTTATTCTAATGATTGAATTACTAGATATAGTATTGAGAGATTGATAAATATATGATAAAATGTACTTTTACAATAAAACAGTTTTGAGAAAGTACATCCTTATCAATTTGGAAGACTTGTTCTTAGGTTGGAAATTACTCTTCTTAGTTTTTCCTTTTTCACTATTGTAAGGACAAATTTATGAATCGAGTCAATTTGTATGTATTGTGTTAATTCTAGTTGGAAAAAATCTTTTGAGTCATAGGTTTGATCTTGAGTTGGTTTATCCATCAAAGCAGGTGATGTGTTTTATTAAAGATTACAGCGGCTAAGTTAGACATCACCGTGCCATGTTTAGTGCCACATTTCATCCTCAACGTTCAAAGATCTTGTAAGGTATGAATGCACATTTTTTTAATCCTCGGATCTTTTTGTTGGGTGCTTGTTTCATAATGTTTGAGGCTATTTTTCATAAAAGGACTTTTTTATAGAAAGACATCTTTGAACAAAGACATTTGAATAAAGTTTAAAAGTCATTCGAACGAATTCATGTTCTTCATTTGAATGACAGTTTTTTATTGGTTTGAATGAGTTAGGTAAAGGCTTTCAAATGACATTCAAACAATGTTCAAACGATTTTTCTTTGTTTATTAGGGTATTCTCATTCGAAGTTCATTCGAAGTCTATTCGAGTGAGTTTAGTTTTTTCTTTTGAAGGATGTTATTTTTGGTTCGAACAAGATAACACACTTCATTCAAACGAACCTACTATTTTCACTCGAATGAGCTTTCGCCCACTTAAAAATCATGTTTTGTATATGAAGGCATGCTAGGAACGTTTTTCTTGATAATTTTGGAGAAATTTGATTTCCTATACATATACAAAAGTTTCCTACTCATTATTTACACCCAATCATTTTCAGATTCAAGTTTCAATATTTATATTTTTTGAGATCTCCGTGTGTGCATCAAAGTTTGTATTTCTCATCAACTTGATTAAGAAAAGTTTCATATGGTGGACTCTGTGATCGTTTTGCTTATTTACAAATGGTGGACTCAGTGTGTGGGGAGGTTTGAAGTTTTGGACTCCATGTTCTTTCCGTTGATGGTTACTAAGCTTGAATTGATGGATACCGAGGCATTTGTGAACTCACGCATTGAGTCAGTATGTAGGTGGACTCTTACCTGTCGCTGTGTCGAAGGTATAAGGAGATAAGATGCATAAAGGCTTGAAGAAGTCGATTATGTTGTGTAAGTTATATGTCGTGTCCTTATGTAATTCTTGAGATAGTAAATTGGCATTAGTTTAGCCAACCTAGTTTTTTCACATTCGTGCATTAGGTGTTTAGGTTGATTGACTAATGTAATCCTACTATCACCTAGATGCATATTTTAGGATAAGATAAAATTAGTTAATTGTTTAACACAACATTAGTTTAATCGGTACAATTTTTAATTAAGTAAATTTGTTTAATATGAAGTTTTAAAAATACTGATGTTTATGTTTTTGACCATATCCATATTATCACTTTCAAGTGGTAGCAAAGAAAGTGTCTACAAGTAATTTAGGTACGAATTTGGATGGTTTTTATGTGGAAGGTCAATCATTTTCTAGACCACCACTATTTAATGGGTCTAACTACGCATACTGGAAAGCACGTAGGAAATCATCACTTAAGGAGATAGATGAGCGAGTACGGTTAGCTGTTGTTAAGGGATGGTACCCACTCGCGACTTTCATAGATGAATATAAAATCCCTAAACCCGTTGAGACCAGGAGTGGGGATGCGCATAAACTGCCTATTATAATTCAGGTGTCCTGAATGCTTTGTTTTTTGCTATCAAATCGGAGGAATTACACCATGTTATGACATGTGAAATGTCTAAAGAGGCATGTGACATACTCGAACTCACTCATAAGGATACTAGTATTTTTAAGGCTTACAAACTCCAAAACCTCACCACTCAGCATAAAACCATTAGGATAGAGGATAGTGAAATATTTGATGAGTTTTGTGGAGGTTGTTTGACATTATTAACTTATCATTTAACCCGGGAGAAAGAATTCCCGAAACAAGAGTTTTTAAGAAAATATTTATAAGAGCAAGTTTATAATTTCTCTGTCTGTTTTAGTTTGGCATATTCCATAACACCTTCGTCATCATGTACATTCTCAAGAACTTCAAGTGAAGACAAGTTAGTGACTGTATGCAACAAACGAAGATCGAAATAGTTGAATTCGTCTCTTTAAACATTGCAGAAGATATATGGTTTTTATTAGGTGTAAAACTTTTATTCAGGAGTTATTTTTTATAAAATGTTTGAGGCCTAATTTTAAAATGATTTTAAAACAAAAAATATTCTATATTTTTAAGTCGTTTGAATGACATTAAGTTTTCATTTGAACAAAATTTATAGTTCGTTCAGCCTAACATTAAATGACATTTTTTTGTTAGCACGACTAATATCATTCGAAGCTCATTTGAAGTTGATTCTATTGAGATTGGTTGTTCGTTCGAGAGACTTTTAACTTAGTTTGAATGAGTTAGCATTTTCATTTGAATGAGGTCCTCTTCAAAAGAGTTTTCTCAAAATTTATGTTGCCTTAAAAAACATGTTTTACATTTAAAAGGGTCTTGGGATTATCTTTTCTCATAACTTTTGGCCAAAAGAACTTTCCCATACATATCTAAAGGTCTCCAAACCCTAATTTGTTTTAAACTCTTTTATTTTTCAATCCAAACCCCTTGAATCATTTGCTGAGAATTTATCAAACCCTAGAAAACACAATCTAATATTCATACCCTTGTAGAGTTGATTATTTATTACTGAAGATAGGAATATAATTTTGCGAAGCTGATTGGTGGACATTGAGGCAAGTGGAGATTATTGTCGAGCATTGTTGGATCCGAATCGCTATTTATTGACAACAAGTATTAAAGGCACAACTGCCTCACATAATGGAGTCTAAGGTTCTATATATTTGTTAGTGTCATTTTTGTAGCAGTGCTAGAATATAGGTTTTTTCCAAAAGAAATTTTTCCTCATCTCCTATCTTTTTGGAATGTGATTTTTGGTTTAACTTTTTCTTTGAATTTAGTTTCAATATCTTACATGTTTAGGTTCGCCTAATTAATCAAGATAAAATTTACACTAAATAGAATTTGGTATGTGTGTGATTGACCTAATATAAGATTTATATATATAATCAGACCACTCTACATTTTTCAAATTGGTATCAGAGCTTGTTTCTACAAGTTACTTAGATTAGGTTATATGGATAATTATGTACTGACCTGAAATCATCATTACGGTCTAACCACAAGGAGATAAATTCTAATTTTCGGATATGATATGAATATATGAGTATACTTTCATTTCCAATTATAATTTCTCAATTCCAGTAATCACACAAAGAGATATGCAGATTTGAATACAAGGGGTTTCAATACAAAGCAATATGACATATAAACACCACTTATCTCACATATGAACCAACACATGTTATTACAAAGGATGATGAGGTTTTAATCAATAATTCACGATTTATATACTTTGAAATAAGTATAATACAAGATTACAACAATATTAACACATAATTTTACCTTGGAAACACCTTAAGGACTTTGTTGGAATTTTTTCCTAGCTTTTCCTTGTAATCTTTCTTCCTTAACTTCTACTTTCTCTTTCCTTAAGCTTAAATCTCTCAAAACTGAACCTAGGGTTATATTTGATGAACAAATAAGCTAAAGGGGGAGTTTTGAGTCGGCCAAGGCTGCCTCCCAAGCCATCCAATCAAATTAAAACATTTCGTTTAATAAAAGACAATTTACCACTAAAAGGGAATGGGCAGCTTTGCCCTTTGTTCGTAAATTCGGTATAACTCTTTACTCGGGCATCCATTTGATGATCTGTTTGTTGTGTTACGACCCTAACTCACATGTCTACAAATATCTAGTTTTCACCTCAAGTCATTTATAATGTTATAAAGGTCCAAACTAGTCTCTAACAGGAACATTTATACTGAAAACAACAAAATTTGTGTTTGTAAATAATTCGACCTTTCATGATTTATGAAAGTAGGATTATAATAAACATAATCATGTAACATTAGATATACTAACAACACATTATTCATATCACATAAGATAAGAATGATTTAAATATAATTTATCATAATTATATTCGGGTTGTCATAACTTCCCCCCCCTAAGAAAATTTCGTCCCCGAAATTTATATTAAAGGTCACTTACCAAACAAATGGGGATACTGTTTCTTCATGCTATCCTCCGTTTACCAAGTTTCTTCTTTAACTCCATGGCTCATCCACATAACCTTAGCTAAGGTAATAACTTTATTTCTCAATACTTGGTGCTTACGGTCAATAATTTCCATTGGTTCCTCAATGTACGACAAGTCTTCCTTCAGTTCAATTGGTTGAGTTTTCAACTGATGAGATGGATCCGCCAAATACTTACGAAACATCGATACGTGAAACAAATCATGTAAACGGGATAAATCTGGAGGTAATGCTAATCTATAAGCCAGGGGCCCAATTCTTTCCAACACCTCATATGGTCCAATGTATCTTGGACTTAGTTTCCCCTTTTTCCCAAATCTCATAACGCCTTTCCACGGTGAAATACGCAGGAATACAAAATCTCCCTTCTGAAATTCCAATGGATACTTCCTCTTATCTGCATAAAATTTCTGCCTACTTTGTGGTATCTTTATCCGTTCCCGAATAATTTTGATCTTTCCAGTCCTCACATCTATTAATTAAGGACCCAATATTTTCCTTTCACCCACTTCATCCCAACACAAAGGCGTTCTACATCTCCTCCCATATAAAGCTTCATAAGGAGCCATACCAATAGTCGACTGATAACTATTATTATATAAAATTTCATCAATGGCAAATGATCATCCCAACTACCTTTGAAGTCAAATACGCAGGCTCGTAACATGTCTTCTAATATTTGAATCGTCCTTTCTGATTTCCCATCAGTTTGTGGATGAAATGCAGTGCTGAACTTCAAACTTATGCCCATGGCATTCTGGAGACGATGCCAAAACTTAGAAGTGAACGTTGGATCTCTATCTGATACAATTGACACTGGTGCCCAATGTAAACAGATAACCTCATCAGCGTACATACGTGCATACTTGTCGACAGTGTAGGTGGTCTTAACTGGAAGAAAATGAGATGACTTCGTCAATCGGTCTACAATCACCCAAATAGAATCATGCCCCTTTGGTGACCGGGGTAATCCTGTAACAAAGTCCATCATTATATGCTCCCACTTCCATTTCAGAATAGGTAAAGACTGCAATAATTCTGTCGGCTCCTGATGCTCTGCTTTCACTTGCCGGCATACTAAACATTTAGCTACGAACTCTGCAATCTCACGTTTCATATTGTTCCACCAGTAATATTCTTTCAAATCTCTGTACATTTTGGTACCTCCCGGATGCATAGAGTAAATAGAACTATGTGCCTCTTCTAATATATCTTTCTTTAAGGGTGGATCATTCGGTACACAAATCCTATTTTTATAACACAATGATTCATCATTCTTAATTTCAAAGTCACTCTCTTTACCATCCAGTACATCTTGTTTCTTCTTCTCAAGGAATGGATCACTGGTCTGCAAATTTCGTATGCGTTCGGCCAATAAAGGTCTCACTGTGACATGTGCTAATAATCCTTCGCTTTTTGAAAACTTCAATTCAATCCCCATCGATACCAAGTCAATAATATTTCCAATACGGGCACACTGTATGTAGCCAAGAATCCCTGATGATTTTTTACTCAAAGCATCTTCTACTACATTGGCCTTCCCATGATGATGATGAATGGTACAGTCATAGTCTTTAATCAGATCTATCCAACGCCTCTGTCTCAAATTCAGTTCTTTCTGTGTAAACAAGTATTTCAAACTTTGATGATCCGTAAATATCTCCCAAGTTTCTCCATACAAGTAATGTTGCCACAACTTTAAAGCAAAAACAATGGCCGCTAGCTCCAAATCGTGTGTAGGGTAGTTTTGTTCATGCGTCCTTAATTGTCTGGAAGCATATGCTATTACCTTCCCATTCTGCATAAGAACACATCCTAAACCCTGAAATGAAGCGTCTGTATAGATCACAAAAGACTCATTCCCACATGAAATAGTAAGTATAGGGGCTGAAACCAACCGATTCTTTAAAAATCCTCTCACATTCTTCATCCCATACAAACTTAACTTCTTTACGAGTCAATTTTGTCAGTGGTAATGCTATTGCTGAAAATCCCTTAATGAATCTGCGATAGTAACCTGCCAATCCTAGGAAACTCCTAATTTCTGTCACATTCGTAGGACTTTACCATTCAACGATTGCTTCCACCTTCCTTGGATCAACATATATCCCATTTCCCAAGACAACATGCCCTAAAAACACAATTTCATTCAACCAAAACTCACACTTGCTAAATTTAGCAAATAATTTCTTCTCTCTCAAAATCTGCAATACAAGTCTTAAATGTTTCTCGTGTTCCTCCATGCTACGCGAATAAATCAACACATCGTCTATGAATACAATCACGAATGAATCAATGAAAGGGTGGAATACCCGGTTCATCAAATCCATAAAAACTTCTGGAGCATTAGTTATTCCAAATGGCATCACCAAAAACTCATAGTGCCCATATCGAGTCCGAAAAGCTATTTTGGAAATATCACTATCCTTCACTTGCAGTTGGTGGTAACCCGATCTCAAATCAATCTTCAAAAATATAGTGGCCCCTGTAATTGGTCAAACAAGTCATCGATACGAGGTAGAGGGTACTTATTTCTAATTGTCACCTTATTCAACTGCCGATAATCAATACATAATCGCATTGTCCCATCTTTCTTTTTCACAAATAACACTGGTGCTCCCCATGGCGAAACACTAGGCCGAATGAAACCTCTGCTTATCAGATCTTGTATTGCACTTTTAATTCTTTCAACTCCGCTGGTGCCATTCTATATGGATCAAGAGAAATTAGACCAGTAACTGGAATTAATTCAATAGAAAACTCTACTTCCCTGTCGGGTGGCAATCCTGGCAATTCCTCTGGGAAGACATCAGAAAACCCTCTAACCACGGGTATACCTTGAATTTTAACTTTCTCTTTATTAGTATCAACAACTTAAGCTAAATACCCTGTACAACCTTTACTCAATAACTTTCTGCTTTTAATTGCTGAGATAAGACAATTAGGGACAGCATTCCTTTCTCCTATAAACTAGAACTCGGGTTCACCAGGCAAATGAAATGTAACTTCTTTGCGAAAACAATCATTGGAAGCATGATATGATGATAACCAATCCATCCCCAGTATAATATCAAAATCTTGAATGGCCAACGGTATCAAGCCAACATAGAAATCTCGCCCACCCATTCGTAAGACACAATCTTTATAAACATGCTCAACCAGAATTACACTTTCCATTAGGGTAGAAATATATAAGGCACAATTGAGAAATGAACATGGTCTACCCAAATATGAAACAATATGTAATGCCACAAAAGAATGCGTAGATCCAGGATCAATGAGTGCATATAAATATTTTTTTGCAATAGAAAGTTTACCTGTAACCACTTCCAGTGTAGCATGGGCATCTTGTAGCGTCATCACAAACACTCTTCCTCCTGCCCTCGATCCAGATGCTTGTTCTGTACCTCTTCCCCTGTTGTCACTGCCTGGAGAGGATCCTTTATGAGGCCCCACACTACTGACTGAAACCGCTCTGGATAACATAGGACAATTCTTTCTCAGATGGCCCTTCTGATGACAGTTAAAACATTCTATATTCAGTAACTTTGGGCAATTTCTCTTTATATGACTCGATGACCCACAAAAGAAATAAACATTAGGATATCCTTGTGCTGAAAGTCCTGAACCTCTTACACCACTAGCTTCACCCCTTTGCAAATTACTTCCACCTCTACCCTGTTGGAATTTCTGCCCTCCAAACCTTGAATATTCAGTATCGCTACCCTTTTTATAGTTTGGATCGAATCTACTTCTCTTTACGCCTCGTTCTCGATTCCCTCTCACTTCATTCACATCTTTTTTTACCAGCATGGCTTTGTTCACCAAGGCTGAATAATTAACAGCTTCTAAAGTCGACAACCGTGATTTAATGACTAACTCAAGTCCGTCGAGAAATTGACTGCACATATCTTCCTCGTTCCGTATAAACCTCGAAGCAAACCGAGATAAAGCTGTAAGTTTAGCTTCGTATTCTCTAACTGTCATACTCCCCTGATTCAACATGAAATATTCCTTTTCCTTTTGTTTTCGATACATTGGGGGAAAATACTTATCATACAAAGCTTTGACAAAAGCATCCCATGAGATCACATTCCCACCTCTTGGAGTAATCAACAACTGCATCAGTTGTCAAGCTGCATCGGTGGACACCGAGGCACTCATGGACGCGTGTTCTATGGATGAGTATCGTAGAAGAACTTTTGCATGGGCACTGTGGAGGAGAGATTAAAGAGAAGAAGAGCTTCAAGGCTTGTGGGGATCGAGTCATTGTGTAAGCTTGTATGTCTTCCTTTGTAAACTCTGCATCATAGTGATTGTTTGGCTTGGGCCGTCCGAGGTTTTTTCCCTTCGTGGTTTCCTAGTACATCCAGCGTTGTGAACTTATTAATTTTACTTGCTTTAATCACTTAGATGCATGATTAGGATTAAACAACATAAAATTGGGCTTAATTAAATTTGGTTCAAAAATTTCGTGTATGTTTAATTTGGAAAAGATTTTTGAAAGAAAAATTATTTTGAGATTCTTAAAGCACATTTGAAATAAAAAAAAAGGGTCTACACATTAAGTACGCTAAAAATTCAGGACCAAAATAAGTAGCTATCCTAGGTCTTTTTCTTATTCCGATTTCTTCTGAATCCGAAGATTTATTTCTAACACTAGGACTCACTAGAACAAAACTACTAGTTCCATCACTTCTCACTTTAAATGGAAATGTATCCTCATAAAATTCAGTATCTCTTGACTCAAAAATAGTGTTTTTATCTATATATTGATTTTTAGAATCAATTACAAGAAACCTATATGCATTACTATTTTTAGCATAACCTATAAAAACATAATCAACTGTCTTTGGGCCAATTTTAGTTCTCTTAGGTACTGGTATTGAAACCTTAGCAAGACACCCCCACACTTTAAGGTGTTTATAAGAAGGTTTTCTATTTTTCCATATTTCATAGGGAGTTTTATTATTTTTCTTAAAAGGTATTTCATTAAGAATGTAATAGGCAGTAAGAAGTGTCTCACCCCACATATTATAAGGTAGTCCCAAAGTGCTTAACGTAGAATTTACCATATCTTGAAGAGTTTATTTTTTCTTTCATCCACACCGTTAGATTGGGGTGAATAAGGAGGAGTAACTTGATGAATTATTTCATTTTTTTATAATATTTATCAAGGTCACCGGCGTATTCTCCTCCCCTATCGGATCTTAAGGTTTTAATTAATTTTTCCAATTATTTTTCAACTTCTAATTTATAAGGAATAAATTTTAAGAAACTCTCATCTTTACTCATAAGGAGATAAATATAATAGTAACGAAAGTAATCATCAATAAAAGTGATAAAGTATTTATTTGCACCACGTGTCACATATCCTTTTAAATCACAAAGATTAGAATATATTAAACTTAAAATAGTTGAGCTTCTTTCGACACCCGAAAAAGGTTTTTTAGCATATTTTAATTCAACACAGATTTCACATTTAGAGTTGGTAGAAATATCAAATTTTTGTATATTTTGTAAAAATATTAATTTCTTAATAGATGCCTTATTTACATGACCAAGTCTAAAATACCACATATCACAAGAGTCAATAAATAAGCAGAAGAAGTAGATATTTTATTATTATCAACCACAGTTACATTGAGTTTGAAAAGACCCTCATGAATATAGTCTTTACCCACAAAAACACCTCCCTTAGTCACAATTACTTTATCACTCTCTAAGATAATTTTACAACCCTTCTTAACTAAGATAAAATCAGATACGAGATTCTTCCTAACCTCAGGGACATACAAAATATATTTATTTCCCGAAGTGAATTTGAAAACTACGGATCCCTTTCCCTCAACCTTAAACGAATAGAAGTTTTTCATGTACAGACTTTCATCCTCACTCACAACAGTGAAGGTAGTGAAGGCACCTCTCGTGCTGCAAATATATTTGGTAGCGCCAGAATCAAGCCGCTAGTCTTTCGTGTTACTCACGATGTTTGCCTCGGTTACCACAGCTGAAAAGTTACCCTCCCCGGTTACATTTTCTTGAGGCTTCACATTCTGACTCTTCCTAAACCTGCAATCTTTAGCATAATTGATATGCCCCAAGTGTAACCTCGACCTAGAGACACTAACCTCGGCCGAGGTGATGGTCGAGATATTGACCGACCCTGGACAAGCCATGGGCCCACGATACCTCGGCCTTAGTAAGGTCGGCCCAGGCTGACACTACCACCTACATTTCCAATGGACACTACGCGCATCACAGGCATCGACAACATTCTCATATACCTGGGTATGGCAACCTCGGCCGAGTGTAGGTCGAGGTGACAAGAAGCCTTGGTAATCTTCAACATGGAATCAGTCCAACCTCGGCTGGGGCCAAGGTGACAAGAAGCCTCGGTAATCTTCAACATGGAATCAGTCCAACCTCGGCTGGGGTCGACCCCCAGCATAATGTCTCGGCTGAGATCAGGCCGAGACTCCCTATGGCACATCTCGGATTGAACGAATATCAAGCCTTTACAGCTCGGCCTCTCCCAGGCCGAGGTCATGCACCAATATGGCGGCCGAGCATCTGTTGACATTTGGATAAGGACACATGGGCACAAATCAGTTGTAACAAGATTATTCTCCACGCGTGGGGAGGATATTTCATCATCATTCCTTACATGTGACAGTGACAGGTGGCTTCCCCCTATTGGTGAGGCTACCACACACATGTTTATTGCATGCATGGGGGGTACATTACACCCCCTAGGTACTATATATAGAGGTCATCCTCTACCTTGCAAAAGGATCCCGGATATTCAACCCTAGCAAAAACTCTGTCTAGATATACAGTAGAGAGAGAAAGCTTGAGTGATTGTATCCATGGCCATTAGTGCCTTATTACAGTGAGATCATTCACACACACACAGTGGACGTAGGCCAATTTAGGCTGAACCACTTATATCCTGGGGATCTCTCTCCTCTTCTCCTCATCTCATTCTCTTACCTTTTACATAGCTATGCTGCCATTGTTGTTCTTAGATTGAGCTTGAAAACACCTTACCTGGTGGTGCTGATTCCAGCATCATCATTTTGGCCCCGTCTGTGGGAACGAGAAACTATCTCTTCCTCTTTTTCTGCTTAACCTCACCAGAGACTCTGGTGGTGAACCAGGCCTCCCCCTAGCGTGGAGTTGTTTCACCATTGAAAGAAGTCATGTGAGGTGCTAAGCTCATTTGCAACTCAAGCTCTATAGTGTTAACATATGGCACCAGACTTACCACCACCTCTTCTGCCACCTGGTGGAGGCGGGCCTAGTTCTAGACAGGCACCGCCTCAGTCCGAAATGGCAGAGGTAGCAGCAGCCTTGAAATCTTTAGCTGCTACACAACAAGCCATGAAGGAGCAATTTGCTCAGCTCAGTCAAACTATGATGAGGCCACCTGGAGTCTCACCGAACATGATCACTCCGGCGGCAGTTCAGCCTCATCCTGACGCCAGGGGACCACCCCAGGCGCCAATAAAGGACCAGCCTGCACCCCAGCGGAGAAGGGACGTTGCTGACCCTAGGCGCTTGCGCCTGGGGAGGCAGGGAAACCCTTGCCCAGAGGACAGGTATGATGACCTAGAAGCTGAAGAAGCCCCAGAAGACTGCTGGGATCCGTATGAGGTGTCAAATAACACTATACGACCTCTTAGGCGGATTAAAGGATGTGTCGGCCGAAGAGGAGAAGAGGCCCAACAAAGAGGGTCGGCCTTTGATAGGTTGAGCAGAGGGTCGGCCTTCGAGAGGCTGGGCCCGGTGAATGACCTAAGACAGAGGCTGTCGAGGTCAAGGAGCGCAGCAGGCTCTCGGAGAGGGGGTAGGCAGGGTCGGCCAGACCAAGGCCGACCCTGTGAAAGAAGAGGCCGAGAACAGGAAGAGGTCAACAGCCAACGTGTCGCGGTTGGGGAACCCTCTGTCCATCGCAGGGAGGTGGAAGGGGATAACCTCTGCCAAGTTAATGACAGAAGACCTTGGAATGATTCTATCCAACGCCTTGAGGAGAAGATAGGAGACCTCATTAAAAGCAGGGACCCATTACAAAGGGGTTACTCAGAGGGCTCCCCATTTGTGGCTAGGATAGTGGGGTTCCCAACCCCAGCCAAGTTCAAGCCTCCTACAGTGACTCCCAAGTATGATGGCAGCACTAACCCTGTACAACATATCGAGACATATTAGTCGGCAGCAGACATTTACTCGATACCCGATGAGATGAAGTGTAGGGCCTTCTCAGGGAACTTGACAGGGGCAGCGCATAGTTGGTTCACCTCCCTTCCTAAGAACTCAATTGAGAACTTCAAAGGCTTGGCTGAGCAGTTCATCCACAACTTTTGCTTTGGGGTAAGACCTCAAAAGAAGACTACCCACCTGTTGTATGTCAAACAGGCCAAGGGTGAGAGCCTAAGAGACTACATAGCAAGATTCAACAAAGAGAAATTAGAGGTGGAAGATTATGAAGAGAGCATAGCCATGACCGCCCTTATAGGAAGCCTCCAGAAGGGGAAGCTATTGTGGAAACTGGCGGAATACCCCCTAGGTCCATGGCGGAGCTGCTGGAAACCGCAGGGAAAGTGATGAATGTGGAAGAGGCAATGGCCGCCAAGTGTGAGGAGGAGAACCGAGGTGGCACGGGAAAGTCCCAAGGTAAGAAAGAGGGGAAGAAGAGATCAGGAGATGACAAGTTCGCTCATTACACTCCTCTAACTGTGAGCTGTGAGCACATCCTCAATGAGATTAAGACTGACCGGACTCTGAGGTGGCCAGAGAAACTGAAGGCCCCGCCACATAAGAGGAACAAAAACCTATGGTGCGAGTTCCATTAGGATCATGGCCATGTCATAGATAGATGCTTCGCTTTAAAGGATGAGATTGAGAAGATGCTGAAATCTGGAAAGCTGAGGAAGTATGTGGATGGTAAGGCTCCAAAGGGTGGAAGATATGACCCTAAGAAAAGAAGAGATGACAGATGCCGTGGCAATGTCCCGGCCAGAAGGGATGATGATTCAGAAGGAGATGATGAAGACGACCCGGATCTTCCGCCAAAGGATGACAACGCCCCGGTGAAGAGGGTCGGTATGATCTCCTTTGGTGTTAGCACCATATGTGGGGGATTTGCAGGAGGTGGCTCTGAGGTAGCCGACAGGAAGGCTCATGTAGCAGAGTCGAGGTCATTGGCCAAGATCGAAATTGTGAATCTAACGTCTTCTGATGCAGTGCAGAAGAGGAAGAAGGTAGACATGGACACCCTCGTAGTGGGGTTCTCCAGACTCGACTTCAAGGGTATCTTAGCCCCCCATGATGACCCTTTGGTCATAACAACAAGGGTGCATGGGTGCGAGGTACGGAGGATCCTCATAGACGGGGGAAGCTCAGCAGACGTGATGTTCTGGCCTTACTTCAAGAACCTGGGCCTTAGCAGGGCAAGGCTGGTTCCCTATCATCACCCATTGATAGGCTTCAGTGGCGAAAAGGTCCACCCATTGGGCATGTATGAGATGGATGTACGGATGGGGGGTGAGTGGCCTAGGAGGCTGACTAAGAAGATAAACTTTTTCGTCATGGATGAAAACATCTTCTCGGCCTACAACCTCATCATAGAAAGGGTGGCCCTTTAAGAGTTTGAAGTTGTGTCGTCGACGGTCTATCATATGCTAAAATTACCGACTCCTTATGGAGTAGGGGAAGTGCAAGGGGACCAGACCACGGCGCGAGATTGTTACTTCAACTCGGCCGAAGAGAGAGAAGCCCATAAGAGAGCAACCACCACTTACAGTATTGACACCCAAGAGACGAAACAAAATTAAAGAAGGGTGAGGCCGCGGAAGAGGTAGAATCCATCGTCCTTAATGAGGACGAGCTGGAAAAAACCGTCCAGGTCGGTAAGGCCCTAGAGCCAGGAATTAAGGAAGAGCTGATAAACTTCCTCAGGAGGAGACAGAGTGTCTTCGCATGGAGTCACGCAGACATGACTGGCATCGACCCTGAGGTCATGAGCCACAAGCTCAACGTGGACAGAAATGCCAAGCCAATTAAGCAGAGACGAAGAGTTTGCTCCAGGGAGAAGTACGATGTCATTCGGGAAGAGGTAAAAAAGTTGGAAGAGGCCGAGTTCATAAGAGAGGTTACCTATCCGGAGTGGCTCTCAAATGCAGTCATCGTGCTTAAGGCCAATGGAAAGTGGCGAATGTGTGTAGATTTCACTGACCTGAACAGGTCTTGCCCAAAAGACAGTTATCCCTTACCTAGGATAGACCAGATGGTGGACGCAACGGCAGGGCACGAGCTCATGAGCTTCATGGATGCTTATTCAGGCTACAACCAAATATTCATGGATGCTGAAGACTCTGAGAAGATAGCCTTCATTACTGACAAAGGGACGTACTGATACAAGGTGATGCCCTTCGGTCTAAAAAATGCGGGGGCAACGTATCAACGTCTTGTCAATAAGATGTTCGAAGAGAAAATAGGTAAGACCATGGAGGTATATGTAGACGATATGCTAACGAAGAGCCTGAAAGCATGTACTCACGTAACGGACCTTGGGAAGACCTTCGATGTCATGGACTCGTACAGAATGAAACTCAACCCGGAAAAGTGTGTCTTCGGAGTAGGAGCTGGGAAGTTCCTGGGATTCATCGTTAATCAGAGGGGGATTGAAGCGAACCCTGAGAAAATTAAGGCATTACTCGACATGAAGACTCCTAGGAGTATCAAGGATGTCCAGAGACTCACGAGAAGAGTGGATGCCCTTAACAGGTTTGTTTCTAGGGCAACGGACAAGTGTCTTCCATTCTTTAAAGTTCTAAGAAAGGCCTTCCAATGGGATGAAGAGTGTGAAAAATCCTTCAACCAACTCAAGTCCTACTTAGGGTCTCCCTTATTGCTGTCACGGCCCATCATGGGGGAAAGGTTGTTTGTGTATCTGGCAGTCTCTGAATCAGCCATCAGCGCGGCCATCATATGGGAAGAGGATGGGGTCCAGAGGCCTAAGTACTTCAACAGTAAGGCCCTTCAAGGGTCTGAACAAAATTATCCCCGAATGGAGAAGTTGGCTTATGCCCTAATACATGCCTCAAGTAAAATGAAGCCTTACTTCCAAGCTCACTCCATGGTAGTCCTCACTGACTCCCCACTAAGGCAGGTTCTGCACAAACCTGAGAAGTCCGGAAGATTGATGACCTGGGCCATCGAAATAGGATAATATGATCTCACCTACCAGCCTAGGACAGCCATCAAGGGGCAGGCCCTCGCAGACTTTATCGCAGAATTCACCTGGGAAGAGGCCGGTAGAAGTTTGGAAGAGGCCGAGATAGTGAAAGTCTTAGATGACGTCAAAGAGACGAACCGTAGTGTCTTACGAGATTTAGAAGAGACGAACCGCAGTGTCTTCCGAGATTCGGAATAGACGAACCGTAGTGTCTTCCGAGATTCAAAAGAGACGGCACCAAATGTCTTCCGAGATCGGGAAGAGGTCATCTCAGGCAAAACTCGAAGCGGAATAGAAGAGAACGAAGAGGATCGATACCTCTTCAAGAAGGGGGTTATGAGAGAAGGGGTCTTCTCATCATATACAGACGTCTGGAGCCTCTTCGTTGATGGCTCTTCCTGTGACAGTGGAAGCGGGGCGGGACTAATACTCTCGGCTCCAGATGGCGCTAACATTGAATACGCCTTGAGATTCAACTTCCAGGCCTTAAACAACGAGTTCGAGTATGAGGCCATGATAGCAGGTCTCTTGTTGGCAACAACTCTTCGAGTAAAGCGACTCCGGCTCCATAGCAACTCAAGGTTGGTTATCAATCAAGTATTGGGGGTATACGAGGCCAAAGACGAAAGGATGGACAAGTACTTAAAGAAGGTAAGAAGGTTGTTAGAATATTTTGAAGAAGCAAAGCTGAAGAGAGTGCCTCGACTGAGCAACAATCACGCTGATGCATTGGCAAGGCTGGCCTCAGCAGTGAAGATAGATATGGGAAGGACCATTCCAATAGAGGTCTTAGGAAAGGCAACCATCGAGGAGGATGAGGTATGTAGCCCTTGTCACAATGTGAACCTAGGAGACTCATGGATCGACCCGCTCGTCAGATACCTAAGAGAGGGAGAGCTGCCTGAGTCCAAGCTAGAAAGGAGAAAGTTGAGGTACAGGGCTGCCAAGTTCTCAATGATAGGAGACGTCTTGTACAAAAAGGGGTTTCTATTGCCTCTCCTCAGATGTGTGCATCCCATGGAAGTACCCCAGGTCTTACAGGAGGTTCATGAGGGTTCTTGCTCTAGCCACATAGGGGGAAGGCCCTTAGCCAAGAGGATCATCACACAGGGATACTGGTGGCCTACCTTGTCTAAGGACACTGCAGACTATGTGAAGAGGTGTTACAAATGTCAAAGGTTCGCCACTATCCCTCATCAACCCCATCAGCCTATGACGTCAATCTCTTCTCCATGGCCATTTGCGGTATGGGGAATTGACTTGGTAGGACCTTTGCCAAGAGCTGTCAACAACTATAGATTCTTGATAATTGCCATTGACTACTTTTCAAAGTGGGTGGAGGCAGAATCGATGATAATAATTACAGAGCAGAAGACCTTCCAGTTCATCTGGAGGAACATCATATGCAGATATGGCCTCCCAAACACTCTCATCTCGGATAATGGGACCCAGTTCAAGAACTCCTCCTTAGAAAAGTATTGCCTAAGAGTGGAGATTAAACAGTTCTTCTCATCTCCTGGTCGACCTCAGTCAAATGGCCAGACCGAGGTCACAAACAGGACCATCTTGGACGGAATCAAGAAGAGGTTAGAAGATGTGAAGGGGAGATGGACAGAAGAGGTCTACGCTGTGTTATGGGCCTACAGAACCACGGTAAGGACACCAACAGGAGAAACCCCATTCATGCTGGCACATGGATCAGAGGTCGTCATACCAACGGAAGTAGGATTACCAACTCATCGGATTCAGACCTACGACCCAGACAGCAATGGGGAAGAGAGGAGGCTAGACCTGGATCTTATCAAAGAAAGAAGAGAATGCGCAGAGGTCAGAAAAGCAGCCTACCAGCAGCGGGCAGCGAAATTCTACAACCAAAGGGTGAAGTCAAGACCCATTGCAGTAGGAGACCTAGTGCTAAAGAAGACCCTACAAAAGGCAAATAAGCTACACCCAAACTGGAATGGCCCATACAAAGTAACAGAAGAGGTTATGCCTGGCACTTACAGGCTAGAAAATCTAGAAGGAGAACCTTTCACCAACCCATGGAATGCTGACCACCTAAAGAGATATTACATATGATGTTGCGTAGAATTTTATGTAAATGTACCATCTTACTGAGAAGAGGTTATTAATAAAGATCAGTTTCTATAACAATTTTTGCTTCATTCTTAGACCAGAGATATATTATGGGGATAACGTCTTAGGTGACGACCTCAGACCTTCATAACATCACTCGGTGGTGACGAGGTCTGAGGTCAGACACCTTAGCAGATGACCTCAGACCCTTAACATCATTAATTTGGTGAAATTAATTTTGAGGATAACGTCTTAGGTGACGACCTCAGACCTTCATAACATCACTCGGTGGTGACGAGGTCTAAGCTCAGACACCTTAGAAGATGACCTCAGACCCTTAACATCATTAATTTGGTGAAATTAATTATAAGGATAACGTCTTAGGTGACGACCTCAGACCTTCATAACATCACTCGGTGGTGACGAGGTCTGAGGTTAGACACCTTAGCAGATGACCTCAGACCCTTAACATCATTAATTTGGTGAAATTAATTGAGGATAACATCTTAGGTGACGACCTCAGACCTTCATAACATCACTCGGTGGTGACAAGGTCTGAGCTTAGACACCTTAACAGATGACCTCAGACCCTTAACATCATTAATTTGGTGAAATTAATTATGAGGATAACGTCTTAGGTGACGACCTCACACCTTCATAACATCACTCGGTGGTGACGAGGTCTGAGGTCAGACACCTTAGCAGATGGCCTCAGACCCTTAACATCATTAATTTAGTGAAATTGATTGTGAGGATAACGTCTTAGGTGACGACCTCAGACCTTCATAGCATTACTCGGTGGTGACGAGGTCTGAGCTCAGACACCTTAGCAGATGACCTCAGACCCTTAACATCATTAATTTGGTGAAATTAATTGTGAGGATAACCGACCTCAGACCTTCATAACATCACTCGGTGGTGACGAGGTCTGAGGTTAGACACCTTAGTAGATGAACCCAGACCCTTAAAATCATTAATTTGGTGAGATTAATTATGAGGATAACGTCTTAGGTGACGACCTCAGACCTTCATAACATCACTCGGTGGTGACGAGGTCGGAGCTCAGATACCTTAGCAGATGACCTCAGACCCTTAACATCATTAATTTGGTGAAATTAATTGTGAGGATAACGTCTTAGGTGACGACCTCAGACCTTCATAACATCACTCGGTGGTGATGAGGTCTGAGGTCAGACACCTTAGCAGATGACCTTAGACCCTTAACATCATTAATTTGGTGAAATTAATTGTGAGGATAACGTCTTAGGTGACGACCTCAGACCTTCATAACATCACTCGGTGGTGACGAGGTCAGAGCTCAGACACCTTAGCAGATGACCTCAGACCCTTAACATCATTAATTTGGTGAAATTAATTGTGAGGATAACGTCTTAGGTGACGACCTCAGACCTTCATAACATCACTCGGTGGTGACGAGGTCTGAGCTCAGACACCTTAGCAGATGACCTCAGACCCTTAACATCATTAATTTGGTGAGATTAATTGTTAGGATAACGTCTTAGGTGACGACCTCAGAGCCTAATTACAATTCAGTGGTGAAGAGACCTGAGGTCAAAATTATTGACTGAGTATAAACAAGACATCACTATAACAAAATAATAGAAGAGATCACATGGCATTCAATAAAGGGAAGAGATATAGCATTCAGAGGTTGAAATACAAAGAAGTAACAAATATTCCTTGAATACAAAGTACCATGGTGTTACAAGTTACAAGTTACAAATTACAAATCCTAAAGGTTTGGGGGGGGAACATTAACAGCCTCGGCCTGATTGGCTTGATCACCATTAGTCACCTCGGCCACGTCATCAGTATGGTCTGCCCCTCCGACCTCGGTCCCTCCCAGAGTTGCAGTCTCAGTAGGAGCAGCAGCCTCGTCCTCCACCTCTTGAAGCGCCTGAGCAAACTGAGGGTCAGCAAAGCCGAGACCCACAAAGTCAGAGGCCTTTAGAGTACCGATCTCCCTCTCTCTGACTTCAGCCCATTTGGTAGTAGCCTTGATACCTATTTCGAAATATTCAAAGCCAAAACCCATGAACTCGTCCGAGGCTTTGTAGTTAGAAATTATTTTGGCCGAGGCATCTTCAAGGGCAGCTGTTGATACCAAAATTAATATGTTGATATACACTAATCATAAGAAGACACGTGTCGATCTATGTGGCACAATAGCAACTAGGAAGTCTATTTCCCCGACCAACTCCAGCGCTCCGAGGAACTCCAACACTCCGAGGAACTCCTGAACGACGAGCAACTGAGGCGGTCCGAGCTGCATCTCGGCCACAGCATTGATTGCCAGATAATCAACAGTTCAACTATTCATTGAATGTTTATCATACAGACGTATATTCTTAAAGGACATTAACTGTTTACCCTTTCACATGTACAGCCTAAGGGTTATAAATACATTGTATCACCCTCATTCTAAGGGACCGGAATTTCTTGATAGAATTACATATCGAGAACTCCAAAACACTTGGCAATAACAGAAACAGTGGACGTAGGCCATTCTTATAAGGTTGAACCACTTTAAAATTCTTTGTCTCATTTATATTTATCTGTGATTAAATAATTACAAGCAATCTAATTTTTTACATCAACAGATTGGTGTCGTCTGTGGGAAACGACTGTTGTTATCGTTTTTCACTAAAAATCATTCATCATCAATGGCAGATAATCCGGAATCCAGCAATCGAAACGCTGGAAATGCTGGAAATCTTCCAAATCCCTCTGCACCTCCAGATCTGGCAGGAATTATGACGAATCTGGCTCAAGGACAAACCGTCATGCAAGAAATAATGCGGCAACTCATACAGACCCTTCATGGCGGTGCACCTGCACATTCGGGACAACGAAGTGGTCAGAGGCAAACCTATTTACTTTCTTCACGATCCAGGCGTACTGAGTCATATCGTAATGAGGAATCTGATGATTTCTCTTATCAACCTGGGCGAACTTCATCAATACGGGCTACAGATACTGATTAATGTATCACTCTCTCTCCAGAGAGACCCAGTGCCTTGGAAAGACTGAGCAGGGTGTCTCCTTTCAGTCGATTAGGCCCTAGGAGGAATAGGAGTTCATCTAAGACCATGTCGAGGAGTTTCCGACAACCATCAGATCTAAGAGAAGGATCAGCACAATCACGACCAGCTGCTCGTCAAGATAGATCTCAGGAGGCCACTTCAGAACAATTAATTGCTCGAACTAATAGGCCCGAGGAAGGAAAGGATGCGTGGAAAGGGTTCATTCAGCGGTTGGAGGATAGATTGGGAGAAATGGCTAAGGCGAAGAATCCCCTACAACGAACTTTTGTTCAAGGGACACCTTTTGTCCAGGCCATTGTGGATTTTCCTACACCGTCAAAGTTTAAAGCCCCTGTGGTGACCCCCAAATACGATGGAAAGACAGATCCTGTTCTTCACATAGAGCAATATCAAGCTGCTGCCGACATCTATGCTGTCCCCGACGAGATGAGATGCAGAGCATTCTCAGGAACTCTTACTGGATCTGCCCAGATATGGTACAACAATCTTCCTCGGGGTAAGATTTCAACTTTCTTTCAACTGGCCGAGTTATTCATCGGCAATTTCTGTTTTGGAGCAAAGCCAGTAAAACGAGTAGCACACTTGTTAAGTGTTAGACAAAAATCTGGTGAGAGTACTAGAGATTACATAACTCGTTTCAATAACGAGAAGCTGAAAGTCATAAATTATGAAGAAAAGACAGCAATCACCGCCTTGATGAGTGGGTTGTTGCCTAACAAATTGTATTACACTTTGGCCAAAGATCTAGCTACAACTATGTCAAAGTTGATGGCAAAAGCGGCCAAAATCATGAATGCCGAGGTAGCTATGGCTGCGAAGAAGAATATGGATAAAGAGACCAAGGTGGAAGTCGACAAATCTAAGAAGAAAGAGCATAAGGGCAATGGCAGTGACAAGCATTCCAAAAATAATAAGTCGGCATGGGAAGTCCTGAAGAAATTCGATAATTATACTCCTTTGAAAATGGGTATTAATCATGTCTTGGAAGAAATCAAGAATAACGAGGAAGTAAGGTGGCCAAAGAAGCTGAGGTCGGACCCTGACAAAAGAAATAGGGATAAATATTGTGAGTTTCATAAGGATCATGGTCATATGACTAAAAATTGCATAGCCCTCCAGAACGATATTGAAACGCTCATTAGACGAGGAAAGTTGTCAAAGTATGTTGATCGTAGAAATGAAAGAGGAAATGAAGACCGAGCAAGAGAGAGATCTAGATCTCCTCGTCGGGCAGAAGAAAACAGGAAAAGGGATCATGAAGATGATACAGAGGATAACCCCGATCTTCCCAAAAGGCCAAGGCAACCAGAACGCGAGGTATTTTCAATACGTTTTGGAACATTTGACTGTAATGTTATTACAGGTGGAGATGCAGGAGGAGGAGATCTTACTGCAGAAAGAAAAGCTTACCTCGATGAGGCTCAGGCTTGCTCATACATTCAACGGATAAATTTGGCTGAGGAGGATCGCCCGAGGAAGGTAAACAAAGAGAAGCTGGTCATTGGTTTTTCAAAAAACGACCTTGCAGGTGTTCTTTACCCTCACGACGACCCTTTGGTGATCAAAATGAAGATGAAAGAAGTAGTGATTTCAAGGATTCTGGTAGATAATGGAAGTTCGGCAGACATCATGTTCTACTCATGCTTTGACAGTTTAAATTTAAAATTATCTCAATTGGAGCCTTATCACAGACCTCTCCTGGGTTTTGCTGGCGAGAAGGTTTTTCCACTTGGGACAATCAAGTTGGATATATTTATTGGAACTTGGCCTGCTTGTTGAACAGAAAGAATACGCTTCTTTGTGATGGATAAGAATGTGCAATCAGCTTACAACATCATCATGGGAAGAGTTGGTTTGAAGAAGTTCAAAGCAGTTCCATCTACAGTACATCAGTGCTTAAAATTCCCAACAAATTTTGGAGTAGGAGTTGTGAAAGGTGATCAAAAAGTAGCTCGGGAATGTTATTATTCATCTGCCGAGCAAGAGGAGCTTGAAGAGTCAAGGAAAAAGACTACTACCTACCAGGTGGATGAAGGTACAGAAATTGAAACACTGGATCCTAGAGATGAATCCCAACTTGTAAAAGGACAGGTGGTGGAATTTACAGAAAATGTTATTCTGGACGATGAACACCCTGAACGAACAACTCAGATAGGTTCGTCGTTGGATGCTTTAATAAAACAGGAGTTGATAACTTTCTTGGGAAACAGAAAGAAAACTTTTGCATGGAGTCATGAAGATATGCCAGGAATAGATCCAAACTTCTTATGTCAAAAGCTCAATGTGAATAAGGAGATCAAACATGTAAAACAGAGAAGAAGAGTATTCAGTCCCGAGAAGAATCAAGCTATACAAGAGGAGGTCGAGAAGCTCCAGAAAGCCTAATTCATTGAAGATGTGAAATATCCAGGCTAGTTGGCAAATATGGTGATGGTAAAGAAGAAAAACAATAAATGGAGAATGTGTGTTGATTTCACCGATCTCAACAAGGCATGCCCAAAGGATCATTTTCCATTGCCCAGAATTGATCAACTATTGGATGCTACCTCGGGACACGAGCTGCTCAGCTTCATGGATGCTTACTCTGGCTACAATCAGATCAAAATGAAACCTGAAGACAGGGAAAGTACTTCTTTTATTACCCCTAGGGGAACTTATTGTTATAATGTTATGCCTTTTGGTTTAAAAAATACAGGAGCAACATACCAGCGGCTGATGAACAAGGTTTTTATCGAACAAATCAGTTGCAATATGGAGGTCTATGTCGATGATATGCTGACAAAGAGCAAGAAAGTTGCTGATCATCTAGTTGACTTAGGTCAGACCTTTGATCAACTGGATAAATACCAAATGAAGCTCAACCCAACGAAGTGCACATTTGGAGTACGAGAAGGAATGTTCCTCGGGTACATCGTCAACCAACGAGGCATTGAGGCGAATCCAGAAAAGATCAAAGCTCTTTTAGGGTTGCGATCTCCAGCGACGAAGAAAGAGGTGCAGAGTCTTACAGGACGAGTTGCAACGCTCAACAGATTTGTATCCCGAGCAACTGATCGATGCCTCCCATTCTTCAAAACACTTCGAAAAACTTTCGAGTGGAATGATGAATGTGAAGAAGCCTTTCAAGACTTGAAGAAATATTTGGGAGCACCTCCATTGTTGTCCAGACCAGTAATGGGAGAAAAGTTGTACTTGTACCTGGCAGTATCTGAGAATGCAGTCAGCTCGGCATTGATTAGAATGGAGAATGGAGTCCAGAAGCCAATTTATTACACAAGTAAGGCTTTCCGAGGTGTAGAGATCAGGTACCCAAAGCTGGAAAAATTAGCATTGGCATTAATTGAGGCAAGCAGAAGAATGAGACCATATTTCCAGGCCCATGCCATCGTCGTGTATACCGACATGCCCTTGAGACAAGCCCTTCATAAGACAGAAAAGTCAGGGAGACTGATGTACTGGGCAACAGAGCTCGGTGAATATGATATTGTGTATGAACCCAGGTCATCACTAAAAGGGCAGGCTGTAACAGACTTTATAGCAGAGTTTACATATCCTGATACCCCCGAGGAACAAAAGTTGTTCGCTGATCAACCTGTGGATGTTACAGGATCAACAAACACAAGCTCAGACCAACTCCGGTTGGTAAAAGGGCTTGTGGATGTAGAAGGATCATCATATTCGAACTCAGACCAACTCCGGTTGGTAAAAGGGAGAGAAGAGATGGTCAACGAAGAACGAGAAATCACAGGGGAAGAAGAAAGGAAATAGCAAATATTTCATCGAGGAACTCTGTCAGACAAGAAATTTGAAGACGAGTTGCCTATATGGAGATTATATGTAGATGGGTCATCTTGCACAACAGGTTGTGGGGCAGGGATTATTTTGAACACCCCAGACGAGATTGACATGGAATATGCCTTGAGATTCTAATTCAAAGCCTCCAATAATGAGGCTAAGTATGAGGCCATGATAGCAGGTCTTAAGTTAGCAAACTTTATGGAAGCACAACAAGTGATGGTATTCAGTGATTCTCAATTAATTGTGAATCAGATGATGGGAACATATGCAGTTAAAGGAGAATTAATGATCAAGTATCATGCAAAGGTGATGGAGTTGTTGGCAGAATTTGATGCCATTCAGTTGATCAGAATACCAAGAATGGAGAATGCACGAGCAGACGCACTGGCCCGACTAGCATCAGCTACTCGTACTGAGCTGCGAAGAACGATACCAATTAAAGTATTAGAAAGTAAGAGCATAGATGAAGACCTGACGATGAATATTATTACCCTTGATTTAGGACCATCTTGGATGGATCCCATCAGGGCATATATTGAGGAGGGAAAATTACCGGAGGATAAGCTCGCTGCCAAGAAACTGAAGTTTAAAGCTGCTCGGTATGTACTAACTAATGGTGTTTTGTATAGATGAGGAATTATGGCAGGTTTGCAAAGATGTGTACATCCTTCCGAGGTGAAGGAATTGATTGAAGAGATCCATGAAGGGTCCTGTGGAGCCCATGTAGCAGGTCGGACACTTTTGCAAAGGGTGATGATGCAAGGATACTACTGGCCAACGATGAGGGCTGATTGTATAGCCTATGCTAAGAGATGTGATAAATGCCAACGTTTTTCCTCCATCCGATGAACTCCACAAGCATTGTTGACACCCATAACTTCCCCTTGGCCATTTGCCATGTGGGTAATTGATTTGGTTGGACCACTGCCAACGACCCGAGGAAGATTCAAGTACCTCGTCGTCGCAGTGGATTATTTTACTAAGTGGGTAGAAGCTGAGCCCCTTATTGATATGACATACGAGAAGGTGTACCAGTTCATTTGGAAGAACATCATCTGCCGATATGGTCTCCCTCATGACTTCATAACAGACCATGGAACACAATTTGATAACGAGGAGTTTGCCGCCTATTGTCATCAGTCAAACATTTTGAAGGTTCATTCAGCACCAGGCCATCCTCAAAGCAATGGACAGACTGAATTGACGAACAGAACATTACTAAATGGTTTGAAGAAGAGGCTAAGTGAGGCTAAAGCTAATTGGATTAATGAGCTAAAGTCAGTATTATGGGCTTACCGAACAACTCCCCGAGCAGCAACTGGAGAATCACCATATATGCTGGCATTTGGAAGTGAGGCCGTGATACCTGCCGAGTTGGGTCTTCCAACACACAGAGTGCTGAACTTCAATTCCCCAGTCAGTGACTTAATGAGAAGATTAGATTTGGACATGCTCGAGGAAGTTCGAGAAGAGGCAGCCATTAGGAATGCTGCTTACCAACAATGAACAGCCCTGTTCTACAACAAGAGGGTGAAAAAATGCGACTTAAAAGAAGGAGATTACGTGCTAAAGAGGGTCATTCAGAAGCACAATAAGTTGGAAGCAAACTGGCATGGACCTTACCAAGTTACAGAAGTTGTTCGACCAGGAACTTACCGAATAGCAACTCTAGAAGGAGAGGAATTTAAGAATGCATGGAATGCTGAACACCTACGCAAGTATTATCAGTGATGTAAAATGTAAAGCAGTTCCGTCAATATGAATAAAACGATGATATTTCGCCATCTTCTCTCCTTTTATTGAAAATTTTTCAAGGAATACTAGTGTTACACACTACAAACTATGATAGTTCAAGCTCAGACCAACTCCGGTTGGTAAAAGAGCAAGGACACGATAGTTCAAGCTCAGACCAACTCCGGTTGGTAAAAGGGCGAGAACAAACATACTCCTTTGGTTAGGAGGCGTACACTAGCTCAGACCAACTCCGGTTGGTAAAAGAGTGAGTGGACATGATAGTTCGAACTCAGACCAACTCCGGTTGGTAAAAGAGCGAGAACACGACATTCCTAAAAATTCCAGCTTCGGTTGGTTAGGAAACCCTACTCCTTTGGTTAGGAGGCTGACACTGGCTCAGTCCAATTTTGGTAAAAGGGCAAGTGGATATGATAGTTCGAACTCAGATCAACTCCGGTTGGTAAAAGGGCGAGAACAATACTCCTAAAAATGCCAATCTCGGTTGGTTAGGAAACAAGATATGCTCTCAAATGCCAACTTATGTTGGTCGGGAGGTAAGATTATTCCAGAAAATACAAAATATTCCAAACTGAACCAAGTATGGTTGGTCGGGGATCAAAACCCACTAATTGTAGTTGGTCGACGAGGAGAAAATATTCCAAATTGTACCAAGTATAGCTGGTCGGGGATAAAAACCCACTAACTGTAGTTGGTCGACAAACACAATTTAACAACCTTGGTTGGTTGGAAAAATTTTAAACATTTTTATACTCATTATTTTATTATTAAGTGATCGAGCAACATTTTTTATATTTGAAACTTTTTTACTAAGTTGGTCGACGAACCACACGATATTGTTAGGCAAGCACAAATATAAAGTGTTTGACAAATGCAAGACAATAGCAACACAAATTTGCGAACAAAAATGAAACTCTTTCATTAAATTCAAAATGAATTACACAAATTTATTACATTGATATTAAATTGTGTACTAATTATTACATCAGAATTTCCTATTCTACTGGTCTTTTCCCTTCTGCTTTTGAAATAGGCTCCTCGCCAGCAGGAGGATCTTCCAGGCAAAGGGGAGAATTAATGAAGTTAATATCTCAAAGCATTCTGACGTTCATTATTGAAGGTGTGTCCAGTAGATGCTCGGGACGAGATACCTCGATCTGAGAATGAAGATTGTAATCACCAAGGTATTTTACAATTAAGCTCCGAGGAATGGCACGAGCTGGGATCCATTCCATGTCCAAATTATACGGTGGCACAGGCAAGTCAAGTACCCCAGGATCATAATAGTCCCACAGGTAGTGTCCTTGTTCGAGCTTCAGCACGCCCAAGGCATTCAGCCAACCTTGCTTGTAGCCCTCATTATTGGCATTCTGGATACGATCATCCAAATGGAATAATGCTTCGTTGTATCCAGCCATCCAGAATTCCCTGGGCTGTTTCTGAAATTGAAATGTCAACATTGCAATCTTCTCGTGAAGACTCTGGATGAAAAGTTCATTAGTCTCCAATACTGATTTCTTTGAAGAGAGTTGTTGTTCCAGTTCTCTAACTTTCTTGGACATCTCAGACAAGGCTTGGTTCTTAGCCATTAATTGGAATGCTTGGTTTTCCAACGCTGATTGAGTATGAGCTTCTTCAACAGTATGACGAAGACCTCTTGGTCGTCCCCGATCAGGTTGAGTACTTTGTTCCTCGTCAACATTCTGAGCAACTCTTCCTCATTCACGAGAACCTCTTCCTCGTCCTCGAATAGCAGTAGAAGGTCCAGCTCTTCTCAAAGCCTCTAACTCTTCTCGCAACTTAGCATTCTCCACTTCTAAAAATGAGAATCCTTCATCGGTGACCGGTACCAAGGCAGTAGAAGATGAAGTTGCAGACTTATACTGTGCTAACTCTTTCTACAAATTGTTATTCTCTTGCTCCAGCAGCTCTGCAATTTGTCTGCATGCTTCAACTTCACCCTTTAGGGTTCTCTCCCTGACATCGTACCCAGCAAGGAGCTTTTCGTGGCCCTTCTCGGCAGAAAGCTGATGATACTTCTTCTCATACCCCTCATGCAACAGGGCAGTTGATTCTTTATACTACTGCTGAAGTTCATCGAGAGTACCTTGCAAGTCTTCAATCATTTCGTAATAAGCCACATTGTTGGCCACAGCTCGGTCAAGTAAGCCTTTCAGGTACTGATAAGCCTCTACTGCCTGCTCTGAAGCATCATGACCAAGGATGTCGGTAACTTCTGATGCACTCAATTCTGTGTGACCAGCCTTATAATATTCATGACATTGCTTCATCAGCTTTGTATCATTAGCAGATAGCATATCCATCCTGGCCAGAACTAGCAGAGAATGATAAAGTAATCATCAAAAAGAAGATCAAGACAGGGTGCAGATAGAAAAGAGACAATCATATGGAAGAAAAGAACTCAAATTTTATTAGATCATAGTGCAGAATTACAAAGATCTGGGTTACACTTGAAAAAGAAGAAAAATAGAAAGAGAATACCGAACAACTTCACACCTTTTCCTTGTCTCCCAAGACTTTCTCGTGAGGCTGGGACGAGGAGCTCGGTTGCTCAGTTGGAACAATGAGTTGGTCGGCTAAAACTGGAACTTGTTCAGGAGGAGCAGGCAGAGATGAAAGCTCCTCGTCGGTAGGCTGAGTAAGGATTGGATCACCCACTGCCATTGAAGATTCTTTGGAGTCAGCTTCGTCCTCCTCTTCATCCTCGATAACTGGGGGAGGACCAGGGAGATGCTGTTGAAATAGCTCTGAATCCTCATTAACCTTCAATTCTTGCAGGGAAACCACCCAACCATCTCGGAAGTATTTCAAACTCCCATACTACACCTGAGTCATCATTGCTGCTACTCCCCTGTCCCATCCTTTGTCCCAACCAGTACGGAAAGATTTTTTCACCACCACTTTTCTTTTCATTTTCTCCGAGGAGAGATTCTCGGATAGAAGATCCTCGGTGGCCTTCAACTTGGCTTCCACCTCTTCCTTCTGGCGGTTCACTTCTCGCAGAAGGGACAGTTCTTCTTCTGCCATTTTCATCTTGTCTTCAAGCTCCCCAAAGTTTTTGAGCTTCTCGTCATACTTCTCTTTCTCTCCCTCCAAATCTTTCACTTTATTTTCCAGCTGCACCTTTTCTGCCTCAACTGCAGCCAACTTCTTCTCCCATTCAGCCCTATGCTCGTCATACTTTTGACGGGAATCCTTCAAAGATTTGGTTAACCCCAACAAAGCATCCTCCACTCCAGACGAGGAGCTATAAGCCTTGATTGCTTCATCTTTCTTCACAATGGTGTTAAAACAACTCACCGGCTGAAAAAAGAAGATAATGATAAGTCATCACAGAGATACATGTATTGATGGAAAGAAAGAAAATTCAGAATAAGAAAAACTTACTGAAGCAATGTGACGAGTAGCCAGGGATGTAAGCATATCCCTAGACATATTCTCCTCGATTCCTTGGACCTAAGGAATAATCCAAGTCTTTACCGAGCTCATCGCAGAGCTCGGAGGAATAATAGTTGGAACACCAGCTCCACTAACTTGGAGCTGGGGAATGGTTTCAACCAAATTGACCGAGGAGGATTTCTTCAGTCTCCTCGGTGGCATTTCAACAGTCTCAACCAAAGAAGAGCTTTTGGTTGGGGAGATGGTGACCACTTCCACAGGTGCATTTTTCTTGTTCGGAGCCACTGGGGGCTTCTAGGCAGCCTTCTGAGGAGCAACAGAAGGGGCAACATCTACTTTCTTTGTCCCCTTTGGGACTTCAGTCTTGTTTCTTTTCCCATCTCCAGCAGAAGTAGTCTCCTCAAAGAGAGTAGTAACTCTTCTTTTGCCCATTTTCTGACTAAGAGGAATGTGAGATTCTGGAGAAGAATCCTCAGGAACTGACACTGGATCACTAGTGCTGACCACAGGGCGAGCAGTAAAGGATGATGTATAGCTCCTATACTGCAACAAATAGGAAGCAGACCTGATGTGCACGTCTGCAACTTTCTTATGCAAATTCCAGATAAGTTTCAAATGCTTAATATTTACTTCTGATTCTTTTGGAGTCTTTCTCTTACTGTCAACTGCAAACAAATACATAGTGAAATATCAGTCATACATTTTATCAAACATAATGAAATCATAATTTCAGAAATAAAATAAGATGGAAATAACCTATCCCATTGTCATATGGAGGGCATCTGGGACCTTGATACCATTCTGTAACACCCCGCCCGCCCGGGGAGAGCGAACGGAGCGCTACTGTCGATAAAACTAATCAATTCCACAAATAACAAGGTATAGAGCATCTAAATCCCACAATAAAATAAGAAACCACTATTCTCATCTTCAAATTAATACAACAAATCTCTCGAAATAATTACAACAATCTAACTATCTCGAAAACAAATAAATCTCCAAGTGATCTATACATCAAAATAAATGCAATCTTCTCATTATATTCTCGAATAATCTTCCCAAAATAATCCACGCTAAAATCAAATCCAAAGCGCCCAAAATCCATGCTAACCTGCCACTAAAAGAAAATATGGGGAAGTACACAATACGACAGGAAATATGCTCAACAAATATTAGCGGTGAATGAAACGTAACAATAAGAGTACGAATATTCAAATCAAATGCGAAACTCATAAGCAATTATATCAATATAATTTCTCAACAACACATTAACCGGGTCACCAAGCCTCACCACCGTACCGCCCTATGCATTTTTCTAGCATATCCGGAAAAAGGAATATTGGCAGGTGCCCAACCTCCGTGCCATATTAAAATCTTCATGACAACATGCTCAACACAATAATAATACCGCGTGAATCATAATTAGATTCCAACAAAAATCTCCAGATTCCAATGAATTTAGCAATTCAAATATGAGTCAATAATCACAAGAAAACAACGAGAATAATACTCGCGAGATTAAGGAGCATATTGTGTAAAACCCCATACCTTAAAATTATCAAATAATTTCAGCCTCAAAATCTAAACACACCATCACGTTCCTCTCGCGAAAATAATCCAATCAAGTTCTAGCCCAAACTCGAGAAAACACCAAATAAGCTTTTAATCTAAGGTTGAAATCTTGAATAGGTTTGAGGCTATGGTTTGTATATGAAAGGGTGTAATTTTGGAGAGGTCTTCTGGTTGAAAAGTTTGAGAAAAAGTGATTTGAAAAGTCCATCCACGAATTAGTTGATATATAAAGGATTAAGAGTTTGATCAAGAAAAGAGTTCTAATCAGATACAAACACTAAAAATTTTATTCCGGACAATCGGACCGTTGGAATCGCTTGAAATTTTAGAAAACCGACCGTCCGATCAAGCTGAATTTTTGTCAGAAGTCCTGTCTCGCCATTCGCTACAACATACTAAAATTTCAAGCGATTGCAACGGTCCGATCGTCCGAAAAAAAAATTTAGTGTTTGCATCTCATTAGAACTCTTTTCTTAATCAAATACTTAATCATTTATATATCAACAAATTCGTGGCTTGGCTTTTCAAATCACTTTTTCTCAAACTTTTCAACCAGAAGACCTCTCCAAAATTACTCCCTTTCATCTACAAACCTTATCCCCAAACTTATTCAAGATTTTAACCTTAGATTATAAGGCTTATTTGGTGTTTTATCGAGTTTGGGCTAGAACGAGATTTGATTATTTTCGCGAGAAGAACGTGATGGTGTGATTAGATTTTCAGGCTGAAATTATGTGATGATTCATGTCATGATTTTGAGGTATGGGGTTTTACACAATATGCTCCTGAAATCTCGCGAGTGTTTATTCCGTTGAATTCTTGTTAATTGAACTCATATTTTGAATTGTTAAATTCTTGAAAATCTGGAAAAATAATTGTTGGAATTATTTTCATTCATGATGTATTATTCATGTTGTTTTGAGCACGCTGTCATGAGATTTTAATATGGCACTGATGTTGGGCACCCGCCAAGACTCCTTTTCCGGCTACTTGATAAAGTATGGCGCGGTATGGTGAGGCCTGGTGACTCCGGTTAATGTGTTGTTGAGAAATTTATTGATAAAATGCTATTGAGATTTGCATTATTTGATTTGAGTATTCGTAGTCCTATTGTTGCGCTTTGTTCATCGCTAACATCTTTGTTGAGCATATTCCTGTCGTATTGTGTACTTCCCCATCTTTTTCTTAGTTGGCAGGTGAGCACGGATTTGAGTGTTATGGACCAATTGGGATGATTTTAGCAATGATTATTTGGGAAGAATTTTTAATACAAGAGATGAGAAGACTTGTATTTATTTTGATGTATAGAGCATTTGGAGATTTATTTTATTTTCGAGATAGTTAGATTGTTGTAATTATGTCGAGAGATTTGTTTTATTAATTTGAAGATGAGAATAGTGATTTCTTGTTTTATTGTGGGATTTAGATGCTCTATACCTTGTTATTTGTGGATTAGTTTAGTTTTATCGATAGTAGCGCTCCGTTCGCTCTCCCCGGGGGGGCGGGGTGTTACAATATACTTCATCTCCAACCAAAGGGGCATGTTGCCAATTTTTGATAACTACCCCATGTTCAAAATAATCCATATTTGCATTAGGGAGGTTGACTACTAAGGCCCTATTCAAAAATTTAGTTTTTAAATAAAAAATATTGTCTAGAACAGCCCATCTATAACAATACATAATCTCAGGAATTCCTATGCGGGTTCCAAGAGTTTGATTTAACCTATACACCCCATTAACTATTCTCCATATGTTGGGGGATATTTTTGCAGGGACAACATCGAAATACTGACAGAACTCTAAGAACAAAGGGTTTGGTGGAAAACAAAATCCACATTCAGCAATAAAGAGGCTGGGGAACCAGTGTCCCTCAGCCAAACGAAATAATCTAAAGGTTCAGAAAGATTCTCCATAGTTACCCAAGATGGAATAGAAAAATCAGAATGGAATTTCTCAAGAGATTCAATAACATAAACCATGGTGAATAAAAGAAATGAAGAAGAAGGAAGAAAATCTTACAGGAAAAAGGAGATCTGTTGACAACAAACGAAGAAGGGGACGAACGCATAAGAGAGAGAAAGACTATGGAAAACTCGAAAGCAGAAATTGGAAAAGGTAGAAGATGATGGGATTGCCTAAGAAGCTTAAATACTTTGCCTTGGGAAACGGCAAAAGAAATGATTACAAAAAGAAACTATTACGCTACCGGCAGCTAAAAGGACAAAAAGTGCGCGAAGATCGAAGCGCTTATAAAAATTCAAAAAGGCGGATTCTGCGAATTTGGAAGACATTCGAACACGGAGAAAATGCTCCTAAAAACTAGGAAGGTCATTTAATATTGCCATATACCGAGAAAGAATGTTCCATATTCCTCAAAGTTCAAAAAATGAAACATTGGGGGCTTCTGTTGATACCAAAATTAATATGCTGATATAGACGAATCATAAGAAGACACGTGTCGATCTACGTGGCACAATAGCAACTAGGAAGTCTATTTCCCCGAGGAACTCCAACACTCCGAGGAACTCCTGAACGACGAGCAACTGAGGCGGTCCGAGCTGCATCTCGGCCACAGCATTGATTGCCAGATAATCAACAGTTCAACTATTCATTGAATGCTTATCATACAGACGTATATTCTTAAAGGGCATTAATTGTTTACCCTTTCACATGTACAGCCTAAGGGCTATAAATACATTGTATCACCCTCATTCTAAGGGACCGGAATTTCTTGATAGAATTACATATCGAGAACTCCAAAACACTTGGCAATAACAGAAACAGTGGACATAGGCCATTCTTATAAGGCTGAACCACTTTAAAATTATTTGTCTCATTTATATTTATCTGTGATTAAATAATTATAAGCAATCTAATTTTTTACATCAACAGCAGCCTTGACAGCCGAGCTGACCTTCTGCTGCAGAACGTCATCTTTGGCCTTCAGGGCTTTGGCGTGATCTTTGACGAGCAGAGAAATGTCTTTCTCCAACCCCTTAACCTTATTTTCAGAGTTCTGCAGCTCTGATTTCAGACGGTCGACCTCAGCATTTAGGGCGCTCTGAACCTTCTCGGCCTCTTGCCCCTTCTGGATGAGGGGCAATTTCCTCAGAGTCCAGTTCGATAGGTGGTGCATAACAGCCACTCCCTGCACATTTAAGGAAGAGGTTAAGCTGGAGAAAAGTCAGATGTTGCACTTATAAAATTTTAACGAAGAGATCAAGACGTACCTGAACGACTCTGTGAAGGCCGAACTCCACCAGCATCGGGGTCTCTAGAGACCTGAAAAAGAGCTTATCAGCCTCGGTCATTGCAGAGCCGATGGCGTCAAGGGCCTGAAGACTATGGCCGATAATGCTGTCAGATAACTTCAGCTGGTCTAGGCGGGCCGACAGGACGTCGACCGAGGAGATTGGAATTGCAGCATCAGAGGCCTTCTTCTGCCTCAAGGTCGGCCTATGATCCTCAGAGGCATGGGCTTCTGGGGCCCTCTTCTTTGAGGCCTGAGATTTGGATGTAGAGGGAGCTGGGGGAGGAGCATTCAGACCAGCTTTTTTGGCGAGTCTCGCTAAGCTCGGTGCAGCCATCTCCCACAGTTCGTCTGAAATGTCTTGTGGTCGCTCTGCAAAAGTTAAAAGATATGGGTTAGAGATCAGATATGAATGAGTTCAGAGGTTAAACTTAAAAGAAAAATCCTTACCAAAGTCAACAAGGGGACTTCCACCTAGTCCCGTCCCCGAGAGATAATGGGGGGTCAGCAAATGTTCGAACTTAACAAAAAGACCATGTGCCCCTTGGTCTTGCAGGGCCTTCACCTTCTGGATATTCTGAAGACTTAGACCAGGGTCGGCCCTGGCAGACATGGAGACCTTACCCCATTTGAGGGGTGTCCTCGGCTCAAGTGTGGAAGAGGGAACGCATGGGCCAAATTCCCATGGTCCAGAGGCGAAAAAATAGCGGGGCTTCCAATTATGGTTTGAGGTTTGAGTCACCTGGAGCATTTTCTTCTCAGGCCTCCGAGCCACAAAATGATAGTAGCTCGGATGGTTTTTGGCCGAGGTTGGTACATAACAACCAGCAAAGACCTGAACTGGGAGGTCGGAGTGGTGGACTGCCCTCCATAAGATAATGGCCCCTATGATGACTCTCCAGGCATTGGGGGACAGCTGTGAGGGAGACAAATTGATATAGGAGAGTATGGATTTGACGATGGGATGAATGGGTAGGAAAAACCCTAACTTAAGCATCTGCTCGTACAGGCAGATTTCTCCATCTCGGCCGTGATAGGCCCTCTCTTCCCTCATAGGTCTCCTTAATTTTATGGAGGGACTAATGGAGTATAAATATCTGAAGCACAGTAGATCCACCTCAGTTACCGTGCTCTCGATCTCGGCCGCCTCAGAGACGTCCACATCGCTTTCAGCATCTTCATCATCATCAAGCTCAACGTCGGCCGGAGCAGATGTAGATGGGTTACTAGCAAATCTCTGAACGAACTCTGCCCCTGTGACGGCCGACAGGGGGATGGCGTCAAGAATGGGTGGCACAGCCACACTCGGCTCAATAATTTCAACCTCTGAAGAAGAGGCTAAGGTGCTTGAGCCATTATGGGATGAGGCTCAGCTGGAGACCTCGGCCTGATCAGGGGCCTGACTAGGCCGAGGTGTGAAATCCATGGCTTCCTGAAATGAGTCCATAGACATAGGGTCTGAGGTGGAAGACTCAGACTCAGACTCAGACATCGGTATGGGGTCGGCAGGGACCTCTGTCTGATAGAAGAACTCAGGGGGATCAGGATATACCACCTTGAGAGGTGGGGGAAATATAGGTCTAATAGGAAATTCTTGCAACCTACGAGCCTCCTCTTAGGCCCTTTCTATTTGCCTAATCTTTTCTAGGGTCTTCTCTCTAAGAGAGGGGAAATCCTCAAGAAGCTGGTATAAAGGTCTGAGCATCAGAGGACGACCCTAAACTTAAGGAATAACTCCTAAAACTACAAACAGGATTGACTTGTAAAATATAGGGGTCTAAAGATCAAACTTAGAAGCTTAAAGCGAATGTTGTTCACCTGAAACTATGGTGCTCGTCGAAAAACTTAGAAATTCGCTGGAAAATGCAAACCAAAAGCGAAAAATAAAGGAAATGGAAGGGAGAAGATACCTGGAAATGAAACGATGAGGTAAAATAAAGAAAATTCGCGAAGAAACCACCAACAGTGCCTTTGCATTGGAGCCTTGATTCGAAGCGTTTTAGAGAGAGAAGTTGCAGGAAGAAATCGTGCACAGGAGAGAAGAAATGAAGAAGAATGAGGGAAAAAGGGTTTTGAAACCCTTAAATACATGGGCACGTTTCCCAAGGCCCATCATTGCCTTGGGAGACCCAAAGGGCGGCTGACAGCACACGCCTACCAAGCGAGCACGCTCCAACATTGGACAAGTGTCAAGCAAGTACTGGTTCGTAAGAAGACAGGCCTCGGATGCATACTAATCCCCTAGTCACCTTCCCTCACATATAACTAGGGGCTGGGGGGTGATTGATATGCCCCAAGTGTAACCTCGGCCTAGAGACACCAACCTCGGCCGAGGTGATGGTCGAGATATTGACCGACCCTGGACAAGCCATGAGCCCACGATACCTCAGCCTTAGTAAGGTCGGCCCAGGCCGACACTACCACCTACATTTCCAATGGACACTACGCGCATCACAGGCATCGACAGCGTTCTCATATACCTGGGTATGGCAACCTCGGCCGAGTGTAGGTCGAGGTGACAAGAAGCCTTGGTAATCTTCAACATGGAATCAGTCCAACCTCGGCTGGGGCCGAGGTGACAAGAAGCCTTGGTAATCTTCAACATGGAATCAGTCCAACCTCGGCTGGGGTCGACCCCCAGCATAATGTTTTGGCTGAGATCAGGCCGAGACTCCCTATGGCACATCTCGGATTGAACGAATATCAAGCCTTTACAGCTCGGCCTCTCCCAGGCCGAGGTCATGCACCAATATGGCAGTCGAGCATCTGTTGACATTTGGATAAGGACACATGGGCACAAATCAGTTGTAACAAGATTATTCTCCACACGTGAGGAGGATATTTCATCATCATTCCTTACATGTGATAGTGACAGGTGGCTTCCCCCTATTGGTGAGGCTACCACACACATGTTCATTGCATGCATGGGGGGTACATTACAGCCCCTAGGTACTATATATAGAGCTCATCCTCTACCTTGCAAAAGGATCCCAGATATTCAACCCTAGCAAAAACTCTGTCTAGATATACAGTAGAGAGAGAAAGCTTGAGTGATTGTATCCATGGCCATTAGTGCCTCATTACAGTGAGATCATTCACACACACACAGTGGACGTAGGCCAATTTGGGCTCTCTCTCCTCTTCTCCTCATCTCATTCTCTTACCTTTTACATAGCTATGCTGCCATTGTTGTTCTTGGATTGAGCTTGAAAACACCTTACCTGGTGGTGCTGATTCCAGCATCATCAATAATGACCTGATTTTTCACACACAAAGCATGGACCTCCAGGTTTAGATTTGAACTGGGATTTAGAATTTTTATTCTGATCATTAGGTTTGAATTTATGGTTGGACCTCGAATTCTGGTTTGGTTTATAGTGCCCATGTTTTTTGTTTGAATAGTTAGGCTTAAACTGCATCTGTTTTTAGTTTTCGGGTGATTTTTCCTCGACCGGATTAGCCTTAGAACTGAATTCATAATTTTTCTCCGTAAGTTTTGCATTCCTATAGTCTTCCTCAATTCTCAAATGAACTATTAAATCTTATAGTGCCATCTCCTTTTTCTTATGCTTTAGTCCGTTTTTGCAATATTTCCAAAAAGGTGGCAGTTTTTCAATTATAGACAACACTTGAAATCCCTCACATATACTTTTACCCTCGGCCAGAATTCATGAATGATAATTTGTAGTTCTTCAAGTTGCGACACAACAGATTTATTATCTTCCATTTTAAAATCCAAAAATTTTCCAACCACAAATTTTTTAGACCCAGCATCTTCAGTTGCATATTTATTATCTAGTCTGTTCCATAATTCTTTTGCAGTAAGATATGACCAATAAACATCATACAATTCAAGGCAGAGACAATTCAGAATATAATTCCTACACATATAATCCCTTTGTTTTCAAACAACCAGTTCTTCAGGTACAGAAGGTTTATCAGATGCAATCAAGTCAACTAATTTAATAGTTGTTAAGTAAAATTGCAATTTCATTTGTCATCTCTTAAAATTCTTTCCATCAAAGGGTTCAGGTTTTTCATAGTATTTTGCATTAGGATTTTCCATAGCAGATTATAGAACAAGAACTTTCACCTTTAGATTGTTGGAAAAATTATATGCAGAATATATGAAAAAATCCAAAATATGAAATAGATAAAATTGGAAGGACTTATCGATCGAGGCTAAAGGTGAAATTGTTCGTTGATATTGATGTTGTCAAACTCTTGAACAAACACTTCTCAGGATTCAATGATCAAATTTCATCACCAGCAACTATGAAGAATCTTGAACTCTCAGGATATCCCAACACCAAAAACAATTACATGAAATAGTATAACTGAGAATTAATTTTTCTATAATTGGAGGTTGAGAGAGAGAGAAGGTTTTCAGATTAGTTTTTGCAAAGAAGATGAGTCTGTTTTATAGGAATAAAGTGAAAAACATTTTTAACCCACTAATCCACTATTTTCTCCACTAACGGATAGTTTATTTAGAATAGAAAACTAAGACAAAAAGTAAAAACGAGTTTAAAAATTAGTTAAAAAACGAAATAATAAATGGGTAAAAAATGTGAAAACTCAAAAGAAGTCCAAAATTCTAAGACCCAATCAAAAACTATTAATGTTTCGTCTATCTTCTAAAAATTGTGCCTAAGATTTCAAGCACAAAATTCCAGAAATTTATCGTTTGACCACTTACTACAAACTATTTATTTCATTCAAAAATATATATATATATATATATATATATATATGTACTAATATACCTAACATTAATGACACTATTCAGTTTGTCGTGGTTTTCCCCAATAGTTTCACCTGTCTCACGAAATGCCAATTTATTTGTCTACAAGTATAGTACCTATACAAGTCATTTATTTGGTAGGGCATATTCCCCCAGGGCCACTGTCTTCTGTTTGCTGGTGAAACGTCAACACGTCCTAATGGTTTCTTTATCTAAGAAGTTAAGAAGGGAAAAAAGCTCATGGGCAACCATCCACGTCAATGATAATACACATTGATGTTTCGCATCTATGGATATTTGGAATCCATTAAATCTTATTCAAAACATCAATTAATGTGGACACGACGGTGTCCAAATCCCGTGTATATCTAAATAACCAGTTTAGGAGTGCTAAGCTTAAGTGTTACATTGAAAATGACTCGACTAACAAACTGAGCTATTGCCACCCCCCTGCTTCAAAAACCTGAGCTAGGGCTGTGAAAGAGAATAGCACAACCACTTTGGTAATTCGATAGGAGAGATGAAGGGTGAACTTCATTATCCGGTAAGGTGTTGATCGAAGTAAACAAAACTCATTAGTGGGTCCTTTTTGTTTGTCAACTCATTCCTCACTTGAGGCTGTCAAAACATTGCCTTTAGGGTTTTTTGGATAAGTATAAAGAGCAAAAAAAAATTAATAATAATAATAATAAGAGTACCACTACACACACACTTTCATACTCGTTTTTCATACACGCCTAATAAGACAAAGTTGTAAAGGGTTGTACTCTGTGTCCTGACGGGACCTGCAACAACAAGGTATAGCATTTTGATACACCGAATATGAAAAACGTGTACAAAAATGTGTTTGTGTATATTTATCCTTTCAGTGGGCGTGTTTGCAACAGAAAATTTTTTCATATTAAATATAATTTATAGGGTCTCTTTCATTATTTCCTATTTATTTATTTTTTCACATGACAGTGTGAAAAAAATAATTTCACTATAAAAAATAATTATATAAAAAAGTCATTTATGCCTTGTATATCAATCTTTTGGGTATGAAAGCCAAACCTGAAAATCCAAGACATTTGAATTTGATCAGAACATTTAAAATATCTTTTGTTCGGCGTATGAGAATTTACAAATTTAGGCTTACGTCTTATTTCTAAAAATTTGTTTGACTCACATCCCATGTAGTTTTAAATTGTATTAAGTTCCTAAAAGATCCAAAATTACTTCATAACCACCCAAAACCGTCTCATAGCCGCTTTTAGCTTCCCTCTTCATTTTAGTAGCAAATGACGTGTTCCATTTTTATTAAAACATGTCCAACAACTAAATAACATCAAGTTGGGATTGATTAGAAATGTATTTTTAACAATAGAACAAAATATTTGTACTCCGGAGTGAATTTTTATAGAAGAACAGAACCTTACTGTGAGGTGACACATGCATAACTCTGTTTACTTGAATAGATTTTTTGTATTTCTACTTGAATAGATCTTGAACAGATCGGAAAAGGTCAGGATGGGGGAAATAATGTAATCAAATCCAGTTGGCACGCGTACCAACATTTTGGCCTACTTAGCGTAACGTCAAATAATTGGATTCAAATTATAAGATGAGGGAACGTACGTGTATGTGTCAGTAGCAAGAATGGGTCTCTCTGGCTTAGTTTAGACAAGATATGTTTTTTCACGCTTTACATAAATCTTTACTTACCTTTTTATATTATTTATGATAGAATCAAGTTTCCATTGGGATGAATTTGACACAGATAAACAACTCCCAAGTTCCGAGCAACATTATTTAAAATAGTAACAGTATATATAACCAGAGGCGGAACTAGTGGTCGGCTGGGGGGGCTCCAGCCCGCCCCTAAAAAAAAAAAAAAAAAATAGTGTTGAAATTTAAATTCAGCCCACCCGAAATTTAAATTCAGTCCACCCTTAATAGGAATTTTGATGATTTTCGTCAAAATGTGTTAAATAACCTCAAAAAAATTCGGCTCGGGGGCTCCCGCCCCCGAACCCCCATCAAATCCTGGTTCCGCCACTGTATATAACTTACTTTATCTGAGAAGGAAATAGTGTGTTAACACGAGAGTCAATAGAATGCGTGGAAAATTGTAATTTACCACTTCTATAAAGGAAATGAAGCACTACCTAATGAAAAGATAATGTATGTATTGTGTCACTGTCAACATAAGATTCTTTCCAATGGGTGGAAGAAAAAATAAATAAAACAACTGAAAAGCTTGATCTGGACATGGCTCACAACTTGAAGGAACAAACACAATACAAATAGTACCATCTACGATATTCTATTGCAGTAGGGAAAATTGAATCTTCTACTCAAAAGATAAAAAATAAAATAATACGTTAGACAAATGATAATCATTGACTATCAACCACATTTTACAAAATATATATGGATTTTGTGCTGCCATTTTATTCCCTTCATAAACATTAGTTTTTTTTCTTTGTTTTTGGGCTTCAAATTTAAACAATTAACTCTGCAAAACGGAGAGAGGGTTAGGAGTCTTTGGACAACCTCGAGGACAGGATCAACATGCCCGTGCCCCAAAATAATGAACTTTGCCGGTTACCCTTTCAATTATGAGGTTACAATGCTGAACCCTGCATTACTTCCAACTGGTATGGAATTGGAGCTCAAGTGTAACTGCAGCTGAGCATTGATGTGTCGATCAAATATATAAACTGCGCCATAAAATCGCCTTCAACTTCCCACACCTTTCTCACTATTGAAAAAGCTGTAAATGTCACTGAAGATGGCCACTGTGCTAGACGATACAGCCAGCAATATCATTACCCAAGACACTAGCCTGTCATTCTTTCTCGCAATTCCACGAGTGTCCCTACACAATAAAAAATAAAACATATCGCTATTAACTTAATCTCAGTGTGAGATTGACCCCCATGTCAATATTAAGCTAACAAGTATCCTATCCCAAGAATAGCCAATGGATTTTCAACAACAATTTCATATTTTCAGATTACCTCCAAGAAGTCACTTTGCCATCACCGTCTACAAATTATAAAATATGTGTTGAGAACCCTCGTTTTTGTTGAATTTTATTGAAAGATAAGAAAACCAATTTAAGAAGTCCATACTGCAAAGCTATTTGAACTAAAGCCCATAGATTATGAAAAAATAAAGATATAGGGCAGAGTACAATTATGTTATGACTCTAGCCCTGTGATAATAAAAGCCAAAACTGCCTTTTAGTTAATGTGGTGGCAGACGAAGAAGCAGAGGAAACTGATGGTCAGAAAAAGAAAAATCAAGAAGAAAAAAATTCTATAAGAGATGCTGACAGTGACTTTTCTTTGTCCATAAAACGAACGTCAAGCAAAACAGTTTGACCGACACTTTTTCAACGTTGGTATAAGACATTGTTAAAGGGCAACTTGGAAATTTAATTATTTTGTCTTTTAAGAAGAATTCTAACTACTAAGGTTGTGGACCCTAGAGAGAGGGGGGGGGGAGTTGATTTATCCTAAAGTTATAAACAATTAATAATTAAGGACTTCAAACACATTTTTTAAATGAACATTTATACATCCCACCATTAGCAGAGACCTACTTGTGAAGTCATTATTTCTTGTCCAACAATGTGGGCTCATGTTTTTACATGGATGTAGACCCAAAATTAGCAGCCTTTGACATTTTCTATAAACCACTTTCAAAACCTGTAGCCTGTACTGAAGACACTCCTATATATACGTGCTCCGTCCTGAATTAAGAGTCTACTATTCCTTTTAGGGCTGCCCCAAACTAAGAGTTCCCTTTCCTTTTACTCAAAAATCAATGGACCATATATAACGATAGCTAGTATGTTTTGATTTTGGCCAATGCTTAATGGTATCCTTAATAATAAACACAAAAGTCATGTAGGGACTTAATTTGGGACGGAGGGAGTATATCATTTACCCAAACCACAAACCAGCTATGTATCTGAGATGTTACCAAGTATGCATTTTGACATTTTCTGATGCAGTGCTCCTGTGCATAAAATGTTGTAAGCCTATAATATATAAACAATCTTACTCACCTAAGAGCAACAGCAGCTGGGAAAATGAAACCAACAGAGACAGTAGCAGTAGCACCAGTAAACTGGAAGGCATCCCAGATGCTAGGCACAAAGTTTGCTCCCATGAAAACGGAACCCATGAGAGCTGCTGTTACTGACAAGAATCTCCGTCTGTCCAAGGAAATAGGAATGGAAGTATACGGGAAGAGAAGGCCGTCGACGTTGAGGCGGAGAGAGAAAAAGACGATGGGAAATACAAGCATCACGTGGAGACCATAGCTCATTCTCACCAAATCATTAAACAATGAGCTATATGGGATCCCAAGGTCACCATCAAAATTGGCAAGAACATCGTCCAGTGTTTGATCCCCAAAGAGGAGAAATCCAAAGAAGCTGGTAGCAATGTAGACAGATGAACACAAGGTGATCGATGTTCGAACTATAGATTTCATCTGGGTTGGGTCTTTTAGCTCATTCTCTATTGGGTGAACTGAACAAAATGCATTGTTACAGTCAAAAAGTGGGAGCAGGTTAAGTACAAGTAACGTAACAATGTCTAACAGATAAAACACTGGATAAGGCATTTCATATGACAAATATTTACTATAGCTTCACAATAGAAAAACTGAAAGAATGCATACTTACTATTGTGGTGGCAAATATAGGCAGTAACTAGAACGGGAACAGTGGTGAAAAGTTTCCAGAAAGATGCCTGATCTACAAGTTGCGGCAACAAACGTGGCATTCCAATGCTTCCATTTATCAATTTAATAACAGCTATTCCAGCAGTTATCACCACGAAAACAAAAGCCAATCCTACCGACAAGGCTGATGTGTATCTCAATGAATCTAGGACCACCACCCAAAAAATATATCATTTGTTGGAATCTATTTAAATAAACACAACTTCAAGAATGCATGTACTATAAGCACATCAATGCAATTAACCAACAATATACAAGTACTTTTTGCACAAGTGATGTGAATCAGAGGGAGGTTTGGGTGTATAATTACTCCCTCCGTCCCAAATTTAGAGTCCTTATCCATCTTTCACATAGATTAAGGATACACTCAATCAATGGCCAAGATCAACACTTGTTCACTATCGTGGAATTTGGTTCGTTGATTATGTCAAAAAAAGGAAAGTGGACTATTAATTTGGGACAACCCAAAATAGAATAGTGGTCTTAATTTAGGATGGAGGGAGTATTTTGTTCTGATTTTCTATTTGTCCCCTTTTGCATTTCGGCATTAATAGTAGTTTTGCAATGAGTACTACTACGTATACCCTTTTCTGTAACTCTTTTTTGTTACCGGGCTGATATAACTAATACACATTGGCTGGTATTTGCAATTTATATGGCCCCATTATAAACACTAGTCAATGCGTGTTTGACACATCAGCTAGGTAACAAAAAGGGTCACAGAAAAGGGCATACCTAATATTACTCTTTTGTAATAGCAAAGGAGGGTTCTTTTGCAAATATGCAAATAAGGAAATGTGGAAACTTCTAGTGAGGTCATGCCTATGTCATATCCTCATGATGCCATCCATGACATCACTAGATATCTAAAAGATTTCATCGTTTGTTAGTAAGAAATATCACCTCCCCGCCATCTATATATAGTACACCTTATTGGGAAAATCAATTCATGATTTTCTTAGTGCCTTTGTTTATGTGCTATTGATTGTGTTATGTCGTTCCACCCGTTGTGATTGTAATTGTTGTGTAAATTCGTAAGAAAACAATAATTGCGTCAAAGTAATCACCGCAGTCTAGCAGCCACTAATCACCGCAGACCATTCCATCCCTTCAACCTCCAATGTCACCACAAGGAGCTCCATTTTTAACCCTCGTGCTTTCCTTGTTGCCACGCCCTCCGTCATGAGTGCCCCAGTAATCAACAGCCCCCATAGACCCTCGTTCACCATCTACTATCCCTCCGCCACATCACAATAGCAAGAATCCCATAGCTGAGTAGTGCACATCCCACAAATTTTCTTCTCATTTCTTCTTCTTCTCTCTTACTTCTCCCATAGCAACCCTAAAAGCTTCCACCCGTGTCAAAGATCATCATTTCGGAGTTGCCATGAGGGTCCTGGGGTGGTCCAGCCTGGGCAGCAGTGTTTTGGCCAAGAGGAAGTGAGATCCGGCCAGATCCGAGTGGCATGAGGGCGGATCTGGGTTGTTTGGGGCTACGGTTGGGCTCGAGGCACTAGGCTTTGGTTTTGGGTTCGGGCGAGTCGGGCCAGAGGTTTTTTTGGGTTCGGATGGGGTGAGGTGTAGGGTGGCAAAAGTAGGGGCTGCCAGGGAGGTCAGCCGGTGGTTTTTGGGCAGCGGAAGGGGATTTTTTTTGGGTCGGGGGTCAAGGGTTTGGGGCTAGGGGCTGCGGGGGGGTTTGGGGTGGTCGGCAGCTAGGGCAGAGGGCCGGGGGTTCGGGGTTAGGTGAGTTTTTTTTGTCGGCAGGGGTGGGGCTTGCTGCTAGGGGTAGGTTGGCTGGGAAATGGGTAGGGGAGGGGTAGGGGAGGGTGGTGGAGGCTAGGCTAGAGATAGGGTTTTGAAGCCATTGGAAGAGAGCATCAATTTGTTGTTGTGTTATGATCTTCGCGTCATCTCTTGGTAGAACTCCTCTTGTTGTTGCTTGGATTTCTTTGGAGCCATTGAATGTAGTGTACGATTTAATAAAGACACATCGATACACCAATCACCACTGTTAGAGCGACACCCGCTCTGATACCAATTTGACGTAAACTACACGTTAATAGCCAAGAAAATAAACCAAACTCTAACTTTTAGAGAGAATCAAGAGATTTCTTATATTCAATATGGAGAGTCTAACCTCAAATAAGGAGTAGTTTATGGGTATTTAAAAGGGAGAAGTAGCTTAGGCTCTAAGCTATGATTCCAATTATAAAAATGCCCTTAATAGCCTTTACTACTTATTTTTCCAAATACCAAACAAACAAATACTAAAAAAGAAATACAACCAAATAAAGAAATTAAAAAAGAATAACAAAAATGTCGTAAAATCCTGAAAATACTAAAAATGGCCCGTAATCTTCTAATTCTCATGAGAAACCCTCACCCATTTTAGGGTAATACCCATGCAATGCTTTGAAATTTTCTTCTGAGTTATGATTGAGGGGTACGCCATCAAGAAAACTGCTAAGACCAATCTAGTCTAGGCTTATACAATAGTGGCCAATCTACAATCATATCACTATCATCATCAGAGGGTTAAGAGAAGCTCTAAACACTTAGTCAAATGGTTCCCCAAAACTAATAGGGTACCAAGTGGAACTACAAGTGAAGGGTTATCCCTTAGCAGTTTTAGAGTAATTTTCTCTACATGGGACTTTTTTTGTTTTGCAACTTCTTTCCAATGTCGATCGAATGTGGATCTCTTTTTTATGTTGGTCACAATCAAAATAATAAGGAGACTTCCTAAAGGATTTTGTAAACTTATGGGATTTGAACATCTGGACGAGAAGACGCTTCACAACCATAAATATAGTTGAAGAGTTGTTCATGTTCTCTTGTGTTATGATCCTTCTTTAGCACTAATTGAAATTAAATGTTTATGGGCCATTTTTAGTATTTTTAGGATTTTATGGCATTTTTGTTATTTTCTTTTACTTTCTTTATTTGATTGTATTTTCTATTAGTAATTGTGTTGCTTTCCCCCTTTAAATACCTTGTACTCCTCATTTGAGGATAGCTTTCATTCTTAAAATATAAAAAAATCTCTGTTTCTCTCTCTAGAAATCATATTTGTCTTGATTTTTGGCTATTGGAGTGTAGTTTACGTCAAATTGCAATCAGAGCGAGGTGTCGTTCCCCACTTGGTGTATTGGTGTGTTGGTAATCAAAATCGTACACTACTTTCGATGGCCCCAAAGAAGACAACTCGATTTCAAGACGGGATTAACCAATAATTAAGAGAAAGTAAGCAAGAATTGAAACGACGAATGGAGTAGTTGGCAAGAAAACAACAAGAAAATTTTGAGACCCTAGTGCAACAATTTTCCAAGTTGCAAAACCCTAGCCAACCAATTGAAAACCCTAATCCAGGAAACCCTTTAACCCCTGCCACCGCCAACCACCCCTCCTACCCTCTTGCCCCTGCTGCCGACCAACCAAACAACCCTACCCCCCCCCCCCCCTTACCCCACCCCGCTGACCTGAAAACCCTTTATTTCAGCCACCCCAGCCCCAAAGGCCAACCCAAACCCTCCGAACCCCACCCTATCGGCACCACCTCCGACCCAAAAAAAATCCCCCCCCCCCCCCCCCGCTACTGCTCCAGGGCAGACCTTGGCGTTCCCCAGCCAAATACCCCCTGCCTAATCCTCTCCCCTGTTACCCCAAACAGCCGTGCCCTGAGCCCTTTCCCAAACCCATTTTGGTGCTGCGAAACCCTGATTTTTTACTCGGGTGGAAGTTTTTAGGGTTGCTTTGGGTGAAGAGAGAGAAAAGAAGAAGAAAATTTGTGGGTTGTGCACTCCTCAACTTTCAGAAATTAACTTTTGACCCCCCTCCCCCCAAGTTTTGGCACAAATTTTTGAAATTTTCACGAGTCCCCAATTGTTTTGAACGCTCGAGGACGAGCTTGATCTTAAGAGGGGGAGAATGATGGAAATTAGAAGTTGACGGGCCATTTTTAGTATTTTTAGGATTTTATGGCATTTTTGCTATTTTCTATTACTTTCTTTATTTGATTGTATTTTCTTTTAGTAATTGTTTGTTTAGTACAGGCTACCGAGGGCATATTTGTAATTAGAATCATAGCTTAGAGCCTAAGCTATTTTCGTCCTTTAAATACCTTGTACTCATCATTTGAGGATAGCTCCCATTCTTGAAATATGAGAAATTTTGTCTCTCTCTCTGAAAATCATATTTGTCTTGATTTTTTACCATTGACGTGTAGTTTAAGTCAAACACATTTCAGTTGAGGTCGATGAATTCGACAACGGAGAAAAATTTGTTATATAGCTCAACCAATCTTCAACGGCGACGCTAGGGGCCTATGTTGGGGTCGCCTTTGAAATAAACCGAGATTTTAGCACCAATCAAGAGATCGAAGTTGATTCTGAAGAGACCTTGTATGATCTAATTCACCAAACGATTCACAAAGGGTCTCCGTTTAAAGATCTACGATCTTTAAGAGATTACGAAGACGTTCAGCCTTTCTATCACTAGTCGCTCTTAGGAGGAAGAGGAAGTGAGTAGTCTTCAAGTTGAGACTTCGCCATCACCAATTACGACAAGGAAATGGGTCGTGGTACAGTTGCCTTGTTGGCGTTCAAGAGGAAGAATGCACAATAAATAAATGCCCCAGATCCTCAAGCTAAAAGGTTGGCTGTTGACAAGGAGAAACTTGTCCTTACTGTGAGAAGGACAAGGAAAAGAATAAAAAGAGGGTTGACGAGACCTTGAGTCCCTCGGACCAAAGCTGACATAAAAGGTTGTCGGAGGCGAAGGGAACCAGCCTCCAACTCCTAGACAAGTTAACCTGAACTTTCCAACTCCCCTTTCAAACACTTCGGCTGTTGACATTCGCAAAGGCAAAGATATTGTCACTTTGCCTGATTCCGCCAGCAAAAATTATGAAGTCGGCTATGGCGTGAGTCAGGCACTCATGTCGCCTAAGGACATGATTGTTTTAAGGGACCGCCCAAATGATCGCCTTATCAAGACTATGCAAAATTTAATTTCTCGTGAGTCGTCTTATTACATTCTTTATTAAATGCTTTGACGACCTCTTATACTTATCATTTTCTTGTTTGCAGAGCATCAAAATTTGCAGGAGGTCGGCAGTCGCGCTCTAAAGCTGGACCCGCAGAACCAGGACCTTTTTTACCAGAACAACTCCATGTCAAATACTGCTGCAGCAAAAGACAACAAAATCACCAACTTGATTGATGAGCTAAAGTTCGAGAAGGAATGCAAGGTCTAATTACAGGTCGGGTATGAAGACTGCAAGTAATTCTACATTATGCTTTGTTTAGGTTGTCTTTGCTCCATGACATTCTGTGACCTTTTTGTACATTTTCCGCTCCGATAATCTTCGAAAGAGTTGAAGAGTAGAAGTCTGATTATCATTCTCAAGCTACATGATCATTCCCTGTATATCTCATGCTTCCTAATCTGATTTGGAAGAGGTGTTGAAGCTTGTTGTATTACACTCTAATATTTTTACAAAGCTTCTTTTTACAAGAGAGAGAACCTTAATTTCATATGTATTCTTTCTTCTCTTCCCTTCTCTTCTTGGCATTTGATCACCTCATTGTTGATCAATAACAAAGCGGAAGAAGACTATTTTTTAGCCCGCAACATTTCGTCATTTAGTCTTCCATACACCTTTAGGTTTATATTCATAAGAGAATTTGTGATCATTATAGCTTGTAAGGACACAAATTTCCAATTGAGTCCATTGTAGTTTTGGCTCAATTCCGGACAAAAACGTTTGAGTCATAGGATAGAGTTATTGATCATCCTTCAAGCCTATGACGTACTAAAGTTGAAGACGTAGCGGCCAAGTTTAAAGCTTCATCAAAATGCCGAGTTTAAGTGCCTCGTTTCTACGTCATCAACAGTGGTCCCATGCTCCCAAGGTATGAATGCATTTTAATATATATATAGGAGCTTGGAACAATTTATATTGGGTGTACGTTTATTTAAAACTGTTGTTTAATTTCAGAAAGATTTTATTAAAACTTTAAAATCAAGTTTATAAAGTTTCTGGGCTAAAAATAGAATTTTTCAAACTTTCTGGAAGTTCGTTCGAAGTGTCGTTCGAACGAGTTTGTCGTTCGAACGAGTTTGTCGTTCGAACGAGTTTGTCGTTCGAACGAGTTTGCCAACGAGTTCCATATTGGCCACTGGAACTTCGTTCGAAATGCCGTTCGAACGAGATGGCTGTTCGAACGAGATTTCTTACGAGTTCACACTGGAACTTCGTTACTTCGTCCGAATGAAAATCTCGTTCGAACGAGATTTGGCGGGAACAGTTATTTGGCAGTTTTGAGCAGTTTTTCCCACTTTTTCCACTGATTTACCCCACTAAATTTTGACAGAATATCTAAGTGCGGGAACCAACCGTTTTGGTTTAACTTTTTCATATCCTACAACCTCTAAGAGAGTGTTTTGAGAGAGAAATTAAAAGTAGAAAAAGTTCATTGTTTTGAGTGTTCAATTCTTCAAGAAAAAATGTTTTAAACACTTGTTTTACACCCAAAGTTTGTTTAATCCAAGTTCCATATATATATACTTTGCTTGGAGTGTTTGGCACCGGTTTATCTCTACATCCATTTGAAGAGAAGTTTGGGTTTGCTTCTAAATCCCATAAAAAAGAAGAGCTTGTTTTGTTGCGGCATTCTCATGTGGTGAAAGACACCATGTGTGGTTGACGATGTACCTATGTCTCATTGGTGAAGGCGAAGATTTCGGTGGAGCTCCGAGGTTGTCTACTAGGCGGAGGTGTTTACAAGAAGAAGCGTCGGGGCTTGAGAGGGATCGACTCGAGTGTTGTAAGTCTTTCTGTCTTGTAATTTGTAAATCCATACTTAGTGGACTTAAGGCTACGGCCGTCCGAGGTTTTTTCCCGTTGTGGGTTTTTCCTCGTACATCGCGGCATAGTGACTAATTGTTTAATTTTATCTTGCACTATCACCTAGAACGCATGCTTAGGTAAAAAGATAAAATTGGGTTTAATCACTACTTGTCCAATTTGGTGTTAAATTAAATATTGGGTAATGTGTAATTAATTCAAGTCATTAATTTTATTTGTTAAAATTGGTTTGGCCTAATTTTGGTAAATATGAAAAATATGACTTAGGAAAATTTCTAGGACTTGGGTTAATTAATATGGTTTAAGTGAAATTTAAATTAGTGTGTGTGTTTGAATTTAATTTCACTTTGGTTTGATTTTAATTTTGGAAGAAATTAAAATTGGTTAAGTTGTTTTAATTGAACCATCATCTTATCGCTTCCGTATATACTTAAAAGGAAATTATCACTTCTCGTGAAGTTGAAAAGAATTTTATTTAAATTGGGGGCCTACGGGGCGTTTTCATAGCTCATATGTGGTTCCTTTCTTGGAATCAAAGACCCTTCATCTTTAAAGAAGACAAAACAGATCATTGTCGTTCAATGGTGACAAGGTTGATCGTTGATCAAGATATTGCAATGTTGAGAACCCGACTTCTCCTCTCATTCTATTGATGGAAAAGTGTGTTTGAGAAGTTCGCAAAAGAAGTGCAAGTTGCAGTTTCGCATTTTCCCATTAGTGAATTTTTCCACGTAAATGTAAATCCAGTGTTATGTGTTGGTTTATCTTTTTTGTATGATCTACATGTTTAACAAGATTAAAATTTGGAATGTATGATGAATCAATGGCAAACTTTGTTACATGGACATTAGATTGTTTTATCACCATTTGCTTAAAATTTGAAAAATAAATTTAACTTGTGAATCTCCGTGAATGGGCATAGTGCACTCTCAAAGACTTGTAAAATTCTTGTTCTGCAAGAGACTGTGAGCTTACAGAGCTCAAAAATGCCTTCGTCTACTACAGGTCCAGCAAACGACCTTGGAAACCGACAAGGCAGTATTGGTGGCCAAATTGGACAAGGTTTATGGTGAAGGCTTCAAATTTAATGTAGCCCAATAGCTAAATTATTACTAGTCGATTTCTTTCCATAATGGTTGGGTTGTCGGCTTTAAGGAGGGAAATGCTCTTTATTACTCCACCCTCTATGGGAAACACCCTCATTTGCCCATGTCGGTGGTCGGCGGGGATAATTTGATCTCGCTAGAAAATGAAGAGGCTGGCAAAAATGAGGAGGACTAAGAGCAACAGGTGATCCGCGATAATACTAGATGTTGTTGCAGATCCCTTGACGATTTCTTAGTTTTCTTTTCTTCATGTAAGGCATTGGCCAACTTTTGATTTTTCATTTTTATAGTTGAAAAGGATGTAGGGCCTTTAGTCCTTTTAGAATGAATAGCACCTATATATGATTCTTAACATCATTTAACCATAAAAAATCTGGCAACACCATTAATCGTTCACCAGTAATCAACTTGGATATCTGATTTTTATAATTCTGAATTGTCGCTTCAGCGAATAAAAGGTCGTACTTAGTGCACAAGGCTCCCGCTTTAACTGCAGGTCTGGGAGAGACAGATATCGGTTGGCCTTAACCCCATACATAGAGAGGCTACTCCCATGTCTCGAACCCGAGACAAACCGTAGCTTGGGCGAGGGCACTTGCGATCGCACCAATTTTGGCGATTCTCACCAAAAAGTGTTTGGTCATCACAAACCAACTTACATGTCATTCACCTGGCCCAATGTTGGCCTTAGCTCTTTCAATTGGCCTAAGGGAGTACATGAGCAGTTCTTACTCACGTTTATGTCATCATAGACAGAGTATTTAAGTAATTCGCCGACTTTGGACAAGTCCAATTGGATAAGCGGATTTCAGGCCTTTAGCCAATCCCATCGAAATGGGCCAAATTCGTTTGAGGTCATGCACCTATTTTAGGCTTCTCCCTTATTAAGATTTTCATTGTAGTTGGTTTGATCTTTACATACTAACAACTTGTATTGATCAGTGAGTGCATACATTTTGTCAGATCTTACGGACTTACCAAAATATATATACCGAATCATCGTACCAAAATAACAAATGACGTAAAAAAATCAACCAAGTTTTTTTATCAACTTAAAAGGTTGGTAAGAAAACTATATGTCCATACTTACAAACATAGCTAAGTAAAAGAAATTCAATGATAGAATTTTCCAAGATTCGTGGCATTGTACGACCGAGGAATTACTGTCCTGTCCATCTGTACTATGGCGGGACCCTATGTCATTGGCAAAAGTGATCATATAAGGAACTTCCCAATTAAGTCCAAGCAGTTTTCTCAAAACTAGGTCTCCCACTGTGAATTCCCTATGCTTGACTTTTGTTATGTTGCCTTGTGAGTTCCTATTAATGTGTTAATAAGCTGCAAGGTGAATCAAAGCAACCTCCTTCATTCTTCGGCTAGGTCGAGCTCTCTAGCTGATTGGTCATCATTAAATTGTCCTCATAAATTTTTTGTCTGAGTTGGTAAGCAGATTTCTAGTGGAATTACGACTTCCGTCCCATAAGAGAAGGAATAAGGGATTTCCACCAGTTGATCATCTTGGTAAGTCTTGTAAGCCCAAAGTATTGTAAGAAGTTCCTCGACCCACTTCCCCTTGGTTGTCTCCAATCTTCTCTTGATCATTGTGAGGATCGTTTTATTTAATATAATGTTTGTCCATTACTTTAAAAACACAAATGTCTCTAATAGTAGATTAAGCACTAAAATTCTTAAACTCTTAGCTATTCAGATACGCACTTGCGATGTTAAGCAAAAGTGAGGTTCAAGCAGCCAACAACACCTCCTCATTTACTTGGTACGTTTTGAAAGGCTGGACCGTTTTCCTTTCATGTACAGTATTTTCAATCCAAACCAAAATAAGAAAAGCCGCAAGCACCAGTAGGCCCAATCGTCGGTTAAGGCACCCAGGAACCCTACTCAGTAGAGAAGGGGACTCGGTAAACGAGACTGCTAGCTGGTATGGTAGCACTAGCTTTGTTGACTTATTATTCATATAACGTCGTATGACTTCTATATGAATGGTAAAACACTAAATAAGGAAATAAAAAACTTCCTGCTCAAACCACGTCACCTAAATAACACTCTAATTCCCATAAATCAAGACGAAAGGGATTCCACAACTCAAGGGTAGTGGTGGACCTCGCTCGATCAGAAAACGATTTAAAATAATAGTCAAATTTCAATCAATTGAGCCTTCAATCCAATCCACTTTCAATCAACAGATGATTCTCCTCTTCCATTCGGAATGTCCAAGTGTGCCATTCAGAAAAGGTATGGATACAAGGCGCTCTAAGGAGGAGATTTGTAAAAGGATTCCCCATTATGCATTTTTCCTCATCATCAAGTTCAACAACTACATGATAATGGTTCCATTCATGGGAAACTTGATATTAATACGAGGATAACACAACCAAGTAGATGTGGATATTTGACTTTTCAGTTCCTCGCAACTAAGATATGGAGTTTCAATTGGAGTGGATTCGTTGCATAATTTATCATTTCAGCATCAGCAAAGAAGCAAGCCCCAAGTCCACATAAATGTAACACCCAAGGTTGATCTCTTACAAACTTTCTTAGGAGTTTTCTTAAAGGTTGCGGCCAAGGTAATCTTATAGGCTGGAAGATGCTTGAGTGACCGCGGCATGGTATTTAACTTGGAGGGAGTTTGTAGATCTTGTAGTTTCTTGGCCCAGGACTGTAGTAGCAAAGAAACACACAACATAGGATTGATGACATGGACCAATCGGATTATTGTTTGAGGATCAAGTCTTAGGTCTTCTAGAAGAACACGGACAAGTAAATTTAGTGCAACCAATATTTTAGAAAATCCTAGGTTCTCACACTTCACTATAAATAGAAAGCTTGGGCACACTTCCAAAATTGATACCCACTTTGAAGGTGAGCCCAATGAGAGAGAGTGTTAGTTTGAGATCGAGGAAGCGTTATTGCTATAAGGAGGCCGCGACCTAGTTGAACCAGAGGCATAACTTGGATGGAGGAGAGTGACCATAGACACCCTATGAGCTGCATAAATCTGTTTTGAATGTAAACCAGAAGGAGACTACCATAATTGAGCCTTGGGCAATCATATGTCCTTAATAAAGGGTGGATTCGACTGGTTTTCTACTATCAAAAATGCAGCAACGCAACTTTTCAGGGAAATTTTGCCTGCGTGTCCTTAGAGATAAGGAGTCTTCTCCTTTAAAAAAAGCTGCCAAACTTTTTAGCAAATCTTATCTTTACAAGCTGACCATAATTGGCTCTTTTGAGAAGTTGGCAATTTTTTTGCCAAAATATTTGAAAAGCAGATTTCCTACGAGGGGACATCAGTGTTTAACAGTCTCTTTTTCTTTGTCATCGAGGTCAAACCAATTATTGAACTCTCAAAGAGTTTTAATTTAGGAAATTCAAAACAAAAATATAACGAATTACCAGACCACCTAACAGAACAGATAGCTAACCAAATTAGACCACAAAGATAAGGGAAAAAATATTCGCCCTCTCACTAAATGTGAAAATCAATCCGAAAAGTTCTCTTCTAAAATCAACCACATCTTTTGAATTTTCGAAATCAACTTCTTCAAATGAAAGGAGAATGTATAAGTAAAATTGATTTTGGTACAAAATAGAATCAGCATACATTAAATTTATTATACTAGTCCAACTTCCCTAGATAGCTAGATATATTAAATGAAGAAGTATCTATGAATTTTGGAAGCTTTTTCAGCATCAAAACCATTTATGAATGGAATATTGATAATATTTTTGAAGACCAAATTCTTACTAAACCTACTATTTGTAAGGCAACCGTATAAAGATAAACAAGTTTCTATATTTATAGTTGCAAGAATTTCCAGGCCAACTTAAAGGTTGGGGAGAATGTTCTTAGAGGACATCACATATATGAGATTCAATTACTAAGAAGAGTATGACATCTTATGTTTTCATTAAAAAATGAACATGTTAAACAATCAACTGCTATATATACTCTAATTAAAAGTGTATTCATCATTTTATCAAAAGAACTCTAAGTGATGGAAATGGATCCTTTTTAGGGCTTTATTAGTCATTTTATTTTCCTTTGTATTTTCTTTTATTTTTCTATTGTACTTTTCTATTCTTTTGCTTTGTTATTTAGAGGTAAGGAGTAGTAATGGCATTTTTGTAATTAGTGTCTTAGTTTGGAGCCAAAGCTACTCTTTCCCTTTAAATACCCACTTCTAAGTTTCATTTTAGGTAAACTTGAATTTTGAAATAGAAAATAGTATTTCTCTCTCTAAAATGTGTTTAGATATTTTTAGGAGCTTTTTGACGTGTAGTTTACGTCCAATTGGTATCAGAGCGGGCACCGCTCCACATTGGTGTTGGTGTATCGGTGTATTTTTTTTATCAAATCGTACGCTACTCTCAATGACTCCAAGAATATCCAAACAATAATAAGGGATTAGTCAAGATTTGAGGAATCAAATTGAAGAGTTGGCAAGAAAACAACAAGAAAATTTTAAAACCCTAATGCAACAATTTTTCAAGTTGCAAAACCCTAGCCAACCCATTGAAAACCCTAACCCGTCAAACCCTAGTCCCTACTACCCCTACCCAGCTGCCCATGTTACCTCCGTTCCTTCCCAGACCCCCGCCCTTGCAAATCCCACCCCCGCTGTCAGCCCCGACTCCCCTCAACCCCTTCCATCCACTACAAACCCATTTCCAGCTGCCGCAGACCACCTCCCAACCCCTAGGGCTGCCACCATTGCTGCCGCCACACTCTACCTGCAACTCAACCCAGACCCTAGTTTACACCACCCAAAAAACAACCCATCCCAACCCAAACAGTCTCAAACCCCAACCCCCCCTAGCCGGATCCCTCCCCAAGTAAAAAGAAACCCTGTTGAACCCCAACACACACCTGGACTACAAAATTCCGGCCCACCACCTTCAAGATGCTTCAAAATCATGATTTTTTACTCGGGCGGAATTTTCTAGGGTTTATTTGGGTGAAGAAAAGAGGAGAAGAAGAAATAAAGACCCAGATTTGTGGAGGGCACTCCTCAACTTTCAGAAATTAATTTTTGGCCCCCATAAGTTTTGACAGCAATTTTTGGAATTTCCTCACGAATCCCCAATTTTTTGAACGCTCAAGGACGAGCTTGGTTTCAAGAGGGGGAGAGTGATGGAAATGGGTCATTTTTAGGGCTTTATTAGTTATTTTATTTTTTTTTGTATTTTTTTTTTATTATACTTTTCTTTCTTTTGCTTTGTTGTTTAGAAGTAAGGAGTAATAATGGCATTTTTGTAATTAGTGCCTTAGCTTGGAGCCTAAGCTACTCCTTCCCTTTAAATACTCACTTGTAAGCCTCATTTAAGGTAGTCTTGAATTTTGAAATAGAAAAGAGTATTTCTCACTCTAAAGTTTGTGTTTAGATATTTTTAGAAGCATTCTGACATGTAGTTTACGTCACTCCGTACTTATGAAATAAAGGAAATATTTATCAATAAATCTCTAATTTCCTACTTTAACTCGTTTTCGATGGTATAAAGATGTTTTCTTGTCTCATGATTGGAGATGATGGAAATAAAAGATTCTGGAAAGAAAAAAAAAATTGAGGAACTATCGACCCTTTTTGCTAAAAAAATAAAGAATAGAATAAGATTTAACCATGGTGGAATAAACATTCCTTACGAAATCCATGAATATGGTGAATTAATTAGTGTATGTATTGCTAAAGGTCATTTTCTTTGCAATGATTCAGATCTAAAAGTTCAATTGAAAAGTCAAAATATGACTGGTAAAAGAGAATTAGGAGAATTTTGTAATCAGATATATATCCACATCTAAAACAACTAAATTGAAAAAATATTGTACATAAATAAGAGAAAAATTGAAAAAAATACCCAAGAACAAAAATCTCTCCCAAAAAAGGGAAAGAAAGCATATATGAAGAAAGACAAAAAATAAAATGCAGTCTAAATGTGGAAAAACAATCATTTCTCCATTAGGTGTATGACTAAGAAAATAAATGTCATCTTTAAACAAACCCTCAAACAAGTTCTCCTGAATTCTACTAATAGTAATGAACCAAGACACTTCTGAATCTGAAGATATTCTAGCTATAGAATCAGATGATGATATTCAACAGAATATTCTGAAAAAGACAAAGCTTGTACTACACAATGTAAATCTAAAATAGATTATTGCAAAGCTATTCTTAAAATGAATGGTTTAACGTTAATGTTTTAACAAAAACTGGAAACAATGTCTTAGATAATAAATGGTTTAGTGTTAATGTTTTAGCAAAAGCTGGAAACATGATCTTAGATCTGATAGACAAAATTGATGATCCAAATACTAAAAGTATATGTGTTAAACAATACATGGGAACAACAAAAGAAAAACAAACTAATGAAAATAACTAAAACAAAATTATCCCTAGTTCAAAAATTATAAAACCATATTCTTTAAGAGAAGTTAGTGCTAAAAGAACCGTCGAAAGGAAAGGAACCAACCATCAGCGGTTATAAAATCAGAGATATATATCCTTATATCAGAAATTAAATATATAGGACAAAGAGTAATGCATCTAAAAATGGAAAATGTGGCTCATCTTATCAAAAATGAAAAAATAAAACAATAGCAGATTCAATCTCATCCTCTGAATCTGAATAAGGAAAAAAAAAGAACAAAAAGACCCAGTTTTAACTGGAAACTTTCAATATAAATAGCGGGCTAAATTTGAGTACGTCGAGACACTCAAAAGCAAATATCTGGTCTTTAATAGACTATCAAATTTTAGAAAACTGAGACAAGCTTAGATCAACAACCCCCTCCAGTTCAATTACCAAAAAAATATCCTCTTGCAACTCAAAAGAAGAAAATTTTAACTCAAAAATCAGTCTTTTTCAAAAGAAATAAAGTCCATAGCCATGAAAATTTAACATCTCAATTTGAAGAATTGCCCTCTGGAGATGAGAAGTATGTCTTCTCTGTCTCCAAAATGGAAGAAAATTCTCAAAAAGAGTACTCAACGAAATGAAGATATGAAAACCTATCTTGAAGATCCTACCTCAAATAGTGGTCGGATGATTCAAAAGAGGTGACAGTCCTCGATGATTCTCCTCTAAGAGATTGGGCAAATGCAAATGGACAGTTAAATACTTGATGTCTACTCATAGGAAATGTTTATTTAGCCATGTTTATTTTTATTCTAGTCTTTAACTTTTCAGCAAAAAGGGTTGTTAATCCCACAATAAAATTTTCTTACTAAAAACTTGTATCTGCATCATCTCTCGTCATGACTTTAAACAAGAAAACATCTTTAAATCAACGAATATTTGTTAAAGTCCGTCATTTGAGATTTGCTAAAAGATGTTACATTGTTTCATAAGTACTTAGACTTCTACCAATAAAATGATGAATAACTCTGAATAAGAGTATATGTTGTATCTTAAATAGTAATTGATTTTTGGACTTATTTATCCACACAATGTTCATTTGTAAATACAATATAGGATGTTATAATCTTATTAGCATCTAAAATCTCATTTATCTGATGTCATGTGATAACATTCTCCCCAAACCTTTAAGTTGGCCTGTGAAAATCCTGCAACTGAAAATTCAGCAACTTATGTATCACTATTATTAAGTATGCTACAAATAGTATAGCATACATCATCATTACATATAACGGGCTTGGCACTGAAAATATTCCAATATTCATAGATTCTTATTCATTCAATATATTTATTTATGGGAGTTGGCTTTGGATAATAAATTCTAGTGTTTGATGATTCTATCTTGTTTGTACCAAGATCTATTTTAACTGTACATATCCTTACATTTAAAGAAGTTAATTTTGAAAATTAAAATTTTTGGATTGATTTTCAGATTGATTTTCACATTTAGTGAAAAAACAATCCCGTACCATTGAGGTTTGATTTGGCAGTTGGTCAAACAGATGTGAATCGAGGGCATAATTGCCATTTTTGGATTATTTTGGGGCATAATAGTATTTTACTTTCTTTTGTTATTTTTCTTTTATTTTTTATTAAAGCATTTTCATTTGTCTTGTTTTAGTATTTAAAGGCTAGGAGTAGTAATGGCATTTTTGTTATTTTTGCCTTAGCTTGTAGCCTAAGCTACTCCTCCCTTTAAATACCCCCATGTAGCCTCATTTGAGGTAGACTTTGATTTTGATTATAGAAAAGAGTATTTCTCTCTAAAGTGTGTTATAATTTTTAAGAGCTTTTTGACGGGTGATTTAGGTCAAATTGGTATCAGAGCGGGTGAAGCTCTACATTGGTGCTCGTGTATTGGTGATTTTTTTTCTTTTTTTTCAAATCGTACACTACCTTCAACAGCTCCCAAGAAATCTAACCAACTTAATGAAGAGATGCAAGACTTGAGGCACATGATTGAAAAACAAGCCCTAGCTACCCAAGACCTCACCCAAAAATTTGAAACCCTACTTCAAACCCTAAAAAAAACCTACCCAACTTCCCCTACAAGCGCTGCCCTAATCCTGCCCAGCCGTCCCACTTCAGTCCCCCATCCCACCCTTCCGGCGCAGCTTCCAATGGCTAAAAACTCTACCCAAAATCAGTCAGGGGCAGTTCCGACCCAAAAACCCTCCCGTTCCGGCCATATTCAGACCCGGGGCAACCCACTCCACCCCCCAGCACCCCGCGACCCACACCCCACCTCCCCAGCCCCTTTCCGACCCAAATCGCAATAACCCGACCCAAATCAGCCCGCCAAACCCTCACCTACTCATTTCCAGCACCCAAAACCCACCCCCAAAACTGGATCCGCTGCCGGGAAACCCCTTACCACACCCCTGCTTTGGCTCGCCCCCCCCCCCCCCTTGGGCCGTCCACCTCCTATTTAGCCCCTCCAACCCCCGTTGACCTAATCCCACACCCTCTAACCTTGTTTTACCCGCCGGAGCCACTCACCCACCACACATTTCCCCAAAACATTATCGGAGCCCTCATTACCCCTGGTGCCACTCCTAATCACCCCTTACTCCCGACTTCACACCATGCACCCTCTCACCACGCCCTCTCCATATTACATTAAGGTTCCTCCGAGTTTGGGGATAGCCACCCCAGTATCTTGGATTGGATACCTCCAACCCCACCCGATGCTTCTCGACACGCTCCACTTTGAGACCAGCATTGTTTCTATTGTGATGAGCTTGGCCATTTGATAGGCGCTTGCCCTCACTATCCCCAGCACGGACAGCCTCTTCATCCACCGTCTGCACAGATACCTCCCCCTCCTGTTGATGTTGTTCCACCTGTGCCCGGCACGTGATGGGTCTCGACGCTCATCAGGACGAGGGCCCCCTATCTATGGTCCTTCAGTTGCTCTCCAATAACCTCCACGGGGACATCCGCATTTACGTGCCCATGTTTGATGGACGGTTCTCTCCAAATGCCACGGTCGACTAGTTAGTTTCGATGGAGACTGTTTTTTAATACAAGTGGGTCCAAGGCCGCTCTTGTGTCCTCCTTGCAGCCACCAAGTTCCAGGGTTTTGCCCAGGTTTGGTGGAACGACCTCTGCTATAGCCGCACGACAGCCAGGTTGCCTCTTATTCAGACTTGGCCGAAGTTGAAGGCTTCTCTTCAGGCGTTCTTCATTCCACCTACCTATAAGCGTGACCTCTTTGCTCGCGTTCAATCTCTCAGGCAGGACACCTTATCAGTCGTGGAGTACACGGAGCAATTTCAGCTTTTATACACCAGAGCGCGCCTCTACCCGAGACAGAGGATCAGCAGATCAACCGCTATATATTGGGTTTGCAACCGCATATTCAGCACGATCTGGGTCTGAGTGAGATACCGATCTTCTTGAAGGCGGTCGAGTACGTGTCCAAGGTCGAGGCTTACCACACAGCGCCTGCTGCTCTCTTGACCTCTCGGTCTTTCCCTACTCCGATTTCTGTCTCAGCTCCTCTTACAACGGCACCTCAGCTCCTCCTATTGCTACTCCCACCGCCACTCTCCCAGGGCCTCCTGCCTTCCGGTGCTACTACTGTGGCAATGTTGGGCACCGAGCTTCTGATCGCTCTCTCCCGCGACGCCGCGCATTATTGGCGATGGATCATCCACCAGACTATTTGGACGCGCCCGAGTAGCTTCCCCAATATGCCCTGATTACAGTTTTGGAGGGTGATTCAGTTGGTCTTCCCCTTTGAGTTCGAGGACGAACTATTTTCCAAGGAGGGGAGATTCATGTGAATCAAGGGAATAATTGCCATTTTTGGATTATTTTTGGACATAATAGTATTTTACTTTCTTTTTTTATTTTTCTTTATTTTTTATTAAAGAATTTTCATTTGTCTTATTTTAGTATTTAAAGGCTAGGAGTAGTAATGGCATTTTTGTAATTTGTGCCTTAGCTTATAACCTAAGCTACTCCTCCTTTTAAATACCCCCTTGTAGCCTCATTTGAGGTAGACTTTGATTTTGAATATAGAAAAGAGTATTTCTCTCTCTAAAAGTGTGTGTTAGAATTTTTAGGAGACTTTTGACGGGTGGTTTATGTCACAAACAATCCATTATGCTTTTGTTTTGAGTTTCTAAATTATAACCCTTTGAAAGTTTCAATAGCTAGTTTGACCATAGTAGGTTCGAAATCTTGTTGTTTTTCATCAGGTGGTTTAGAATTTTTGTTTGTTGAATGCTTTAAAGTTTACAATTCCTTCTTCAATGCTGATTAATTAAAATCTTATAGTTTGACGACATCAGTTTGTGTAATTATTTTGTTTTAAACTATTGTATGAGAAAGCATTTACCTCTAAGGTTTGATTTTTTATTCCAATTTAAGTGAATATGTCGGAGGATGCATAAACTTAACTATAAGTTCAATTTTCGTCTTCCAAGATCAGACAATAGAAAAGATACAACTAAACATTGATGTCCCTCTATGGCTCTCTTTAAAGATAAAATTCCTTAAAAAGTTGTTTGGTTGTATTCTTAAAGGAGATTCATCCTTATATCCAAATCCAAAGACAAACAGACAAGATTTTCTAAAAATTTGGTTCGCAACATTCTTAAAGGAGAGCAATTATTGAGATTCCTCCTAATCTCCATGGATAAGCGAAAAAAGACCAGTTAACCCCACAATTTACTAAGGACACGTATGCTTCTGATTGCCTAAGGCTCAATTATTGTAGCCTTTTTTCTGTTTCTATTTAAGGGATGCCTTGGCCCTTGCTCTTGTCTAATGCGTGTAATCTTCTTCTTCTTCTTCTTTGCGCCAGAGTAATCATTTACTTCTATAGTAAATATTTACTATAAGAGAATTTACTCTTGTAGTAAAGTACATGTATAATTGTTTATTAATGATTAGTAAATATTTACTACTTCAATTTTTTCTCTCGTAGTATATATTTACTACAAGTGCAATTGTTTACTAATATAGTAAATATTTAGTACTATATCTCATCATTGTTCTTATCATTTACTCCCATCGTAAATAGTTACTACAAGAAAACTTACTCTTGCAGTATATATTTTTCATAAGTTTAATTCTTTATTTTCAGTAGTAAATATTTATTTTAGGACTGGCAATTTTTTACACGATAACCCGTTTATGGTAATAACCCGAACATGACACGATTAACTTATATAGATTTAAGATTATCCAAAACTTATACTCAAATCAAAATCAACGTGACCCGAAAATGACACGGCTAACCCGAATTGTCACCCCTAATTTATTTCTTGTAGCAAATATTTACAAGTGTAATTGTTTACTAACATAGTAAACATTTACTACGTAAATATTTAGTATTGTGGTTGCAGAGTGATCGTTTATACTCCATAATAATTGTAAATTAATAGCAAAGTTCTCTTAGGTCCCTCGCAAACAAATTTTAAACACTAAGGGATCGTTGGCAACCTAATTCCAAGGCTTGAAATTGAAATTGGAAGGCCAATTTTAATTCCGTGGAATTATAATTGCCTTTCCAGTTTAAAATTGGGTTGTCAAAGGGACCATAAAGGAATTTTGACAAATTTTAAATGCTTAGTTCCACTAATTCTCTTCTTATCTAACTAGTGGACCTAATAGTAGATTATCCTTAAATGTTTAAAAATTGTAAACTAGGGACCTAATTGTATATTTATAGAGTAGAGGAAACTGACCTACACGGTTGAATGATATGAGAGGAGCAAAAACAACAAGGGTGGTGAGAAGCATTAGGGATGAACGTGTTGTCCACCATTGTTGGCCAAACCATTCTTGCATCACACCTGAATGGTATACACCATCTGACCAAGTTCCGGACAGCACATCTCCTGTAACAAAAAACCACAATTCCAACATCACACAATACACCACTAAGTATAAACTGAAACCTTTTGTATGAATTGGAGACATTCCAAAAGGGGATAAGTGAGTTTTAATTTCAATACCGATGATGATCATATAAACAACGAGCAGGCCGAGGTTATTGATTATAATGCCGATCTGCAGTAAATTTCGGCCAGGGCCGCCAAAGGTGTCGCCCACAAGAGCAGAGTAAGAGGAAACTTTAGCAGCTTTGCTGAATCTGAGAATGATGTGGATCGAAGATTGTGTTAAGAATGCAGCTAATATGATGAAAATGAGTCCAGGGATTAAGCCCAATTGTTTGAGGGTAGCTGGGAGGGCCATGATACCGGCGCCGACTATTGTGGTGGAGAGGTTGAAGACGGCGCCGGAGAATGAGGCGCCGACGAAGGTGTCGTGTTTTGTGGGGAGGAGTGGCGGGCTACGCCGGTACTTGGGCATTTTGGTGGGTTTTTTTTGGAAATTTTGGGGTCGTGATGAAAAGAGGAAGAGTTAACGTTAGGGGAGTTTATAGAAATTTACGCGGGAATTAACGTCGTGAAAGTGACAATTACCGGACCTATTATTCCACGGCCCACTTGATATAGTTGGCTTTTCATGCTTTACTGCTGTTCGCCGACCTATCCTATAAACACTGGAGTCGGGGCACAATAAAATTCAAATGAAAGTTTTTTAATTTTTCTTCTCAAAAGGTTGTGTGACCATGAAAAGACTTCGCTATGGATCTTTAAAGGTGAATTATACATTAACCAACTTAAAAAATCTATATTTATACCTCTAATATAATAGTATTAGAGATTTTAATAAAAGTTAATACACTTTAGACTTTTTTCTCTCACTCTGAGTTTGTTTGGAAGTTTTATTTTGAAGAGAAAAGAAAACAAATAGAGGGAAATTATGTTTTCTTTTTATCGTTTGGCAGTTTACACAGAAGAGAAAGTGTTGTTTTGTCATTTTCCATCGTTTGGGAGTTTAAAAGGAGAGAAAAAAAATAAAAAAAATTATCTTCCTTTCTTTTCAAAACGTTCCTTCCAAATCGAAAAAAAAATGGAGATAAAGGAAAGTTTTCTAAATAATGTACCTTATTTTTCTTAAAAAAGTTATTTTCCTTCTAACTCCCAAACACTAGAAAAGAAAATTATTTTATCTTCCTTCTTACATCCTTTCTCTTTTCTTCCTTTCTTTTCTCTCTTATAAATTTTTCTTTCTTTTCTTTTCTCTCCTAATAAAATTTTTCTTTCCTTTCCTCCCTCTAAAAAAACTCCCAAATAAGTTGTATGCGTTCTTCACCTCCTTTGAGAGACTTTAATAACAATTAATACACCTTACACTCTTTTCTCTCACCGTATGGGTTCTTCACACCCTTTGAGAGACTTTATCCATTCTTTCATTGATAAAAGAAAAAATTATTAGTAACCCAATAGTCTATCCGCTTGCATTCACATATAATCGTTTCAAATACCAAAATTCCTAATTGTAAATCTCTCCATAATATTTTCCCCATTTTTCAGCACTTTTATTCCCCACTAAACTTTTTCTTATTCCCACAATCATTCTCTGTAGCTAATATTTGTTTATGTTCACATCTTCATTTTTTATCTCCAATTTGTTTATATTTATACCAATTTGTATTTTTTTATCTAACAATCGTGTCATCTTCTTTGCCACTTACATCACTCCTGAAGCTTACACTTCGCCGTGGAGGGACGTTAATATCAATGTAATAGAATCAGGGAGCCGACCTACCAGTGCATTTCAACTAGTACGTCGGCCTACCTGGAAAATCAAGGTCAGAATCGAGGAGGAAGCTGAGGACTCAGTTATGTGAGATGAACATTATGTTGCCGGCGAGGGTTAGGGATGATTTAGAGGAGAAGATTCTCAAAAAAGTGGAGGTAAGGGAGATAATGAAGACAGTTCATTAGTGCTTGCCCATTTTTCTAATTCGTCCCAGATCCCGTCAGTGTGATTTAATTGTTTTGGGTTGATATATATATGTATGAAATTGGATTGAAATTTGTTTGCTTTTGTTTTGGTTAGCTGAATATATATATATACAGTACTGCTCTTGTGCGATTATTGTTAATATTATTTTCTTTTTTTTTGTATCACACCACGTGGTGTCCGGATCAACTTTAAGCGCACCTCGACTAATTCACATTCGCGGTTCGTGGCTTCCGTTGGACAAGTATTATTTTGACAGTGTCAGGGATCGAACTGGGGACCAAACTCAATCCATCCCCAAGACTGTTCCAGTGGCAACCTTATACTACTGGACTAAGAGGCTTGATTAATATTATTTTCTTTCATAATTGGTTCATCAACACTCTCCTCCTCAACCAATGACAATACCATTGTCACCTTTGGCACACAATGATTTGTTAGAGTTGTTTGATGATAAATATATAAAATAATTTTAAACAAAAGGGTTTTTTATTTTTTGTAAATCGAATCGAAAAATGTTAATGTTGATTTAAACATTGTGCTAAAAATATTGGTATATATTCTTATGTGTAGAGATGGGTTGATGTTATGTTTTTGTGAGTCGTGATAGAAAAATAATATTATTTAATTTCTTATATTTTTTTTTAACAGAAGAGGATATTAATCCCCTAAATTTTATAAAAATGAGAAAAAGCCTCTCCTAAACGGCTTAACAATCTAAAAACACTACACTTATTTAGAACATCTAATGCTAGGAATACCTAATATATCCATATTAAAAGCTCCTTTAGCAAGAATAGGAAGATCATAGCAAGAATAGGAAGCTCCTAGTATATCCATACTAAAAACACTACACTTGGATTCTTTTGAAGAGGAAGCAAATTTTGCTAAGGCATCTGCTACATTGTTTTTTTCCCTCCAAATGTGATGAAATTGAATGCCATTGTCTTTAATAAAAGCTTTTATCTCTATTATTGTTTCTTTCACTTCCCAATGAGGTTTCCACTGCTCTGAAATCATCATGATCACTGCTTTGGAGTCTGATTCAAGAGTAACATTTGAGTAGCCTTTGTTAACTATCCATTGAAGACCTGCCTAAATAGCTTTAATCTCAGCCTTTAAAGAAGAAGATTGACCAATTGAAAGAGCAAAAGCAAACAAGAATTTTCCATTGTGACCTCTGAATATGCCTCATATACCACTGACACCTGGGTTACCAATGCTTGATCCATCCACATTAAGCTTAATGAAACCATCTGAAGGTCTTTCCCATCGAACAATCTGAAATTGCTACTGCTTTAAATTGATTCTGAAATTGAAAATATCTTGAATTTTGGAAGATAAAACCAAAGGACCTGCAAAGGAATTATTAGAGAAAACATTTGAGATAGTGTGAATAATTTGAGATATGATTTTGCCTTCCTTCATCTCCTCATTTTCAAACAAACTTTGACATCTAGCTTTCTAAATTTCCCATAATATCACCGGAGGGATAATCTAAAAAAAGCTTTTTGAAAACTTCCTCTAGCTTTAGATAACCACCAAGCCATCAGCATGGCATTGATAGACTGAAACGATGGAATCACATCAGTTAAGTTGAGAACAAATTTCCAAACTTCCTGGGCAATCTTCCCTTCAAGGAACAAATGCTTCATAGATTCTATATTGGTCTTACAGCAAAGGCATCTCAAGCAATACGCGATTCCAACTCTCTGAATATTATTATTAGTGGGGATGGATTTTCTGATCAATTTCCTACCAAAGATTGATATTTTAAAAGGAATAAAAGAAGACCATAGCAGTTTCCAACTATAAGAGCTCACTGCAGATCTTCTACACACTTGGAAAGCAGATTTTATGGAAAAAATACCATCAGGAGAAGGTTTCCAAATCACCTCATCAACAACAGTCTTTTAATGTTTTGCAACCTCTTCTTGAACTCTTCTAATTCTTTTAATGACATGAGATCCAGTAACACCATATTGTAAAGAATTCTTATATTTATTCCTCATGAATCTGCCCCACAGCCCGTTAGAATGGTTAACCCTCCAAGCAAGCTTAAAAGAGAAACATTTATTCACATCATTAATATCTCTCATGCCTAATCCTCCTTCTTCAGTTGGAAGGCACAAATTTCCCCACTTTATCCAAGCTTTTTTTTTTACCTCTAATAGAATCTGAACCCCAAAAAAATTTGCTAAAAATAGAGTGAATTCTATTTATAACAGATATAGGAGGATTCAAAGCTGCTAAGGTATAAATATGAATGGAAGCTAGAATATGCTTGATCAAAACTAACCTACCTGCAGATGATAAAAACTTAGTTTTTCAACCCAAGAATTTAATTCTGATCTTTTCAATCAAATCAGAATAAAAAATAGCCTTATTCCTGCCAGCAAAAAGAGGACAACCCAAGTAGACTAAAGGCAACTTCTTAGATTTCAGACCCAAGACATTAGAAATTTGAATCTTCCTCACCAACGAGAGACCTTCAGATACTGTAAATCTACTTTTATCCCTGTTTAGAGATTGACCTGATGATTTCTCATATTTGATCAAAAAGTTCATAAGGTTTTGCAGACTTCTCTTCCTCCCATTAACAAAGATAATCACATCATCAGCAAAACTTAGATGAGATATTAAAAGGCTACTAGGAGGATGAGAAAAAGGACCAATCTTCTTAACCTCAACTAAGTGATTTTAACCTCTAGAAAGAACTTCTGCCATGATAATAAAAAGAGAAGGGGATAATGGATCTCCTTGTTTTAAACCTCTAGAAGATTGAAAAAAAACTAAAGGCTTGCCCTTTATAAGAATAGAGAACCAATTATTGTGACACCCCGCCTAATTAAATACCGGGCGATCACTCCTTTATTAAATTAAAATCAAGGCGAACAGTTGGTTCATTCTCAGCATCACTGTCGTTAATGACAATCTTTTCCAATTAAACACCCTAAATAATTAAGTTAAGTGTCAAACCATTTAAAACCTTATTTCCATTCTATTAAATCCAATTATAAAACCTTTAACCATTTACATTTTTAAGAGTCACACATTAAGAATGAGAATAGAAATGAACATTCCAGAATTTAATCATCAATAATAAATCCCAACATTTACAACACTAAAGAAAAACATCCTGACAGTAATAAATCCTGAAATAAAAATACTGAAAGTAAAAATTTACAATCTGACAACACCAACTAAATAATAGAAAGAGGGCGACACATGCCACTGCTGGATAAAACTGAACTAGGAGTAGAGTCAATAATGAGGTCGTCTAATCAATGGCCAGCAACTCCCACAAAAGCTACAGCGCGTTCCATCCAAGAATTCCAAGTAAGACGCCCCTGTGGCTGGGCACCTGTAATACATATATATATATATACACAAGAGAGAAGAGGTGACAACAAACGGGTCAGAGCCCGAATGTAAAGCAGTTTGAAAATAGTTTAGCAAGTATTTAAAATGCTACCGGCTAATGCAACAGTCATATTAGTATGCGACACTCTCTTGAGAATTCTCACCTCTCATCTAGTGTGCACATTTATCGTACTAATGAACCCCATCTCTCTCTCTCTAACTTATTCTCCATAAGTTTTAACACGCGGAATTAAGGTTATGATATTCACATTTAGAAAATCTAACTCTTTAAGATTTCTTACGTTATTTAGAAAAATTCCGTATTGTAATAACGTTTTCGAATAATTACAGTGAAGTTGATGAATTTCATACTTTACTTAACTATTATTTTACTCAGTAGAAAGTTCTCATATAGTTACACGTATATATATATATATATATATTTGTTTCTCGAATAATATATATATATATACCAACAGCACCCCACATAAAATCTATGGTGCTAGACTTCCATATATAAGTATATATATACCATTCACTCATAAACTATATATATACTAAAGGCACCCCACATAAATTCTATGGTGCTAGACTTCCATATATAAGTATATATATACCATTCACTCATAAATTATATATATACTAACGGCACCCCCACATAAAATCTATGGTGCTGGCATACTTTGCTATCAAGTCCTCGTATCACACAAACTAAGGGAAATACTAGTTCGGAATCACTCTCGAACTGTATTAACACAAACACAAACAACATTGAGGCGAAGCATAGATTCCAAGTCTCTAAGAGGTCAGTACATACCCTCACGCCTCTTAGGACCGTCTGAACTATCGATTCGATAGCATGTACCAAGGATGTCTATCTTCTAGGGTACGAGTCAATATCCCCCATAAAGGTCACATCGAGATAAGACTGTCCCAGCGCGGTAACCTCAGGGATAGCAAGTAGCGCGGGTACGATTTTTACACAGAAATAATATATATGCACAATCACACCGTCATATATAAATATGTATTCACATCCACATTATTAAATTAGGTACTCTCACGACCCAAAATTATCATTATCCGTTATTATACGTTTTACTCAATTATATCGTATAACGGCCTCATTCTTCTTTATTCTCGTAATTAAGTCATTTTCAACTCACTTCTCGTCTCTCGAAGTATTTCCTTTATCCAAGTGCAATTTCAGTAGGCCCTCTCTTGCCCTCTAATCCAACTTAATAGATGTTCCAATTATTTAATCACCACACGTATGATTTCTTAAGTATGAAAGTCTCCCCGTTTACCCTTAATTTCCATTCACATTAAAGTTCCACTTTATGGGATTATCTTGACCCTACTGGTCCTCTTTATGTTCCATTATATTCTAGCAACCCTAACCAAGGTTTACTACTCATAAAATCGGATTAAGCTAACACGAGCAAAAATGCAGTTTTCCCAAGAGGGTCGATCGATCGATGCTCTGGGCTCGATCGATCGATCAAGCAGTTATGTAGATTCTGCAGCCAACCCAGTTACGAGATTCTCACCCCAAACTCCTCCAAATCATCATGTTACAGTCCCAAACTCCCAATCAATTATACTATAAGTGTTGTATACCCATTTAAACAATTTCCTACGTAACACATGCGAATTTTCCTCAAGAATCATAGGTTAAAAAGGGGCAAATTCTACATAATTCTTATGAACCCTAATCTTTACTTTAACTTAATCTCTTTCATTCTTTTTCCAGATTTTCTATCTCTAATATCATGGAATTTCGTGGCTCATCCTCTATATGTGAAATGGGTTTTCAGAAATATGATCTCTAACATTATAACATGAAATATGTGTCTCCAATTTATGTTTTTCTTCAAGAATACTAATCTAATTAACCTAAGACTAATATAAAAGGATGCATTAACTTGGTAAAAGCAAGATAGATACTTGCCTGGAAAATTTCAGTTCTGATTTGTGGACGATTTTGGTATGGTTGTGTTCCCCGTCGCGCGATCTACGCGTTGGTGGTGACGGCGGTGCAATCGGAGGTGTTCTTGGCCTAGAACCCCTTGGAGAGCTTCTCCTCTTCCTCTTCAATGGCTGTCATTCGTTTTTTGTTTGTGTTTACCCTAGAAGATAACATTTCCCATATGATATAACCCTATAAAATTCGTGGGTTTAATTACCCATAATTACGAAATGTCCAAAACGCCCTCCCGGGGTACTAATTAGGCCTAAAAACGCCCCGAGACCCAAACTAAACCCCCGGGTACACTTTTCTGACTATCTCGACCCTTTCGGACGCGTTGGCGCACTCAAAACGACCATACGAACAACCTATAAAATATTCACTTTTATTAATCCACATTTAGTTCCGACACGACATGGGCGCGTCCCGACTTAAATTTCCACAATTGTCATTCACACGTGACAATATTATAAAAATAAATCTCATATATTACTATACTCATCCAGTAATATTCAAAAAATAACAAATTTCCAATAATTACTAACTCTCGTCACGCTAGTAAATATTTAAAACAACATTCCGGATTAAAATTAAATTAATTTATCTCAATTGAATTTAATAAATCCCATAATTTAAAAGCTATAAAAATACGGGGTATTACAATTATTATATATCAATCTCCAAATGAAATCAATGAAGGTTTCATTAAAACCAAATATTTTAAGCACTTTAAGAAGGAACATCCAAGACACTCTATTATATGCTTTCTCCATGTCCAATTTAATGATCACATTAGATCCATGACTTTTCCTATTGAGCAGACTAACCATCTCACGAGCTAAGAGGATATTATCTTGGATATTTCTATCCTTGATAAAACCACTTTGATTTTGGGATATGATGAGAGGAAGGATATGACTAATTCTAGAATTGAGAATTTTAGAAATAATTTTTTGAGAGAAGTTCCCAAGACTAATAGGTCTGAATTGAAAGCATTTCAAAGGATTCTTAACTTTGGGAATAAGGACCACATTAGTAGCAGACCAACTTTTAGGAATGGTATTACCAATAAAGAAAGATTGCACAGCTCTAACCAATTCATTCTTAATAATCTCCAAGCAGGAGATATAAAAAGCTCCACTGAATCCATCAGGTCCAGGAGAACTATCCTCATTTAACTGATTAATGGCAACAAAGATCTCCTCTTCTTTAGGTAACTGGGAAAGTTTTCCATTCATCTCTTCATTAATGAAACTTGGAATAACATCCAATAAAGATTCATCAATATCAACCAAGTCAGCACACCATCTATCAGTAAAATGTTGGACAAAAATATCAACAATTTTAATAAGGTTCTCCTTCAAACAAAGATTCTCATCTTTGATTTTGAGGATAGCCAACTTACTTGTACTAGCTTTTACTGCAGTATAGAAAAACTTAGAGTTTTTATCTCCCTCTTTAAGCCATTTGATTTTAGATTTTTGTCTCCAGAAAACCTCTTCCTGCTTCAAAACTTCTTCAAGCTTGATTATAGAATTCTGCACCTTCACTCTATTTGATTGAGATGGATTAATCTCAAATTCATGCTCCATAGCTAACACATCATCCTCCAAGTCATGAATGTTCTGAAATAAATTTTTAAAAGTTTTTTTATTCCACACCTTGAGGGTAGCCTTCAATCTTTTCAGCTTTACAGAAAAATAAGACATAGGATTACCATATGACTGATCTGACCAAACCTGGCTAACAAAAGGATTAAAAGATTTGTGGGAAATCCACATCTTCTGAAAGATAAAAGGTCTAGGAACAAGGTCCAAATGACTTCTAATGGAAAGGATGAGAGGAGAATGATCATTACACCTCTTACACATGTGAGTAATAGAGCAATTCTGAAATGTAGAGGACCATTTGAGATTGACCAAAGCCCTATCAAGCCTAGCACTGGTGGCATCTTCATCAACTCTAAAATTAGACAAAGTATATCGAGAACCATGGTAGCCCAAATCAAAGAGCCCATAATAATTTACACAATCTTTGAAATCTTCCATAGACTGAAAATCAATAGAATTACCCCCTACTTCTTCTTGTTGACATGACACCACATTAAAATCTCCAATAAATATTTGAGGCAAAACTCTATAATTAGAGGAAATAAACTCCAGCTCACTCCACAAGTGTCTTATCTCCTCTGCAGTATGTTTAGCATATACCACAGTAATAATCACATCACTCACCATATTCTCATATGAAATTTTCAAGGACATAAATTGCTCTTCATTCAACAGGACCTGAACTTTCATCATATCCTTCCAAAAGAACCAAATTTTATTGGATTTATTGACAGCAACTTCATCAAAATTCCACTTCATCAAAAAATTATTAATTTTGAGACAGTCCACCTTTGGCTCTATAATAGACATAAGTGGCAATTTGAAATCCTTAATGAATTTTTTAATCCTTCTATTTGTTAGCTTGTTAGCCACCCCACGAGCATTCCAACTTAAGAAGTTAATCATTGAGCCAGTTGATAGGAATTCCTCCTCGGGATTTTCCTTTCAGATCTTGTAATCCTCCTAAACATAGAATATTTTGGGGTTAACTTCACTTGGTTTTCTTCTACAACCCTTGTATCCACTTGATTCAACTCTTCAACCTTCTTCTTGCTAAGTCTTTGCTTCTCTTGATAGGCTTGCCATTTCCCGTCAAAACAATCAGAGAAAATTTGGAGTTCCTCCTTCATCACATAACATCCTTTCTTCTTGCTTTCAGAGTCTGAATTATAATACTTCTTCTTGGCTAGATGAACTTCATACTCTGGAAGATCTGTGGCTTTAGGGGATAGGTTCAATTCATTAACAATAAAAGGCTTCTTTATGAGATATCTCGCAATGGTGAATTTTTTGGATATGTTGAGAAATAAGGGCTGATGTCTTGGAAACAGGAGACTTATTGATAGGTTGAGGGCTTTGGTCGTGGATGTGAGGCAGGGGAAAAGAAGGGTTGGAAAAGTTAGAGGAGTTAAGGTTTGAAGTTCAACTATCTTGGTACTTTGGATTGAAGGGAGGTCAATAGGAGGATTAATAATGGCTTTTGAAGATAGAACTTCTGATGGAGGATTCTTTTTTTGGGCTTGGTTAACTAAATTGATAGATCTTGAAGGTTTATTGGTATTGGCTTGAAAAGGTCTGGGTGTGGTTTTATTATTTTTGGAGGTGTCATTGTTACCATCTTTATTCACATCGTTGATCTTATTTAAAAAAATACAAGCTTTTTCCTGATGACCTTTCTTCATACAGTGTTTACAATATTCAGGGAGATTTTCATAGACAACTTCTTGCCAAAAACTAGTGTCTCCTACCCCAATCCATACCCTTATTAGCATAGTTTGGATCAGATCCATTTCTATGCAGTCTCTCGCTAAACTCGGTCTCGTATGGGAGATAGTTGAAGAATCCATCTTTAGGGGCTTACCAATCAAGTGGGCAATAGAGAATAAAGAAGATTTAGCAAATAGGTGTATAAGTAGGTTAGGGAAATTGATCCATACAGGAACCAAGGAGATTTCTTCTTCTACCTTCCACAATGGAGACCATTTGAATGTTCGCGTTGGGAATCTACTAAGAAACCACACCTCTTTTGTCCACAGTCTAACAAAATCTTCTTCACAATTTAATCTAAATAAGACATGTTTGTTATCTAACAACCTAACAGTACATTCTTGTTTCAGATCAAATAAAAGAACTTTCTTATAAATCTCATCCATACTGGGCCTGCCATGTGAGAACTTTCATATTATCGAAAGCTTAAAAGGTTCAGCTAATACCTCGACATCTTCTTGAGAAAAAAGAACTGCAGGTTCTCCTTTATACATAGAAGGAGTCTTGAGTTCACTACACCAAAAACAACAATTTGGCACACCTTGATATTAAAAATCTGGCACAGTTTAAAGCTGTGCCAGATTCTGGCACGGTTTAATGATAATCTGGCACACTTTTAAACAGTGCCAAAATTTGGCACTGTTTAAAAGTGTGCCAAAATTGGATACGTTTTCCTAAAATATAAAATACCCTAAAAACAATTCACTTAACTCATTTCCCTCTCACACTCTCTCATCTTACTCTCATTCCCAAACCTTCTCGCTCATCTATCCCTCTCTAAAAATTGAGTTTTATTTGATCCTTAATGGTGAATTTGTCTCTCAAAAGATTTCCATTCTCGCTTAATTATCTCTCCTACTTCGATGTTCCTTCCTCCACCCCTCTGACCCTTTAACACTCGACACACGTTTTCCCCATGACCTAGAGCCCATTTTTTGTTCTCACATATCTGCAGTTAAGGTACTAGATTGTCCATCTTTGTTTTGATTTTCCTTATTTTGTAATTTTTTTGAATTACAGATCTACTTATTTTCTATATTGATATAGATTTCTCGTCGTCGAGAAACAAGTTGAAGAAGGGTATTGGAATTGGTTGGGTTTGGATGATTTAGGGATTTTTATTGGTTGTTAATGCAGTTTTGAGGAATTTCATCTTTTTCTCTCACACGGGTATTGTAGATTTCCCACACTGAGGTATTCTTCCTTTTTTCTAAATTCTACTTGATTTCTTTGGTGTCTAAGTGCTCGAGGATTTGATTTACTAATTCTGTTAATATTGTTTCACGTTATAAGCTTCCGTTAATTGATTTGATATGGGTTTGAACAAAGTTACATCAGTTATCTCTTTGTCTGAATCAAGGTTCATTGCAGATTTGGTTCACCTACACCGAGCTCTGGTATTTCATAACCTAGGTTAGTTATTCTCATAGAATATTTATTGGGTTTGTTAATTAAAATTATCTCATGTTTATCATTATGAATGATTTTTTACCTTTTGATTTTGTTTTTACAAATTCATTGCATCTCATTAGATGCACACATGTATACACATTATTTCCTCTGATCTGCTTTTTTAGGCAAAATGAAATTAATGATCCGTGCATGAAATATGCGGGGGTAGAAGATGAACGTGTGAGTATTTACCTTTTTTCAAAATTTTAAGAAGTTGTCTTTTATTTTGATCTTAATCCATTGCTTCCATTCAATTATTTTGATCTAAATCGTCTTTTATTTTAAAGTTTTACTTTTTATCTTTTTTAGTTTTGTTTATGTTCTAGGGTTCGTTTCTATAAATACTTATTTCTTCTTCTATTTTTCCGGTTACAAATTCATATATGTGGAGTTTAATTGGGAAATGATTAATTTGATTAGTTGAGTTATGATTGTTCTTGGAAGTGGTTTGTGTTGAGATGAAAACCCATGCGAAATATCACATTACTCGGGACAGGTGTGCTTATTTTCGATATATTATTGACATTGAAAATGTTCTTTATTTTCGATATCACATTACTCGGCACCTGTGCTTCATAGCTAATATGTTAGTGTTGATGATACCATTAATACTTCTTTACTTTACTCTCCCTATTAAGTTTTTGGAAGTAGCATTAGTACATCAATCGTCAGTTTTCTTTTTTTTTCTTTTTTTTCAGTCATTGGTGATGCAAACAACCGCAAAATCAATAATAAATTTAACAGAACCATTGAGCATTCAATATCAGCATCACGGATTTGAAGAATGAAGGTACTATATGTTTAATCTGGTGTGTCCACAATTTTATCTCTTATTTATACTGTATTTATATCCTTTATTTTATTATTAGGGTTGTTTATGTTTTACTTTTTAGGCACATTTGTATCTGACTGACTAAAGTTTTTCGAAGAATAATCAATCTCGTATTGTTCAATGGCTCTGATAGGAACGAGGGTAGAGTTAGATACGAGGAGGAAACTATCATATCGTTGTTGGTGATGCTGAGAATGTTGCTACAGAGTATCTTTAACAACCGCGGTAAGAGTATTTTAATTATTTTACAATTATGCCATGTATTTTGAAAAAGGTATCTAGTTACAGGGACTTAATTTAGAAAAGGAAAAAAAAATATGCATCTTACACTAGAAAATAAAAGTCAAGAACTTAAAGGCCCATTTTTTTGTATTATTAAAGGGGAACCTTCCCTGAGGGTTTGAAAGGTTTTGACTTGACCTGTTGAAATTTGGGAATTACTTGCTGAAATTTGTGGTGCTATCAATGCCTTCTGTTTTGTAACATCATAGCACAAAACATCATTTTCTCCTTGCATTTAATTATACATACGAGTAAGCTTTTTTTAATAAACTGAGAAAAGACGTGTGGGGTAATAAAAGCCTCTCCTATGAGAAGTTTTAAGTATTCGAACTGAGATTTTCAATTCATTTATTTAGACAGGAATTTGAGCAATGAGGCCTATATGAATAATGACACACCCTGCATTTTCAACCTCTCTCTTTATTCCATCCTCTTTTATCATATATGAACCAAAAAATAATCAGAACAAATGATGAAGTAAAGTCAATTTTGAATAGGTTTTAATTTTATTCCTTCTTGCTTGTGAATAGGTTTTCTAAGTGGGAATCGTTGCAAAACTTGGAGCCACTCTCGCAATATATCCCTTGTTGGTTGCCAATGTAAAATCATGTATATCTTTCTTTATAGATAAAAATTATGACAATCCTAGTAAAAAGATAACACGTGAAACTAATAAAGATAATAATAAAGAATCATATATAGTCATAACATACTCCTCCCCCCCCCCCCCCCCCCCTCTTAAGTTCATAACAACATCCTATCCAAATATACGAAAGAGTGCTTCTTGTGTCCATGTAATAAGAGAAGTATCTTATTGGACATTTTAAGTTCTTTTCTTTTCCTTTTCACTTTCTTTCGGGCCAAATGAGGGACAATATAATTTGAACCATGATGTCCAGCTCTTGCCCGTGACAGGCCAGGTCACTAATAGGCCAGGACACGGTTCCAAATGACAACTAAAAACTCAAGTTACCTCTCATCTTTTTCATTCTTTTTTACTCTGTATGAACAATGCCTAGGGGCTGTGCAAGCTACTGCCATGTGGTGCTGAAATAGGCCGACGACCATTTAAAACAAGCAGAAACAAGCAGACCTTTTAAAACTGTGGAGATGGTGGAGTTATGGTTGTAGGTTGTGCTCCTCTTCACTGATTCGTTTCAAAGGTATAACTAAAAAAGTTTTGATATAATACTTTTTTTCATTTCTCTCTGAGTTCAGTTTATCATTTGGCAATATATATGCTGATATATGTTCGGTTGATACATTTCTTTTTGAGTTCAATTATGGTTGTAGGTTTCCAGAAGCACTCTTCCCTTTTTAAGGCAATATTCAGCTTTGCCTTTGCCACATATAAGTCACTTCTAGTGCTTTAATTAGGATCAAGCTCAAAATCATTTTCTTTGATAATCACTTGGTCTTCCAAATCCTTAACATTCTGGAAAATATTTTTAAAATGACTGGTGTTCCACTCCTTAAGGCAGCCTTTGAGTCTTTCGAGTTTTTGAGCAAACTAATTCATTGGGGAAGCAACCAACGGGACTGACCAAGACTCTTTCACAACAGTATGAATGTTATAATCCACACACCACATATTGAGGAAGTTGAATTGTTTGGGGGAAGTTTTGATTGAGATCAAGAGAGGACTATGATCAGAGCAATTTTTATGCAAATGAGTGATGTATGATTTGGGAAAGTCAATCAACCATTGAAAGTTTGCAAGCCTCCTGTCCAATCTGCTGAAAGTAATGTCAATCACCCTATTATTTGTCAAAGTAAACCTTAAACCTGAGAATCCAAGATCTACTAAATCACTATAAGAGATCATGCCATTAAAATCTTGACTAACATTTAAATCTAGATCACTACCCCCAGTTTTTTTCTCTCCAGTAACAAGGGTTGATGAATTTGAGAAGCTTGGTCTTCAAGACTAGCCCACAGAGGTCTCCTATCTCCAGTAGTTCAATTTGTATAAACAATAGCAGTGAACATTATTTTTTAATATATTGCCAGTCTATTTGAATACACAGATAATGATCTTCATCTCTAACCACTGAGATAGCAATCTCACTGGTCTTTAAGAACCATATCTTATTGGATCAAAAGGAATTTTCTTTGATTTCTTGGATGGCTTAGATTTCTTGAAGTTTTCTGTGGAGTTTGATGGCCACTATTTTGTGCTAGACTTTTTTCATATGATGCAGTTAGACTTGGAGACAGGTATGCAGCAACCCATTGCTTGAATTGACAAAGCAGGGAACTATTTTTTTCCCAAAAATCTTTTCTAAACTTAGAGTTGGAGACAGTTATGCAGCAATCCACCTTCTGTGTTTTTCTTCAAATGATTATTAAGATATTTGTGTCTTCCATTTCTAATCTCTGATTTTCTTGAAGTGTACAGGTTATGTGGATCTAGAACGTGGAAGTGCCTGAATGCCAATCGCAAGATAGTATATATGATGTGTACATTAAGCTTGTCTTTTTTATTTAGCTTCTGTAATGACGTGTACATTAAGCTTTATGACAGACTCAAGCTATGCTATACATATTTTAACTTCTGCGAGTGTTGCATCATTCGCAAGGCTATGCAAGTCCCTCAAAGTATACTTCGATTAACTGTCGATATTACAAGTTGGGTTTGAAATGCTGCCACAGTTGTATTCCACTCTGACTTGAAACTCATTCTTTAAAATTTCCCAAGCATCCTTTGACTTAGTATCACCCATGGTTCATTTTGTATATATGTTTATGTATACATCTTTAAATTTTCCCAGCTGAAAGACTTAAAATTTCCCTACCATTTCTCACTTGAAATGTTTTTCCATTGCAGGTTGGTTCAATAATAGGCAAGGGTGGGAAAACTATTAAGAATCTGCAGACGAGATCAGGGGCACGGATTCAGGTAGTTGATATCATATTACCTTGCTCTGAATTCTATAAAAAAAATAAAGTATACAATAAAAGAATTCTCAATGAATGCAATAAAAGTTACGGCATTTTTTAATCGATTATAATAGAATGATTGAACCCCGTTGAAGACTTCTGAGTGTCTTAGGAACATGAGGATACTAAATGAGGACAATTTTCCATAATATTTGGCAAATCAACGATATTATTCAACAATTTTCCATAATTCACCTACCTTAGGAACTGACCGCGTAGTCCCGGGTCTCCCGGTTTGAAAGTATGACGATAATTTGCAAAAATCACACTTAAACTTAAAAACAAGCCGTTAAAAGGAGAAAACCCAAACCAGCCCCCAAATGACCCCGTAGGGGGCACGAACACCTCGCACGGGACCAATGTAACTTGTAGGAACTGATCGCGTAGTCCCAAGTCTCCCGGTTTGAGAGTATGACGATAATTTGTAAAAATAACACTTAGACTTAAAAACAAGCCGTTAAAGGGTGAAAACCCAAACCTACCCCCAAACGACCCCGTAGGAGGCACGAACACCTCGCACGGGACAATGTAACTTGTAGGAACTGACCGCGTAGTCCCGGGTCTCCCGGTTTGAGAGTATGACGATAATTTGCAAAAATCACACTTAGACTTAAAAACAAGCTGTTAACGGGTAAAAACCCAAACCTGCCCCCAAACGACCCCGTAGGGGGCACGAACACCTCGTACGGGACCAATGTAACTTGTAGGAACTGACCGCGTAGTCCCGGGTCTCCCGGTTTGAGAGTATGACGATAATTTGCAAAAATCATACTTAGACTTAAAAACAAGCCGTTAAAGGGTGAAAACCCAAACCTGCCCCTAAACGACCCCGTAGGGGGCACGGACACCTCGCACGGGACCAATGTAACTTGTAGGAACTGACCGCGTAGTTTCGGGTCTCCTGGTTTGAGAGTATGACGATAATTTACAAAAATCGCACTTAGACTTAAAAACAAGCCGTTAAAGGGTGAAAACCCAAGCCTGCCCCCAAACGACCCCGTAGGGGGCACGAATACCTCACACGAGACCAATGTAACTTGTAGGAACTGACCGCGTAGTCCCGGGTATCTTGGTTTGAGAATATGGCTGTAATTTCCACTCATATATGTACTTTTTTAGTTTGAGTAAATCGTTTTTTATAAATTATTGGGTTACTAATATCGTATCTTTTTTGTATCCTATTTTTTTTGCAGGATAACCATTTATCGTTGGCATTTATTCATGTTGAACACACAGGGAACTCAATGGTTTACAACAAGGGGTTTATTCATGATTCCATTTTTTGTGTCATGGTCGTGCGGTCTTTTGTTGTTTTATTGTTAACTTTTATGGCCGCGTGGGCTTTTATAAGTTAATTGTCATATTTTGTGACCGTGCGGGCTTTATGTTAGGCAGGTTTTGTATTAACAGGTTTTGGAATGTCCAGAAAATAGAGGAAACTCTGTCCAATTTTTTTTGGGCCTGTGAACTGTTAAAGACTTATAATATTTTGAAGTTTGTATGTACATTAGTTTATTAACAACGTGCAATATTATTAATTTGTGAATTTTGTGATTTTAAATAATTTTTTTTTTTTATAAAAAATTTGGCACAGTTCAAAACCGTGCCAAAAGTGGGCCAGAAATATCAAATTCTGGTACGGTTTAAAAGTGTGCCAAAAGTGTTCCTGTTTGGCTGAATCTGGCACAGTTAAAAACTGTGCAAAAAAGTGTGCCAGAAATATCAAATTCTGGCATGATTTAAAAGTGTGCCAGAAGTGTTCCTGTTTGGCCAAATCTAGCACACTTTTGAGCTGTGCCAGAAAAAAAAATGTCATTTTGGAACACCTGATTCTGGCACTGTTCAAAACCATGCTAGATTTGATCTGGCACAGTTTTAAGCCGTGCTAGATTCCTGTTTTTAGTGTAGTGAGTTTCACCTCTAGGATTGGTTTATTAGCAACTACAGAAGCAAATGACCTTGACCAAACGTTATTTGGATCAGGAGGTTTGGGTGTAATGGTGTTTTCAAGATTTTGAGCCGCCATGCAAACCCTAATAGGGTTTACGAGAGAGAGAGAGAGAGAGAGAGAGAGAGAGAGAGAGAGAGAGACCCTTCCTTTATTCAAGTATGCACATACAATTCATGATAAAATGGAGTTTTGTTTTCATTTGTTATATTTTTACAAACTAAATATATCATTATATCGTTAAATTTATTTTCCACCAATAAATAGTCTTAGAATTTACCATTTTGTAGTTGGTTGATTATTTTTAATTATTTATATTTTTTACAAAATATTATTATATGTTCGTGCATCGCGCGGGTTACATGCTAATTTTGTTAATAGTGAATGATATGGGTATAAAGAAATTATAAAAAAAAAAGTTACCCAAAATGATGTGTTACTCGAATGCACTATCTTGAAATGTTTCATTGCAATGTCATATTTGTTTGTGTAATTTTTTTTTGTAATTTCTTTGCACTCACAACATTACTCTTTTATTTTTTTAATAGATCAAATGGTGTGTGAGAACTAAGTCAACTATACACATTATACATTCATTAATATACACTCTCGCACATTAACTAGTACAACAGCTTGGTCACTTAAGTTGATTAATATAACATTATTGAATCTTCAGACCATATAAAATGAGAGGTAATTGGGTTTAGAGACCTTGAGGTGATTTGAATGTGACATCAATAATGAACTAAATGCGGATGTAATTGAATTGCAACCAAATCTTGTTGAAGTTTACATCTATGCAAACTAAGTCATTTGTCTTCTAAGCATATCATATTTGATCTTCGATTTCTCCACTATGAAATGTGGTAGTAAGGATTCTCTTTCTTCCTCTAATTAAAATTTCTAACATTGGAGGTAAAATTTGGAGAAACAATAGCTTATCTAAGCACACTAGCTACTAATCAATAACTAAAGTAAATGTAAGAAACAAGGAGAGTATTAAATACCATCAAAATTTACATTCGATCAAAATAAGGCTTGTGCCCACAAAAATGAGGTAATTTGGCACTATAATTTTGGCTGAGTTCTCTCTCTCAATTCTTATGATGACGAATATTGATTAAAAGATAAAGTTACGAGCCTCTCGATCTTGTGTATTAAGGTTCATCATTCGGGGGAATAAGTCCTTATGCCGAAGTTACATAACCTCAAAAGATTTCTTCAGAAACTCGTAGAATATTCTATTAAGGTTAAGGATGTTATTTTCTTGAGTAAAGTACCCCATCAGTCCCTTACCTTTCTATTGGTTTCAATTTAGTCCCTTACTTTTTTATTTTCTCAATTTAGTCCCTCACCATTCAAATTGGTTCAATTTCGTCCATATCCTTTTTTTTTGTTTCAATTTCATCCTCAACCTTTTATTTTGTCTCAATTTAGTCATTCTGTTAACTATTTTGGATAAAATTGACTATTTTTCCCCTCTTTATTGAAAAATAATAAAATGAATGTTATAAAATTTGAAAAATAAGTTATTTTATTATTATTTGGGGGTTTTTTATATGAGAATAATTAAAAATTAGTTTTTGTTTTTATTCTATCCCTGTTGTTTTTAATTTTTCAAAAAAAAAAAAACTCGAATAGTAATTTTAATAGTCAACATAGTTTTTTTATTCATAAAAAACTCTTTTTTTAATTTTAATTAAAAATGTAAAATTTGTTGTTTTAGATTCACAATTGTTAGTGAAGCTGGCGCGGACCCACATCATAGATTTTTTTTTATTTATCAGTTATATTATATAAATGGGGAAAATTTGATGTCTTAGATTCGCGATTGGTTAGTTCGCTGGATCGGACTCACATTCATTAAAATAAGGGGCTTGAGAATAAGCCACTGTAGTCAAGCCCTTTATTTTTAAAATAAATGGCTTGACTAGAGTGGCTTATTCTCAAGCCCCTTACTTTAATGAATGTGAGTTCGATCCAGCGAGCTAACCAATCGCGAATCTAAGACATCGATTTTTACCCATTTATGTAATATAATTGATAAATAAAAAAAATCTTGTGATGTGGGTCCGCGCCAGCGGCACTGATCAAATGTGAATCTAAAACATCAAATTAAACATTTTTAATTAAAATTAAAAAAGGAGTTTTTATAAATAAAAAAACTATGTTGACTATAAAAATTATTATTCGAGTTTTTGTTTTGAAAAATTAAAAACAAATGGGATAGAATAAAAATAAAAACTATTTTTTAATTATTCTCGGATAAAAACCTATTTTTTATCCCCAAATAATAATAAAATAACTTATTTTTCAAATTTTATAACATTCATTTTATTATTTTTCAATAAAGATGGGTAAAATAGTCAATTGTATCCAAAATAATTAACAGATGAACTAAATTGAGACAAAATGAAAGGTTGGGAATGAAATTGAAACAAAAAAAAGGAGAGGGACGAAATTGAACCAATTTGAAAGGTGAGGGACTAAATTGAGACAATAAAAAGGTAAGGGACTAAATTGAAACAATAGAAAGGTAAGGGACTACTGGAGTACTCTACTCTATTTTCTTCATGTCTGAGTGATTTGATGAGATTTCATATTGATTGTGGAATAACCAGAGGCCCTTGGTTGTGAAACCACCTATGTAGGTTATAGTGATATAGGGTTGCACTATATCATGCAAATCTCGACCCTCTTTCACTAAGGTTTTGGGCCTCAGGTAAGGCCAAATTTGAGATCCTTTATGCTACATCCACCTAAATATGATTGCGGGATTTTAAGCTTACTTGGAATTTTATTCCAGCTCATTATTCACAAGATTGTTGGTATGTCATTCCATTTGAGTGCCATGTAGGCAAGTCCAATATAATATATCAGTAGCCCTGAAATCTTAGGTTTGAGGTACCCGATTAACTAAAAGTTAAGACTTAATATCACACTGTCACAGGCCATGAAAAATGGGGAGATTAATTTGTCATCATAAAAAAAGGGAGGAGTGTGAATCTAAAGATTTTAAAAGAATAAACTTTTGATGACAAAAATTTAATTGAGAAAAATGCAAAGTTCACTATTATCACTCTTATTTGTGGACAAAATTATATACGAACTACCTAAAATTGATCTTCGTGACTCTATGGATGAAGTTAAAGATATTGAAAAAAGTAATACACGTTACTTTATTCTTGTTTTACAGTTACCTTGTTAACTGTTATTTGTTAATTCATTTGTTTAGACTTTATATAAAGGTTTTATATTCATCTACTTTGGTTTTTATGAATACGGATTAGCGATCACTCCACATGTTATTTTACATTTGTACATGATGATTTATTGATTAGTGATTACTAATTTACCATTCTTGTGTGACTTGTATTATTACAGCTACTACTTTGCAAAAAAATACACCACTAGAATGCTTTCGACTCAATTTATTGATTTAGTCATTTAATAATATATTATTCTACTTTAATTAATTCATTTCCCTTTTATTTACAGAAGCAATGAGTTAAAGTAAAACATGGATTTGCTTTTTTGTGTTGCATGCAACTCTTTTGAGACATGTTAGTTAACAATCATTAATGATTTATTGGCCCTTTCTTGCATGTAAAGCTTAATTCGTTGGGATTTTCTAGCATGTGAATTAACTAGGTGTCTTTTATAGTGTGGCGACAAAAATCACAACACAAATAATAATGAAAGAAAACAATCACCAAGAAACTAAGAACAACAAATAATCACAATTGCAACACAAGAATTTACGTGATTCGGCAACTTGCCTACGTCTACGGAGAGGTCTACTGTTTTGATTAAGTAACTCTCGAGATGGTTTTTTGCTACATGCCCGTATACCCCAAGACAGGGGTACAATATATATTCAAGTAATTGAAAGTATTGGTAACTAACATGTTGAGTCTGTATCCCTTTAATATCTCCTCGAGATTTTTTGGGGTAGACTCGGTCATATTATCAAATGTATATGTGTAACCAAGGCTCATAATTTGGGCCGAAAACCTGATTAACTCACTTGGGCTTGGCCGAAAACTTTTATAGGCTTTGATCGACACAATAGGCACCCACAATTGCCCCTAAAATTTTTGGGGCCTTTGGGCTCATAAAATTTAGAAAGCATCTTCTCGTTACCCTTTGATGGCATTGTCGTAGTTCATAAGACTGATAGGGGTGTGAATCGTCATTTGGCAGGGAGTTTAAGCAACAAATTTTCTTCGATCAGTTTGTGCTATCATTGATGAGTTTAAACTGAACTGTTGGATGATTCTATCGTCCCTTCAACTCTTTGCTTCCTTCGCTTCCAAGCTATCTCTCGCTTCCAAGTTATCTTTTGCTCTTTATCTTCTATATTTGTGGTTTTTCATCATCTCAAGCTTCATTCTTTCCTCGTAAGTTCTCAGTCCCTTTTCTTTCTGTATTTCCTTTCGTCGTTACTTTTCTTTCTACTATACCTTGGGTTTCCTCATGGCAAAAATAGACAGCAAGTCTCTGACTGAATTCAGAAAATGCTACAATATCCCTAACTGGGTGGATATTGAGTTTTCCCCTGTTCCTCGCAATATCCGTGACATTGAAGATGGACAATGGATTCATGTTCTTCTAACATCTCAAGGGGGTTTAACCTTTCCCCCAAATCGCTTGTTCTTGCATTTCTTTCAATACTTCGATATTGTTCCAACTCGGTGTTCTCCAAATGTTTAGAAAATTATAAATGGCATCCATAGAATAAATCAACTTTATGGCACTAACTTAGGATTGGTTGAAATTTGTTGCTATTATACCTTTTCTCGCACGAGCTCTGACCTTTTTTATTTAAAAGCAAGGAGTCCAGACAGGGTATTGGTAGTGAACCTACCTGATTCCCATAAGGATTACTAGTTTGAGGGGTTCATTGCTAGGAACTGGCAATTCCCTCCCCAAGTAGGGGGAGCAAGGTATAGGGGGACCTCGGATCCCTATATATAGGGAGGAGTATATAGGTTGTTGTCCAACCTTGTTGCTTGTTGCTCTAATGTGTTCTTTCTATAATATTTTCTTCTCTTTCCTTTTTTCAGTGAAGTCTAAAAATCAAGAACCTGCTCCTCATGAGATCCGTGCTGATAAGTTAATCAAAGCTTGGAAAATAAGGGACTCCATTACAGATGGTGAATATACTAGGTTGGTTGCCTTCTTATTGGAATATAAGAACACTACCACCAACTTCATCGCCCATCCAGTTGAATCCATTCCTCACCTTGATATCCCAGAAGAAAAAAAAGGAAGAAGGTTCTCTTGAACCCATCAATCCAGACGACGAGGAAGAAAGAAAATTAGAGACCGTTGTTATTGAAGGTGGCAGAGGTGGTAGTGGTGAGGCAGGATTCAGTGAGGAGCGACCCAGTGAGGAAGAATCTGGTGGAGAGAGGTCCAGCGAGTAAAGTTCTAGTTCAGAAGATTCCAGGTCAAAAATTTCTAGCAAGGAAGAGATGGCTCCCCCTAGAAGAAAAACCTTGATCTATGACGACGACGACGACGACGACGATGATGATGATGATGTCCTACTATCCAACAGACTGAAGATACAAAAACCAAGGTCTGTGTATACTGCTAGTGGTTTCCATACAATAGCTCATGAGAAAGAGGTGGAGAGGAAGAGAAAAGAAGAAGAAGAAGAAGAAGAAGAAGAAGAAGAAGAAGAAGAAGAAGAAGAGGAAGAAGAATAAGAATAAGAAGAAGAAGAAGAAGAAGAAGAAGAAGAAGAAGAAGAAGAAAAAAGAAATAAGAGGAGGAGAGGAGAGAACGAAGAAAGCATAGGCTTATCTTGTGCCTGTGGTTGTCCCAGCTGAGGGGGGCTCCGTGAATCTGACCCCTCATCTCGTTCTAATGATGCTCGAGAGAGATGTGCTCATGGCAGACCATGAGCAGTCTTCGAATATGGGCCCTGACCAATTGGCCTTGAACGCAGATCAAGGGCTTGCTTTTGTAAGGCCACTTCCCCTTTTCTCTATTTCTTTGACTTGTACTTTCTTTGCGCTTCGTTTACTAACTTTAGTCTCTTCTTGTAGTTTGTGTCCGACTATACCATCCTTAGGCACACCGAAATGAGCTGGCGAGGAGGAACTTTGATCTCGAGAAGAGCCTGAAGTCTGCCCAGGAGGTCCAAAGTCCTCTGAGAAGGATCTCACAGAGGTTGAGGCTTCTTTTGCTTAGGAGAGGGTTGAGCAACCAAGGAGCCGAAGGAACTCTGCGAGGCCTACGAGAAAACTAACCATCATAAATGAAAATAAAGGGCTTGTTGAGAAGGTGAAGAGTCTGGAAATGAAGGTGGCTACCATCAGAGAGAGTGGCTATAATGAGGGCTGAGACATAACATATGAAGATGTCAAAAAATAGATTGACTACATCAATCAAGAAAACCTCAAGAAAGGTTGGGATCGAGCTGGAGTTGCTATTGACTCCTCTTTGTTCGACGAGCACAACCCTGGTCCCAAGTCGATTATTGATGAAGAAGTCCCTCCTACTCGAACTACTGTGGAGCCTACCGCTCTTGCTACTGATGTCCCTGCTGGCGACCAGGGAGTGAATCTTACCCCATCCGAGGGAGGTGTACTTGGGGTTAAGAGGAGCGAGGTTGCCGTTGACAAGGGGAAGGAGGTAGTCTCCACCAAGTAGGTTGAGGTTACCCAGTAGACTTCTAGGCTTTTTCTTTTAGATGTGTATTTTTTGTTCTTTCCTCTTGTCATATGATGTATCTGTACCTGGTCAATGCCATTTTTCAATGAAATTAAGAAATTCAGTTTTTGTATTCACTGATATATGGGTTTTGTGTGATCGATGTCATGTAGTTTGTCGATCTTGATGATTACATTCCTGTCACCTCTCGTCTAGGCCAAATCCTTGGTTCGAATGAAAGAGATCAAGTTCGCCAATCTTTTATCAAGATTTATAAATCCCTTAGGGCAAGGAACCAGGACTATAAGAGATCAGTTCGAAGTAATTGCCAGACAGAACGATGGGCTTACGAAAATGGAGGAGATTAGTGTATCGATTCAAGAAGAGATGGATGCTCTGAAGGCTAAACTGTTGGATGCATCTGAGATCAATCAGTGCTGTAGCAGAAAAATGATGCCTTAAGGAGGGAGATTCCGCGCCTTAAGGAAAATTCTCCAAGCAATGCTCCCAGAGTTATTCAAGGTTCCTCGTCGTTATCCACGCGGTGAACTAGGAGAGATAACGGCAGTTCCCAAAGGGAGATTTCTGAGCTGAAGGGGTACATTCGGCGAGCACACGTAATCACTGCCGAACTACAAAGAGACATCACAAGTCTACGGAAATTATTTCGAAAGGTTCCTTAGCAGGTATGGGCTGATGGCTATGATCAAAAGTGGATAAATGCCCCCACAAAGTTGAAAGAAATGAAAGAGCTAACCTTTATTAGAGGGTGGCTAAGTGCCCTCAGGGAGTTGATAGTCCCCAAAAACTCTCCCCTGTGGTATAGGCATGAGATCACTCCCCCAATCTTGGAGCCAAATCCCTTTTGAAGGGATGATCGTTGGATCCCTATAGATGCTATTACAAGGCATCTGTTGGAACCGAGCTCGAAGGAGGTTGTGAAGAGCTTTGCCCCTCACCCTAATGATGGTCGGAGAGCTCGATTAGCGAACCACCTTGCCCAGTGACATGGATCCTCTTAGAGCTCATTTATTTCATTACTGTTGTACATGTAAATATGTAATTCTTAGTAAGAAATAAAATATTTATGTTCTGGGCATAGGCCGACTAAATATGTGTTGCTTGCTTTTAACTTATTAATAAACTCTAGTTATTTTGGGCACTTCAGCCGACTAAATGTCATTTAGAGCAGAATTTCAATTGATCATTCCCCCATCCAGTATGCCTTAGCCATACCATTCCTCCCACTTTACCTTTTAGTTCGAGTCATCACACTACCTTAGGCCTAAGTAGGGTGATGGCGAGAATACACCTGATTAATGGGCGATCCACCCAAGTAGGATTTTGGAGCCAAACTACGTTGGCGACCAACCTGATTTGGTTGTATTGCCTAAGGATCCCCTGTAGGTTTTTATTTATTATCGGAGCAACCTAGGAAGCCAATTGTATTTTGGAACAAAGGCCTGAGGAGGGTTATCACCTGTTGACCCTACTAATTATTCTTTGAACAAGTTGAACTAGGATAGTCCTAACCACTTTATTGCAATCATAAGAGGCTAGTTCAAAAGATCCTTTGACTAAAGTAAGCTAGCCAACTTACTGTAATCCAGGAATTATATTATACTCATAAAAAGAGTGGAGCCTATAACTTGGAAATGGTGCATATAACAAAATACATTAAAGACAAACAATATATGTAAAATGCCAAGGCCAATTAAGTTTTATTAATCGAAGTCATAAATAAAGAGCAACGTTAGTTTGTAAAATAAAATTTTGCCTAAACTAATGGTGCATGGATAGAGAAATCAAGAAGTAGAATTTCTTCAGGTTGGCCGTATTCCAAGCCCTTGGTATCTCCCTACCCTCCAGCATTTCCAAGTGATAGTCTCCTTGTAAGTCATCCATCAGTACCTTAAAAGGTCCTTCCCAATTTGGTCCCAGGTTTCCCTCTGATGGTTTGACAACACTACCAAGGACTTTCCTCAGGACATAGTCCCCGACTCAAAATTTCCTTAGATTGACCTTTTGGTTGTACTGTTTGGCTAGTTGTTGCTGATAGGATGCCAGTTTAACTAGAGCCAATTCTCATTGTTCATCAGCTAAGTCAAGTTCAGTGAGAAATGCTTCATCATTGTGGCTTTGGTCGACCAACGTAGACCTCATAGTAAGGAAACCAACTTGTAGTGGGATAACTGCTCCCATTCCATATGTGAGTGCAAAGGGTGTTTCCTTAGTTACTTGCCTTGGGGTTGTGCGATAGGCCCAGAGGATGTGGAGCAATTCATTTGCTCAAGCTCTTTTGGCCTGTTCCAGGTGTTTCTTTAGTCCATCGATCATTGTCTTGTTAGAAGCCTCAGCTTGACCATTTCTTTGGGGATATGATACAGAGTTAAAGTAAAGCCTAATTCCATGATCATTGCAAAAACTTTGGAAGGGACCACTCTCGAATTGGGTCCCGTTGTCATTAATGATCGTTATGAATATATCGAAGAGGGTAATGATATTTCTCCATATAAACCTCATCATATCTATGTCCCTGATGTTTATCGGTGGTTCTGCCTCTATCCACTTAGTAAAGTAGTCTGTGATAACCAACAGATACTTTTGATAGCTTGTCGCAGTAGGCAAAGGACCTATGATGTCCAAACCCCACTTGGCGAAGGGTCGCGGGCTGGTTAATGACTTTAGGTCACTGGATGGCTAGTGGACCATGGGTGAGTGTTTTTAGCCTTTTTCACACTTTCGAACGTAGACTCCAGCGTCCTTCTGCATGTATGGACACCAATACCTTTCCTTCATTACATGAAAGGCTAGCGACCTTCCTTCTACGTGACTTCCACTAATTCCCTCAAGAAGTGCGTGCAAAACTTGCTCGATGTCTTATGGATGAACACATTGGAGGTAGGGTACGATAAAGGATCTCTTATACAACTTCCCATCAGGAGATAAGTGAAAGCGAGCATCTTTGATTCTTATCTGATGAGCTAACCTCTTGTCACTTGGCAGTATATCACTTCATAAGTAGTCTGTGATGGGGTCCATCCACCTTTGAGCCTTTTCAATATGGAGAATCTGCTTGAGATTCAGTGGCTCATTAGTCTAATCAATGTTGGGTTGCGTAAAGAAATATATTTTAATTATTCTCCTCAAGTTAGAGTCTATTGTTGAACTCAGAGTTGCTAGGGAACCTACATGGCTTTCTTGTCCTCTTAAAAATTATTGAATATCTACTTAATCGAAGTTGGCTGTAAGTCCCTTCACAACGACGAGATAAGCTGCCATCCTTTCATCCTTTGCATTAAAATCACCATTTGTCTGGTTGGATACCAGCTGAGAGTCGTTGAAGACTCTTAGGTGCCTTGCTTATAAAAATTTTGCTTTGCGTAATCTTGCGATTAGGGCCTCGTACTCTGCCACGTTATTGGAGGCTTTAAATCGTAGTCTAATGCCCTGCTCGAGCATTGTGTTTTTGGGAGTTACTAGTACGATACCTATTCTTTCCCCATTGAGTTGGAGGCTCCATAAACGTATAAGGTACAAACGCTTGGTTTTCGTAAGCTTTCCCTTAGTCGATTGGTTTTTGGTTGATCGATAGGTTGTTCTCCTTTAAACTCAGTGATGAAATCAGCTAGGATCTTTCCCTTGACGGCCGTTCTTGGTTGAAAGTGAATATCAAACCTTTTGAGATCGACTGAGCACTTTGACAGCTGGCCAGAGAGGTTTGTTTTCCTCAGAACAACCTTTAAAGGGTGCGAAGTAACCACGAGTACGGAGTGGGCCTCAAATAATGCTTCAGTTTTCTCTAGGCTATCACCAATGCGTAAGCGAACTTCTCTAATGGCAGGTACAACTGCTTGGCTTCTAAAAGAGTCTTACTTTCATACTAGACTGGATGATAGCTTCCCTCTCTTTCACATACCAAGGCGGAGCTCACAGCATGGTCTGACATAGCGAGGTAGAGGTATAAAGGATTGCCCTCTCTAGGAATCAAGAGCAAAAGGGGCCTTCTAAGATAGGCCTTGAGTTTTTCTAAGGCTCTGAAGCAGTCTTCGTTCCATATTATGCCCTTATTTCTTTTCAATAACTGAAAGAATGGTTGACATCATTTTGAGGATTTTGAAATGAATCGGTTGAGCACGGTGAGCACTCCGATGAGCTTCTATACATCTCTTACTATTTAAGGGGGCTGAACTTTGTTGATGGTGTCAATCTGGACAGGGTTTATCTCTATTCCTCTTTTGTTGACCAAGTATCCAAGGAATTTTCTTGACTGGACACCGAAAGAACACTTACTTGCGTTAAGTTTCATTCGATATTTCCCGAGGATATTAAAATTCCTTGCCAGTTCAGAGAGGTGATCATCCTTAAGCTTGTTCTTGACGAGCATGTCGTCAATGTAAACTTCCATAGTATCCCCCATTTTCTCTTTAAACACCTCTTGTAACTAGCCGTTGATAAGTCGCTCTTGCATTCTTACGGTCGAATGGCATAACTTTATAACAATACAAACTGACAGTGGTTATAAAGGAGGTCTTATCCTGATCCGGTACGTAAAGGGGGATTTGATGGTATCCAAAGTAGGCGTCTAAAAAGCTCATCTTCTCGTGATCCGCTGTAGTATTGACTAGTTGATCAATCTTCGAAGGGGGGAAACTGTCTTTGGGACAGGCCCTGTTGAGGTCGGTGAAGTCGATACAAACTCTTTATTTCCCATTGCTCTTAGGAACTACTACCGGTTTGGATATCCATTTAGGGAACTGAACCTCCCGTATGGAACCTGCATCTAGTAGCTTTTTGACCTATTTCTCTACTCTTTAGCTTTTTGGGGGGATATTTGACGAGCCTTTTGTGTGACTGGCCTGAAGGTTGGATCAACATGCAATTGATGGAAAATAATGGTGGGATCAATACCAGGTAGCTCGTAGGGTTTCCATGAAAAAAAATCCAAATTGCTTCGGAGGAGGGTGACTAATTCTCTTTTCTCGCGATCAATCAAAGATTTACCAATCAAAAACTTTTTCTCAGTCGAGCTATTTCCAGTAGTGAATTCTTCCTGGTCTTCAACGACGCTTTTAGAGGGATAGAGCCTGGTCTCCTCCACTTCTGGTCGACCGTACCTTAGCTGCTATTCGGAGGGTATCAAACCCTCCTGGGCTTCTTCCTTGATTTTTGATTTATCAATTTTCCTTTCCTGCTTGGGAATGGCCGCGATAAAACATTTCCTAGCCATAGTTTGGTCACCATGTATCTCAACCACTCCCCGATCTATTATACAATTCAGCTTTTGATGGTACGTTGAGGGTACGACCTTCATTGCATGGAGCCACCCCCTGTCGAGGATGGCGTGGTACGGAGATTCGGTATTAACTACTAAAAACTCGATCATTTTTTAAATGTTTCCTACCCTGACTGGCAGGGCAATCTTCCCCAAAGGAACTGTAATCTTTCCAGCGAAGCCGAACAATGGAACTGTGGCTTCCTTGAGGTCGGCTACGCTTAGTTTCAACTTTCTAAACAACTCTAGGTATATCACTTCGGATGAGCTACCTTGGTCGATGAACAACCTGTCGACGTCCTAGTTGGCTATCCTAAGTGTGATGACCAACGCATCATAATGGGGAGTTCTCACCCCAATCAAGTCTTTAACCGTGAACACAATATGCTTATTTTAACCGACGTCCTCCGGTCGTCGACGCTTCGCGGCCTGAGTTTTGGCTGGGTGATAAGCACCCAAAATTGTACATTTTATACCCCGAATAGACGTACTTTAGTTGCTAATTCTCTGCAATATGGATCTTATATGCTTAAATATTTATCTTGTAGGTCAAACGTCCGTTTGCGGTGTCAAAAGCTATATATCGAGGCAAATGCGCATTGAATGGAGCTAATTCCCTCTGCCATAATCTTACCCGAGCCTAAACCTACCCCAAACCGTGTGTGTGTTTAGTTTGTCCCTTTTTAATATTTTTGTAGATTTTTAGTTTGTGTCATTTTTTTTTAGGTTTTATTTTAGATTTATTTATAATTTTTTGGTTTTATTTTCTATTTTTCTATTTTATTTTTATTTTATCTTTATTTTTATTAGATATTAGTTCTATTTTATTATAATTAGTTTTTTTAGGATTTCATTTATTTTTAGATTTATTAGATTTTACTTTTTTAGAATTTTAGTTTTTAGTTTAATATTTTTCTATTTTTTTATTTTTAGATTTATCTTTTTATTTTGTGTCTTTTATTTTATAGGATTTTATATTTTTAGTAGATATTAATTAATTTTATTTTTTAATTAGTTTTAGTTTTAGTTTTAGTTGTATTTTATTTTATTTTTTTAGGTGTACAAATGACACACACACACACACAAATCCCCTACACCTCAACTACACCCAAATACTTCACTCACCCACACCAATCTCCCCTACACCCCACCTCCATAATAACCCTACCCACTTCATCTTCTTCCCCCACATCTCTCTCTCTCCCAAACTCCATAAACAACAAAATCACCACCTCCAACCCCGGACTCAAACCCGGTCGACCCCAGTGCCGCCGGCACCGGCCACCATACTACCCGCACCCCTCAACCTCACACCCGACATCGCCCTTAACCTGGCTCTGGCCGACGACCCATATCCCTAAACCCATCGCGACCCAACTCCCATCCCCGCTGCCACAGCCACACCTGCTCTCCCTGCCGGAGTCAGCCCCAAACCCGTCGGCACCTCCCTCTGAACCCGAAGCCTGTTCCAAATCCGAACCACATCCAAATTAGTAAACCCTTGTCAGCCAGCCTCCACGTAGACCCAACTTCTGGCGGGCTTAACCCGACAACCCCCTTACCCAGTTTGATCTCATCCACAACCCATTTCCTTCTTCAAACCTAAGACCCATTTCCCACTTCCCAAGCTAAAGACCAAAATCGATTCCTTACCTGCATAAGCCAAAGACCAAATAAGAAGACCAAGTCCAATTGCCACATTGTTAAAACCACTTAAAACCATTTTATCCAAAATGCCCCCAACTACTTATTTTAACCCAACTTCCCAAAATACCCTCATTAACCCCTCATCCACATGACCTCGCACCTCTCAAACCCCATGCTTTTACACCTTAATTCTTCCAACTATACCCCCATGCTCCGTGTGCCTACTATATAAGATGGAAGACCCCATTTAAAGAGGAGGCAATTTTTAGAAAATATAATTCTAGAGAGAGTTAGAGATACTTTAGTGTAGAAAATAAATTAGGACAAACATTTTGTAAATAGTTATAGTTTTATTTTTTTTAGAGATTTGTGAGGAGAAATTTTTTATGAGATTTAATTGAGTTGGTATTATTGCAAACTACTTGGATGCTCAATTAAGAGGGTTGTATACTTCAAATTGGAGGATTGGAGTCAATTAAATTCAAGAGATTGGTTTGATTGTTCTTCTCTTTTCTCTTTTATATTAAATGCCTATTGATTATTTGATTATCATGCTTTGTATTATGTTAGGCTAAATCCCCTTTCAAGGGGTGGGGGAAAACCCTTATTTGATGTTATTTTAGTTTAATTAGTTTGATTACTTGAAAATTCCATTTGAATATTAATTTTGATCCCTCACCCTTAAATTTATGGCTCTAGAGAGGGTAAATGATTTTTGAGAGAAAATCAAAATTCTAGTTATAATACCCATTTTAGATTCGAACTAAAGATATGGGTTTCTTAACTGAGGTATTATTACTTGAATTTCAACTCTAAATTTATTTCCAAAGATTTACATAAATTTTAATTGATCGATCCTAGCGGGTGATTAATTAAAAGGAGTGCAGATGTATTTTCTAGAGTTGTGGGGTGTTAAACTTAATTTTCTAAAAGATTACTATTAAAATTACATTTGCAGCGAGAGTTGATTTGTAGGTTTGATATTAATTTGGGAGAATTCAATTAATTAATTAGAATAACTAAAATTTGTGGTGTAATCCCACTCTTTGATTGTTCTCACAAGTATTTACCTCATTTATCTCTTATTTTAGTGTTAGACTTTATATTTCATTTTATTCACCTTTTAGTTTGTAATTTGATCTTTCATTTTAGTTTAATGTTATTTCACCTCACCTCACCTACTTGTTTTAATATTTGAAAAAGATAAAAAAAAATTAGAAAAAAATAAAAAAGCATAAAATGAAAATAAAATTGAATTACAATTGAACTTGTCTCTAGCTTACCCCCTAGATGTGGATTGATACCCTTACTTACCTCTACACTTGATATTGTTATATTTGTAGGTATTTGAGGATTTTGATTGACTTGGCTTGCAACAACAACAACGACACACAAAAAGCAAGTTATGACTGGGTTAATTTGAAAGGCCTGCATGACCGTAGTAAGTTTCTTTACTTCCATCTGAGCTGCATTTCCTTGAATTTACTTGAGCTCTGACAACCCATGTATCACCACGAACTCGTGGTCGATATCCTCCTCGAGGACGTTATCGGACCTTTGCTCACCATTTGCTGCTACTTTCTCTACCTTTTTTTCCACGAACTCATTAAGATGACCGGCTTGAGCCAACTCCTCAAGGTGAGATTTGAGGGCTTTGCAATGCTCAGTTTTGTAGCCGCTCCCTCCTTATGAAAGGCTCACCTTAGTACGTTATTTAGCTTGGAGGGGTATCCTCCCATCTTCTTCGCCCACTTAATAAACGACTCATCTCTGATCTTAGCAAGAATCATGTATATTGGTTCCTTGAAGACTGTATTCACAGCCTGAAATGCCTTTGAGGAGTCATTTTTGAAGCCGTTTTTGCCCCCGTTCTTATTCCCTTTCTTTTGAGGTTTATTATTCTCCACTCCTTTACTAGTATTCGCGCGACCATTATCCCCTGCATTAAGATGGATCACATCCTCGACTTTGATGTATTTCTCAATACGAGCCATCAAGTCATCGATGGATGTAGCCTTCTTCTTAGTTAATGACTGGTGTAGGTAAGAGCTCAGCAAACCTATTTTGAAGGATGCTACGTTGACCTGCTCTGAGAAATCCTCGATTTCATTAAATACTTCCCAATACCTCTTCGCGTACTCTCTGAGGTTCTCTTGTGACTTCTTCTTCATAGTAAGCAGTGCATCCATTCTCTACAGGTGGGAGCTGCTTGTTATGAAACGAGCTATAAATTACTCAGACAAAGATTTGAAATTTTTGATGGACCTATGAGGTAGATTCTCAAACCACTTATGGTCCACATAGTGCAAGCTTGAAGGGAAAATTCGACACACGAGCACATCATTGTGACTCTATACAGTCACAGCTTATCGGTATTGCCTGACATGGTCAATGGGGTCAGTTTTTCCATCATAAATCTTGAGCATGGGAATCGCGAACTTCTTAGGGGCCTCTTCTTCTTCTTCTTCTATTACCCTTAAAAAGGGGACTTTATATGTGTTTTGAGAGCTTGCCTGACTATCTCTCTTGTAGATCTGGTATAACAATGAGCTGGGTGCTGGTCCATATCCCTCAGGACCAAACTTCATATGTCATTGTTCTGCCAACCAGGACTCCTATAACGACGAGCTATTATAGTCGTTCGAAATGGTCATCATCTAACTAGTGCTTCTCAGTTCTTTCTGACCCATGCCTCGAGCTCCTTCCTCGGCTGCGAGATTTTCTCGCCCGAGGGCTAGGAGTCCGGTTGTGGCATCGCCTTGTGCTTCGATGGAGTTCTCTCTTCAACCTTTCCAGTTGCCTCTTGAGGCGAGTATTTTCATCTTGCTATTAGCGAGTAGACTCCTCCTGCTCTTGGAGTCTAGCTTCATAGGCATCTATCAATCTAGAGATTTTTGTGGACCTGGGAGGCCCCTGGCTTTCTTCAGAGACTTGCCTCTCCTGGCAAAGTCTTGGGTTTGAATGATACCCTTGGAGGGTTAAGCTGTTGCTGAATGTCACCTGCTTGAGTGACATTACTATTGTGATGGGATATCACTGGTTCTTATTGATAAAGGCTTTCGTAGGAATAACAATCGATTCCCACAGATGGTGCCAATTGTGGCTATGAAAATCACAACACAAATAATAATGAAAGAAGCCAATCACTAATAAAATAAGAACACCAAACAATCACAATCACAACACAAGAATTTGCATGGTTCAACAACTTGCTTACGTCCATGAAGAGGTCTACTGTTTTGATTAAGTAACTCTCGAGAAGGTTTTTTGCTACATGCCCCTATGCCGCGGGCCAGGGGTACAATATATATTCAAGTAATTAAAAGTGTTGGTAACTAACACGTTGAGCCTGTATCCCTTGAATATCTCCTTAAGAGTTTTGGGGTAGAATCGGTCATATTATCAAATGTAACTGCGTAACCAAGGCTCATAATTTGGGTCAAAAACCTGATTAACTCACTTGGGTTTGGCCGGATACTTTTATGGGCTTTGATCAACACAATAGGCACCCACAACAATATGCACCCACATATACTATATGTGATTGGGTGAAACTAAATTGGGTTTAAATTGAATTGAATTTTCTAGGGATCTTCCATTATGGAATACACATTGTAAATAATTGGGATATAATCCCCACCTCTGATAAATGATTCATAAACTCCCCCAATAAGTATACGCTCCCACGATCATATCGTAGGATTTGGATTAGTTTTACCTCTCATATTATTCATTTCATTATTTAGCAATATTGGTGATACAGTACTTGTAATGTATAAATTATTTTTCAATATACATAAATAGATAAAATATGTGCCAAATTTTGATTAAAAAAATTATTAAAATATTCGAATATCTGTTCAAAACCAATTTATAAATTGAAAATAGAATTTCCTCTAAAAATAAGTACATAAAATAATTTCCCAACATTATCTTTTTGTCTCCAACAAAATCTAAAACTAGATGGACTACTGCTAATACTGTTGTTTTGTTCTTATTGATTAGGAACATTAAGTAGTAGTTCGATTACCTGAAATCTCTTAAATGAATTACAGAAATGATTTATGGTTCCTGAATCTATACATCGGGTTCTTGTAGATTGGACCGAAAAACACGCTTCTACTTATAAGAGAAATAACCATTATCTTGTCATTTTACCTACAATGCTAGGAAAATCGGACATCTTTGCTATCAATGTTCTAACTACATGTAGAGAAAACACTTGGCTTTCATCTTTTTTGTTGCTCCCCAGGGATCGTGAATTTTATTGACCGCATACAATTGCTCTTGAGACTTAGACTCCTCCTTATTCCTCCTTTTTGGAAAAGAAGTCAGAGTGTTTTTAAATAACTAACACCATGCATTAGATTTTGATGATGCTCACACACACACACACACACAAACTATATATATATATATGTGTGTGTGTGTGTGTGTGTGTGCGTGTGTGTGAAGGGATGGGGATGAGGGAGGGGTGAAGATGGGGGATAAGGGAAGTGTCAAAGGTTGTGGGGGTGCATAAGGGTGGAGGGTCGGGGTGGGTGGGTGAGAAAGAGTGGATAAATATAAGAGAAAATAACACAAAAGGGTAGGGGGAGAGAGAGAGAGAGAGAGAGAGAGAGAAAGAGAGAGAGATAGAGAGTTTAATATGGATTTTATTTATCTTTTAAGGTTATTTAAATAATTTGACATCAAATAAATGGTCAAACATGAAACAATTTCTCGTCCAAAATTGAGGGTTAGTCACAATAAAAGAAAAATTGGATGTCAATACGAAATTGATAAAACTTATAGGCGTCAAAAGCCAAATAACCCATGTAAAAGGGGTGGAAAAACACAAAATTACGTGGATCGATTGAAATAGGTCAAAGGTCAATGAAAATGAGGTGATGCTCAACTATAATATGTGTTGAGTAAAAAATGCCTCTTAGATGCATTACAGTATCATGAGGGTATCATTAAGCACTCTCTCTCTCTCTCTCTCTCTCTCTCTCTACATGCATACATATACATTGAAAATAGTTGTCTAATTATATAGTCAAAGGTAGAATTTGTAAATTAGGTCACAAACAAGCCAAATTAAATTTAATCCAATTTTATCTTGATTAATTAGGTGAAATTAAACATGCAAGATATTGAAAATAAATCGAATAAAACAAACAACAACATGTGATATAAGGGGAAAAAACCTTTCAAGATAAACTCTTTTCAGGACTATTACAACTAAGGTATTATAGAACGACGCAAACAGACACAAACTTAAACTCCACTAAGTATCATAGTTATGTCTCCTTCCTTGTTAATAACGGAAAACAGTGCAGATCCAGTGTAACGTCCCGACCCGAATTTATGGGTTACACTGGTCAACCCGGTCCGATTCGAGTGTTAGGTGTGAAGTGCACAAAAATGACCTATATAATGTTGATTGTCCAGTTTTATTTAATTAACATTTCAATTTTTTAGTTTGCGATTTCCATTTTAAAGCAAGATGCGTGAGGAACTCGTGGGCAGCGTCCCCGAAATCCAAGCATACAGAGATACTAACGTAGAATAAAAGAATACTTACTTGTACAACGTTCTCAAAATACGAAACCGCAACTAATCTATCGTAACAAAGACGAGGGAATTAGTTGAATGCATAGTGGAAAATTACAACTATGCATTATAGAAACGAACAACAAAAAGGAGACTGTAACACGTTACACCCAGGTTCACATGCAACTACCTTTTATATATGTATATATACATGCATGAAACTGTTTTTATTCCAAAAACATTGCTTACCCAATTAATTCACCCTAATACCGTAAGAGAAATTCCCTTTTACTTAACTTGATAGTTATTTATTGATTTAACACACCCATTAAATACTTTAAACAATACCCCTTGTTTAAGGAAATCATTTTTTTACCGAAATTTTCTTATTACTCATGCTAGACGTATCTTAGTATTTTCATTAAAAATCACATTTCAACACACTTTAACACGTGTTAGAAAATACTTATTTTTCTTTAAAAAAAATTCATAAACTCACTCATGTGCTAATTATGGGCTACATATCTTTAGGATGCTTAACTACCCATTTAATGCTTTCATTTTACCATTCCTTTAAGTTATGGACATTAATCAATTTTCAGATTACTTGTCTACTTTATCCTTTACCGGAATATTTATTAATTTATTCAAGTTAGTTTATTTTTTCACATATTCATCACACAACACATTTGTTGATATGTTCCATTTTCATTATATTTTTCTCAGAATCTTCCAATATCCTCATACTTTAACGGGCTTCACACCGCTAGCTATGATACAATATGATCTGACTAGTGATTTTGGATCTTTCACCTCAAGGCTCCAACCCCCACTCAATTACCGCGGTGTCATCTGAGTCCATATTAAGGTGTTTTAACATTTTACAAATGTTCAAATTATTCTACCTTTTCCTTTACCTGCAGAAGCCGAAAATTCGGGGTTTCACCCTAACTTGTGTTACAGTTTTGAAATAAGCATTTTTTGTCATTTTTACTCTAACATCGATTTTATCCCCAAATCATAGTCATTTAGTACCATTTTGGGTAACACCTTTTCCAACATTTTTATTTCATAGAAATGACCCACTTTACGTAAAATTATCATTTTACTCATTTGTTTCCAAACTTGTCTTTTTCTCCATTTTCACAAGTTTTATTTCTCAAAATATCATTAAGTTACCCACTCTAACTTATTAAGTATTTTTAACATATTAATATATTTTTAACATTTTGGGGTAACATTCTTCTCAAGTTCGAAACATCATTATTTCATTACTTTCTTTTTCAAGAAATCATTGAACATCTAAGATTACTCTATAGGAAAAATACCATTTTCGTTATTAATACATGTAGTCGTGAAACCTCACACTTTTCACATTTTCGACACCCTTTTCACATACCTTAAGAGCTGAACTTTCTAATTTTTTTATTTCATGTTTAAACCCAATAAAATCTTCATTAAACTTGTTTATATGTTCAACCTTAAAATATTATAAGTTTATATGCGTGAGAAGATTTAGTTTAAGCTCAAATATCCTATCAAATGGGTCTAACACATGACTTACTCCACAAATTTCATAATGTTTGCACAAACATACTTTTCAAGGCAAATGACATTTTTGTTTCTTCAAAACTTGAATAAAATGTCCATTTATATAAAATCTCAATTTTCATTAGAAACTTTGAAACATTTATTCATAAAATATTTCCAATCAAAATGAGCATTCTTCCAACATTAATATTCCATAAAAATGTTTAATATAAAGTTTTCTTGAAATATATCATTTTTCTCAAAATCGAAACCCTCTGTAAGCCCATTTTTACAAATCATAAGAAATATCATTCATATATCATAAATGCATTCTACTCTTATAATTTTAGCTACAAGACCTTTAATATACAAAAATAAAGTCTTAAACTAAGATAAAAGTTTTTCCCACCTCAAATGGAGCTCCAAAAATGGTGGATGACGAAGAAGGTGATGGCAACCCCCCACCTCTTAAGGTGGCCTCAAGGAGTTTACCTAGCTCCACAAAGTTGTAACATCCCGTGTTTTTAAGGATTTTTTTATTAGGATTAGTTAAATTAAAATGGAAAATTAAAAAGAAATTAATCTATATTAAAATTAATATTAATTAACAAGACGAGGGTTAATATTTATTTATATTGAGTATTACTTAGTGAATGAGTAATAAATAAATAAGAACAAGTTATGATTGTCGTGGGTGAGAAGTACGATAGTTTCGGTAATTTAGTCGGGACACGCGTGTTAGTCGTATTGGGACTTAAATTTATGAGATAAAATGTAACTTAATTGTGGGTCATTCAAATTGTCATTTCGAGTGCGTTAGTGTATTCGTAAGGGTTAAAATTGTCAGAAAAGTTTACTCGGGGGTTTGGATTGTGTCCCGGGGCATTTTTAGGCCAAACCGACATCCTGGAGGGGTATTTTGGTCTTTTGAATTTTGGGGGAAAAAGGACCTACGAATTTTAGAGGTTTATATCATCAGTTTTGTTAAGAGGGTTAGGGTTAAAGTTATCAAAATACAAAGTGGCCATTAGAGAAGGAGTTTCAAGGCTCCCCACACCATTTTTGTACCACCACCGGAACATAGATAGGAAGGAGAGGAAGATATCCCCACCAATTATTATGCACAAATTAGACCCACAATCTCCTAGAAAATGTTTATCTTGCATGTTTTTAAAAGGTTATAATACCCATATAGTGTAGGGTTTTATATTTGATGATTAATTGATGTTCTTGGGTTTTAAATGGTTAAAGCTTATGTTTTGGGGATATGTTTGCATGTAGAATGAACCTATAATATTTGATATTTTGAAATCAAAAGTTATTAAATAAAGAACATGGAAGAAATCTAGGTTTAAAATTGATTATGAATTAAGAACAATGGAAGCTAGGGTTTCATGGATTTTTAAAGATAATCTATTCTTGGATTGAATTCATGATGATTTAATGTTTGATTTACGTTGGAAATCATTCCTATAAACTGATGTAATGTTTAGTAACGGTGAAAAATCGTAAAAGCCCAACTGCGTATAATAATAATAATAATAATAATAATAATAATAATAATAATAATAATAATAATAATAATAATAATAATAATAATAATAATAATAATAATAATAATAATAATAATAATAATAAGAAGAAGAAGAACTGACAGTTTTTGAATCGATTCGGCCCAAGGGCGAATCGATTCGAAAAGAAAATTGATTCGGTCTTTGGGCGAATCGATTTGGTTTCCCAAATTTTGGAAAATTTCCCCTTTTAAGCCAAGAACTTATGAATAATGATCGGGTGAACTTTTGAGGTAACTTTAAAATATAGTGAGAGATATTTTATTTACCATAGGCTAATAATAGGGTTGAGGCTTAGTCACATGAGAATAATTAAGGCTAAGGTTAATTGAGCATAATTTGTAATGGAAGTGAACTTGGGAGAATAAGATCGAGTCACGGGGATTTCGAGTGAACCTATAACTTAGCACTACACTAAAACTGTCGACTTGTCAAGGTCTAAAATCATGGCAAGTCAAACTTATCAAGGTCTTTGACCATAACAAGTCTGGGGGTGACAACTGCCTTTGTTACGGTCAAAGATCATGACAAACTCGTGACAAAACCTAAAAATGACTTAAGGGGGTAACTATGGCCCTTCGGGTAGAGAATAATACTCGAAAAAATACAATAGAGAGTTATAAATCTCAAATTGAGAAATATGGTGAGTGTTCAAGAGATGTATATATATACTTCATATGAAGGATAACTATAGGTTGAGTGTATACCTATACGGATTATATTATAGGTGGAGTGTATACCTATACGGATTATATTTATAGGTTGTATGTATACCTATACGAATTATATTTATAGGTTGTGTGTATATTTATACGAATTATGTTTATAGGTTGTGTATACCTATACGAATTATATTTATAGGTTGTGTGTATGCCCATATGTGACATATGGATAAGTTGTGTGTATGAATATTGTGTAATTTCTTATGTGTGTAAACATACCTACGCTGCATCTTATCACGGGAGGTTCTACGTTATGGACAGTCTTATCCTGATGAGCCCATTGGGGGGATTTTCGACTTGTGCCTCAGAATAATAAACCTAGATACGGGCTATCCAAGTGTATAATAGTTTTGACGATCAATTGGTCACGTTTGGTGTGTGCGTGACCCATTAACATGGAACTATGTTCACCTCCAATATTTGTTAATTTGATTTATGGTTCAAGAGCAATTTCTGAACTGGTAGTCCTTGATTTATACGATAGGTACATGGATTTGATAGCAGAGTACGCAAGTGTGCATCGCAGTGACCAGTCCGGAAGTTGCTATATATATATGTGTGTATATATATATATATATATATATATATATATATATATAATATTTATTCTACTTGTGTGTAATGTAGGAAGGATGGATAGTGTATATCTAAAAGTGATTTAATTATGAGATTATCTGTTTAGTGTGATATAGTAGTAAACTTAGATAGTGTATATTTAAAAGTGATATAATGGTGAGATAATCTACTTAGTGTAATATAATAGTCAACTTAGATAGTGTATATCTAAAGATGAATTAAGTAGATCAACTTAACGAAATGGTTTAATGATAACATATGTGAATGTTAATGAAATGGTTTAATAATAACATACGAGTAATGTTAATTATTAGTACTACGCTATTATTAGTACTACGATAGCGTACTATATGAGTGGTACGGAAGAGTTAAAGAGAAGTTTAACTAAGGACTAAATGAGAATTAAGGGCATACTGTAGCGTACTGTATGGGCAATATAGGTGAGCTAAACCTGATATGGTTAGTTAGTTATTGATGAGACCTAGTTAGATTGGGTAGCATAGCTTGGTAGGAGACGTTAGATGTGCAGAATAGATGATAGATGAGAAACTCAAGAGAGTGTACGCGGACTAACATGTGTAATCAATAACTGTTTTTAAACTGAGATAAATACTTTTTAACCAAAATACTTTGGGCTCTGACCCATTTGCAAAAAAAAAAATTCAAAACTTTTTAGGTGTCCACCCATAGGGATGCCAAGCTTGATGATCTGTTCCAGGGATGCATAGCTAGGGATGGCAACGGGTCGGTTCTGGGTCAGGTTTTAACTCCGCATCCCCTTACCCGTTAGAAATACCATTCACTATCCCCACCCCATTCCCCGTTTAAAACGGGTATAGATTTCCCCGCGGGGAACCCGTTTCAATTTTTTTAATACAGAAAAAATTCATTTCTTTTTTTAATATAAAAAATTCATCGCATCTAAATATTTTCCTTCTATCAACATTTATTAAATTTATAACAAATAATTATAATATATGATTTTGCAACTGGAATAAATAAATCAACTGGAACAAATAAATTACAATCAGTACTGAAATTGCAACCGGAACAAGTAAGTCCACGAATATTTCTGCACACTACCATGGAATTGAAGAGAATTAAAAAAATCAATATCCAAGGGAAATTTTTTCTTTTAAATATTACTGGAACAAAAGTGATATATATATATATATATATATCAAAGGAAGAAATCAGTAGCAAAAATCAATAAATATAACCTCAAAATGGGTTTTACAGTTGTCGGCTACCACTACCACTACCATACAATAGCTTCAAAGCTTTAATCCAGGGCATAATTAAAAAATGAAATAAGATGAAGAAGAACAAGGAGGAGCAGGGCTGGTCAGCGACGAGAAGGAACTAACTAACCGGCTGACGCAAGAGAGATTTTGAGGCCGCGGAGGTGCAACTCACAGCGGTGGGAGGGAGCCTGGAGCGTCCGGCACAGGAGAGATTTTGAGCGAGGGATTGGTAAGGAGGCGGGGGCGCTAAATCGTTTAGCCTAAAAGGTGGGAGGGAGGGAGGGTTAGAGAGAATGAGATGTTATTATGTCCTCCGTAATCTTCTCATATATATATATATATATATATATATATATATATATATATATATATATTAATATTTTGGGTATCCCTGTGGAGACCCGAGGCAATACCCAAAACCGACCAGGACTTTTTCGGGGAATTTTTTAAGTCCCCGAACCCTCCCCGATCCCCGAATTTTTGAGAATTTTTCGGGGAAAATTTTCATCCCTATGCGTACCTGCAGTACTTGTGGATTGATAAGCACCCAAAAGTGTTCATTTTATACCCCGAATAGATGCATTTTAGTCACTCGTTTGTAATAAAAATGGCCTTATGCGCTTTATTGTCTATTTTGTAGGTCGAATGCACGTTGCGGTGCTCAAACGGGTATTTCAAAGCAATTGCGCAGATTATGGAGCTAATTACCCTTATCCCGTAACCCTAGCCTACCATAACCTAGCCTAACTTGTCCCGAACCGTGTGTGTTTAGTTTGTTCCATTTTATTTTATTTGTGTCATTTTATTTTTAGGGTTTACTTTATTATTTTATTTTAATGAGTCATGTATATATTTTTAGGATTTTTATATTTTTAGCGCGTTGTGTATCAGTTTTTATAGTTTATTTTATTTTTCTTAGTTTTTAGTTAGTTTATTATTATTATTTCATTTTCTATTTTTATTTTTTTTATTTTATTAGTTTTTTATAGTTTTTATTTTAGTCGTGTTTAGTTTTTTTAGAGTTTGTATAGTGTGTCGTGTCGTGTCATTTTTATTTTAGTTGATTTTTATTTTTTTAGTTAGTTAAACTTTTATTTTATTTTTATTTTTAGTTTCTTTTTTTTAGGAGTCATAAGTTAAACACACACACAACCTACTCACACCCAAATACCATTTCTACACTATTACACACAATTAACCTCTCACCCACACACCAACCCCATGCACCCTCACACACATAACCTACCCCACTTCATCTTCTTTCTACCTCACCCACACTTTCTCTCTCCTCCTCTAACCTCCATAACTAAATCCTAACCTTCTCTCTCACTCCCACCATTAACAACCAAATCCCATAACTTTTCCAACAACAAAAATCAACCCAAATCCGGTTTCCACTTGCTAACCCGCGGCCTCAGAAACCCGAGTTCACCCGCGACCCAGCGCCGCCCACTTAACCCGTCGGCCAGATTCTGGCCAACCACCAAACCCTTACCCGACCCTAGCCCAACCTCCCAACTCCAACTCGCCAATGGACCTGCTCACTCCGGTCACCCTCAACTCGACCCGCCTACTCCCCCTTTTTTGGCCCGAATCCCAAACCCACTCAACCTGCCATCAACAACCCCAACCCTGACCCGAGACTGTCCGACCTCCTGCTGGTCCATAACCCGTGAACCTAGCTTCATACCCATTTTCATCCAACCTTATCCATCCATGGAAACCAAACCCATTTCCCCCCTTGGTCCAAAATCGTGCTTCTACAAACCAAGTCCAAGCCAAACAAAGCCAAATAAACTTAAAACCCATGTGCCTAATAAACCCTTTAACCCCTTTTCCTAAACTACCGCCATCACCTTTTACCCAATTTACCCCTCTAAACCAATCTGATTTTTATCGCAATTCCCCCACTTCTCATATATCCTCATACCTCTCAAACCACATGCACACCTTTGTCATGCTCATGTGCTCTCATCCTCACTCAATTTTATCAATACCCAATTTACCCATAGCCTCCATGTACACCATATAAATTAAAGACTTGGGTCATTCTCAAAGGATCTCCAACTTAATTTTTACACCTTGTGTGATAAATTTCTCTACACCCCTCTTTAGAGAGTATTTGCATTTTTAGAAAATATCTCAATATAGAGGTGTGTAGTGAAATTTATCTCTTGGATGAATTTCACCCCACCCATCTATAATGAATTTTTACATTCTTAGTAATTATTTCAAAATAGATTGATGTAGTTGAATTCATCCCTTATGGGAGGTAAATTCTAATACATTCCTTTATGTTGAGATTTTGCATTTTTAGCAATTATCTCAATATAAAGTAATGATCTAGAATTTATTTCTTTGGGTGAGTTCTAATGTACAATTTTATAATGTTAAGATTTGCATTTTTAGCAAATCTCTTTTATTATTTAATTGTCCATTATGAATTCATCCACTATCCTTTTTATTTTATTTTTTTTTAATTTTTATTTTAGATTCAATAAATACATGAGTGAGGGATTGTAATTGAGAGATTGTTGATGTAATTGAAGATTCCATTCCAATTCAAGGCTTAAATGGGTTTGATCTATTCCTCTTGTATTACTTTTATTTTAATCATCTCATGCTTCATTTGTTTATCTTATACTTTTTGGATGATGACTATTGAGGGCTAATCTCCCATTTATGGGATGAAATTTTGAAGCCATCATGAGTCCAATTTTATTAGTTTACTCATTAGGAAAATTTTGTTTATCTCACTTTTCTTAAATTATCTTTTACTTCTTAATTAGTAGTTATAAAAATTAGTATAATTAGTTAGTTAAAAAATCCCTTGAAAAATCCATAAAAAATATAAATAGCAAAAATAGAAAAATAATAATAAAATGCAAATGAATCTATGTATGTCCTCTCCAATTTTGTGCTTCCTCCTTAGATATGGATTGATACCTCACTTACCGCTATATTCTGGTTTTGTTATACTTTTATAGGTTTGAGAAGATTTTTGATGGATACAGGAATTGCACACAACGACAAATACAATAAGAGACATCAATTTCTATTCTATCAAAGGGCGTCGTTGCCATTCTTGGGAGCGTGAAGCACTCAGAGCGGATTTCAACTTGTAGTTAATTTATTTTTTGCACTTTATTATTTTTTGTACCATTTTTCTTTATTTTTAGAAGGCTTGTATTAGGATTATTCTATTCTTGGCTTGTATTGCGGTGCATAGAGATACCTTTATTTTATTTTTCATTTTAACAATTGTAATAGCGTGATTGGGAACCGGATAAGGTAGAGAGAGCACGTCCATTGGCGAGGATTTAGAAGCCTATCTATCTTGGGTCGGTAGGACTCCCGGGGCCGACTGAGATAGGCATAATCTCCCCTCGGTCGACTCAAATTTTTTGGCACCCCACGACCTAAAAACCGTGGGAGGTATATTTCTCAAACCCTCGCGCCTCTCCTGTTAGCGAGTCAATTATTTTGTGTGCTTTGTGTGCTCTTACATGATTTTATTCTCGCATTTATTTTCAAATGGTTGTAATACCCCGTATTTTTATGCTATATTAATTTGGGGATTTATTAAATTTAATGATAATGTTTATTTAATAAAAATCCGGAAATTAATTATGTTATAATTATTAACGTGACGAGAGTTAGTAATTATGGGAAATTTGTTGAATATTACTTATGATCAAAGTAATATATATTATATTGGTCATATTGAATGTCATGAGTGAATTAAATGACTATTTTTGAAAATTTAAGTCGGGACGTGCCCGTGTCACGTCGGGACTAATTTTGTTATATAAAAAGTGAATATTTTATAAGTTGTTCATATGGTCATTTTGAGTGCGCCAATGCGTCCGTAAGGGTCGAGATAGTCAGAAAAGTGTACCCGGGGGTTTAGTTTGGGTCTCGGGGCGTTTTTAGGCCTAATTAGTACTCCGGGAGGGCATTTTAGTCATTTTACATAATTGGGTAATTAAACCCACGAATTTCAGCAACCTATATCAGCCATTAGGTTATCCTTTTAGGGTTAGAACATTCAGAAATCAAGTGACGGCCATTGGAGAAGAGAGGAGAGAGCTCCAAGGCAATTCAAGGCCAAAAAGCCACCGGATTTCACCGCCACCACCACACCGCGTAGATCGCGAGACAAGGAACGCAGCCATACCAAAATCATCCGTGAATTTGAATACCAAAAATCCCAGGCAAGTATTTGACTTGCGTATTTTCGTTAATGCAATCTTCATATTAGTCTAGGATTGTTTAGAGATGGAAACTATGGAAGAAAACTCAAATTGTGTTAGGATAATGCATGTAGTTTTGATTATATGGAAATTCTGGAACCCTTGCCATGTAGAGGAATATAACCCACGAAATTTTGATGATATATTAGAAGGAATTTCTGGTAAAAATAGATTAGAACCTTGATTAAGGAAAACTATAGGGTTCTTGATGATTAGATGGGATTTTGAGTTAATTATCCATGTTTAATGATAGTTATACACATGCTTTACGTTATAAACACCTGGTATAATGTTATAATGATGATAGTAGGATTTTTGGGACGATTGGAATGGAAAAACATAGTTTTGGATGAAGAAGTTTAGTGAAACCCGTAACTGCATTCTGCATAATTTTGCCCAGACCTGCTTGATCGATCGATCGAGCCTAGAGCTTCGATCGATCGAAGGTTCGATCGATCGAGCCCCAAGCTTCGATCGATCGACCCCTCCTGGCAGACTCCTAATTCCCTTTTTAAATGCGTTAAATTCAAATTGTCGTAATATAATTCTTGGGCATTCTTGATAAATTGATTTGGGAGACATTGAGGACCAGTAGGGTATATGAATAAATGTTGGAACCTTTAATCTTCAACGAGAATGGTATTTATGGGATAATTACTTTAGGTTGGTAGATTTATGAATTTAAAGGGTGAGGTGCGTAAGAGAGTTACGTTGGAACCTAATAAAGACACTTACTGAAATTCAGAGTTGTGAGGATATAGCCCACGAGTGTTAGGTAATAAGTGAGAAAACCCTTCGAGTTAAGGTTAGGAATGAAACCTTATACGTAATTCTATAAATGTGAAATTAAGGATATACGGTATAATTATGGGTGACGAGAAGAACCTATTTCAATATGATAAACTGGTATATTTATGTGATTGTGTGTACATATATTATATGCATGTGAAAAACATACCGAGCTACTTGCTATCCTTGAGGTTACCGCGCTGGGACAGTCTTATCTCGATGGGACCTTTATGGGGGATATTGACTTGTACCCTAGAAGATAGATATCCTTGGTACAGGCTATCGAATTGATAGTTCAGACGGTCCTAAGAGACGCGAGTATGTGCCATCCTCTTAGAGACTTGGAATCTATGCTTCGCCTCGATATTGTTTGTGTATGTGTTAATACAATTCGAGAGTGATTCCGAATTTGTATTCCCCTTGATTTGAGTGGTATGGGGTTTGGATAGTGGAAGTATGCACGAACCATAGTTTTATTCGGGGTGCTGTTATATATATATATTATACGAGTATTTAATATATATATGAGATTATGATATTTGAAACTGCCTACTGAGGTTTGATAAGTAGGACATGGTTGTTGGCTCAAATTATAGATACTTGTTTTGAGAAAGTATAATATGTCACTGGAAACTTTATTGTTTTTATAAAGTTAAAAATAGAGAACTTTGGTTACAAATTGCAACATCTTTTTAAAGTGGAAATGGTGAATTGTAAATCTTACGAGTAATCTAAGTTAAGTTAAATCTTTTAGAAATACTAGTGCGTTAAATGATAAGAAACCGTTGGGAAGGTTAGTGCGATAGGTGTGCACATTAGAAGAGAGGTGAGTATTTTCTCAAGAGAGTGACGAACTAATATGTTGTTGCATTGGCCTGTATCAATTTAAATACTTGCTAAACGTATTTTAAATCAAACACACTTTCGGGCTCTGACCCGTTTCTTTTTCTCTCTCTCTCTTGTATATATATGTATATATTTCAGGTGCCCAGCCACAGGGGCGTCTTGCTTAGGATTCCTTGAGAGGAACGTGCTGCAACTTAGGTGGGAGTTGCAGGTCACTTGCGTAGACGACTTCCTTTATTGACTCCACTTCTAGCATTCTCATTTATTGGGCATGTGTCGCCCTTTCCATCATTTAATTTGTTGTTGGGACATTTATATTTCAGTTATTTCCAGTATTGTTCTATGGGATTTATTCAGTATGGATTTGTGATTTTAGTTTTCATATGTTGACATTCGATTGGCGAATGTATTATATTACTTGGTTTACTGTGATGTGATTCTTAATTGTAGAAATGTTGTTTTAAATAAATAAATCTTTTCTTTAATTAAAATTTGGAAAGTTTGTATGAAAAATGTTTTTGACACTTAGCTTAATTATTTAGGGTGTTAAATTGGAAAAATGATTTTTATCGACAGTGATGCTGAGAATGAACCAACTGTTTACCTTGATTTAATTTAATAAAGGAGTGATCGCCCGGTATTTAATTTGGCAGGGTGTCACAGGTGGTATCAGAGCATCAGGTTCTAGTGTCCATAGGATCTGTACGGCTTATTTCGCTTTCAGCTTAACGTTATTGCTATAGAGCCCTATTTTTAGGATTGTTGTATTCCTGCTTTTACGTTAAAGTCTTCAGCTATTTGAGATTTGATGATAACTGTAGACTAATAAACTTGTTCACGTTTCAGATGCCTCCGAGACGTGCTCCGAAAGATAGGCGTGCCCAAGCCGAGCAGCCAGCAGCTCCGGCACTAGGCACAATGAATGCGAACGAAGTAGCCGCCATTGTTGCTCAGGCGGTGAATGCCGCGATAGCGGTGATTCAGCAGGCTCCACCCCAGGTTCAGGCAGTGGCGCCCGTACCAGCACAGCTTCCATCAGCATGGGAGAGGGTTCGGGATGCTTTTCAGAAAGCGCATCCCCCTGAGTTTTCTGGTAGCTCCGATATTGTTATAGTCAACCAATGGAAGAAAGACATCCAGTGGCACCTCCGTATGTATGAGTGCACTGACGTGCAAAAGCAGTTATTGGCTTCCTTTAAGCTAGTGGGAGCCGCATTACAGTGGTGGGAGTCCACTACTACTTTGGAGGAGAGGGACACGATCCCTATTCAGTTGTTCTGGGAGCGGTTTGACCGCAAGTATTTTCCATCCGCAGTGCAGACTGAAATGAGGCAAAAATTACTAAATCTGAAGCAGGAGAACCTTACTGTAGCTGAGTATGAGGAGGAGTTCACGAGACTTCTCACAATTGTGCCAGATGAGGCACCTACTGAGAGCAAGAAGATTTTGCTGTTTGTCGACGGGTTAGCTTGGAGGATCCGTCAGCACCTTATTGGAAATCTATCCCTGAGTACTTTCACTGACGTACTCAATGCAGCGTTACTACATTGCCAGGATCACCGCTTCCATCTTCAGGGAAGCAAGAGAGCAGGGGAGTCCAGCCAGCAGGGTAGGACCGGGGTTAATAGTGCCGGTGGGGCACCAACTCATGGACAGACTCGTCAGCACGAGCAGAGTTCCCATCAGGGGGACCCTGCTAAGCGATTCCGTTCAGGTGATTCTAGGCAGGGATTCGGGGGTTTCAGGCAGGGCCATCAAGGCCAGCCTAATCAACAGGGTCAGCAGGGCTAACACCGACCACAGGGCCAACAGCAGGGCCAGCAAGGCCAACAACGTGCACATCAGGGCCAGTGGCGTGGAGGTAACGGCCAACAGGGTCAGAGGGGAGGAAACTTTAAAGGCCGATGTTTTGGGTGCGGTAAACATGGCCATAGGCGTCAGGATTTCCCAGAGGGCGATAGGGCGCCACAGCAGCAGGGAGCCCGTAATGAGCCGCAGAGACCACTCTTCCCACCTTCCCTCCTAGCTCCAGCCCAGGTGCCAGCCCTACCAGCCATTCCAGCAGCTCCAGTGCAGTAGGGGCAATTGCAGTATGGACGTGTCTATAACGTCCACCAGGCAGCAGCTCCACAGGCACCACCCGCGATTGAGGGTATATTTCCTATCCATGGTACTATGGGTCGGGTATTGTTTGATACGGGGGCAACACATTGTTTTATAGCTACGCATTTTGCGAAGGCCTTAGGGTTGTTAGCCACAGCAGAGAGCACCGTGATGTGCGTCGACTCACCCCTGGGGAGTGGGTCACTTATTTTCTTTATATGCCGGGGAGTGGGGGTAGAGATTAGTAGCTTGGTATTACCTGCAGACATGTTAGTTCTAGACATGCACGAGCATGATGTGATTATTGGTATGGATTGGCTCGTAGCTTATAGAGCCATGATTGATTGCTTCGGTGGGAGCATTGTTTTTGCCATTCCGGGGCAAGAGATGTTTGTAGTGGCGATGCCTCGCCCAGAGGGAGGTTCGACCGCTCATTTGCATTACATAGAGGAGGATACCTCTAAGGAGGTTGTGATTCCCTTAGATTCGATCCCTGTTGTCAGGGAGTATTCCGATGTGTTTCAGGAGATACCAGGCCTACCGCCCAGTCGTGAGATAAACTTTGTTATAGATTTATTGCCAGATACGAGACCTATAGCACGCGCACCGTACCGTATGGCTCCGGCAGAGATGCGAGAGCTACGGGATCAGATAGAGCAGCTGTTAGGTCAGGGCTTCATTCGTAGGAGTACCTCACCTTGGGGCGCTCCAGTCTTGTTTGTGAAGAAAAGAGATGGTTCACTGAGATTGTGTGTGGACTACCGGGAATTGAACAAGGTCACGATACGGAATAAGTATCCGTTGCCTCGAATCGATGATCTGTTCGACCAGTTGAGGGGAGCAACTTTCTTTTCGAAGATAAATCTGAGGTCGGGGTACCATCAGTTACGTATTAGAGAGCAGGATGTTTCAAAGACTGCCTTCTTATCGAGATATGGGTCCTATGAGTTCAGGGTGATGCCGTTCGGACTCACAAATGCCCCAGCCGTTTTCATGGACTTGATGAATCGAGTATTCAGAGAGTTCTTGGATCAGTTTGTCATCGTCTTCATAGATGACATATTGATATATTCACACTCCGAGGAGGAGCATGCCGAGCACTTGAGGCAGGTTCTTCAGACTCTACGAGAGCATCAGTTGTATGCTAAGTACGAGAAGTGTGGATTCTGGTTGCGAGAGGTACAGTTCTTGGGCCATGTTGTTTCTGAGCAGGGGATTGCAGTTGACCCGAGCAAAGTGTCAGCGGTGAGGGAGTGGGGACAGCCCACGACACCGACGGAAGTGCGTAGTTTCTTGGGGTTAGCCGGTTACTACAGGAGATTCATTCGGGGATTCTCCAAAATAGCGGGTCCATTGACGAATCTGACTCGCAAAGGGGTACCATATGTTTGGGATGACGCTTGTCAATTGGCTTTCGATGAGCTGAAAGACAAGCTTACTTCAGTGCCAGTCCTTACGTTACCGAAGTCGGGTGTGGAGTACCTGGTTTACACCGATGCGTCTTTACGGGGACTTGGAGGTGTACTCCAGCAGGAGGAGAAGGCTATAGCTTTTGCTTCCCGCAAGCTTAAGCCGCATGAGAAGAATTACCCCACCCACGACCTGGAGTTAACAGCGGTCGTCTTTGCATTGAGGATATGGAGGCACTATTTATTGTGAGAGAAATTCCGTTTGTTCACAGACCATAAGTCACTGCAGCACCTGTTCACTCAGCGAGAGCTGAATATGCGTCAGCGCAGATGGCTAGAGTTTATGAAGGACTACCAGTTCGATATACAGTATCATTCGGGGAAGGCCAACGTAGTTGCTGATGCGTTGAGCTGTAGATCGGTAGACGATGTAGCGGACGTCTGGAAGGCAAAGTGGAAGGAGTTGGGTCACCAGGACGCAGTGGCACGTTCTTTCATATCCGTGATGTCAGTCACACCCGAGATTGTTACGAGGGTGATACAGGCAAAAACTACAGACCCGTTTTGCCAGGAGCAGATTGTGCGACTCCTAGCCGAGGGTGCTGAGTCCTATTCTGTTAGTTCTGATGGAGGTTTGCGGTTTAATGGGAGATTGGTGGTTCCAGAAGGAGCAGAATTACGTCATGCAGTGATGACTCATTCTCATGGGTCCCGATTTGCAGTACATACGGAAGGCGATAAGATGTACCAAGATATGAGGCGACAATACTGGTGGAGTGGGATGAAGAAGGACATCGCCGAGTTTGTGTCCAAGTGTTCTACCTGCCAGCTGGTGAAGGTGGACCATCAGAAACCGTCAGGATTGCTTCAGCCATTGGAAGTACCCGCGTGGAAGTGGGAGAGTATTTCCATGGATTTCATTACAGGGTTGCCTACATCACAGCGGGGCCACGATTCTATCTGGGTGATTGTAGACCGTTTGACCAAAGTGGCTCATTTTCTGCCAGTGCGGATAAATTATACTACGGGTCAGTATGCTCAATTGTTCATTGCTGAGATTGTCAGATTACACGGGGTGCCCCTGAATATTGTGTTAGATAGAGATAAGATTTTTGTGTCACGTTTCTGGGAAAGTTTTCAGGAGGCTATGGGTACTGAGTTGAGGTTGAGTTCAGCTTACCACCCACAGACAGATGGACAGACAGAGCGTACTAATCAGATGTTAGAGGATATGCTACGCATGTGTGTTCTCGATTTTGGAGGAGGTTGGGAGCCACATCTTCCAATGGTAGAGTTTGCTTATAATAACTCTTATCAGTTTACAATTGGTATGGCTCCATTTGAGGCTTTGTATGGCAGGCCTTGTCGTTCTCCAACTTGTTGGCTCGAGGTGGGGGACAACAAGTTGCTAGGACCAGAAGTGATTCAGGAGACCTCCGCGAGGATTGAGATAATCAGGAGTCGTATTCGGGTAGCCCAGGACAGGCAGAAGAGCTACGCCGATGCGAAACGATTCTTCCGGGAGTTTAATGTGGGAGATCAAGTGTTATTGCGTGTATCTCCTATGAAGGGAGTGATGAGGTTCGGGAAGAAGGGGAAGTTGGACCCTAGGTACGTGGGACCATTTCCCATCATCGAGAGGATTGGGCCGGTTGCATACAGGTTGGGATTGCCAGAACATTTACATCGCATCCACGATGTATTCCACATCTCGTCGTTGAGACGATATCTTCGGGTTGATATGGCCCATACTCACATTGCGATAGATGAGATAGACTTACAGTCTGATAGATCTTACGAGGAGAGACCAGTGGATATTCTAGACTATAGTGAGAGGAGATTGAGGTCGAAATTAGTTCCACTTGTGCGAGTCCGGTGGGAGCATCATAATGTGGAGGAATCCACTTGGGAGCGCGAGGCAGATATACGCGAGAGATATCCAGAGTTATTTTTACCAGGTATGCCTGATTTTTTGAATTTCGGAACGAAATTCCGTTATTAGGGGGGAAGTATGTAATACCCCGTATTTTTATGCTATATTAATTTGGGGATTTATTAAATTTAATGAGAATGTTTATTTAATAAAAATTCGGAAATTAATTATGTTATAATTATTAACGTGACGAGAGTTAGTAATTATGGGAAATTTGTTGAATATTACTTATGAGCAAAGTAATATATATTATATTGGTCATATTGAATGTCATGAGTGAATTAAATGACTATTTTCGAAAATTTAAGTCGGGACGTGCCCGTGTCACGTCGGGACTAATTTTGTTATATAAAAAGTGAATATTTTATAAGTTGTTCGTATGGTCATTTTGAGTGCGTCAACGCGTCCGAAAGGGTCGAGATAGTCAGAAAAGTGTACCCGGGGGTTTAGTTTGGGTCTCGGGGCGTTTTTAGGCCTAATTAATACTCCGGGAGGGCATTTTAGTCATTTTACATAATTGGGTAATTAAACCCACGAATTTCAGCAACCTATATCAGCCATTAGGTTAGCCTTTTAGGGTTAGAACATTCAGAAATCAAGTGACGGCCATTGGAGAAGAGAGGAGAGAGCTCCAAGGCAATTTAAGGCCAAAAAGACACCGGATTTCACCGCCACCACCACACCGTGTAGATCGCGAGACAAGGAACGCAGCCATACCAAAATCATCCGTGAATCTGCATACCAAAAATCCCAGGCAAGTATTTGACTTGCGTATTTTCGTTAATGCAATCTTCATATTAGTCTAGGATTGTTTAGAGATGGAAACTATGGAAGAAAACTCAAATTGTGTTAGGATAATGCATGTAGTTTTGATTATATGGAAATTCTGGAACCCTTGCCATGTAGAGGAATATAACCCACGAAATTTTGATGATATATTAGAAGGAATTTCTGGTAAAAACAGATTAGAACCTTGATTAAGGAAAACTCTAGGGTTCTTGATGATTAGATGGGATTTTGAGTTAATTATCCATGTTTAATGATAGTTATACACATGCTTTACGTTATAAACACCTGGTATAATGTTATAATGATGATAGTAGGATTTTTGGGACGATTGGAATGGAAAAACATAGTTTTGGATGAAGAAGTTTAGTGAAACCTGTAACTGCATTCTGCAGAATTTTGCCCAGACCTGCTTGATTGATCGATCGAGCCTAGAGCTTCGATCGATCGAAGGTTCGATCGATCGAGCCCCAAGCTTCGATCGATCGACCCCTCCTGGCAGACTCCTAATTCCCTTTTTAAATGCATTAAATTCAAATTGTCGTAATATAATTCTTGGGCATTCTTGATAAATTGATTTGGGAGACATTGAGGACCAGTAGGGTATATGAATAAATGTTGGAACCTTTAATCTTCAACGAGAATGGTATTTATGGGACAATTACTTTAGGTTGGTAGATTTATGAATTTAAAGGGTGAGGTGTGTAAGAGAGTTACGTTGGAACCTAATAAAGACACTTACTGAAATTCAGATTTGTGCGGATATAGCCCACGAGTGTTAGGTAATAAGTGAGAAAACCCTTCGAGTTAAGGTTAGGAATGAAACCTTATACGTAATTTTATAAATGTGAAATTAAGGATATACAGTATAATTATGGGTGACGAGAAGAACCTATTTCAATATGATAAACTGGTACATTTATATGATTGTGTGTACATATATTATATGCATGTGAAAAGCATACCGCGCTACTTGCTATCCTTGAGGTTACCGCGCTGGGACAGTCTTATCTCGATGGGACCTTTATGGGGGATATTGACTTGTACCCTAGAAGATAGATATCCTTGGTACAGGCTATCGAATTGATAGTTCAGACGGTCCTAAGAGACGCGAGTATGTGCCATCCTCTTAGAGACTTGGAATCTATGCTTCGCCTCGATAATGTTTGTGTATGTGTTAATACAATTCGAGAGTGATTCCGAATTTGTATTCCCCTTGATTTGAGTGGTATGGGGTTTGGATAGTGGAAGTATGCACGCACCATAGTTTTATTCGGGGTGTTGTTATATATATATATTATACGAGTATTTAATATATATATGAGATTATGATATTTGAAACTGCCTACTGAGGTTTGATAAGTAGGACGTGGTTGTTGGCTCAAATTATATATACTTGTTTTGAGAATGTATAATATGTCACTGGAAACTTTATTGTTTTTATAAAGTTAAAAATAGAGAACTTTGGTTACAAATTGGAACATCTTTTTAAAGTGGAAATGGTGAATTGTAAATCTTACGAGTAATCTAAGTTAAGTTAAATCTTTTAGAAAGACTAGTGAGTTAAATGATAAGAAACCGTTGGGAAGGTTAGTGCGATAGGTGTGCACATTAGAAGAGAGGTGAGTATTTCTCAAGAGAGTGACGAACTAATATGTTGTTGCATTGGCCTGTATCAATTTAAATACTTGCTAAACGTATTTTAAATCAAACACACTTTCGGGCTCTGACCCGTTTCTTTCTCTCTCTCTCTCTCTCTCTCTCTTGTATATATATGTATATATTTCAGGTGCCCAGCCACAGGGGCGTCTTGCTTAGGATTCCTTGAGAGGAACGTGCTGCAGCTTAGGTGGGAGTTGCAGGTCACTTGCGTAGACGGCTTCCTTTATTGACTCCACTTCTAGCATTCTCATTTATTGGGCATGTGTCGCCCTTTCCATCATTTCATTTGTTGTTGGGACATTTATATTTCAGTTATTTCCAGTATTGTTCTATGGGATTTATTCAGTATGGATTTGTGATTTTAGTTTTCATATGTTGACATTCGATTGACGAATGCATTATATTACTTGGTTTACTGTGATGTGATTCTTAATTGTAGAAATGTTGTTTTAAATAAATAAATATTTTCTTTAATTAAAATTTGGAAAGTTTGTATGAAAAATGTTTTTGACACTTAGCTTAATTATTTAGGGTGTTAAATTGGAAAAATGATTTTTATCGACAGTGATGCTGAGAATGAACCAACTGTTTACATTGATTTAATTTAATAAAGGAGTGATCGCCCGGTATTTAATTAGGCGGGGTGTCACAATGGTGTGATGAATTAATTGACTAAGACCTATACTCTGTCACTCACGAGAAGGGATTTCATCACCTGACTCACTCGCTTACCAATTGTGTGCTACCCTAACCAACATTAAATTTAAAATCAATCAACTAGGAAGCCCAATAGGAGAATATTTTTGCAAAGACGATCACTAAGATAAATTCCATGATTTTTATTGCCCGCGGACTTAATTAAAATTTGACTTCCCCTTTCACTAAATTTAACGGTAATAATTGGCTATGTGCTAGTTAGGATTTCTCCTTGGCTTGTGTGTGTCCAATTCAATTTTCGGTAGTCGGGTTTTAGTTAGTTTGTCCTAAATCAAGAGTCCATATTTTCCCTCACCCTTTCTTCCAAAAAATCCAAAAATATTTTCTTTCATTTTTATAAAAAAATCCAAAAATATTTTCTTTCTTTATTTTTATAAAAAAAATCAAAAAAAATATTTTTGTTCCTTTTGAAAAAAATTTAAAAAATCAAAAAATATTTTTTTTTCTCACCACTATTTTCTTTTAAAAAAAAAACTTCAAAAACATTTTCTTCCTTTCATTCTCTAAAAATCCCAAAAACATTTCCTTTCTTTTTCAAATTATTCAAAAACCACAAAAAAAAGAGAGAAAATCTTGAAAATAAAAAAATAAGGTCGTGATCGGTGTTTCTTCACCCTCACCTTTGTCAATTTATCCAACAAGACCGACACTTCAGTTTTGTTTGGGGGTGATTATCATCACCCTATTTTTCTGCCACCCCGTGTGTTCATAGATCTTATCTTTAGGGTGAGATTCTATTAGTGTGTCTGAAGACATTAAACTTAGCGCAATCGGGAGGCAGACAGCCTTTCTAGTACTAGTCTCATCATGTTTGGGGGTGGTGTTTCACACCACCCAATGCTTTTAATGTTTTTATACTTGTACAATTTTGTTATCTTCTCCTTTATTCAGGTTTTTTCTTGGCTACCTCTGTCCACTTCATGAGTGGTTGATTATGGTTATATTTTTTCTACCTTATGCTCTCAATTTTAAAAATCATTTTACTTAACATCGAGGACGATGTTCCTTCTTGTTTGAGGGTGGGGAATTTTATGAAAATCGTATCTCTTTTGAAAAAAATTGATTTTTGAACCTGATTTTTAAAATTTCGTGCAGTTTCTTTCATCTCATTCATGGATGTGAATTTTCAATCATCCATCTTTTAAGTCTAGGAATCGAGCTAGAGGATTTATCTTTTTCACAATAGCTTATGTAATACATAACAAGGCATGTTGTACCATGATTTTCTAGACTTAAAAAAATTTGCGCACTTATCAAGTCATTACGGTTTAGAGTTGAGGAGTAATACAATTCTAAAGAGAACCTTAAGGATCACTAGTAGAGACTTTTAGCTTGTGAGATTTGTGCCTTTCACCCCTTCAGAGTGTTTTACGCAATCTCCGAGTCACAAGATGATTTAACTTCTTTTGGGTCCGCACTAAATCGTTGTATGATCTCATTATTCTTCATAAAATTTTTGGCTTAATCACTGAGAACGACATCACTTTCGAGTTTTAAGAAATGTGTGTCTTGAAGTTTGTCCCGATCACCATACCTTCACCCATACACCAACTAAATTCCATTTATCATACACTCATACACCTTCCATTTTCCATATCATCACCATATACCATACCGCCCATTTCCATATCCACTTCCATTTTCCACCCACAAAGAATAGTGTTGAAAGTAAAAGGAAAAGGTCCGTCAAAGAGAATGTTTGCATTTTTAGTGAATATCTCTCCCAAAGCCGATTCAGATGAAGAAAAATTAAATACGAATCTACATTGAGGTTATTTGTATTTTTAGCAGATTTATCTCATACATTGATGCGTATTTGGAAAAGAAAAGAAAAAATAGAAGAAAAAAAGTTTTACAAAAATGAGAAGATCCGTCATAGAGAGTGTTTGCATTTTTAGTGAATATCTCTCCCAAAGCCGATTCAGATGGAGAAAAATTAAATATAAATCTATGTTGGGGTTATTTATATTTATAGCAGATTTATCTCATACATTGATGCGTATTTGGAAAAGAAGAAAAAGAGAAAGTTGCAGTCAAGAAATAAAGACATTTGTTCGTCTATGAGTGATACACTTTTCTCAAATATCCACCATCCATCCATCATATCATCATCCCATCCTATCCTGTCTCACCTCATCCCACATATCCCATTTCATTTCTCCCTCACCCATAAACATCATTATTTTCCTTAGGTGTTCGGGCAAATGATAGTCAACGTGGTGAATAACTCGACGTTCTCACTATAGTGGTTAGCATTCTTTCATGAGATCACTTTTCTTTCTTAATGTTCGTTCTTTCTTATGTGTGTGTGAGACATTTGAACTTGATTACATTTACTCACCTCCTCACACACAAGAACGATACACTAACCCAAATCTCGAGAGCTCGTTTGAGAGAGAGATATCCGTGAGATTTGAAGTTGAAGCGTTGATTCCGATAAGGCAATTTAGGAATTACTCATGTGATACTTGACCTGTTTTGACTGATTCACACACACACGTTGAGTTATAGGAAGGATGTGCCTTGTATATTTACTTAGCTAAACATTTTTAAACACTTCTAGCTTGTATTTCTGAAATCATTTCTTTCATGATGGATTGTGCGATTATGCTACGTCTAATAAGAGATTTAATGCCTTTCAATAAATCTTTGCAAATAAGAATTTTGTGGGTATATTCCCTGCAAACCCTCACGAGACACAACTCGTCCTGTAGGGCAACTTATAGGTTTAAAGGCTTGTTGCACATGCTAAGTACAATCTCAAGTGCCTGCGAAAGTGGTACACTTTTAGTTTCTTATCTTTCTCTTTCTCTCTATCTTATTGCTCTAGGACTAGCAATGCTCTATTTGGGGGTGGTGTGATAAGAACCCAAAAATGTTCATTTTTTACCCCGAATAGATGCATTTTAGTCGCTCGTTTATAATAAAAATGGTCTTATGCGCTTTATTGTCTATTTTGTAGGTCAAATGCACGTTGCGGTGCTCAAACGCATATTTCAAAGCAATTGCGCAGATTATGGAGCTAATTACCCTTATCCCATAACCCTAGCCTACCCTAACATAGCCTAACCTGTCCCGAACCGTGTGTGTTTAGTTTGTCCCATTTTATTTTATTTGTGTCATTTTATTTTTAGGGTTTATTTTATTGAGTCATGTATATATTTTTAGGATCTTTATATTTTTAGCGCGTCGTGTATTAGTTTTTATATTTTCTTTTATTTTTCTTAGTTTTTAGTTAGTTTATTATTATTTCATTTTCTATTTTTATTTTTTCTATTTTATTAGTTTTTTTAGTTGTGTTTAGTTTTTTTAGAGTTTGTATAGCGCGTCGTGTCGTGTCATTTTTATTTTAGTTGATTTTTATTTTTTTTAGTTAAGTTAAACTTTTATTTTGTTTTCTTTTATTTTTATTTTTATTTTTAGTTTATTTTTTTAGGGGTCATAAGTTAGACACACACACACAACCTACTCACACCCAAATACCATTTCTACACTATCACACACAATTAACCTCTCACCTAGGGGTGGCCATAGGCCCGAGGCACGCCAAGCCCACCCAGCCCGCCCAATAAAAAATAGGGCTTGGGTAAGGTGAATAGGCCCGCAAAGCGGGCTTGGCAAAATTTTATAGGCCCGATTTTTTTTCGGGCGGGCTTGGGCATGAGTTCTTAATCCCGATGAGGCCCGGCCTGAGGCCCGAAATATATATATATATATATATAGGGGGGGGGAACTTTTATAAATATAAAAACGTATACCAAGTCTTTTCATGTAGAGTGGGAAACTTTATCTATTGACTTTGTAATATATGGAGTTTAAAATAGATTTTTAATTAAAAAAATTAGTCTTTAAATAAAAAAATAGGTGTTTTAATTTAAAAAAAATCTTTTAATTAACATAATAAGGCCCAATCGCGTGGGCTGGGTAAAGAGCTTTCAAATCTGGGCGGGCTTGGGATTAAATAATAAGGCCCGATCTAGGCCCGAGCGGGCTTGGGATAGCACTTAATTTTCAAGCCCGGCTCGAGCCCGACCGGACCTGCCCAGGCCTAACCCACGGCCACCCCTACTCTCACCCACGCACTAACCCCATACACCCTCACACACACAACCTACCCCACTTCATCTTCTTCCTACCTCACCCACACTATTTCTCCTATTCTAACCTCCATAACTAAATCCCAATCTTCTCTCTCACATCCACCATTAACAACCAAATCCCACAATTTTTCCAACAACAAAAATCAACCCAAATTCGGTTGCCACTTGCTAACCTGCGGCCTTAGAAACCCGAGCTCACCCCCGACCTAGTGCCGCCCACTTAACCCGCTGGCCAGATTCCGGCCAACCACCAAACCCTTACCCGACCCAAGCCCAACCTCACAACTCCAACCCGCCGATGGACCTGCTAACTCTGGTCACCCTTAACCCGACCTGCCTACGAGCCCTTTTTCGGCCCGAATCCCAAACCCACTCAATCTGCCATCAACAACTCCAACCGTGACCCGAGACTATCCGACCTCCTGCTGACCCATAACCCGTGAACCTAGCTTCATACCCATTTTCATCCAACCTTATCCCTCCATGGAAACCAAACCCATTTCCCCCCTTGGTCCAAAATCGTGCTGCTACAAACCAAGTCCAAGCCAAACAAAGCCAAATAAACTTAAAACCCATGTGCCTAATAAACCCTTTAACCCCTTTTGCCAAACTACTTCCAACACCTTTTACCCAATTTACCCCTCTAAACCAATCTGATTTTTATCCCAATTCCCCCACTTCTCACATGTCCTCACACCACTCAAACCACATGCACACCTTTGTCATGCTCATGTGCTCTCACCCTCACTCAATTTTACCAATACCCAATTTACCCCTAGCTTCCATGTGCACTATATAAATTAAAGACTTGGGCCATTATCAAAGGATCTCCAACTTAGTTTTTACACCTTGTGTGATAAATTTCTCTACGTCCCTCTTTAGAGAGTATTTGCATTTTTAGCAAATATCTCAATATAGAGGTGTGTAGTGAAATTTATCTCTTGGATGAATTTCACCCCACCCATCTATAATGAATTTTTGCATTCTTAGCAATTATTTCAAAATAGATTGATGTAGTTGAATTCATCCCTTATGGGAGGTAAATTCTAATCCATTCCTTTATGTTGAGATTTTGCATTTTTAGCAATTATCTCAATATAAAGTAATGATCTAGAATTTATTTCTTTGGGTGAGTTCTAATGTACAATTTTATAATGTTAGGATTTGCATTTTTAGCAAATCTATTTTATTATTTAATTGTCCATTATGAATTATTCCACTATCCTTTTTATTTTTATTTTGTAATTTTTAGTTTAGATTCAATAAAAGCTTTAGATATCATGAAATAGAGAAGAGAATTCTAGAGAGAGTTAGAGATAGTTTAGTGTAGAAAATAAATTAGGATAAACACCATTTTGTAAATAGTTTTGTTTTATTATTTTTATTAGATATTTGTGAGGTTAAATTTTGTAAGAGATTTAATTGAGTGATTATTTAATTGCAAACACTTGGATGCTCAATTGGAGGGATGTAAATTGCAAATTCAAGGATTGGAGTCCAATTTCACTCAAATAGATTTGGTATGATTGTTCTTCTCTTCTACTTTATTTTATTAGCCTTTGATTGTTTGATTATCATGTTTAATATGATGTTAGGCTAAATCCCCTTTCAAGGGGTGGGGGAAACCCTTATTTGATGTTATTTTAGTTTAATTAGTTTGATTACTTGAAAATTCCCTTTGAATATTAATTTTGATCCGTCACCCTTAAATTTACGCCTCGAGAAAGGATAAATGATTTTCGAGAGAAAAGCGAAATTCTATTAATAATACCAATTTTAGATTCGAACTAGAGATAGGAGTTTCTTAAGTGGGGTATTATTACTTGAATTTCAACTCTAAATTTATTTTCTAAGATTTACATGAATTTTAATTAATCAATCCTAGCGGGTGATTAATTAAAAGGAGTGTAGATGTATTTTCTAGAGTTGTGGGGTGTTAAACTTAATTTTCTAAAAGATTACTATTAAAATTATAATTGCGACGAGAGTTGATTTGTAATTTTGATATTAATTTGGGAGAATTCAATTAATTAAATTAATTGATTATAATAGCTAAAATTTGTGGTGTAATCCCGCTCCTTGATTGTTCTCACATTTATTTAGCTCATTTATCTCATATTTTAGTGTTAGACCTTATTTTCCATTTTAGTTACTTTTTTTTAGTTTGTAATTTGATCTTTCATTTTAGTTTAGTGTTATTTCACCTCACCTCACCTAATTATTTTAATATTTTAAAAATCTACAAAAATAGAAAAAGCAAAAGCCCCAAAAGAAAATAAATAAGTGAATTACAATTGAGTTTGTCTCTAGCTTACCCCATTGATTTGGATTAATAACCTTACTTACCTCTATACTTTAGATTTATATTATTTTGTAGGTATTTGATGTTTTGATTAACTTGGCAAACAACGACAACACACAAAAGTCAAACTCTATCATGGATGCTTGCAGGATTTGGATTAGACGCTTCAGTCACTTCATTCCTAGAGAAGGATGTATTTCAGTTATTCCATTTAGGCATGTCGTCCCTTCTATTAGTTCATTTTATTCAATTTATCAGACTTTGTATTTATGGACTCAGTTTATTTCAATAGATATTTAGTTGGACTTTTGTATTGGGAACTGATTGTTTATTCGGTATTTTTTTTATTTCAGTTATTTATCTTATGATTAGTTCAGATTTTTATTACTGCGTAAATGGCTTGGTTATTGTTTCTATTTCCACGTATTGTTATTGTTTAAATAAAAAGATAAAATTTGGCATTGGCTTTTTGAATACTCGTTGGTTAGTAAACTTTTAAAATATTTTTGACACTAATGCTAAGAATGAACTAGTTGAGATTCTTTTCTTATTTTTATAAAGGATTTCTCACCCAGTATTTAAATAGGCGGGGTGTCATGGATGGTATCAGAGCATCAGGTTCTAGTGTCCTTAGGATCTATGCAGCTTTATACGTTTCTGCTTAGCGTTTTTTGATATAGAGGCTTATTGTAGGATTGTTCCATACCTCTACATATTTGACTTACATTCTCCCGCTATTAAGTATAGTTGATGTGATTCATATACGAGTTCGGTTGGGCTTCATACACTGAACACTATAGGACGACTAGCGCGGGCCGTTTGAATGATTTCAGAAGGAGAGTCTTAGCAGAAGACATTCTGGAAATGGTGATCGTCATAGAAGTCACCATGATTATTATTAAGACAGGTGACAGTAGGATAATCACGCGTATACTGTAGTTTCCCCAAGCACTATCGTAGATAATGGTGGTACAATATAAGACTCACCCAGGGTAGTCAGCAAGGGGTGGGGAAGTCGGAAGGAATATTTCAAATATCCATCTATAAGTACACGGGGAAGAGAGGAAGTTGGATAGGTCAATGGAAGGAGATAATCCAACAACAATTGTTTAGGGTGGAGTGCAGCGACACCCAGGGGTAAATTTTGGGTGAAATTTTTATCTTGTAGGAGCAGCATAATATGATGAGACTCAGTCACCACATATGAAGAAGTATATGCAGAATTAAGCGAGGAATTTGGGTACGATTTGATTGTAAGATCTTCCATCTATTGTTCGAACAGAGATGCGGATGGAGTTTTGGCACTTATCACTGGTGGGCAAAATAGAGACTGATCGTGAGAGAGTTGTTGACTTATTTAGCAAACTTCATACCCAACGGAGCGGGTACAGATAATTTGAAAGGGTCCATAAGTGGATAATGGTCTCATGAGTATAACACACAAGCATGGATGCGAGATCAGTTAAGGATGAATAGTGTCAACATCGTTAAGGTCATATGTTCACAAGTTTATGTTATTGCTTCCATGAGAAGGGAGCCAAGAGGGTTGGGGAATCTAGCCGACAAGAAAGACTGGAGTAAACGGTGCTAGTGAAGCACCACATGAGGGTATACCCAGTAGGGGACCCATTTAAATTATACAGATCGATTAAATTACTACCAAGTGAAAGTGGATTCAGTCAGGGCCGTCAAGGCCAACAACGAGTTCCATAGGGCCAGCGGAGCCAAAGGGACAACGGGGGTAGCAATCAGGGAAAAGATTACTAGGTCCGAGAGAGGGACTCCCAGACATGGTTAGTGGGGGGACAGAGACACAGGGATAGCATAGAAAGGTGTCCTATGTGTGGAGAGTAGATTCATCAGTATTGAACGTATCTACAGTGAGAAAGTGAGACCAGTCAGTCTGGGAAAGTAGATGGGAACGGTGCCAGTGGGGCATAACAGTAGGAGGAGCGAGATTTTTGGCAGGGTAATCGGGCTAAGAGATTTAGGCTAGAGGTTACCAACCCGAGAATAATGGTTTTAGGCAGGACCAACAGGGTCTTAAATAGAAGCAGCATCCCGTTTTTCTGGGCCAATAGGGCCAATGTAAGGGCGGGGGAGGCCAGTAGGGCCAGGACCAATGGCATGGAAGTTCTCTAGAAATTGTCTCATTTGAAGAGAGACGGGTCACGAGAAGTGTGTACACCCCATTCTTTTACCCGTAACTCTCCTTAGGTCCCTAGTACCTCCCTTCATCACTACAAACCCAGGTCATACCCCGAGTACCGACCTAGAAGCCATCGGGCACTCCCAGGCTCCATTTAACCAAAAAGTTAAAATCTTCAGCTAGACCAAAGCTGAATGAATCTTTGAAGGGCACTAAAATCTCTTTCTAACGGTCCGCTCCGTTCGCGATTCTGACTTACCATGCGGATGAACGATCCGTTTGCGTCCGAAACTTGATCTAGAGGCCACCGGGCGCTCCCGGGCTCTATTTGACCAAAGTTAACTCTTCAGCTCAATTGAGGCTAAATGAATCTTCAAAGGGCACTAAAATCCCTTTCCAATGGTCCGCTCCGTGCGCAATTTCGACTTACCATGCGGACGAATGATCCGTTTGACTCTAAGAGGTCACCGAATGCTTCTAGGGCCCAGTTGACCAAAGTCAACTCCCCAAACCGGGTCAAACTCTTTGGAATGTCGAAGTACATATCCTAACCTTTCCAACGGTCCGCCCCGTGAGCAATTCGAACTTACAATGCGGACGAACAATCCATTTGCGTCCGGACGATTCCCCGTCCAATGGACCGACAAACGCTTCCGAGCTATATTTGACCCAAAGTCAACTCCTGAACCCGGAAGCAGTCCAAAGGACTTTCAAAGGTCTATGAATTATCTTTCCAATGGTATACCCCGTGCCCTATTCTGACCAACGGTTTGCCCTCGGCAACCAATTTTCCAAAAAGGCCTGAAACACACTGCCAAATGACAGGTTCCCGCCTATTGGTAGGTGCCGTTCTGCAAGACCAGGTCTATGCCGACGGTAGTGAACTGGGCCTATAAAATGAGGCCTTATCTTTATTTGCAAAGAGAGCCCATATCTGATAAAAATCGCTCTCAGCGAATCCTAAAAACCTCTCTCGAAGACAACGCGATTTAAACATCCAAATCCTTTTCTAACTTCCACTTTTCATCATCCTTTTCATCAAACTTGGTGAATTAGCCACTCTCCATCATCATCCAAGTGCAAGGGCTGCTCTCCAACATTCAAGATCAAGCTCAAGCTCAAGATCTTCAAGAAGGTTCAACTTTCTCAACTTTTTCTCCAAATTCCCTTAAATTTGCAATAACTTGTTTTATTACCTAGCACTTTTATTATCTCATCTCACACATCCTAATATACTTTTTATTTAGTATTATTGCACATCTCTTATTTTCATATAAATAAATCCCAAAAAACAAGAAAAAGAGGGTTTGCTCATAAATTCCAAATAGGGATTCTCATACTTTTCTCACACTTTTCTCACAACTAAAACACTTTTTATACACACACACACACACTCACAAATAAGAGATCCCCCCTATTTGGATTTATGGGATAAACCCCACCCCTCATTTTGTATGCGTACTACATGAACTTTGATGCCTTTATAGGCTACGTAGGCGTCTCGGGGTAAGACCCGAGACTCGAATCCTATTCTCACTTTCTCTCTCATTTTCTATCTTCTCTAAATCCAATTTTCTTATATTCTATATACTTTTTCTTAGTGAAGTATCACTCCATATGCGTTATCGTTCCATTATAACGATCAACGTTTTTACACCTCATCTCAAACGATGTCGGCCGAAGCGCTCTCGAGAGGGACGCGCGGGACCCGAGGATCCTCCTTCGCGCGCCCGCTCGTGGCAAGGATCGGGGATGGCCACAGTGGCGACTCTGCTGGGGATTTTGTATGTTTTGAGGGCTTGACTCTATTTACATGGATGTTATATTTGTTCATATTTCTCCTATATCTGCATGTTCCCCTTTTCCATGTATATCCCATGCTTATGCTTCTGTTCACACACTTGTAGAAAATTCTCCATGTACACTTCACACCACATGCACCTAGGATCACATATATCCACATGTTGCACGCATCACCCATCCATACTTGGTGTACCTTTGGTACTTGTACTTTGCTCCCTGTTTGTCATAATCAAGAAAAGCATTCTCATCATAAGATACTAATAAGAGAATCATGCACGATTCACACGACATCACCAAAGAGCATTGTTATTGACCAAATTTTACCCAGTAACTGGAGGGTCACTTCGTGATGGGCGCTGGTCTGGCAGGGCGCAGTTAGCCTAAGTGATATGACTCTCACCTTCCATTGGCCAAGTACCTTTGACGTATATCGAACGGTCCCCCCGCATCGTACCGTTTGACCGAAGTCATGACGGGAGATATATCGCAGGGAATTCATTCACGTACGCCGAGTATATCGAATTCGCTCTCACACGTACCGTCCCCACGAGGTATATAGTGAGGCAATTCATGTACACTCAGGTATATCAAATGGCTTGTCCACACGTACCGATTTCCCACAAGAGAAAGACGTATATCGTGGAAGTCACGTCAAAGGGGGGAACCCATTCCTATTCATCCAACCAACTTCATACCCGCATATAGGTGTCAAGCCTAGGACACGCACTTTAGATTGCCGATTTCAACTCGAAACTCTGCCAAAATTCTGGGTCGGCCTGCCGCCCAAATTTTTGTGTATTTTTAAAATGGGACCCTGTCCGTGAGCCTGGTTACAAGTCCAGCCGTAGCTTTGCATATATTAAAAACCCCACTTTCCAGGTTTGGGTCCCGTCCGGCATTGCATTTAGGAGAATTAAATACAAGTGAGAACATAATAATCATAATAATCATGCTGAGTTCCATCTCCAAAAACATTTCTCCCTTCTTTATCAAAAATCCAAAAATAGTTTCTTCTCTTTTGTAACAACCCGCCCTTTTGGAGACGATTAAATTCCATAAATAAATATAAATTGGCAATTTGGAGAATTTCTTAAATAGTAATTTTTAAGATTTTCGAGGATTAAATGAGTTTCGAAGGATGTTGTGATTATTTTTGGGACTGTATAGGTGGAAATATTTTAATTATATGTCGCCGTGGAGAAAAGCAACACGAGGTAAGATTTTTAATGAGAAAACCCGCATTTATTTATTTTGGGTTGGAATAGTGATTTGCTGTCAAGTACCTCGGATGGGAATTTCGACTGCGCCATGATTCTTGAAATGGTCGAGATAGTCGAAAAAGAGTGTCCGATAGTCGAAAATGAGTGTCGGGTAATTTTAGAGGTAAAAGTAACTCGTAATTGGGTAAACGAGTCGTTTTTAGGTTTTAAGGGGTTAAACCCTTTTCTTTCTATATAAAGAGAGGGAGAGGGAGAAAAAGAGAAAGAAAGAAGAGAAAAGAGAGAGAAGAGAGAGAGGAAGAAGAAAAGAGGAAGAAAAGGGGAGATTTCGGCCTACCTCCGCGGGATTCGGCTCGAGGTCGTCGGATTATATCCACGAGGCAAGTGTTTACTTGCTTTATTTATCTTTTTGCATAAATATCTCATACCGTAGTTTGGTATAAACAAACCCTAATGGTTTTGGGGTGGGTTATCGTGGATAAAACGGGTTTTTGGGAGTTAAAACAATTAAACCCCAAATAATATTTCAATTTATGGAACTTAGGTTTTAACCTAAATTAATTGGTGGTTTTGGGTTCTAGGATGTTTAGAACCCTTAATATATGTATATTTGTAGTTGGTTGAGGTTGTAGGACGTTGGGTGAGGCGACAAAAGCTTGGGAGAAGCTTTAATGGCCGAAATCGACTCGGAGAAGACGATGAATAGTAACCCGTCACTTTAGGGGGCCATTTTGGCCAGGAAAAGAATTGATTTAGATTTCGGCCAAAACACAAAAGTTGTATATCTTTTCGATACGGTCGCGTTGGCGCCGACCCCGAATTTTTCTGATTTTTCTACGATTTGATATGATTCTTACAATATGGCAGCTCCGGGTTGAAATCATCAACTCGGAAATCAAATCGGGAATTGGAAAAGTTACGGCTAGAATTAATTGTGTAGATGTTCGGGATAATTTTTGGTGTAGTTTAGAAACCCCGTTAATGAATTTGGGTTTGCAAGAATAAATTCGACTTATAGTTTAAATGGTGAGTGGATTAAATTTTGGGGTTTGGGGTTATATAAAACCCTAAGCAGATTTGGGATTTTCGGACAAGCCGAATCGATTCGGACAGGCCGAATCGATTCGGTAAGAGACAGTTTGAAAGTAGAACCATTTCGAATCGATTCGGACAGGGCGAATCGATTCGGTGGCCAGCGAATCAATTCGGGCAGGCCGAATCGATTCGGTCCTGGCGAAATTTTGAGGTTTTCTCCTTTTAAGTTTAGGGATACTTAAATTATGGTTTTGGAGATTATTATAGGAGTTTCTACATGGAATATTAGGACTCCTAGATGATGATTGAGGAGGATAAGAAAACCTCGGATTAATTTAGAGTGTGATCCGGGGTGTGGAGTTAATTAATGTTTTGGGATAACAGACATTCGGGTTGATGTATAAGTCCGTAAATGAAATTAAGGTATTTTTGTTAGTTATAAAAGTAAGAGAATACTTTGGGTTTAGTATCATGCATATATGAATGCATGATTATGATTACTTGAGGGAATCTTTGGGATTAAGGGTCATCGATAGATGGTTTGGCAAATATGGCCATTTTTATATATTCAGGTAGGAATATATGGTATATATATACTATGTGATTTAAGTATATATATGAATTAAGATTAATGACTTTTGAAAATGTAAATATATATGTTTTCAAAAAGGAAAGATAAATGATTTTCTTAATTAATAAAAATGAGGATACACACCTCTCTAAATCGCTATCATAAGGGAAGTTGCGTGCGTATGGTGAAGCCCCCTGACAAATTAACGCAGGGTGGATATAGTCCTATAGGCTATATGAGCGTTTGTTGTATTTTTTCTGCGCTGGTTAGGAGATTTCGGGTGTGGTCTTGACTATCCCGCAGGCATATGTCCGCTTCCCGACGTCTTGCGATGTAGGATCCCAGGTTGTCTTATGATAGGCCCTGGAAGATGATAGCCATTTAGGGGCGCGCACAGTGGAGAAATCCGGACGGGCGGTCTTAGAACGCGTTATATATTAAAGCAATTCATGATAATGGATTGGCTTTAATTACATTTCTTGGATATAGGAAGGGAAATGGGATAAAGGTTTGGCTTCGGTAACACTTCCCGGATGGAAAAAGGGATGTGGAAGCATATGACATGATCAATGCATTTTTATGATAATGAAAATGGCTTTGAATACATTTCCTGAGTATAAAAATGGAAATGGGATGATATAAAACGGAAAAGCATTTTTATGATAATAAAATTGGCTTTTAAAAGTATATGATTTGTTAAAGCAATTCATGATAATGAATTGGCTTTTATATTTACATTTCCTGAGTATAAAGAGGGAAATGGAAAGTTTTGAGAAAAATGAAAGTATTGATAAATACTTGATATATGAATCCTCAGTCCGGGAGATAGATCCCGATGATTATGGAAATATGTATATATAAATGGATGAATCCAGTACCGAGGGTCTAATGGATCCCGATGATCGACCTTGCCGCATAGTAGTGTATCGGGGGGGTTCCTTGTTTGAATTTCGATTTGCGAGACACCCCACGCACGAATATGACAATGTGTTGAGACTGGGGAGAAGTTTAATCCTTAGTGCTCTAATATTATAAATGCTTATGGTATATATTTATATATATCTTTCTGTACTGAGGGACTGGCGGATCTCGACGATCGACCGTGCCGCGTAGTAGTGTATCGGGGGGGTTCCTTATTTGGATTTCGCTTTGCGAGACACCCCACTCACGAACATGGCATAGCGTTGAGACTGGGGTGAAGTTTAGCCCTTAGTACATTTCTTGGACTATCTAGGATTGATAGTGGGTTGGTGATAGACTAGTTTAGCAGGATAGCTTGACTAGGATGTTTAGAGGGATGCGTTAGGAGTGCACTATTAGTGGAGAGGTGAGGGGTATCTCATGGGAGTGCGATACCAAATTTAAATATGAGATAAAACCTTTTTCTAAAAATAAGGCATTTATGCACTTGCAAAATATTTTCAAAACTCGGGCTCTGACCCGTTTATCTACTTTTCCTTTCTTTCTATATTATGTATATACATAGGTGTCCAGACACAGGGACGCCTGGATGGCACTTCTTTCGAGTCAGACGTTAGCTGCAGCAGCTGTGGATGCGTGCAGGTTTTTGATAGCCGCTTCCATCGTTGTACTCTAGATAGGAGGTACTGTATAAACATTCGAGCCAATGGCTCAATTTTATTTATTTATTCTTTCAGTACAGCATTCGATATGGTTGTATATTTTGACCGAGTGTTCGGTTATTTGATTTCATTTCAGTTTCATTTCTGCAAAACTGTGTGGGTGTTTTATTTATTGTTGTTAAAAAGAGTAGTAAAGTTAAAATTTTGACACCGGCCTAATAGGTTATTAGTAATTAAATGGATTTTCGACAGTGATGCTAAGAATGATCCATATGAGAATCCTGTTTTAATTTAATATTGGAGTGATCTCCTGGTATCTTATTAGGCGGGGTGTCACATCTTTTTCTCAAACATAAATCCTATTCTACGCCTTCTGAGGTCAATCTCAAGCCCTAGGCCTGGCTCCCTATTGGCTTCGATCTTCAGTCAAATCACCCCGGAGTTTCTTTCATTCCTCTACTACTTCTTTCGAGTCCAGAATCCATCCACTTTCTATAGAGAATACAGATCAGGTACCAGTCATACAGCCGGATCTGTCGGCAGTCCTAGCTCAGCTCGTGTCCAAGATTGACAACCTCCAAACTAAGGTTCGAGAGATGCAACGAAACTAGGTTCCTATTCCTCAAGATCCCGGGACCCTATTCCCTCGTGCTATGGGTCCGCCCGAGCCTATCTTGGTTCCCGAAAAATATCAGCACGCTCCACGTGCCCCTCCTATCAATGGACTACCGCCTGCCCAGCTTCCGATGCTAAACATTACCCAGCCTGTGGCTAACCTGCCTATGGTCGTTGATCCAAAAGAGGAGGAGTTGAATAAAGTCAAAGAAGATCTCAAGATGCTCACCAAGAAATTCGATTAAGTCAGAATCTCAGGAAATTACATAGACTATACCCACATGTCTCCTTATCCTAAAGCTAGGTTACCCGAGAAGTTCAAGATGCCAAATATCGAGAAGTTCGGAGGGAGTGGACCCCCGATTATTCATCTTCGCAGTTATCATCGTTCCATGACTCTATTAGGGGCTTCTGAAGAAGTGATGGCCCAATTGTTTCAGTAAACTTTGAAGGATAATGCCCTCCGATGGTTTTTGTCTCTCGAAGATTCCAGAATTCGTAGCTGGGAGGACGTAGCCCGAGAATTCATGTCACAGTACAAATATAACGAAGAGCTTGAGGTCACCCGTCGTGATTTAGAGTTGCTCAAATAAAACCCTGGGGGAATCACTCAGTAACTTCATAACCCGGTGGAGGGAGCAAGCAGCTACCATGACCAATTGGCTATCTGAGGACGAACAGGTCAACATGGTGAAGAAGAACTTCTTGCCCCATGTTCGAGTGACGATGGGAGGATAATACTATCCCCACTTTCGAGCTCTCAAAGAAGCGGGAGTATAAATCTAGGAAAGCCTTGTTAAAACAGAGGTTGAACCGAAGAAGGTGTCCGAACAGTTCACCCCTAGAAACTATGACAATCCTTCCAGTGCTACAGTCTCAACCATCAATAACATCTCTCGACCAACCACATCATGGGCATCAGAAAGCCGCCCTGCTCCCATCCGAAGGGAATACACTGAGATCCATGCTCCCCTATCCAAAGTTTACCAAGCCCAATTAAGCTGAAACCTCATCAAACCCTTAGATCCCCATCCATTACCAAATCCACTCCCAAGAAACTTCAAGGCCGATGCTCATTGCGCCTTTCACCAAACTACTGGACATACCACCGATCAATGCTTTTACCTCCGAAACATAATCCAAGATCTCATTAACCGGGGTACCATCGCCCCACTAGCCAATACTAAGCCAAACACTACCCACAATCCACTCCTAAATCATGCCAATTCGATCTTCTTAGAAGAAAACCCATATTTCGATCCCTCAACTCAAATCACACCCATATACTCTCCTAAACCTCTTCAAATTTACCCATATTTCCTCCTACACCCTACTAGCCTCTCTTATCACGCACTATAACTCCTTACCATAGCATGGATCGCTATCCGTACCCGTTCTAAAAATGGAAATATGGAATTGTCAGAGGTGTTAAACCAACTCCTAGAGTTCGGGCTGAAATTGCCCTCACAGATGGTCATCGATTGCCAAAGGTTCAGTAGATTTTTCTTGGAAGCACGGAAATGGGCCTGAGATTCAGATAAGTGGTTGGTACTAACTGATGAAGTCAACCTAGATGATATTATCCAGATTATGGTAGAATTATTCGGGTAAACCAACAGCATATGTAGTATCACCGGGTTACTTGACATTTTGAAGCTACAAGGGCGCTTGGTCCCTTCAACCATACATATCCCCACAGAATGGAAAGGCCTGTATAAAGATGTCATTGAAGTTGTGGAAAGCATTGACTTTACATGGAAATATTGAATTATCTCCACCGAATGGGGGGAAGAATTCGAAGATTCAAGTGAAGAATAAGCTTCAGGAAGAACTGACCCAGTAGCCAACATATGTGGGATGATATCATTTGAAGAACTCCTCACAGAAATAAACAGGGTGACAGAACAACCTGAGATTGATGAGGAAATGGGATTCATATTCTTCCCTTCTTCAGTAAATCACATGACCAGATCAGGGAGACATTACCAGGTTCCAAGCTCACTACTAGCAAATGACAAAGGGAAGGGCATTAAAAATCTTCCTATGCCAGAGATGACCATCGAGGAGAGCAAGATCCTCAATCAACTGAAGAAAACTCAAGCTAACATCACTCTATGAGGGATTTTCATATCTTCCCAGCTGCACAGAAATTCTTTAATCAAGCTGCTCACTGGACCCACAGTTCCTCCTTCTACCACACCAGAAGAAGCGGTAAATCTGGTCGGATCCTTGACCTCTACCCAAATGCTATCATTTTCTGAAGAAGAAATCCCCAGAATTGGGCCAAATCACAATCATGAACTCAACATCTCCGTCAAAATTATGGGGAAGGCCGTGCCACTCTCTCTTGTCGATAACGGATCCGCCTTGAATGTCTACCCACTGAGAACCTTCAAGTGTTTAGGCCTGAAAGAAAGAGACCTTGCTCCAACGTCCGCCGCTATACGTGCCTACGATAATACCCACCGGGAGGTGATGGGATCCATAAAACTTGTAATAGGGGTTGGCCCTATAAACCCTATCATTGAATTCCAAGTCATAGACATCCCAACTTGTTTCAACCTGTTGCTCGGATGACCCTGGCTCCACAGTATCAAGGGTGTGTCTTCCTCACTCCATCAGAAATTGAAGTTCTTCACCGACGGGCGAGTCATCACCATTTTGGATGATGATGAAAATGTTGAGGGTGCAAGCACCAGCAGTCCAATCCTTGAGATACAACACGAGTAAAATGATATGCTCCTATCAGGATTCCGAGTTGAGCCACTCCTACTCCCGGCAGGGGACGGTTTCAAAGAAAGGGTTTGTCCAGAATATAACCCTCATGGCAATGTCAATGTGATTCAGATGTTTAGAAACGTGCACTTCATGCCCGGACTGGGTCTAGGGCAGAGGCAGCAAGGGATACTTCAGCCCATTGAATTGAAGAAAGTTTTCCCTCCTTGTGGCTTGGGGTATCAACCATCAGAACAAGAGCTCAGAATAATCCACTAGTCTCGACCAAAGAGAAGATTAGACTGCATCCACACTATCCCAGGAGACTCCTTGAATGGACGATTCATCAAAGAAAGTGAAGACTTCCCCTTTTACGGTTTTCCAGAACCATGGTATGACCATACAAATAAGAAGATGAAGCCTGGAATGGAGATATTTTTCCAAGATAGCTACCCATGGGTCGAGAGTTTCCAACACTGAGCACAATCGCTCATCAAAGATACCGAAGAGACTTAGGAAAGTTATTTCGAAGATTCCTTCAACTTACAGATACTGGGGCTGACACTCTACATGGTTCTTTCAAGCACTACATCAATGGATCCATCCCATTTGATTAAAGCTAATGATACACCCCTCGTCAACTGGCATGCTGCGCCAGTTCTACCTCTTGAAATCTCCCCTAACCCTAGTGTTTGTCTTATTTCTTTTTCTTTTGTCTACCCTTGTTCAAATGTAATCGAGACCTCTTTTAATAAGGTTCTCAATGCTGTTTTTCCTATAAATGAAATAAACAAAGATTTTGAGTATCTTGTTGTGCCTTACATTAATTGCTTGGATTCTAATCAAACTTTTGATGATGATGATTTTGCAAATGAACAATTCTTAACTGATCTAAATAAGGTTAATAATAAACAACATAACCGCATTCAAGTTAATAAAGAAGAGACTATTGTTATTAATCTCGGTTCTAGTAGCCAACTGCGCGAGACTAGGATAGGGGCCACCCTTGACGAGCATGAGCGCGCACAACTTGAAGAATTGCTAAAGGAATTTATGGATATCTTTGCATGGTCCTATGATAATATGTCCGGCATTGATCCTGAAATAGCTCAGCACGAGATCCCCACTCCCCCAGATTACAAGCCGGTTAAACAAAAATTGAGAAAGCTCTGCACCGAATGGTCGCTCAAGGTCAAAGAAGAGGTGGTCAAACAGTTGAACGTGGGCTTTATTCGTGTGATCGAATATCCCACATGTCTAGCCAACATAGTACTTGTGTCAAAATCAGGAGGGAACGTTCGAATGTGTGTGGACTATCGAGATTTAAACAAAGCTTCTCCAAAGGATGATTATCCGCTACCCAATATCGACATGATCGTGGACAACACAACCAGTCATGCTCTCAAGTCATTCGTCGATGGGTTTACCGGATACAACCAAATCAAGATGCACCAAGACCACCAAGAAAAAACTGCATTCATCACCCCATGGGGAACCTTTTGCTACACCATTATGCCATTTGGTCTCAAGAATGTTGGGGCTACTTACCAAAGGGCTGCCATAACCATCCTGTATGATCTGATTCACAAGGAAGTCGAGGTTTATGTGGATATTATGATTATCAAGTCCAAAACTAGAGAAGGTCATGTTCTTGCTCTCCGAAAGTTCTTCGAACGACTATGACGATATACGATGAGACTCAATCCACATAAATATGTCTTCGACGTTACGAAGGGAAAACTCCTGGGATTCATGGTCAGTGAGAAGGGGATAGAAGCAGATCCTGCAAAGCTGAAGGCCATACTTGAGGTGCCACCACCCCGAACAGAGAAAGAAGTTCGAGGTTTTCTTAGGAAATTGCAATATATCAGCCGGTTCATCAGCCAGCTAACCTCCATCTGTGAACCAATCTTCAAACTCCTCCAAAAGGATTCAACCAATGTTTGGAACAAGGCCTGCCAAGAAGCTTTTGACCGAATCAAATAATATCTGACCCAACCTCCAGTGCTCATGCCACCACAGTTTATACCTAACCATAACTGACACTGCAGCTGGGGCTTTGCTAGCCCAATACCTTAAAGACTCCCGCAAAGAAAGAGCCATCTATTACGCCAGTCACAAATTGGCCAAGTACGAGGTCAACTACACTACTTTGGAAAAGGGGTGTGCCGCACTTGTCTGGGTCACCCAAAAGTTGCGACACTACATGCTCGCCTTCCTCATCAAACTTGTATCCCGAATGGATCCCATCAAATACCTTCTTGAGAAACCTACCTTATCCGGTCGAATGGCTCGATGGTTGATGCTCCTAACCGAGTTCGATATCGTGTACGTCACGCAGAAGGCCATTAAAAGAAGATCCATCTCTGACTACTTCTCTGATTACCCAGTAGAAGAAGCCGATGTCTGGATCTCCGAATTCCCAGAAGAAAATATCCTCTGCACCGCTCAAGACAACCTTCGATGGCATATGTTCTTTGATGGTGCTACCAACAAAAAGGGATATGGCATTGGGATACTTCTGATCGCCCCAGATCACTCCCACACTCCCATCGCCATTAAATTGGATTTCCCTTGCACTAATAACATGACGGAATACGAGGCATGCACAGTAGGCCTCAAGGCTACTCTCAATAAAGGTATTCAATACCTTGATGTCTACGAGGATTCTGCCTCGTCATCGGTCAAGTTCTCAGAAAGTGGAAAGTCAAGGACGAAAGCTCCAACCCTTCCATGCCCACTTAGAAGAGTTAGCCTCCCAATTTTGAGATATCACCTTCCACTACCCAGCTCGAGCAAGGAATAACCTAGCCGATGCCCTCGCTACCTTGGCCTCCATGATCGACATGCCTGAAGGAATAACAGTGACCCCCTTCCTAGTTCAAAAGCAAGACAAACCAACCCATTGCTACCATATTGATCTTGTCTCCACCGAAGATCCTGAACTAGCCAATTACTATGATATCTGGTGCCTCTTCAAACATGGTAGGTATCCCGAGGGTTCCAACAAGAAAGACCGAACGAACCTTCAAAGATTGGTTTCCCAATACATCATATGTCATAAAACTCTACTCAAGAGGAACTTCGATGGAACTCATCTACACTGTATCGCAAGGGCTGAGATTGAGAAGATAATACAGAAGATCCACAGTGGGTAATGCGGGCCCGACATAAACGGTCACATGCTTGCCAAGAAGATTATTCGATAGGGCTACTACTGGACCACCGTGGCCCAAGATTGCACCGCCTATGTCCGGAGATGCCTCAAATGCCAACAGTTCTCTAATTTTCAACACCTGCCTCCGCGAGAATTATACAACATGACCTCTCTCTGGTCGTTCTCCACCTGGGGTGTCGACATCATAGGGAAGGTTACACCAAAGGCTTCAAACGGACATGAATTCATCCTAGTTGCCATTGATTACTTCACCAAATGGGTCAAAACTGAGTCATACGCAGTATTAAACGCCAAGAAAGTGGCTAAATTCCTCAAAAAAATATCATCTACCGATATGGGGTCCCGTACGAGTTAGTGTTAGATAACAGGTTTCACTTCGAAGCAGAAGTAATAGAAGTAGTCAACGAGTACGAGATTCGGAGACACAAATCTTCTCCCTACCGACCTCAGACCAATGGTACAGTTGAAGACGCCAATAAGAACCTCAAAGCCATCATCAGCAAGATGACCGAAAGCTATAGGGATTGGGCCGATCGGATCCTTTATGCCCTTCGGGGATATCAAACCTCAATTCGAACCTCTACTGGGGCTACCCCTTACTCTCTGGTCTACGGCATGGAGGACGTCCTACCTGTGGAGCTGGAAATACCCATGCTATGAATCATGCTCGAAATCAAAGTTAGCGAATAAGACTGGTGCCAAAGCCGTCTCGAAGAACTGACCCTCCTAGATGAAAGGAGATTGAAAGCTCTTTACCCCATACAAGGGTACCATTGCCGAATAGCGCGATCATTCAATAAGAGAGTCAAAGACCGCGGTGTCCGAGAAGGGGATTTAGCCCTCAAGGAGATAATAGAACCCATCTGGGACCCCAGAGGGAAACTCAAGCCCAATTGGAGCGACCCCTACATTATGAAGAAAATCTTATCCGACAGTGCCGCCATGCTCACTGATCTAGATGGGGAGGAGATGGCTCGTCCAGTCAACCTGAACCATCTCAAGAAATTCTACCGCTAGTTTGGAATATCGGCGCTCTACGACTCTTCTCATCTCCCTTCTATTATAAAAAAAAAAATTCTCTTCATTTCCCTCTACCTAGAACTACGTGGGCCTGATCCTCTGTAAAAAAACCATTTTTTAAGAAAAATAAAGAATTTTCAAAATCCCCAAAGGTACGTAGGTAGCTCATACATCTTATACGAGCACGACCCTTTCTTTTTCACAAAATACTATTCTTTTCTTATCTCCGAGAACGGCAATTCATTCTAACAAATACTTGAACAAAAGGATTATGTATGCCTTAGCGATCGGTATAGATAATTAAAAATTACAAAATTCATCGAAAGGCAGAGCTGGATGATCAGAAACTTGCTTATTTCATTAATAAGAAATTACAGCACAGAGTACATAAGAAAAGGAACAGATAACTCCCTTCCCCCTACTGCCATAAAAAGCCAAATAAAATCCCCACATCTAAACTCTCTAAGAGTCCTACCCACAGCTACCAGAGGAGCCTGCACCCTCATCATCTACATCCTGGGGTCCCCAAATTTTCCCTGCTTGGATAGAGTGCCGTAAACACTCCATGGATCGATAAGCCTGAACCAGCTTCAAAAAAACCAAAACACCCCCCTTCCATGGTGGTAAATAAAATAAACCACCTTTGTCCAATCTCTACTGCCAACATCTTACTGACTACTCTCCTCCACAACCACTTCATATAATCCCTAGGGATATGCCAAACTCTCCCGACAGACTAAGAGGGACGGGTCAACGGACGCCGGTTCTCCCACAGAGATCCAAGCAATAGACGCCGGTGCTCGATCAAAACATCTATCGAAAAGAAATTTAGTGTCTGAGGTGGAACGACCTGTGCCCAACCAAATTGGCATAAAAGCTGCCAAGGAAAATAGAAAGAGGTCCGTCTGAGACAAATCAGCCGTACATATGAGTACTCTCCTAGCTCCAGGACAGGTAGCAACTTCCCCCACCAAGGCACTGACCAATACAGATTCCGAGCCCCATGCTTCACAAACCAATTCTCCCAGCTCTCAATATCCAAGACAATGCTGATGAAGTAACACGAAAAGAAGTTGGGTGCAATCGATAAAGGATATTCTGGAGGAGTCACCAGGCTGAGTCTTTCAGACAACCACATGAACAGCATCACAGGGCTACCCCTTAGGAAGTCAGAACGACCTTCTCGCTAGGCATCCAGACCATTCAGCGTCTCGCTAGTATCACCGCCGCAGGATTATGACGGTATGATATCCATGAAGTAATAGCTTCATGTTGCAAGTCAACCAGCAGTTCCCCAGTCACCAACAGTAATTTTGAAACCAGGCCCAGAGCAACGGCTCCTGCATAGCCAGCATCACCTACTTCCCGCAAATGCACGGACCGCAGTACCGCCGGGAGGGAGATCATTCCTCCAGCAACCAGTGATCTGACCGCCGAAGACAAAATATGAAGAAGCCCGACCAACAAGTCCCTGGGAGAACAGGAAAATTCGGGAAAAGCCGCAGTAACACTGGGATTTATACCCCGCACGGCAGAAAATTCCTCATAGGTAGGACAAACTTCATCCAACCCAAAGCGGAATACATGGTCTTCGGGGTACCAGAATTGTACCGCCGCCATCAGCATGTTCCACTCAATAGGCCGATTGCGCCACAAGGAGACTCGATGCATATTGAAACCATCATAGTCGACATTATAAGAGCACATTGCTTCCAAGGCTTTGAGGTAGTTAGTAAACTCAATGCTACCAGGGAGAGCCATCTTGCAAGGCTAAGAGATAGTGGGCAAGTAAGTAAGAATGCGAAGGTGTGATGAAAACACTCCACCCTTACCCCTTTTTATACTTGAGAACCCTCACAAGAGACGTAATCCCTGTAGAAATTGGAGGGAATCCGACCCCACAAAGTACAAAAGGCTGAAGAGGGTACCAATCAAAGCTTTGAATTTATGGGACTGGACTGAACTATCGATAGGCAGGACAGGGTGCTTGCCGATCGACAATCCCCCGTTTTTAGAAATTTCCCTTTTTTCCTCTTTTTGACAAATCAGAAAACTATATAAAAATAAATTGATATTCTCAACAGAATTTCAAAATCCCTTTTCCTCCTTATATAATTTCCCCTTTTAATTAAAAACTTTCCCTCAAAAATTCTAAAAATACTCCTTTTTACGGTCTCAGCAGCAAAGTAAAAAGTGCATGTGCATGCATTCATTCATCATTAATAAAAGATAATAAAAGACTCCATTGCATTGCATCTATTTGTTTTCTGTGTTACATCAATTTTGCAGGAAATAAAAAGAAAAAAGCAAAAAAAATGGGACTCAGCCCGAACCCACATTATCTCTCTCTCTCTCTCATCTACCTTTCTCTCTAAGAGCTTCCACCCCTGCGACGTGCTCTCTTTCCCCTATGGCGAGACGATGCACTACCACTACCCAAGCCAGAGTCCTCTCCGGACGAAGCAGACGGCACCAAGCAAGAAGGAACAGGAACCGTATCTCGAATATGCGTAGTCGTCGAAGATATCCAGTCTCTGATGTCTCTTAGCCAAGTGGTCGACACTCGGACTTGCTGCAAGGAAAAGGAAAAATCAGTATCAAAGCAGAAATGCCCAAAATAAAAAAGAAAGAAAGATAAAGACAGAAAGGTATACGGTAGGTCGGAGGACCTCCTCTGTCAAACCCAACTCCTCCTGATCCATGGCATGAGGATGATGCAGCATAGGCACCATCCCTCCATTAGCCCGCCAGATGTTATATGAAGGAGTATGTAACCGCACAAAATGAACCTCCAAGGTCACCGTCGTCACAGATATCGTCGGACCGCCGCTATTGTGAGAAGATACCACCGCCCGACTCGAACCCGCAGGAGGGAAAGGCAGGGCATCATATATGCTGGGTGCCATCAACCAGCTCATCACAAAGTCCATATAATCATACGGCGCAGCCGTATCAGTGTACAATAAGTAGGACTCGCCGATCATCGCCGCGATCCTCGCATCCTTCGACAGCAGTCGCTCCCGCCTCATAGACGTAGGAGGCTGCGCAGGTGGCACCACCACCTCCTCCTCAGCAGTCTGACGAACCACCCTATCCTCGAGATACCGAGAATGACCGAACTTATATGCCAGCAAATGCCTCATCTGCGCATTCACCCCGGTTGTGCCCACATCCTGAATGGTTGTCCCCCAGGGATAAAAGGTCACCTCAAAATCTCCAAGTAGGCATAAACAAATACAAGATCAGAAGGTGCAAAAACTAAGACTGGAAATGGAAAGAGTCTTACCTTGCCACTGGTCTGGTCATTCAAGACCTGATGCACCGCCTCCAGAGAGAGAGATCCCTTCGACTGCTGATTGGCCTTACGCCATCGATACAATCGACAAGAGCCCCCAACAATGTCATCCTTCAGAGCGATCAGTGGGGTATTGCACCCAATCACCTCATAAAACCACGTCTGTCAAAGATAAGAATTCACATACAAAAAGAGACGCATAAGGAAAATGCAAATGGATGAAAAGAAATGCGCAAACTGAAGAATACCTCAAGAAGGTACGTGGTTCCAGTAAAGGTCTGCCGGCAGAACCGACTGAATGCATCTAGAGAAGAGTAAAGGGTCGCCAAAGTCAGACTCCCCCAATCATAGAAAGGGATGTTCGAAAACATCCTCAGGTACGGTAAGAACCATAAATGGACGACGTCGCCACTCGATGCCACCATGAAACCTCCTAACACCAGCAAAATAGATAACCGGGCCATCTGCCTCACTTATATCCCGTCCTTCACATCAATCACCCTGCCCAACAGGACATCCTTCACCAGGGACAACTTGATAGAATCCCCAAAAACTGTTCTCCCTACATCACTAAGTTTCGCACGCACTGCCTCCGGTCTCACCCGCAAAGAGCGATCCACCTCTATCTTCTCTCCATCACAATCCAGCCCCAACAGTTGCTGCACATCTATGGGAGTCACAGTCATCAGGTGTGGGTAGTATTCCACCACCTCTCCCTCAAAGCGCACAGTACCGCTATCGAACGAGGCATTTCATCGAGCGTAGATGCCAACCTCCCCAAACCCGCTAATGATATCATCCAATGCACCACAAGTGGGAGATGCTCCCAGACATCCCTGACCCCCGTCGTCCCGCGAGCGCGCATATTCTTCAAAGAAATATCAGACTGGAAAAAAAGAAAAAAAATCTCATCAGAAGTCAAGAAAGAAAGAAAAATCACCAAAAAGAAAGGAATGCCAAAGGCCGGGTTACTTACATAACCACCAGGATTCACTCTCGAAGAGCGATGACGCGACGGCTCCCGCAGTAAAGCCCGCTCATCCACAACAGGCTCAAACGCATCAAAGGAGTTCTCACTCCCCAAAGTAAGAGGCGCCCTGGCCCTCCACTCCCCATTCGCCTAGTCATCAATGATCAACCACTCCCTGTCGACTGCGGTGCTAAAAAAAGAGGCCATTTCTTAAAGATCAGAATACTAAAACGATTTGCAGAGAATTCACTGAAAGAGAGAAAGAAAAGAAGCTGTGAAAAAATCAAGGGATTTCCCCCCTTTATATAGGATGCCAAACGCCATGCCGATCGGCACTGACCCCAACCATATCGATCGGCACTGACTCCTTACCTTCCCGAGGTAGTCCAAAAGTTTGTGCCACTGTCGAATGGCACCCCTCATGCCATGCCGGCCAGCACCCCCTTACATTTCGTACAGAAATTCCTAAAAAATACCAGAAAGCCTCGCAAGTATTTAGAACGTTTTATTAGGAAAATTTCACATTCCTTCAAGCGGAACCCCTCTTTCCTAGTGAAATCCTCAAAAACCAAATGAATCTCATCCCGACAAAGGTCCGGAGGATCTCTAAGGATCGCCTGATCACTTCCCCAGCGGAGTTTTTACAGCACCAAAATTGGTTGTTCCTCCCTGCGAGGCCTCCTAAAGAAACAAAAGCTTCCCCACCTATCAGCTCCCCAGCTCATATCAAAATCACTAAGCATTTTCTCCAGCAGAATAAAAAATCCAATCTTTATCCACTCTTAGGTCAGAATTGACCTCGGTCTTGGATCGTCACCTGAGTTAGGTCAGAATTGACCTTGGTCCTCGGCCGTCACCACTCTTAGGTCAGAATTGACCTCGGTCTTGGATTGTCACCTGAGTTAGGTCAGAATTGACCTCGATCCTCGATCATCACCACTCTTATGTCAAAATTGACCTCGGTCTTGGATCATTACCTGAGTTAGGTCAGAATTGACCTCGGTCCTCGATTGTCACCACTCTTAGGTCAGAATTAACCTCGGTCTTAGATCGTCACCTGAGTTAGGTTAGAATTGACCTCGATCCTCGGTTGTCACCACTCTTAGGTCAGAATTGACCTCGGTCTTGCATTATCACCTGAGTTAGGTCAGAATTGACCTCGATCCTCGGTCATCACCACTCTTAGGTCAGACTTGACCTCGGTCTTAGATCGTCACCTAAGTTAGGTCATAATTGACCTCGGTCCTCGGTCGTCACCACTCTTAGGTCAGAATTGACCTCGATCTTGGATCGTCACCTGAGTTAGGTCAGAATTGACCTCAATCTTGGATCCTCACCACTCTTAGGTTAGAATTGACCTCGGTCTTGGATCTTCACCCGAGTTAGGTCACAATTGACTTCGATCCTCGATCGTCACCACTCTTAGGTCAGAATTGACATAGGTCTTGGATCATCACCTGAGTTAGGTCAGAATTGACCTTGGTCCTCGGTCGTCACCACTCTTAGGTCAAAATTGACCTCAGGCCTTGGATCATCACCTGAGTTAGGTCAGAATTGACCTCGGTCCTCGGTCGTCACCACTCTTAGGTCAAAATTGACATCGGTCTTGGATCATCACCTGAGTTAGGTCAGAATTGACCTCGGTCCTCAGTTGTCACCACTCTTAGGTGAAAATTGACCTCGATCTTGGATTGTCACCTGAGTTAGGTTAGAATTGACCTCGATCCTCGGTTGTCACCACTCTTAGGTCAGAATTGACCTCGATCTTGTATTATCACGTGAGTTAGGTCAGAATTGACCTCGGTCCTCGATCGTCACCACTCTTAGGTCAGAATTAACCTCGGTCTTAGATCTTCACCTAAGTTAGGTCATAATTGACCTCGGTCCTCGGTCGTCACCACTCTTAGGTCAGAATTGACATCGATCTTGGATCATCACCTGAGTTAGGTCAGAATTGACCTCAGTCCTGGATCCTCACCACTCTTAGGTTAGAATTGACCTCGATCTTGGATAGTCACTTGAGTTAGGTCAGAATTGACCTCGATCCTCGATCATCACCACACTTAGGTCAGAATTGACATCGGTCTTGGATTGTCACCCGAGTTAGGTCAGAATTGACCTCGATCCTCGGTCGTCACCACTCTTAGGTCAGAATTGACCTCGGTCTTAGATCATCACCTAAGTTAGGTCAAAATTAACCTCGGTCCTCGGTCTTCACCACTCTTAGGTCAGAATTGACCTCGGTCTTGGATCGTCACCTGAGTTAGGTCAAAATTGACCTCAGTTCTCGGTCGTCACCACTCTTAGGTCAAAATTGATCTCGGTCTTAGATCGTCACCTGAGTTAGGTCAGAATTGACCTCGTTCCTCGGTCGTCACCACTCTTAGGTAAGAATTGACCTCGATTATTAGATCTTCACCCTAAGCCCACAGAATTGGCTTTGATCCACAGAATCGATTACCCTAATCACTTAAGCCCGCAGATTTGGCTTTGACCCACAAAATTGGTCATCCTCCAGCATCACTTCAGGACCTCAGAATAGACCTAAACATTTGATCGTCATTCAAACCATCCCCAACACACCCCTCAGGTCCTCAGAATCGGCCTCGACCCTCTGAATCGACCATACTCCCTCAAAAGAATCATGTGGTGTCTATTCGACGATTATCATTTATTCCAAACTCACCCGTCGAGGGGCTCTGTAGACACCCCATTCTGTTACCCCCTAACTCTCCTTAGGTACCTAGTACATCCCTTCATTATTTTAAACCCAGGTCATACCCCGAGTACCGACCTAGAAGCCATCGGGCACTCATAGGCTCCATTTGACCAAAACTTCAAACTCTTCAGCTCGACCAAGGCTGAATGAATCTTTGAAGGGAACTAAAATCCCTTTCTAATGGTTTGCTCCGTGCACGATTCTGACTTACCATGCAAACGAATGATCCGTTTGCGTCCGAAACTTGATCTAGAGGCCACCGGGCGCTCTTGGGCTCTGTTTGACATAAGTCAACTCTTCAGCTCAATCGAGGTTGAATGAATCTTTGAAGGGATCTAAAACCCCTTTCCAATTGTCCACTCCTTGTGCGATTTCGACTTACCATGCGGACGAACGATCCATTTGACTCTAAGAGGTCATCGAATGCTTCTAGGGCCCGGTTGACCAAAGTCAACTCCCCAAAGTGGGTCAAACTCTTTGTAATGTCAAAGTAGATCTCTTAACCTTTCTAACGGTCCGCCCCATGTGCGATTCGGACTTACCATGCAGACGAACGATTTGTTTGCGTCCGAATGATTCCTCGTCCAATGGACCGACAAACGCTTCTGAGCCATATTTGACCCAAAGTTAACTCCCAAACCCGGGAATGATCAGAAGGACTTTCAAAGGTCTCGGAATTACCTTTCCAATGGTCTACCCCATGCACGATTCTGACCAACTATTTTCCCTCGGCAGCCAATTTTTTGAAAAGGCCTGAAACATACTGCCAAATGGCAAGTTCCAGACCCTGCCTATCGGCAGGTGTCGATAGGTAGGACCAAGTCTATGCCGATCGGCAGTGATCTGGGCCTATAAAGGGAGGCCTTCACCTCATTTGCAAAGAGAGCCCAGATCTGATAAAAATCGCTCTCAACGAATCCCAAAAACCTCTCTCGAAGACAGCGCGATTTCAACTTCCAAATCCCTTTCTAACTTCCACTTTTCATCATCCTTTTCATCAAACTTGGTGAATTATCCACTGTCCATTATCATCTAAGTGCAAGGGCTGCTCTCTAACATTCAAGATCAATTTCAATATCTTCAAGAAGGTCCGACTTTATCAACTTTCTCTCCAAATTCCCTTAAATTCGCAATAACTTGTTTTATTACCTAGCACTTTTATTATCTCATCTCACACATCCTAATATACTTTTTATTTAGTATTATTGCACATCTCTTATTTTCATATAAATAAAACCCAAAAAACAAGAAAAAGAGGGTTTGCTCATAAATTCCAAACAGGGATTGTCATAATTTTCTCACACTTTTCTCACAACTAAAACACTTTTTCTACACACACACACACACTCACAAATAAGAGATCCCCCCCTATTTGGATTTATGGGATAAACCCCACCTCTCGTTTTGTATACGAACTACGTGGACTTTGACGCCTTTATAGGCTACATAGGCGTCTCGGGGTAAAACTCGAGACTCGAATCCTATTCTCACTTTCTCTCTCATTTTCTATCTTCTCTAAATCCAATTTTCTTATATTCTATATAATTTTTCTTAGTGACGTATCACTCCATATGCGTTATCGTTCCATTATAACGATTAACGTAAGAGTAATCGCGTAAATCTTATTTTCTAATATTATTTTTATACCTTCCTACGGATGACTCGCTTTATCTCTCCCATGATACAAGTCGAGGATTCCTATCTCCACTATATATATACACATGCACACATATAACGGGGAAAATAAAGGAAAATAACAGACATCCATGAGAGACCGAAAGGGCAGAATACGTGCCTAACACCTTCCCATTTCGTAACTTTGCCTCTGAACCCTTCTCGAATCATTTTGGTTTCGTATGCACCAGTATGTCTTTGGATGCCGTCCTTCGGGATGGCTTCCCCTTTTTTCTTTTGACTGTTTTGAGTAAAATAGACTGGTGACTCTAAATCTCTCTACATTTTTACACCTCATCTCAAACGACGTTGTTCGAAGCGCTCCCGAGAGGGCCGCGCGGGACCCGAGGATCCTCCTTCGTGCGCCCGCCCGCGGTGAGGATCAAGGATGGCCACAGGAAGAAGTATTACCCCAAAGAGAGGCAGGGGAAACTACAGGATGAACTACTGAATGTATAACCAATGCAGCAGATTGTGGGCCAGTATCGGTGTGAGAGTTTATAAGGATATTTTTCTCATGTCCAATATGTTATATTTGTGTATGTCGTACGCCGCTACATTTGGCACCTCACTTCACGATCTCACATGACGGCCTCAATTCAAATTTTGAGAATCAAGTATTCAACATCTCCATTAATATGTCCCACATCTGCCTCAACGACTTCACGTTCCACGATTTTAGCAACTTAATGCAAGTGGTACGCAAGAGAAGTCAAAACAGTGAAAGAAGGCAAGATATGAAAGTTCAAGGGCAATTTGGTAATTGTATAGCCACCGTCCAGAGGTCTGGTCAACTGAGAAGTTGTAGAGATCTCCGTAACGAAGACACTGGAAGAAACGACACCTCAATCAGAGCTACGATGAAGAAGTTATGGCCCTTGGAAAATGGAGAAAATTCCAAGGAAAACTCTTGGAAAAATGCTAAGTGTTTAAAGCCCAACATTCTAGAGAATTTATGCGAACCGAAGCCAAACCGGTTCGGGGGGCGAACCAATTCGCGGTACACCCGAACTGGTTCGGGGTACCTGTATGCTGACAGAGTTTTAAAATCATGAAACTCTTTATTGGTTTCCCTATAAAAGCCAACTTCGGGGGGGTTATTTTACAAGACTTTGAGAGACATTTTTACGAGTCCAAATACATCAAGTCTTTATATTTTTGAGTCCCAAGACTCATGTTTTGATTCACATATCATTGTTAAACCTTTGTGAATCCTTTTGGAACCCAAGAACACCTTTTTGTTTTTGTTCATCTTTGTGGGGAGATCTCTGCAACCGAGGGCTGCGTGTCATTGCTGAGGGAGTCTCTATGAAGTTTTATGGTTGCGTGCCATTGAAAAGTGTTGCGGTTCTTCCTTTGTTGATTGGATTGAGGTCCATGTGGGTTCGCTGCATGTGAATTCATTGCTGACGACACCGACCGATGCCTGCGGGTATTCGTGTGTCACTGTATTTCATTGTAATCTGTGTAAGCTGCGATTTACTTATTATAATGAAATAAAAGGTTTTGCCCTGCGGGGATTTTTCCTTAAACTTGTGTCGCATGATTTATCTATTTATGGTTTGACACACGCACAGACGTAGTTACATTTTTAGGGGCTGATTTATGTTTGTTTAAAAATAGACTCTAATTAAATAAGGTTTAATTAAAAACTTGCGAATTCAATTTAATCAATTATCACACACATAGTCGCACTTTTACAAATCGGTATCAGAGCCGGTTGCGCTAATTTATCGCGTATTCCTATTTTTCGCAAAATCGTGTGATATTGATTTTTTTAAATCAAGTTTGTGAAAAATTGCAATTTTTCCAATGGAACGTTCATTTAATAAGGTGCCTATTTTTTATGGAAATAATTATGCCTATTGGAAAGCTCGCATGAAATCTAGTTTAAAAGTATTGACGAGCGTGTTTGGTTGCTTTGTGAAAATGGGGGGACTCCTCCCACGGTCACTGGTAATAACATCACCACTTTAAAACCCGTGTCAGCCTGGACTGAAGATGATTATAAAATGTCTAATTTTAATTCTTGTGGTCTGAGTGTTATTTTTGGAGCTGTCACTCCGATGAGTTTCGTCGAATTATGACGTGCACCACGTCTAAAGAGGCTTGGGATGTTTTGAAATTAACACACGAGGGTACGAACGTGGTTAAAGAATCAAAATTATAAAATTTGACCACCAAATTTGACACTATCACCATGTCTGAATCTGAATGCTTTGATGAGTTTTATGCACGTTTGTCGGACATTGTTAACACGTGATTTAATTTGGGTGAGGTGATTGATAACACCCGTGTCGTTAAAAAGATTTTGAGACCTCTTCCAAAACGCTTTATTCCTAAAGTCACTATTTTGAACTCTTTAGAAAATTTAAAATCACTTAAGTTGGAAGAACTTGTAGGAGATCTTCAAACCTACGAGATTGACATGTTTCCCAAAACCATTAAGGCTAAGGATAATGGCATTGCTTTAAAGACTCATTGTAAGATAAAGAAAGAAAAAGTTTGTGAGTCTGATTCTGAGGAAGACTTTGATTTTAATGATATGGCCTTGTTTGCGAAAAATTTTAAAAAAATTCTCAACATGAACAAAAATAATTCTTCCAATAAAAAGAGATTTTTTGAGAAAAATAAAAAGAAGGAAAAGGCCAAAGAAAGCGGTGAGAGGGAAAAACATAATGACTCCTATGAGGAGTGTGAGGAAGATTTTGAGAACGTGACTTGTTTTAATGTGGGGGTAAGGGGCATAAGTCGTTTGAGTGTCCTACGTGGCTTAGAAAGAAAGGAAAGAAAGTAGCCATGCCTGCCACATTTAGTGATAGTGAGGGGCATGAGGGAGATGAGTCCGATAAAGGTTTAGCACATGGCATGGTTGTTGCTTTTTCTAATCGTGTGAGCACATCCACTTTGTCTCACGAGAGTGCACACGAGAGCGATGATAGTGATTTGTGTTCTTCTAGTGAGGGAGAAAGCGAGGAGGAGAGTGGAGATGAAAGTGAGCTCCAAAAGGCGTTTAGAGATTTGTACACCGAGACCTTGAAAACAAACAAGTATAATAGGGTTTTAGGTTGTCGGGTTTTAGATTTGGAGAAAGAGAAGGAGGTTTTATGAAAGGAGAAGTGTTATTTGACCAACACGTTGTCTATTCTGACAACACGTGTATCCCAACTCGAGAGGGATCTCGAATGTGACAGGGAGGTCAAAGTCAATTTTGTGAACGCACCTAAGAAGGATGAGAAGGTGGTTCATAAGGGTAAATGTGAGAAGTTAGGAATAAGTCATAACGGTGCTTCTACTTCCCAATTAGCATCCGACCCGGTTCCCACTTTAGTGTTTGATTTATCTGAGTCTCACCCTAACCCACCTAGGCGTCCCATTCCTATTAGGAGAGTGCGTCCTAGAGTTTTTGAGAGAGGTGTTCCTAGGCCTATTTATTTTTGCTCACATTATAGAGGAGATGGAACCTTAGGGAATTTTATTTTAAGTTGGGTTATGTGTCACGTTTTGCTTCTACACGTATTTCTGGCACACATGCACCCACACATGATACTTTACATGCTCCCGAAGACTACAAGAGAGAGTTTGCACATTTAGGTGAGCAAGTTAAGTTTTTAGTCAAAACTTCACAAGATTTGATGGAGGTTTTTCATAAGTTGTCACCACCTTTGGAAAACCCCTCCGCACCTAATGATTGAGGTTTGACTTGTTTACTAGCATAGGATGTTTTTCATGATAACATTATTTGCCTATTGCTAGTATGTATCATTTTTGTATGTTTTCCTTTTTTTGAAAAATACAAAAAGATTTTATTTTGATAAATTTTTTGAAAATCCAAAACGATTTTTGTACTATGTTTACACCGTTTTTGGATGAACACTTAGGATGACCGAGTCACAATATCATTCCATTTATTCATGTGACTATTTGATAACGTTTTAAGACAATAGGTCAATTCATCCTTGTGCTTTATAATGTTTGGAGTCATTAAGATGTAATTAAGTGTTACTTCCTACATGTTTGACTCATGTTTTCCTTTATTGCACACGTGCACGGATTTGTTAGATTATTGTGCTTGTCTTATCACATGTTGGTTGGGTGTTTTTACTTCAATCCTGTCCTTAAAATGAACCAAGCGCGCTAAATTTTGATAAGAAAATTGTGCATATAAGAACCGTTTTGTGAGTTTGTGTGCTTTATTTGAAAACAGGGAAGGGCTGCGAAAGGTTCATTTAGCCTTTGCGAATACTAACCACCGTTTAAATTGAACCTAAAAAATTGAGGAATTTTATTATCCGGGGTCCAAAGAGGTTTAAAAGAGCACGAAAAAATTTAAAGGCAATAAAAATAAATTCATGCCAAATTATGGGCCATTTAGATTTTTTCACCAATTCTCCAAAGTTTGAGAATTTAGTTTAACACCTCTAAAAGAAAATATATATAAGGGAGTTTGATTGGAAATTTTATAACGGGTTTGCACGCCCTTGAAAATCTTGAAAAAGCGCTACATAGTTTAGGACATTATTAGTGTGGAAATCATTTGACTTTGATTTGTTGATTTGCATAAGATGATGTCATCTTAATTCAACAAATTTTTACACCTAAGGATACCTTTGATGTTCATTCGTTAGGTGTACACGTATGCATCGTGCACATATGATTGATTGAGTTGATTTACCTATCGAATGTGTTCACACCCATACATTCCGTTTCCATGACTTGGTTGTTTATGTTTAATTCCATGGTGTGATTTTTGTATCATATTTTTTTCAAATTAGTATCTTATTTTTGTACGAAAAAATTTGGAAAAAAATAAAAAATAGTTTGTGAAGATTTTTTTGAGTATCTCTTTGCAAGAGCGCGTTTTCCATCTGATTGATGCCTTATTTTGAATACCGTGGCACCCCGACTTTTCTTGTTTGATTTATTCTTCTCATTTGTCTATTTGGGGACATCATAAAAAGAGGGAGAAAGAATTATCATTTTATGGGGGAGTTTGAATTTTGGGGGAGTTTTGAGCTTTGACTTATGCTTTCATCATAAATTGGTATCTATGTTTATCTCATTTCAAACTTGATACGTCACTTGGTATTTGTTTTATCTCATGTGTGTAGGTACTGCATTGATGATCATTTGTTACACACCCTGATGAGAAAAGATTTGAGATTCCTGAATGTTTGAAGAACGAACGATGAAGACTTATTCATTTGTATCTTTCCAGTTTTGGGTTCATAGGAGGGTAGATTTGTATAGGCAATTTTGTTATTTGATAATTCGGATTTTTTATGTATGTACCGGCATAGACATATGGGGAGATGTGTAAGGACATTTTTCTCATGTCCAATATGTTACATTTGTGTATGTCGTACGCCGCTACATTTGGCACGTCACTTCACGATCTCACATGACGACCTCAATCCGAATTCCGAGAATCAAGCATTCAACATCTCCATTAATGTGTACCACATCTGCCTCAATGACTTCATGTTCCACGATTTTAGGGACTTAATGCAAGTGGTACGCAAGAGAAGTCAAAACAGTGAAAGAAGGCAAAATATGAAAGTTCAAGGGAATTTGGTAACTTTACAGCCACCGTCCGGAGGTCCGGTCAACTGGAAAGTTATAGATCTCACCGTAACGAAGACACTGGAAGAAACGGCACCTCAATCAGAGCTACGGTGAACAAGTTATGGCCCTTGGAAAATGGAGAAATTTTTTAGGAAAACTCTTGGAAAAATGCTAAGTGCTTAAAGCCCCACATTCCAGCAAATTTATGCGAACCGAAGCCAAACCGGTTTGGGAGGCGAACCGGTTTGCGGTACACCCGAACCGGTTCGGGGTACCTGTACGCTGTCAGAGTTTTAAAATCATGAAACTCTTTATTAGTTTCCTTATAAAAGCCAACTTCAGGGGAGTTATTTTACAAGACTTTGAGAGACGTTTTTGAGAGTCCAAATACATCAAGTCTTCATATTTTTGAGTCCCAAGACTCATGTTTTGATTCACATATCATTTCCAAACCTTTGTGAATCCTTTTGGAACCCAAGAACACCTTTTTGTTTTTGTTCATCTTTGTGGGGAGATCTCTGCAATCGAGGGCTGCGTGTCATTGCTGAGGGAGTCTCTACGAAGTTTTATGGTTGCGTGCCATTGAGGAGTGCCGCGGTTCTTCCTTTTTTGATTGGATTGAGTTCCATGTGGGTTCACTGCGTGTGGATTCATTGCTGACGACAGCGACCGACGCATGCGGGTATTCGCGTGTCACTGTATTTCATTGTAATCTGTGTAAGTTGCGATTTACTTATTATAATGAAATAAAAGGTTTTGCCCTGCGGGGATTTTTCCTTAAACTTGTGTCGCATGATTTATCTATTTATGGTTTGACACATGCACACAAGTAGTTACATTTTTAGGGGTTGAATTATGTTTGTTTAAAAATAGACTCTAATTAAATAAGGTTTAACTGGAAACTTGTGAATTTAATTTAATCAATTATCACATACATAGTCGCACTTTTAAAGAGTTACGTTCAGGGACTCGACGATCAGGAGAGGCAGATGGAAAATTGAGGTAATATTTTTGTTTCACCGTTGTGAGTATGGGATTAGTTCGGGTGACATGGGTGCTTCACAATATATGATTTTTAACGCTAAAGTTCGAGAATGAGTCGAGTTTTATGGGTGCGTTGGCGGTATCAGCCTTATTATGTATGTACTTGCCGTTGAGTAGCGGGGCTTTCCAGTGTTGCCCGTAGGGGAACGAGTGTGGGCACTAAGAGAATTTTTATGTTATGATTTGCTACTTTTGAGGGTTAGGAAAGTAGAGTTTATTATGATCATTTGTAGTGACAGGATAAAAAAGGTTTGAGCGATAGTAGATTATGTGATAAGGCTATCGTACTTGTTATTCCAGGTTATAATATATATATATATATATATATATATATGTGTGTGTGTGTGTGTGTGTGTGTGTGTGTGTGTGTGTGTGTGTGTGTGTGTGTGTGTGTATGTAAATGGTATTATGTCGTAGACTTCAGTGAGTATGTTTTCTTATTATATTTGATTCCGGTGAGTAGGGACGTTTACTGATGTGATTTTAGGGTACCTTGTGTTCTTTATCGAGCGGAGAGATATAATTCATTATTTATATAGCTCTAAGAACTTGAAATAATGAGAGCGTCGTGTTGTATGTCGTCTTTAGTAACATGAGAGTGGATGAGTAGACTTTTTATGTCAGTAGACAGGAATTCGGGGGTACAAGTTATGGGTTGAGGGCCTAACAGATCTCGATGACTGACAATGTTATAGAGTAGTGTATCGGGGAGGGTTCCTTGTTTATGTTTCACTTTGCGAGACATCCCACATGTGAAATTTAGCGAACGTTAGAAGTTAGGAGAAAATTTGGTCACTAGGACATGGGTTTAATACCTTAGTTATTGTACGTATACATGATTATAACTGAGAGTTGATAATTATATTATGATTTAAGGCCGACAGAGCCGTATAATCCTGATGTGAAGACCAGTGTAGAATGTTTATACCACAAGTAGATCGATGGGGCAAACTAGAGAATAATTAAGTTGCAATTAGTAGGTTGGTTGAGTATAACCTTACGGTACAATCTTGCCAAGTACGTGAGGATTAGCTTACAACAAGTATATTTTGTTCAGTTGATTTGTGCAGTAATGCACAAGACATAAGGTGTATGGGCGCCCTAACTAGTTGAATTTTTAGTATCATCCACAGTCGAAAGATATGATACTGTATGTATAATAAGAGTGAATGAATGAGGGAGTTGACACAGGAGGATGTTGGAATTTCCCTCGATAAAGGAAATGCTTTAGCGGTTAGTAGATGGTCTCATAGTAGTGAGAAAAGAAGACGAAATTGCAAAGAGTTATGTAGGCACCAAGGTGAATTTGTACATTAAATGACGGAGTATTTTGGTATGTGATAAATAAAGCGACTTAGTCACTAGATTGTAAAATAGATGTAGACCGCCATATTGAAGGATACCGTTAGTAGAAAAATAGTGGGAACAACATAACGATTTAGATTGTTGGAAGGTAATGAGAGGAGGCTAAGGCTGAAGGTAGTTCCACTTGTACGCCTCCAGTGGGGTCACCATAATGATGACGAATCTACTTGGGAGTACGAGGATGAGATGCACGACACTCTATACTAGGTCTTTTTCTGAATTTCGGGACGAAATTCCGTTATTAGGCGAGAAGTATGTAACACCCCATATTTTTAAGGATTTTTATATTGGGATTAATTAAATTAAGACTACACCAAAACTGTTGGATTATCACGATCATTGACCATGAAAAGTGAAACTTGTCAAGGTCAATGACCGTGACAAGTCTGAGGGTGATAACTTCTTTATCACAGACTTGTCACGATCATTGATTATGACAAGTTTATTAGACTTGTTACGGTCCTGTCAAGGTCTTTGACCGTGATAAGTTTTTTATCACGGTCAAAGACCGTGATAAGTCCTTGATAAAGAAACTTATCATGGTCTTTGACCGTGATAATTTTCAGTTGAATTTATAAAAAAAAATGGTGGGCAGTATGGCCACTGCCACTGCCCAGCAGTATATTTGTACCTGTTATAATAAAATTGTACCTGTTCAAACAACATATATCCAAATAAAATACAAATCCTATACCAAATCAAGGAATTTATAATCCATATCCAAATAAAATAGAAATGCAAATGTCCATCATATTGAAACCAAATTGTACCAAAATCAAAAGAATATAAAAAAAATCCAATTTTCAAAATAAAAAGAGATAGAAATAATGTCAATCTTCAGCAGGTTGGAGGAGGAAGGAAGGCCACTCAACATATGAATTGACACATCCCGCAATATGCTGAACGCCGCATTGTTCCCACAACCAAACAGGTGAGTCCCCTTTCCCTCATCTTTCCTCAATGTCTTGGAGGGGACATCCATAAATCAACATACCCGGGAGGAAGCTCAGATCCCTCAACCCCATCACTATCGGCAACCCATAATATATGTCGAGTAGATGCACCTTCGACCGATCGAGTGTTGACATAGGCCGCTCGGTGGGGGTCACGATGGGAAATGAATCATCATATGGCATCGAATCCATGCGCATCGGCGTCCTTGTCCTCCTCTACCACCTTATCATAACCCTTTCCCTTGACCTTGACCTTGCCCAACTGACGTTTCACGAAGGCATACATATCTAGCATTGTCGCCTCCAACTTTGATAGCTTATCGTCATGGGAGTCCACCTTATGGGCCAACCCGCTGTTGCTCATCTCTATGCCGATGATTTTGGACTTCCCCACCTGCGAGCTCACCCCCTAGTCCTCCCCTTACGATCCAGCCCGAGCACTTGGCTGAGTGCATCCGTAGCCAAAGATGCTTTGTCGCCAGTAAACTGCGACTCATGCACTTCCTTAAACATTGCCTGAGAAAAATAAAAATTACACTATTAGTCAATTAACACTACACCAAAAACAGGAATCAGGCACAGTTTAAAACTATGCCAGATCAAATCTGGCACGGTTTTGAACTGTTCCAGAATCAGGTGTTCCAAAATGACCATTTTTTTCTGGCACGGTTTAAAAGTGTGCCATATTTGACCAAATAGGAACACTTCTGGCACACTTTTAAACCGTGTCAGAATTTAATATTTCTGGCACAGTTTTGAACTGTGCTAGATTGAGCACATTTTGATATACTTTTGGCACGGTTTTGATCTGTGCCAAATTTTTGGATAAAAGAAAAAAATTAATTATTTGAAAACAAGAAAATTCACAAATTGTAAATATTGCACGTTGTCGATAAACTAATGTATATACAAACTTCAAAATATTACAAGTCTTTAGTAGTTCACAGACCAAAAAAAAATTGGGTAGAGTTTCCTCTATTTTCTGGACATTCTAAAACATGCTAATATAAAACCTACGTAATATAAAGCCCGTACGACCACAAAATATAACATTAAACTTATAAAAGCCCGCACGGCCATAAAAGTTAACAATAAAAACTACAAAAGCCTGCACGACCATAACACAAAAAAATAGAATCATGAATATTAACGACATTAAATAAATAAACCCCTTGTTGTAAACCATTGACTTCTCCATGTGTTCCACGTGAATAAATGCTAATGATAAAATGTTATCCTATAAAAAAAATAGGACACAAAAAAGAGACGACATTAGTAACCAAGAAATTTATAAAAAAGACTTACTCAAGCTAAAAAAATTATTTATAGGAGTTGTAATTATTATTATATTCTAAAATTGAAAATCTTACGCAAGTTATGACTACTTGATCAGTTTCTACAAGTTACATTGGCCTCGTGTGAGGTGTTAGTGCTTCTTACGGGATCGTTTGGGGGCTGATTTGGGTTTTCACCCTTCAACGGCTTATTTTTAAGCCTAATCTAGATATTTCTAAATTATCATCATATTTTCAAATCGGGAGACCCGCGACTATGCGATTAGTTCCTACAAGTTACATTAGTCCCGTGCGAGGTGTTAGTACCTCTTACGGGGTCGTTTGGGGGCTGGTTTGGGTTTTCACCCGTCAACAGCTTATTTTTAAGTCTAATCTATATATTTCTAAATTATCATCATATTCTCAAATCGGGAGACCTGCGACTACGCGGTCAGTTCCTACAAGTTACATTGGTCCCGTGCGAGGTGTTCGTGCCTCTTACGGGGTCATTTGGCAATCGGTTTGGGTTTTCACCCTCAAACGACTTATTTTTAAGCCTAATTTAGATTTTTCCAAATTATCATCATATTCTCAAACCGAGAGACCCGCGACTACACGATCAGTTCCTACAAGTTATATTTGTCCCGTGCGAGATTTTCGTGCCTCTTACAGGGCGTTTGGTGGTTGTTTCGGGTCTTCACCCTCAAACGACTTATTTTTAAGCCTAATCTAGATATTTCCAAATTATCATTGTGTTTTAAAATCGAGAGACGCGTGACTCTGCGGTCAGTTCCTATATGTTACATTAGTCATGTGCGAGGTGTTCGTGCCTCTTACGGCGCCGTTTGGCATCTGGTTTGCGTTTTCACCCTCAAATGGCTTCTTTTTAAGCCTAATCTAGATATTTTCAAATTATTGTCATATTCTCAAACTGGGAGACTCCTGACCACGCGATCAGTTCCTACAAGTTACATTGATCCCAGGCGAGATGTTCGTGCCTCTTACGGGGCCGTTTGGCGGCTGGTTTGGGTCTTCACCCTTAAATGGCTTGTTTTTAAGCCTAATCTAGATATTTCTAAATTATCATCATATTCTCAAACCGAGAGACCTATGACTATACAGTCAGTTCCTATAAGTTACATTGGTCCCGTGCGAGGTGTTCGTGCCTCTTACGGGGCCGTTTGGAGGCTGGTTTGAGTTTTCACCCTCAAATGACTTATTTTTAAGCCTAATCTAAATATTTCCAAATTATTATCATATTCTCAAACCGGGAGACCCGCGACTACGCGGTCAGTTTCTACAAGTTACATTGGTCGCCTGTGAGGTGTTCGTGACTATTACGGGGCCGTTTGGCGGTTGGTTTGGGTTTTCACCCTCAAACGACTTATTTTTAAACCTAATCTAGATATTTCCAAATTATCATCATATTCTCAAATCGGGAGACCCGAGATTACGTGATCAGTTCCTACAAGTTACATTGGTCCCGTGTGAGGTGTTCGTGCCTCTTACGGGGGCGTTTGGCAGCTGGTTTGGGTTTTGACCCTCAAACGACTTGTTTTTAAGCCTAATCTAGATATTTCCAAATTATCATCATATTCTCAAACCGAGAGACCCGCAATTACGCGGTCAATTCCTACAAGTTACATTGGTCCCGTGCGAGGTGTTTGTGCCTCTTACGGGGCCGTTTGGCGGCTGGTTTGGGTTTTCACCCTCAAACGACTTATTTTTAAGCCTAATCTAGATATTTTCAAATTATCGTCATATTCTCAAACCGAGAGACCCGCGATTATGCAATAAGTTCCTACAAGTTACATTGGTCCCGTGTGAGGTGTCCGTGCCTCTTATGAGGTCGTTTGGCGTCTGGTTTAGGTTTTGACCCTCAAACAACTAATTTTTGAGCCTAATTTAGATATTTCCAAATTATCATCATATTCTCAAACCGGGAGACCCGCGACTACGCGGTCAGTTCTTACGAGTTACAATGGTCCCGTCTGAGGTGTTTGTGCCTCTTACGGGGCCGTTTGGCGATTGGTTTGGGGTTTCACCCTTTAACGACTTATTTTTAAGCCTAATTTAGATATTTCTAAATTATTGTCATATTCTCAAACCGGGAGACCCGCGACTACGCGGTCTGTTTCTTTAAGTTACATTGGTCCCGTGCGAGGTGTTCATGTCTCTTATAAGACCGTTTGGGGGCTGGTTTGGGTTTTCACCCTCAAACGTCTTGTTTTTAAGCCAAATTTAGATATTTTCAAATTATCGTCATATTCTCAAATCGGGAGACCCGAGACTACGCGGTCAGTTCCTACAAGTTACATTGGTCCCGGTCACTGAAATACATTTGAATAAAACACCTAAATTGGTATTGTCAACTATAGCCATATTCATCAAGTTATAATTGTTTGACGCAATTGAATAATATGTGGCAGAGAATTTCTCTCCAACACAACCATCTTCCAAATCAATTGTTCAGGGAAACTCATATTATAGTTATAAATGGAATAAATACAAATGTCTATTCCTAATCAACGTGGAAGACAACTCAAAAGAAGAAAAACAAAAACAAATACATATCTTTATTAAATTAACTTACATGGACTGATTTGATGAGATCATCCTTGATGGCATACCCCTAAGAGACATATTTGCAAGGAGTCTTTGTTTTTCTGTAAAAAAAAAGTGAGATGAAAAATATTTCCACCTGATACCAAGTATGTGCAATACAAATTATTGCATTAGACTAAAGAGGAGGGGGTGGCACTACTAAAATTAACCTCCCTAGTTTTTATAGCTTTTATTTTCACTTGTTTGGGATGTTTTATTATATGGCTTTAAGTACTCTAGTGCCAAGAGACTCCCTCATGTACCCATGCATTAAGTTGGTAAGCCCCCAGGCTCATCACTGCAAATTTTAAGTAAACATTATATATGCACGGAGATAGATACATACACATACAAAACGAAGATGACAACAACAATTGCAAACCTTGTCCGTTGAGCAAGTTCATTATCGCAACGAACGAAAAGATATCGACAGACATTAAATCCCTGGAAAATACAAGTGTATGACAAAATATAAATATATATAGCAGGAGCCACATGTAAAGGATTATTTTGTAAGTAACCCTACCTGAATTCCATCTTTGCGCCAACATTTCCCAATTCTATAAACCCCATCATATTGGACTCGTGTTTCTGGAACATAAGCATAACATTTCTCCTTGTGGGACCTGACCATTGACATGGGGATTTTAGCTTAAGAACAGAGAATAAGGTTAAGATATGAGGAAAAATTGCAAGCCCATATGAAATGGTATGTCAAATTGAGGCCATGAACTTTCCCAACATAATCAATAGATATTGGAAGTAATTTACACGTGCGAGTTCATAACATTAATTGAGAGCATAGGTATTCATGTTATCTTTAAAATAACTGGAACAAAAGTAAAGTGCTAGACAAACATGTCACTAAACACAGAGACATAGTTGTATATATAGTAAAATATGATACAATACGTCACCAAAAAGATAAGTACCGAAAGGTTGTATCACAGGTAGCTATACCACAGTCGTAACGGGTTTATTTCATTCTGTATTATTTTTTTCCTTATAAAAATTCTCTTTCATTCATGTATTCTTATAATAACAGGATTGGAGTGGTATTCAAACACAATCTGAATTTAAAAGGTACCTTCATAAACGATGAAAATTAGCATATTATGAAATGTGTTAGATGCAATAAAGATATTTAAAGCACTACATTGCTGGAACTTCCTGTATAGAGGGCACATATTACAACTATTGAATATCTAAAATTAAAAGTGAATATAAAAATAAAGGGCACAAACCTTCCTGTATAGAGGAACCACTCACCGTGGTCATCATTTTGGTAGCCTCCCGAGAGTGCCACGGACTGAACACCATAAACCGATTGCCCAGCAATCCCCGCAACATGAGGAAGATGATCCCCCCATTGACTACATTCTATCCCTATAGTTTTTTCATGGAATATGATATACACATGGAGTATGAAACCGATCGACGCTATATCAAAATCATAGGGCGATGGAATTATTTGAGATCTTTGAAATCACAAAACTAAGCAAAAGCAGCGACGGGACAAAAAAATAATTTAATTATTATAAATATTTTAAATAGATTACAACAAACAATTGTAATCCATGAAATCTACTGAAATCACGAACAACGTCTGAACAAAGGAACGAACCAACCCAACGGAAATCTAATTCTTCAAACCTGATTGAAAATCCAACTCTGTAAACCGCAATGGAAATCTGACTCTTCAAACCCAACTCGTAATCGATTTCAAAACTCCACTCAAATTGATTTCAAAACCTAACTTAATTTGATTACAAACCAACCCATTTCAATTTCAAATCAATTTTCAAACTTAACTCAAATTGTTTTGAAAACCTAACTCCATCGATTTCAAACTATATATATATATATATATATATATATCAGTATTTCGTCCAACACTATCAACGAAATGAAAAGCGAAGTTGTTTACCTTACGCTCGGCCGTCGGAGGTATGGAGTAGGTCAACGGTCGGTGGTAATGAAAAATGAAGATGGTTGTTGATGAAGAAAACGAAGATGGTTGTTGAGAGAGAAGAGGCTCGAACCTATGAGTGAGAGCGGGGGACATATGCAAAGAGAGAGTGAAACAAGCGGGAGAGGAGAGCGGGAGACCAAAAGAAGTGAGATGTATTTTTTGGGGTATTATATATTTTAGTTAAGTGTGCTCAATTCTGGGACACTTTTAAACAGTGCTAAATTTTGGCATTGTTATAAAGTGTGCCAGATTATCATTAAACCGTACCAGAATTTGGCATAGTTTTAAACTGTGCCAGATTTTTAATATCAAGGTGTGCCAAATTGCTGATTTTGGTGTAGTGTAAGTAAATAAAAAATTATAACATAATTGAAAAAATTAAAGATTTATAACTTACAATGGTGGTCGCGATGCTCGGGGCCACCTCCTTGTCCTTCCCCTTTTTCATTCGATTTGCCACATAGGCATCGAGCCTATGTGGCCTACCCCCAAGGCCACTCCCCGTATCCTGAAATAAAATAATACAGAATTAGTAAGTAATGCAAATTAATGCTAAATTATACTAACTAAAATTAAAGAAAATTAAAAACCTTCCATTATATGCTCCACCTCGGCGTAAGACGTCCTCCCGGAGTAGTACACATCCAACTTTTTCACCCGGTTGTCCCTCCTCGATTGGAGAGATGCCAATTGCCGCTCACTGATCTCATTGTTGATAAATGTCTGCCATTGTGCCAATAAGATTGGCTCCTTGGGGGGGACGGTTTCACGGAGTCTCAGAATGGACTCCCGGGTCTTCCCAAAGTACCGTGCTCGTAAATTCTTCTTCCACGTTCTATAAATGATACCTTAATTGCTCCAACGTGGGGTCGCAGAGATATGCGGACAGGCTGAATTGTTCCTGTCAAACAAATACAAGCCATCATGTAAGTAATTATTACAGTTATAAATATAAATATTAAATACACAAACTGTAGCGCCCCCTAGATGTTCATCTTGAGGTCAATAGGCACGGCCCTCCAATAAGTGTTCCCCGGGCCGACAATCGCCTTCAAAAACTCTAGCACTCTAGCTAATAATGTCGTCTAATATTTTACAGCGGCCCCTAATTTACCCCATTTTGGGGGCCTACTGTCCGAGGAGCCCTCATCGCCTACGCTACCGCGTCCTGATGAAGTCATTTTCTCCAAAAATTGTTATTATTAGTACAAAGATGTATATGAACTTTGAATTAATGCTTAAATACGATAATAACAATACATACCAATACCAATATCAATTTATACCAATTTCAATTTATACCAATACCAATTTCAATTTACACACACACTCTCGGGTCATGGACTTTGAATTAATGCTTAAATTGATGAAAATTTTAATAAACATATTCACTTGGTTATTACAAGCATTAAAATGATCAAGTACAAATTAATAAAAAACATTAAATTATCGTCCGATAAAAATACAACCACTGGTCATTACAAATCAAAAAATTATTTTAAATTCGGGTTATCATAAAAAATGGATTGATATTCGGTAGGTGCAACCAAGTCATCCCCACTACTGTTTAGGTGCTTTGGAGCATGTAGGACGATTGACCATGACTAGTTATTGATATACTATGAGTAAAACTCTTACTTGACCTTTTGATAAGAACAAACAAATGGCTCATCGCTCACGTGTCCGTTGCTCTTCAACTTGGACAAGTCAGCCATAATCAAATTAGTGTCGGGATCAACTTTACAAGTATTTTTATCATCAACTCTTACCCAATCGCATTAAAATGCCACCTATTTTAAGTTTACATAGTCTAATTCAAATATATTTCGAATTACACCATAGTAAGTCATTTCAGCTTCAATGAGGTTTTTATCTTTCGCGCTCACTCGGAAAAAAGCAAGAGCCTTGCATTAAATGCCCGCATTCTGTACATTTGTAATTTTCTCGTACACCCTTGCACCGAATACATAACCGTTCAATAGATACTCTTTGTACTCTTGTGCCACGAACAAGGGTCCAGAGGCTAGACGAGAAAGCCTTGATGTCGCATAACCCGTTTTTAAGAGCTGAGAATATAGATAAATTAAATAGGTTTCTTGTAAAGCTTTCTTGTAATGAAAATATTTAGTTCCCATTAGTATAAACAATCACCTATTGAATGCGTACGCATAACAACTAGAAGGTTAGATTCGATGGGTCAATTTATTCATGCATTCAAATTCAAATTCAATTTTAATTTGAAATTAAACTTAAAATTCAATTTAAAATATTAATTCCTATTTCCTCCATATCCTATAAAGGGTGAGTGGTCCTATCCCATTCAAGATCGTATATTTCGGTAATATACTTAACAACTCATGTACATTGTTCCGATTTGAGGATAATTCGACATCATATCCCCATAGTTCTCTAAGTACACGACATAGATTCGCAAGTGTGAGTGTTATTTCAATTTATCAATTGAAATAACACTTAACATCGCATCATCTAGTATATACCTAGAGAACATTAAGATATGACTGCAGAACTTTCCCCAAAAGTAACAAGTTTAAGCCACGAAGAATATTATTATAGAGAAATTATGCAGTCCCAAACTGTCCAAATGGGATAATCCGAGAGATCTCATTACAGGGGTAATGACTCTCGAACGGGTCTAAGGGCTCTTGAATGCGTACACATAAGAACTAGAAGGCTAGTATCTATGCACACTATAAGTAATTTAAAGTATGTTTTATTTAATGATGTCTTATCACAATTGGAGAGATTTCATTTAATTATGTAATTTAAAGTATGTTACATTTAATTTAAAGTACGCTTAAGAACTAAAACTTATACCTAAACCACGAATTATTATTATTATGAATTTGGGAGATATGTGATTAAACCATAAAATTGTGCATAATTCGTAATGATTATTTATTACTCTAATGCATGAATTCTAACCATAAACAATGTCAGTATGAGACTCAAGCAAGAAAAAGAATGTCGGTAAAAGAATCGAGCCGGAGGTTAGCTAAACTAGGCTCATGTCAATGTTTGATAAAAAAAATTAGATACCATACCATTAAATTTAGTTTTAATCATATATCTCTCTCTAAATATCACAACCAACTAATACCAACACTAAGGAACCCTACCCCCTAATAACAACTAGTGGCCCACAAATCCAAATTGACCCTTTCCATTTTTATAAAAAGATCATATCACATTATATAGACAATCAACAAAAATTTATGATGCAAATATATTGGAAAATTTATGTTTTCAGACCTTTTAGATTGAACATTAAGAAAATTTGGTAAATCAAACATGTAAACATATAACCATTAACTAACACGCATACACCCACTGGCCCACCACTTCTCTCCCCCCACCCCTGCCCACACCCCCACATGCACGCACACACACACTAGCACAAATAAATTCACACACACACATACACTTCCCCCTCCCCACCCACTTGCACACACATTAACATACACAAAAAAAAGGGTTATACACACACATATACACATATGCACACACACACACATATACACACATATAATGGAAAGAGAGAGGGAGAAAAAATGGATCTTAGAGAAATAGAGAGAGAGCAGCCGCGCGAGAGAGGAAAAAAATGAGGGAATTGAAAACGGTGGGAAAAAAAGAGGGGGTAGGGTTTTTTAGTGACAAAGTTGTCACGGACCTGTCAAAGTATTTGATCGTGACAAATAGATGCCACGGACTTGTCATGGTCATTGACCGTGATAAAAAAATGAGTATTTTTTTATCACGGTCAATGAACGTGACAAGGTTGGTCGGCTCAAAGGTGACAATTTGGCGTTTTTGGTGTAGTGTAAAATGGAAAATTAATAGGAAATTAATTCGGATTAAAATGAGTATTAATTAGCGAGACAAAGGTTAATATTAATTCATATTGAGTATTACTTAGTTAATGAGTAATAAATAATTAAGAACGTGTTATGATTGTCATGAGTGAGAAATACGATAATCACCGTAATGTAGTCGGGACGCACATGTCAGTCGTGTTGAGACTTAAATTTATGAGATGAAATATAATTTAATTATGGGTCATCCAAAGGGTCATTTCGAGTGCGCCAATGTGTTCGGAAGGGTCAAAATAGTCAGAAAAGAGTACTCGGGGGGTTTGGATTGGGTTCCGAGGCATTTTTAGGCCAAGTCGGCACCCCAGAGGGGTATTTTGGCCTTTTGAATTTTTGGAAAAAAGGACATACTAACTTTAGAGGTTTTTATCATTAGTTATCTTAAGGGGGTTAGGGTTACAAGTTTTCAAAATACAGAGACGCCATTAGAGGTGGAAGAGAAGGAGTTCCATGGTTCCCCACCATTGTCGGAGCATAGATTGGAAGGAGAGGAAGATATCCCCACCAATTATTTTGCACAAATCAGACCCATAATCTTCAGGTAAGTTTTTATCTTGCATGTTTTTAATAGGTTATAATACCCATGTAGTGTAGGGAGTTATTTTTTATGATTAATTAATGTTCTTGGGGTTGAATTGGTTAAAGCTTATATTTTTAGGATAGGTTTTCATGTAGAATGAACCTATAATTGTTGATATTTTGAAATCATAAGTTATTAAATAAAAAACACGGAAGAAATCTGGGTTTAAAATTTATTATGAATGAAGAACAAGGGAAACTAGGGTTTCATGGATTTTTTTAAAGATAATCGGTTCTTGGATTGAATTCGTGATAATTTAATGTTAGATTTACGTTAAAAATAATTCCTACACACTGATATTATGTTTAGTAATGTTGGATTGAAATTTGGATAAGTTCCATAAATGACTGAGAAAGTTGTAATGGTGAAAAATCGTAAAAACGCAACTGCGAAGAAGAAGAAGAAGAAGAAGAAGAAGAAGAAGAAGAACTGATAGTTTTTTAATCGATTCAGTCCAAGAGCGAATCAATTCGGAAAGCTAATTGATTCGGTCTTTGGGCGATTCGATTCGGTTTCCCATATATTGGCAATTTCCCTCTTTTAAACCTAGAAATTGTGAATAATGATCGGGTAAACTTTTGAGGTAACTTTAAAATATAGTGAGAGATATTTTTCTTACCGGTAGACTAATTGTAGGATGGAGGCATAGTCACATGAGAATAATTAAGGCTAAGGTTAATTGGGCATAATTTGTAATGGAAGTGAACTCGGGAGAATAAGATCGAGTCATGGGGATTTCGAGTGAACCTACGACTTAGACCAGGGGAGTAAGAGTGTACTAACTACTGAAATGACTTAAGGGGGTAACTAGGGCCCTTTGGGTAGATAATAATACTCAAAAAAATATGATAGAGAGTTATAAATCATAAATTGAGAAGTATGGTGAGTGTTGGAAAGATGTATATTTATAATTCATATGAAGGATAACTATAGGTTGAGTGTATACCTATACGGATTATATTATAGGTGCAGTGTATACCTATATGGATTATATTTATAGGTTGTGTGCATACCTATACAGATTATATTTATAGGTTATGTGTATACATATACGAATTCTATTTATAGGTTGTGTGTATACCTAGGTGAATTATATTTATAGGTTGTGTGTATGCCTATATGTGACATATAGATAAGTTGTGTGTATGACTATTATGTACTTTGACATATGGATAAGTTGTGTGTATGACTATTATGTACTTTCTTATGTGTGTAAACATATCTACATTGCCTGCTATCATGGGAGGTTCCGCGTCGTGGACGGCCTTATCCAGATGAGCCCATTGGGGGGATTTTAGATTTATGGCTCAGAACATAGAATCTAGGTATGGGTTATCTGAGTGTATGATAGTTTTGACAGTCAATTGGGCACGTGTAGTGTGTGCGTGACCCATCGACTTGGAACTATGTTTGCCTCCAATATTTGTTAATTTTATTTATGGTTCGAGAGTGATATCCGAATCGGTAGTCCTTGAATTAGTACGAGAGGTACATGGACTTGATAGCAGAACACGCAAGTGTGCATCGCGGTGGTCAGTCTGGGAGATGCTATATATATATATATATATATATATATATATATATATATATATATATATATATATATATAATTGAGTGATTTTATTCTACTTGTGTGTAATGTAGGAAGGATGGATAGTGCATATCTAAAAGTTATTTAATTATGAGATAATCTACTTAATGTGATAAAGTAGTAAACTTAGATAGTGTATATCTAAAAGTGATATAATGGTGAGATAATCTACTTAATGTAATATAATGGTAAACTTAGATAGTGTATATTTAATGATGAAATGATGAATTAAGTAAAGGAACTTAATGAAATGGTTTAATGATAACATATGTGAAATGTTAATGAAATGGTTTAATAATAACATACGGGTAATGTTAATTATTAGTACTACGATAGCGTCCTGTATGGGCGGTATGTGGGAGTAAGTAATAAATTTAATTAAGGACTTAATGAGAATTAAGGATATACTGTAGCGTACTCTATAGGCAATATGGGTGAGCTAAACCTGATATGGTTAATTAGTTATTGATGAGACCTAGTTGGGATGGGTAGCATAGCTAGGTAGGAGACGTTAAGTGTGCACTATATATGAGAGGTGAGAAACTCAAGAGAATGTACATGAACTAACATTTGTAATCAATAACTATTTTTGAACTGAGATAAATAGTTGCTAAATGTTTTCAGAATACTTTGGGCTCTGCCCCGTTTGCAAAAAAAAATCAAAACCTTTTAGGTGTCCAGCCACAGGGATGCCAAGCTTGATGATCTGTTCCAGTGATGCGTAGGTGCAGCACTTGTGGATGCTTGCAGGATTTGGATTTGACACTTCAGTCACTTCATTCCTAGAGAAGGATGCATTTGAGTTATTCCATATGGGAATCTCGCCCCTTTAGTTAGTTCATTTTATTCAGTTTATGAGACTTTGTATTTGTGGACTCAGTTTATTTCAGTAGATATTTAGTTGGACTTTTGTATTGGGAACCAATGGTTTATTCGATATTATTTTTATTTCAGTTATTTATCTTGTGATTGGTTCAGATTTTTATTACTGTGTGAATGGATTGGTTATTGTTTTTTTGTCTGTGTGTTGTTATTGTTTAAATAAAAGGATAAAATTTGGCACCGCATTTTTGAATACTAGGTGGTTAGTAAACTTTTAAAATGTTTTCGACAATGATGCTAAGAATGAACCAGATGAGATTCCTATTTTATTTTATAAAAGATTTCTCACACGGTATTTAAATAGGCGGGGTGTCAAAAAATATTACCTCTATAAAATATCCAAGCAAAACTCCCTTCAAACTACATAAATCTTCCATCTTCATCTTCTCCAAACCCCCAACAACACCTCTAAAATCCATAGCTTTGCCTAACAATGGTGGAAATGGGTGTATTGGGATTAAATATGTTGGAATACTTCTAAAAAATGGTGGAATAAGGTGGAGACATGGTGGTGTATGGCGATTTGTTGTGGTGGGAGAAGAGAAAAAGCTCTCCAAGAGCTAGATAGAGAAAGGAAATGTTGAAAATAGGTGGGGAGACCCACTCCCCACTCTATCTTATTTAGGGCTAGAAATTTTTGGCACGATAACCCGTTTATGGTAATAACTCGAAATGACCCAAACTTGACACGATTAGCTTGTATAGATTTAAGAGTACCCAAAACTTATACTCAAATAAAAATCAAAGCGACCCAAAAATGACACGACTAACCCGAATTACCACCCCTAATCTTATTCTAACCCTCAAATAACCCAAAGTAAAGCCGTATAAAAACCCAACCCAACTCTAAAATTTTGTTTCTGTCCATTTGGGTGCATCAGAAGCCAACGCGTCATCGATCTAATGGTCCAAAATGTGACAGCACACAAGGGCATCTCTATTTACAAAAAATTTGAACAGGTCATTCGAACAAGAATTGATTCTCGTTAGATCAACCCTTCGAACGACCTTCTAATGAGGTTGTGCACCTATGCAGAGATCGGTCGTTTGAAAATCGTTAGATGTAAACTTTGAATGACGAGGGCATTTCGTTTGAACCACTACATTCTTGTTCCAACGATATTTGGATCTTATTCGAACAAATCCTATTTTCCTCTTATTCACATAATATCCTTAAATCTCTAATTTCACCCATAAACTTCCAATAATTACCATCAAGGCCAAAGAATAATCGTATAGAGATAAAATCTCATATATAAATGATCCAATTCCTAAGGATTTCATATGATTACAATTCACACGGGGATAAATAATAAAATATTGGGTACGAGTATTATATTTTTCCCTTCTTAGGATATTTCATCCCCGAAATTATTGATCCGTCAATTCCTCAAGTTCATAGGATTTACCAATTCTTACTCGAAGTTATAAGAATCCTCTGAAACAAAGTCATTGAAGTCCTCAATAGCTAAGATCACATCATACGCCCTTACATAGGGATTGTCACCAAAAGTTCAACATGCAACATTCCCTAACGCTTACCATCATGCTAACCATTAACGTTGCATAACCGTCCTCGAGTCTCCCCTCGATCATGTTCAGTGATGTCCCAAGACTACCGTGCTAATACCTAAAACGTATTAGTACCCCTATTGAGCAACACCCCTAGTGATCAACACTCCCCCAAGTGTAAAACGTAACACCACCAATTATTAAATTTATCATCAAGAACCATTTGGGACCCTAGGACCACACATCCTGCGTCTCTACGAACTCTCAGGTCTTCCCATACCAGTAAATCTACTTAGCCTCGATACTAACCTTGCCTCACAATTCCCACACATCGGGGTGACATGCCACTAAGTTCTAAATCATGCGCACAACTAACACCATCCCATAGTACCCTTTCATGAACCCGGGGCCACTCTAGGTGTACTATTAGGGAACACTCGCCTAGGCATTAAACCAATCAACCAACTATGGTAAACAACACTTAGTGATATGTTTCCTCGAGTTATAACACTCTTTAATGCCCTCAAGTCATCATCCTGCTCTTTGCAACTAGATCCCCTTATTGCCACACCTACGAATCCCAAGGTTGTTAATCCTAAGGAAAATGAGTACTATGAGTAAACCATGCGATCGAAAGTGCAGCCACCTGTACATTGAACTTTGTGCAATATCAAGGATACCTCACATGGGGGCGCACCTAGTTACTGAGATACATTGACCATGCCAGGTTCACTCACACTCTACTTGGCCAAACTGCATCGTACCATGATATGGTACAAATTCGAGCCACCACAGTCGTGGGAACATCAATCCTCAATTATCGAAATCATAAGGGACACACAAGAGTTAAAAGGAATAAATAACCCTTTTGAGAGAATCACATCCAAATGCAAGTCATCCCTGTCGATGAATGAGAACGCCCTTATCAACACCGACCTTGTCCATATTACCAATGACAAGGTCACCAACCTACTATACCTCCTAGGTTAATGTCTACCTTATCATATCATGATTTTACACCCAATGTATCCTTAGGAAGAACCCCATTAATCAAAACATTCACCTTATAGTAACCTTTACCTACATGAGGTCTTCACTGAGCTTATCTCCAGGTTCTACCCAATCTGAACTTAGGTGATGGCCAAATCGATCCCCATTGCCATTTTAAGGGTAGTAGGTACCACACAGGTGTAACACCCCGTATTTTTGTGCATTTAATATTTAATTAATTCGGGATTTTAAATTACTGGTGTGTTGTAATTTTAATTGAATTAATTATGACAATATATTTATTTAAATATTAATCGGGAAGTGAATGGTAAATGTTTAGGGAAATTTATTTACTAAGTGAATAGTAATAATTTAATTACGTCATTTCGGGTATTAATGACAAGGTATGCACTTATCCCAGCCGGGAGTCGGTATAGACTAAATGGGGTGTGAGATAAGGATTTTTATAAATTAATTCGGATGTCAATTCTGACTGCGCGGTTGAGTCCGGATGGGTCGAGATAGTCAGAAAAGAGTACCCGGGGGTAGTAATTGGGTCTCGGGATATTTTTGGGCATAGCCGGGCCCACACGGGGTGAGTTGGGCCACTTTAATTATGCCCATTAGGTGAAAAACGGGATTAAGGGTTTTTAACCTAATGGGGAGATTAGGAAATCAGCAGCCATCACAAATCTAAGCCTAGGGCTTGAGAGGGAAATTGGGAGAAAGCTTAGCAAAAGCCAAATTGAGGATTTTGGAGCCAAATCGAGGGACTACGCCAACGGAATCAGACACTACAAACACTTTGAGGCAAGTGGTTAACTATTGTGATTTCTAAAAGTTTGATAATCAATTCACATCATAGTGATGTGTGTATGAAAATTCGTTTTGGGTGTGTCACCAAAAATCTAAATTGGGTTTTTGTAAATTTATATACCTTAATGAGATTAAGGGGGAGATTAATTGTGTTTATGATTCTAGAATGCAGAGAACTTAATCAGATGTTAAAGTCAGTAAGATTAGAGGGTAAATTACTGATAAAATGAATGAAATTCGTATTGGGGATTGAAAACCCGGATAACACCCAATTCGGGAAAAAGTAGGAAATCTTGAGATTTAATTCCAGATTGATGTTCTATAAGATGCTTTGATCCTATTCTTATGTAAAAATAGGGTTGATTGGGCTTGGGTTAGTCCAGGGGAAGGAATGAACGTTGGAGGTTTTCGTTAATGGTGGAACTGTCCGTTGGAGAAGACGAAGTCAGGGACGATCGATCGATCGACCCAGGGGTTCGATCAATCGATGATTCGGAATTATGGGAAGTTCGCCCAGTTTGTATATAAGGGGAAAAATTAATTAAATTTAACTCCCAAACATTTATTTAGTGCTAAATAAATATGAAACAAATATTCCTAGCAATTATGGGAGAAAGTAATTGGGACTAGGGTGAATTTATGTGGGGCATTTAATGGATGAAATTGAGAGACTTTATTCGAAAATAGTGAGGTACGGATCAAGTGAGTGAATCCGGGTATATTGGTCATGCGAGCCCAAGGTAGTGAATTAAGTTTGGAGACAAACTAAATAATTTTGAGTCGGGATATAGACTCGGGTGAATATTTAATTATGGACCAAGTGGGCGAGTCCGGGCATGTTGATAATTATAGGTAAATATAATTGGGAAAATTATGGAAATAAATGTGTGACACATTATGGGCGAAAAATGTGGAAAAGAAATTATGAGATGTAAAAATGGACCAAGTGAGTGAGTCCGGGTATGTTGGTTATGTGACACCAAAGTATTAAATTAATTATTGAGAAAAAGTAATTAATTTGGAGTCGGAACATAGACTCGGAAAATATTAAGTTACGGGCCAAGTAAGTGAGTCCGGGGATAATGGTTGGGTGACACCAAGTTATTAAACTAATGGGTGTGATAATTAATTTAATTAGAGTCGGATTATAGACTCGGGTAGGATTAAATTAATAAATGTGATAATTAATTTAATTAGGGTCGGATTATAGACTCGGGTAGAATTAAATTAATGGGTGTGATAATTAATTTAATTAGAGTCGAATTATAGACTCGGGTAGGATTAAATTAATAAATGTGATAATTAATTTAATTAGAGTCAGATTGTAGACTCAGGTAGGATTTGTGTTGATTAATTAACGTGTAAATTAATTAAATAAGAGTCGGATTGTAGACTCGGGTAAGTATTAAATTAATATGGGTGTTAATTAATTTAATTAGAGTCGGACGATAGACTCGGGAAGGTATTAAAATAATAAGGGTGTTAATTAATTTAATTGGAGTCGGACCATAGACTCGGGAAGACGATAAATTATTAAGTGAGAAAATTAACTACATTGAGTCGGGTGACAGACTCAGGAAATTTCAGGCAGTGTACGGGACTTGGAGTACACGGTAGAGCCGGGGTTATATTATATATATACGGTGTAGTGATAGTATATATATATACATGTACATATTGTGTGTGATATTAAATTACAGGCAGTGTACGGGATTTTGAGTACACGGTAAAGTCGGGGTTTATATTATATATATACGGTGTAGTGATAGTATATATATACGTGTATTTATTGTACGTGATACTAAATATCAGTGATTAGATATTTATTAAATTTATATACTCTAATGCTATCAAGGGAGGTTGCGCGATGTGGGTGAATCCCCTAGCTTGAGGAGTAGGGCGAGTATATCCCCAGGTCATAGCGTCCGGTATACATGGGTGGGGGATTTATCTCACTTTCAGGGAAGGAATATGACCGCCTCCACTTCGTTTATATTTTAGTCCAAGTTGGTGAGCGATTCTAACTTGGGAAAACTAGGTTTTGTGAGCACACCTAGTGAGATAGCATTTTAGAGGGAATCATCCGGTGAGGGTATACTCGGAAGGATGGATACACGTATGATTTATGTGTGGATGTTAGTAAAGGTACGTATAATATGGTAGTAAATATTATATGTAGGTGATAATACAGTGTGTGATGTATTTACCTTATATAACTCTGGTTACAGCTATATACAGTTAATTAATGAGAAATTAATTAAGTTAATTATTTGTGGGAATAATACAGTGTGTGATGTATGTACCTTATATAACTTGTGACACGGTTATATGCTGCTATTTAAGAGGAATTAATTAAGTTAAATTGTGAAATAACTTATAATTCAAGAATCATTATACTCGGGTTAGAGTAGTATGGCAAGGGAAGGTTATGCCAGGACTAGTTGGACGGGGTAGTACAACTAGGTGGGGTTAAGGTAACCGGTAGGTGTGCACAATAGTGGAGGGGTGAGAATGTCCACAATGGAGTGCGACACTAACTTAAATATGAAGCGCATTCATGCATTTTAAATTACTGCAGTTAATTCACTTGCTAAATATTTTCAAAATGTTTTGGGTTCTAACCCTTGCTATAAAACTATTTTCAAAACCTTTTAGGTGTCCAACACAGGGACGCCAAGATTGATATTCTATTCCAGGGACACGGAGCTGCGGCATATGTGGATGCTAGCAGGAGTTTGGATTAGACGCATCATTCATTCATTCCTAGAGTAGGAATCTTTTATCGGTCTCAGTTTTATTTAGGGCTTGTAGCCCAGACTTCTCGGTACAGTTTTCAGGTGTAATTTATTCAGGTGTTGAATATTTGTATTGGATTATTTATTTGGTGGCCGGTGATTTATTCGGCAAGTTGTGTAATTATGATTCAGTTTATTTTCATTCAGTTGTGTGAATGGTTTATATTAATTCTGCATGTACTGTTTTGTTTAATCAAAAAATTAAAATTGGCACCAGTTTTTGGAATACTAGGTGGTTAGTAAGTTTTAAAAAAAAATTCGACAGTGATGCTAAGGATGATCCAACTGGGATTCCTGTTTTAATTTGGTATAGGACTGATCACCCGGTATTTTATTAGGCGGGGTGTCACAACGGGGCTCCATCTTCTAATTCGTTCCGGCTTGGCAAGACGTGTTAAGAACTAGTCCCTACCTTGCTGGGGTTATCCTAACTTATGCTGTCAACACACGACAACACGATATCCCCCTTGGGGTTCCATTTTCAAGTCCTTATTATGATATCATCAATCTAGGTCCCAAATAGATTTCCTAGTACTCCTCAAAATCAAGTGTCACACTGTCCACACTAGTCATTCCATAACACTTGAGCATCATGCCCACTCATGATACGAGCTTCCAATTTCTCTTAAAAGGTTACATCACCCATATATGCTAATTCGGATGATAGCACCCATCATGTACACTATTCGACTCTTTTAAACCTTAACCCAGAACGTGAGATCATTACCTTACCTTTAATACGATCATCACTAGGACACTAGCAATTCTTCATACCGGGCCTAACTGGTTTTCTAAGGGAACCAAATATACTCACCTAAAAGTCCTCAACACCTGACACAATTTCATTGTCCATGACTTTTTTATCCTACTCTACAAACTTCTCAATGCCCACATCGTGATTACTAGGTGCTCGCAAAGACACTAGTCTACGAGGCTCTATATATGGCGCACCTTAATCATTGAACATCCTAAGACATCACAACAAGTTAATTTCTATTCCCAGTGACACTACACATAATTTGTCATACATCCACTCCAAGATTCCCTTAAACCACACTCATATTGGGATTACCTCGCATCTAGCCATTGCTTAGGCTGCTTAAACGGGCCCTGACACGTAGATAATAATATTATCATCCTTTCAAACTATTGTGGCCATAAGCTACGTACCAAAACACATACGGACACTAATAAGGATTTAGACAGGATACTAGACATCGCCAACAACCTATAAACCTCTAGGTATGCATCACCGACATAACTAAAGATCCTATACCTCAAAGTTGGATCATATTATTTAAAACCTCGACATGGAAGACTATCTAAAGTTCACCCTTAAGTATCCTCAACCATCATTGTCGCATACGCAACATACTTACCACAATTTGTCTGTAACTCTCATCATACCTTGCAAGGTTCGACTTTCAATCAACGACCACTAAGACACTTAATCACATCAATAGTATCTCATGGACTCTGACAGTGTACATTCCTAAGTGTTGACTAACGCGGCTCCTCATGTCTACTGAATCAGCAATTATCTTATGATGTGATACTACCCCAAGGATTTAATTTGCCTAATTATTAACTATCTGAAAGTACCACACCTCATAACTTAATGTATTCTTATCACAACCAACATCGTTTAGGCATGACGCTCTAGTCACCTAATCCCCACAATTGACTTTACACAATTTAAGTCTTTAATTCAATGGATGTCATTAAGCTCCATCAATATCTCAAAAAACCACTCATATAATCAAACGTTGATACACAAGTAGCTCAGACTAAAAACTCAGGTGTCACCACTATTGGCTCGCATAGACACTTGTAAATCACTAACATATCTAAATCAGAAGCGTGGAAGCGATTAATGACATTAGCTAGGTCACATGCCACTTGGAAATGAATTATACAGCTCGTAAATCTCTTTGACTCCACTGCAGAGAACACGAACTGAAACCGTCACTAGTATGGCTTGACCAACCCAAAACCAACACCGATGTCGGAAGATCCACTACCGACCTCACCACGTCACTCCCGAATGGAACCTTGAACCTAGAGCTTTGATACCATTTATAATTCCCCGACTCATTTTTATGGGTTACCCATGATCAATCTGTTCCGACTCGAGAGTCAGGGGTGAAGTGCACTTAAACAACCTATATAATGTTGCTAGTCCAGTTTTATTTAATTAACATTTCACTTGTTTAGCATGTGATTTCCATTTCAAATCAAGCTATGTGAGGGACCCATGGAAAGGGTCTCAGGAATCCAAACATACAGAGCTACTAAAGTATAATGAAATAATACTTACCTTTACAACGCTCGCAAAATAAGAAACCACACTGAACCCGTCGTAACAAAGATGAAAAAATAAGCCGAATGCCCAGTAGAAAATTACAACAATGCAATATAGAAACGATCGATAGAAAGGATACTCTAACACATTATATTTACAAGCATGAAAATGTTTTTATTCCAAAAATGTTCCTTACCCGATTAATTCACATTAATCCTGTAAAAGAAATTCCCTTTTACTTGACTTGACGGTTATTTTTCATTTAACATACCTGGTTAAATACTTTAAGCAATACCCCTTGTTTAAGAAAAATTATTTCTTTTACCAAAATTTCCTTATTTCTTATGCCGAACTTATCTTAGTATTTTCATTGAAAATTACCTTTAAACCCACGCTAACACCGTGTTAGAAAATACTTATTTTTCTTTGAAATCTTTCATAAATGCACTCATATATCAATTATGGGTTAAACCTCTTTAGGTTGCCTAACTGCCCATTTAATCCTTTCACTTTACCACTCCTTTATTTTATGGGCATTCATCAATTTTAAAATTACTTGTCCACTGTATCCTTTACCTCAGCAATTATTAATTCATTCAAGTTAGGTTGTCTTTTCACATATTCAACACATAACCCATTTCTGGATATGTTCCATTTTCATTATCTTTTTCTCAAAATCTTCAAATATCTGCATACTTTAACGGGCTCCACACCGCCGGCTATGCTACCATATGCTCAGGTAAGTGATTTTGGGTCTTTCACCCCGGGACTCCGGGCCCTCCTTAATTATCCCGGTGTCATCCGAGTCCATATTAATACACTTTAACATTTTACAAATGTTCACATTATTCCACCTTTTCCTTTACCGAACGAAGTAAAAAGCTTGAGATTTCACCCCAACTTATGTCACACTTTTAAAATCATTATTTCTTGTACGTTTAACTCTAACATCGATTTTATCCCCAAATTATGTTCATTTAAGACCATTTTGTATAACACCTTTCCCGACAATTTTATTTCATAAAATTGTTCCACTTTACATTAATTACCATTTTACCCATCTGTTTCAAAACTTGTCTTTTCCTCCATTTTCACAAGTGTTATTTTTCAAAATACCATCAAGTTACCCCCACTAACTTTTTAAGTGTTTTTAACACATTAACATTTTTTTAACATTCTTCTCAAGTTGAAAACATATTTATTTCGTTACTTTCTTGTTCAAGAAATCATTGAACATGTAAGACTACTTTATAAGAAAAATATAATTTTCTTTATTAATACATGTACTCTTGAAACCTCACACTTTTCATATTTTGAATACCCTTTCCACACACCATAAGAGCTAAAAAATTTATTTCATTTATTTTATGTTTAAACTCAACTTGTTTATATGTTCAACCTCAAAATACTACAAGTTTATATGTATGAGAAGATGAATTTTAAGCCCAAAAATCCTATCAAATGGGTCTAACATGTGATTTACTCTTGAAATTTCATAATCTTTGCACAAACATACTTTTAAAGGCAAATGATATTTTTGTTTCTTCAAAACTTGAATAAAATGTTCATTTATATAAAATTCCAAATTTTCACAAGAAAAATTTGAAACATTTTTTCATAAAATATTTTCATACAAAATGAGAATTCTTCCAACATTTTTATTCCATAAAAATATTTAATATCAAGTTTTCTTAAAATATATTATTATTTTTAAAACCATTGAAACCCTCTGTAAACACATTTTTACAAATCATAAGAAATATCATTCTTATATCATAAATGCATCTTACTCTTACAATTTTAACTACAAAACCTCTACTATACAAAAATAGAGTCTTAAACTAAGAGTATAGTTTTTTCCATCTTAAATGAAGCTCAAAATTTTGTGGATGAAGAAGAAGGTTATGGAAGTTCCCAACCTCCTAATGTGGCCTCAATGAACTTGCCTACCTTCACAAAACTTGCTCCAAAAAAGCTCCAAGCAAACCCCTCCTTGAAACTCCATAAATCTTCCATCTTCATCTTCTCCAAAAAAAAAACAACAACACCTCCAAAATTCGTAGCTTTGTTCAACAATGGTGGAAATATGTTTACTGGGATTAAATATGGTGTAATAATTCTAAAATTTGGTGGTATAAGGTGGAGACATGGTGTTCCGTGGTGTTTTGTGGTGGTAGGAGAAGGATAAAAGCGCTCTAAGATCTAGAGAGAGAGAAAATGTAGAAAATAGGTGGGGAGACCCACCTGATACGTCACGAATATTGCATACTCGCGCCCATTATTGTTATGCATTCTAGCACTTTTTGTATTCTTTATGTCTATATTTATTCTTGTTAACCAGACAACCTCTAATATGTATGTTTATATACTTTGTAGGGCTTAATTGAGCTTTTGTAGGTATTGGAATGCATAAAGTGAGGATTCGTTGCATTTTGGAGAAGTTTCGTGGTCGGACTCTAGTTCAAGGGCATTTTAGTTATTTCACACTTCATCTCTAACTCAGTGGGAATCCACATAAGCGTATTTTGTTGAGTTATCTTCGCATAGCCGTGAACGACACGTCATTTGGAGTTCAGACGTCTCACCCTCATTTTGGACCAAATATTACTAGGAAACAGGGGACCGATCGACCGGTGAATGTGATTTTTCCTTACGATGAAAGCAGTGGGTTTTAATCCAAGGGCTCGATCGACCACCCCCGGCCACGGTCGACCGGTAGCAGCAGTAATCCAGCACCTTTTTTCGTTTAGTTTATTTTTCCTTTTTTTCTTTTCTTTCATTCCCAACTTACTATATAAGGGGTACTTGTTTATTTTGGTAAAAGATATTTTCTTATCTTTAGTTTAGGTTAGTTTTAAGGAGGTTAAGGTATGGAGAGTTTGTTGGGTGTGCCATTTTCTCCTTCCTAGGTTTACCCATATAGAGGACTTACCCATTGTGGTTGTGTATAACACTATTCACCATCTTTTTCATCAATCCAAGCTTCCATTATTTGTATTTATTTACTTGCATTCTTTTATTGCTTTATTTACTCGCTTTATTTATTTGTTTTGTTAATTAGGTTTACTTTCTTGCATTTAAATACATGTCATTTATGATGCTTTCTAGCTAAGTTAACCTAGGTTATGATTGATTGAACTAACTTGGTTTCAATGGTTTGTTTTGATTTGGTGATGGAGTTTATTCATTTAATTCGATTGATTTATCCTTGAATTTACACCTAGGAGATTTAACGGGATGTATCATGTGTGCTCCATATTTACGACCTTGCGTGTGTAATTTTTGGGGTATTTGTTGACGTCAAAATCATGGTAGGACTTTATGCGAATTTAGAGCGTGACAACTCCAAATTTAATTACTTATCGAAATGAGATTCAATATTGGTAAATTCATAGTCCCATGTAACCATTTAGACGTATTAAACCGATGTGAGGGATATTAGTTGCAACCTATAGTTTTTATTCCGCTTTCATTAATCTTAGTTTAAATACACATGCCTAGTTATTTTTTCTTTTTGTTAACAATTATCTTTTACACTTTTATTCATAAGTAGTAAACCAAGATAATTCTAGCAACTAGTCACCCTTAAAAGATTGTAGTCCATAGTCTAGGTTTTTGCACAGCGGTGGGAGCCGAAAATAACGATCGGCGTATATCTCTATACTCTTGCGCCGCGGGTTTCGCCTGCTACCAAAATGGAGTCGTTGTCAGGGACTAGTTTTTTTAGAATTTAATTGATTTAGTATTTCGTAGTATTTTCTTTCTATTTGTATTTTTTTTAACAATTTTTGTAAGACTTGTACATTTGAGCACCAAGAAATGCTTGAATTTGCCGGACGCACATCACTTTGTGGAAGTTGCTATCTTAATTTATTTTTAGGGTAAGCATGTCTTATTCTAATTTTTTCGGTATTTGTGATGGTAATTCTCAAAATCCTCCTAAACCTATGAATTTTGGTCCATACTTACAAACCCAAAAGATTGAAACATCTAAAATATCTTTGGTTGAGTATTACCAAAGTCAAGTTATGGAGTCCCGAAATTTGATTATTCCGATTTTGGGCCTCAAGATCCTTATGATAAGAATGTTGAAACGAATTGAAATAGCTTTCAAAATTTTATGCTAATGATTTTGATAGTAGTTTCGAGCATGATTTTCTAAGTTCTCACTTGCAAGAATCCACACCTCGACCTATGACTTTCGGTGAGGGCTTGTGCCTTCTTTAAAATGAAAATTTTGAAAATTTTTATCGGGAAGAAAATCGTTGTTGGGAGCATGAGTTCGATTTATTATATGAATCCGACGATGATTTTGCTTCTGAGACTTTCGAAGTCGAGGAATGTTTTGAACCAAATAAGGATTTTGTGCCTCCTTTGGAATAAACCATTCTTGACTTGGCCCATGGTATAATAGAGAATGAAAATGAGAAAGAAATGGACATAGTATCCATTTGCAATGAAATGATTTCTTCTTTGGCCCCCAAAGAAGAATATTGCATTGAAAATGATCTTATTTCCTTCGAAACTCAATCTTCAAGAGATGATGACTCATCTCTTGAGTTTAAATTTCTTTCTTCAACCCTTTCACTCTCCATCATCGAACCGATACAAGTACTCGATGAATCACTGTCAAACTTTAAAACGTTTAACCCTTTCACCGATGAGGAGTACTTACTCGAGTTGCTTTTCATGAAGGCATCTTTGCCTCTATGTGCGCCACCTCCCATTCCAATTACAAAATCTTTGGGAGGAAATTCAGTTTTTTTTATTTCATGTGTATTCGTCACCCGTTTAATCAAAATCCCCCGTCTTCCCTCCAAAAAATTTAATTGGTGATGGTTCATTTCTTCCGCCTTATACATGCCTTCTGTTATTTGAATGGAATTCCTATTTTTCAGAATGTATGCATAAAAGGAAGGTCCCCTTCGATCCTCCAAAGTTATCTCGTATTTTGGGTGGACCCTAAAAAATTTTAACTTCTAGTGTATAGTTAGTTAGAAGTTAAAATTGTAGGTTGTAAATAGTTAGTTTTCCATTTTTCTTTATTGTTACTTATTGTCTAGTCTAGTTAGTTAAGTTTTTGTTATTTTTTCTTTTTGATATGCTTGGTACTAACATGTTTTGTAGAATCATTGGACTTCTATTTTTCCGAGATCGCTCCATTATGGGTAATAGCATTATTTTCCTCTCTTTAACTTGGTTCTTAATTCACATTGAGGACAATGTCAGGTTTTAAGTTGGGGGTGTGGGATATTCTATCCATTCATTGGTAGTTTCTTTTATTTTATTATATGTTCTTTCAAATCATGCTTTTGTAGAAAAAATTAAAAAAATTTAAAAATATTTTATTTCTTTTTTCTCCTTTATTGAGCATTTTGCCTTTGTTTTCGATGATAAATTTTAATAATTTCCCTATCTAATAGACAACTCAATGATGCATGTTCTCGATTTTAGAAGTTATTATACTTTTGTCCTCAAATCACTGATATTATGAATAACTTCATGAATTAAACTTTAATCCCATGAGCACATGCACTTTTCTTGCTTTATTGATTTGGTTTAAGATTTTTATAACTCGGTAATCCTTTATTGCATTGTATATAGTTACACCTAGTGAGATTTAGTATTTTCTTAGTTTGTGAGTATTATACACTCCTCTTTCCTCTTTGAAAACGTTACAGTCGTTAATAACCTCACTATTCTTTCATTGATTGTTCATTAATTGAGTTTATATCTTGAAATGTGTTACTTAAGCATGATTTTCATAGTTTGTTTTGACTCGAGAATCGCGTAAAATTTAGGAAAGGATCATAGGCCATTTTTGTTATATCACCCATATTGACCATGACCTTACCTTAAATTTTTTTCCTCGTCAACCCCTTTGAGCCTAAAATAGTCGTTCGCTTCATAACCCAAATCCCATAACCAACTCCACATTGGAGTTATAAACCATATATATCACTTTATGTACCTTTGTTTGGTATGATACTTGGGATTGAATGATGTTCGCATTATGTGGTTGCAATTAATCATGTGAGAGTGAGAAAAGTAAATAAAAGAAATAAGTGAAAAAGAGAAGAAAAAAAGAAAGTAGAAAACAAAAGAAAATAAGTGAAAAGGAGAAGAAAAAGAGAAGAAAGAAAACAAAAGAAAAAAGAGAAAGAGAAGAAAATAAAAGAAAAAGAAATTTGTATATGCTGTGTATAGTGTTTAATACGCTTTGTTTACTCTCTCCATTTACTATATTCAATGCTTGTTATGGAATCATTTTTCAAGTTTGTAATTGCTCACAATTTTCCACTATCCTGAGTTTTCATCACCGAACACTTTGAATCCGTATATATATTTACCCTTCGTTTCATAACCTTTAGCCTCAAACTTACATTACAACCCTATAAAGTCCTATGTGATCGTAGGAAGAATTCAATTTAAAAGTTTAAATAGTTTTGATAATCTGTGAAAATACATTTGGCCTCCTTTAATGACGGTATATTTTATTGAGATTACATGTTTTTCATTTTATATATAGTGTTCTTCTTTAGTGACTTGTGTGCGGCCTAGTTTCCATTTATATGTACTCTTTATGCTCGCATGTCCCGTGTATTACCTCTCATTCATAGTGATTTCATTTGTTGAGTGTAATGCCCAGTGAAAATTGACTTATATGCAAGCTTTAATGTTTATTATCCGATTTACATAATTTTTTGCCAAATCATACTTTGCATGTGCTCGCTCCCCTCCCACATTTTAAGGTTTCAATTCTAAAAAGTTCATTCTATAATGTTAATAATATGGACTTTTGTGTGAATTCATTCACTTTGCCACTAACGTGTTTGAAATCTTTTTCGTTATTGTTTGGCTTGTCGCATGTTGGTTGGGCATATTTTGAAGAATCTTTGATGTTTGTGGGTATCATCTTTGAAAACCTTCACGAGACGACACTCGTGCACTAGGGTAACCTAGGGATTTAATAGCTTATTGCATATGATAAATGCAATCGTGTTCCCTACGAAAGTGGCAGTTATAGTTTCGATACATATACTTTTTGTACCTCCTTCTGTGGACTGTTTTTGTTTGTTTCATTAATAGGGACTAGCAATGTCTAAGTTAGGGGGTGATACGTTACGAATATTGCATACTCGTGCCCATTATCTTTATGCATTATAGCGTTTTTTGTGTTTTTTATGCCTATATTTATGCTCGTTAACCAAACAACCTCTATTATGTATGTTTATATGCTTTACAAGGCTTAATTGAGCTTTTGTAGGTATTGGAACGCTTAAATTAAGGATTCGTTGCGTTTCGAAGAAGTTTCGTCATCGGACGCTACTTCAAGGGCATTTTAGACATTTCACACTTCATCTCCGACTGATTGGGAATCCACAAAAGCATATTTCATTGAGTTAAATTTGCATGTCCGTGAATGACACATCATTTGGAGTTTGAACGATGAAGATATTGTCGATTCATATGCACCTTCTCACCCTCATTTTGGACCAAAGATTACCAGGAAACACAGGACCGGTTGACCCGCCCTTGTCCACCGGTCAAACAGCGAATTTGATTTTTCCTTATGAGGAAAGCAGTGGGTGTTAAACCAACGGCTCGGTCGACCGGTAGCAGCAATAATCTGGCACGTTTTCCCTTTTAGTTTATTTTTCCTTTTTTTTTCTTTCATTCCCAACTTACTATATAAGGGAGACTTGTTTATTTTTGAAAAAGATATTTTCTTATATTTAGTTTAGGTTAGTTTTAGGGAGGCTAGGGTATGGAAATTTTTTTGGGTGTGCCATTTTCTCCCTCCTAGGTTTACCCATATAGAGGAGGGCTTACCTATTAAGGTTGTGTAGAATCATCACCTTCTTCATCAATCCAAGCTTCCATTGTTTGTATTTCTTTACTTGATTTCTTTTATTCCTTTATTTACTTGTTTATTTATTTGCTTTGTTAATTAGGTTTACTTTCTTGCATCTAAATATATGTCATTTATGATGCTTTCTAGCTAAGTTCACCTAAGTTGTGATTGATTGTACTCACCTTGGTTTCAATGGTTTGCTTTGCTTTGATGATGGATCTTATGAATTTAATTTGATTGGGTTGTCCTTGACTTTACGCCTAGGATATTTAACAGGGTATATCATGTATGCTCCGTATTTACAACCTTGCGTGTGTAATTTTCGGGGTATTTGTTGACACAAAAATCATAGTAGGCCTTTATGCGAATTTAGGGGGTGACAACCCTAGATTTAATTACTTATCGAAATGATATTCAATCTTACTAAATTCGAAGTCCCATGTAAGCATTTATACGCATTAAACCAAGGTGAGGATATTAGTCGCAACCTATAGTTTTTATTCCGCTTTCATTAATCTTAGTTTAAATACCCATGCCTAGTTATCTTTTCTTTTTGTTAACAATTATCTTTTACACTTTTATTGAGAAGTATTAAACCAATATAATTCTAGCAACTAGTCTATGTGAATTTTCGATACCCGGACAGGCCGATGTACTCCCTTAAAAGAGTGTAGTCAATAGTCTAAGTTTTTGCACAGCGGTGGGAGCCAAGCATAACGATCGACGTATATTTCTATACTCTTGCGCCATGATTTTCGCCTGCTGCCACCAACCCTATTCTCTTTTCTTCTAACCGTCAAATAACCCCAAATAAATCCTTATAAAAACTCACCCCAACTCTAAAATCTCTTTTTTGTCCATTTGTGTGCATCAGAAGTCGACACGTCATCGATCCAACGACCCAAAACGGAACAGTACACATGGTCATCCAGATGGACCTCATTCGAATGAGAATGGATTCTCTTTCTATCAACCCTTCGAACAACCTTCTGACGAGGTTGTGCACCTATTCATAGGTGGGTAATTTGATTTTCGTTAGATGTCCATTTCGAACGAAGAGGGATTTTCGTTCGAACCGCTGCATTCTCATTTAAAGGTGATTGGGACCTCGTTCGAATGAACATTATTTTCATTCGATCCACAAAATATCTTTAAATCTCTAATCTCACCCACAAACTTCCAATAATTACCATCAAGGCCGAAGAATAATCGTATAGAGATAAAAGTCCATATATTAATGATCCAATTCCCAAGGATTTCATATGATTACAATTTACACGAGGATAAATAATAAAATATTAGGCATGGATATTACATCCAGCAACGCTCCGAAGCAAGCTCCATTGGACTCGGTGTCCAACGATTAGCCTCAAAAAACTCCTTTCTAGGGGTGTAAACAAATATTCGAAAATCCGAATTCGTCCAGTATCCGAGTCCAAATTTCGTAGATATTTGTCCAAAAAAATGAATATGGATAGTATGTGTATCCAGCAGGGATAATCCGTATCCAAGGCGGAGTATCCATATTTGCGGATATCCATTTTTTTGGATATCCGTGTCCGCATTGAATTAAATACTAATTTATTAGCAATATTAGTTATATATAATTATCTATAATATTTGTTATATATAATGTAAAATATAATTATATAATATAAAAATGTTGATCATCACTTTTCACTCAATTAAAAAAAATAAAGAAATAATACATTTTTAAAAAATCAGAAGATAACGAATGGCTTAAAAAGAAAAAAAGGGAAGAAAAGGAAAACAACAGAATAGAACAAAAAGCGGACAAAACAAACTCAAACAAAACATTTGATCTAAAACCTTTGTTTTTCATTTCACATGTTTACCCTTCTCCCTCATTTTTGGCGCACACTGTCTTATCTAAAACCTTCCCTCTACTCACAACTTGGTAAGCTCCTCCTCTCTCTCTCTCTCTCTCTCTCTCACCCCCCACACACAACATATATGCACACATCAATGAACACGCACATAAAACACACACAGATGTATGCCACACACAAACAAAAATGCACACAGTAATACACATATACACAAAGACGCACACAAGAAATATTAGGGCTAAATTTTTATTCTAATTTCTAAGCTGTTGATTATAAAATGGTAGTTCAATTTGTTGATTCTAAATAGTAAGAGCTTGATATTTCTTTTTTGACAATGGTACCTGTTAAAGAGGCCAGCTAATTTCAATGGATTAGCAATGTAAATGGACACAAATATTACCTGAATCCGAGGATTTCGAGAGGATACAGATATCAATAGTTATTTTTACTATTCGGCTGGATATGGATACGAATAGTGCTTCCAGATGGAAAATATGAATATGGGTAGTATGGTATCCGCTCTGTATTTGTCCATTTACCACCCCTACTCCTTTCATATCTTTAGCAATGAAGTATTAACTCCACATGAATTTGAAGATGTGATGTGCTCTTCAATGATTGGTAAAATGATCACAAAACATCCAAGGGGTTTGAATTTGGAAAACCAAAGTTTTTTATCACAAAATAGTTGAAAAGAGTCTTGTAAAGAAGTGAAAGTTCGTATCTCTTAAATGGGGAGAAAAATCTCCAAAGATTGGCTTGAAAAGATTGCGTTTGAAACTAAGTAAAAAATAAAATTTTCCAAGGTCGTCCGAACGAATCGGACCTCGTTCAAACAAACTATGCAAAGTTGTTTGAACGACGTCCAACGAGAGATTAGAAAACATTCCATCACAATGAGGAAAAAGAATCATTTGAAGTTTTGTTCGAACGTATGATACCGAACAAGTTAAAGATACTCATTCTAACTAGATGCTTAAAAATAATTTTTTGGACTAAAAACTTTTGAAAAATATTTTATGTTTCAAACACCTGTCAAAATACCTCTGAACATATTGCCCCTTATTGTAAATTAGTAAATTAATATATGATAGTTTAATTGAGTAGATGAATTAATTGAATAGATGAATTAGAAGGAGTACGGGATACACATTTGTTGTAGACATTGTTGTTGGATTATTTTGTTTAGTAAATGTTGGGTTGGTTAGTTTTAAAAGTGGCATAACCACTGGATTATTGTCCATATGGGGGCGGGATTTTTCAACTTTTGAATAAATGAATTTGAATATAAATAAGACATAATTAAATGAAACATGGTATATATAATTATTAATCATTATTGGATTATTGTGTGTGTGGTGGGGGGGGGGGGGCACGAGGTGGTGTGTGTACGTGTACGTGTGCGTGTGTGTAGTAGGGGGGGTGGGGTGGGGGGCAGGGTGGGGGGAGGGGGCAGGGATGGGGGAAGGGGGTGGGGCAAGGTAGTTTAATTGAGTAGATGAATTAGAAGGAGTATGGGATACACATTTGTTGTTGACATTGTTGTTGGATTATTTTGTTTAGTAAATGTTGGATTGGTTAGTTTTAAAAGTGGCATGAACACTGGATTATTGTCCATATGGGGTGGGATTTTTCAACTTTTTAATAATTGAATGTGAATATAAATAAGACATAATTAAATGAAACATACTATATATAATTATTTTCATGTGTACGTGTACGTGCACATGTACGTGTACGTGTACGTGTACGTGCACATGTACGTGTACGTGCACATGTACGTGTACGTGTACGTGTGCGTGTGCGTGTGTGTGGTGGGGGTGGTGGAGGGGGTGGGGGTGGGGGCAGGGGGTGGTTTGTAGTAATTGTACATATTTGCATGTTTTCTATTTTTTTTTTATCTGTACTAATAACATTTTTTTACAGCAAATATCTCCTTCAGGTATTAAGGCGAGGATGATGATATCGTCTGGGCTCGGTGGTAGCAGAGGCGACGAGGGCTCCTCGGCCCCTAGGCTCCCCAAATATGGCAAATTTGGGATTACCATCGAGAACAAGTCGGAGCTATTAGCGAGATTCCTCGAGCTGCTAAAGACGGTCATCGGCCCGGGCTTTATGAGTTGGAAGGAGGTGCCATATGAGCTCAAGTTAGCTGTTTGGGAGGCACTACAGGTAATATATTTATATTTATATGAATATTTCAATTTCAATTTCAATTTCAATTTCAATTTCAATTTCAATTTCAATTTCAATTTCAATTTCAATTTCATTTTATATTTATATTTATATTTATTCGCAACTAACATTGTATTTGTTGGACAGGAACAATTCAACTCGGATCCAAAGCTACGCGATTCCGTCTTGGAGCAGTTGAGGGAGCAACACAAGACGTGGAAGAAAAATATACGGACACGGTACTTTGAGAAAACGCGATAGTCCATTATCCAATGGCGTGAATCCGTCCCGCCCAAGGAGCCGATCTCATTGGCACAATGGCAAAAGTTCATTGACAATGAGATCGAGGAGCGACAATTGGCATCTCGCCAATCGGGGAGGGAAAATCGGGCAAAATAGACGGACGTGCACTACTCCGGCCGGACGTCTTACGCCGAGATGGAGCATAGGATGAAGGTAAGATTTAAGTTTTCTATAACTACAGAAATATATTATTCTTCATTATTTTAATTTGCGGGGCCGATACTAATTTTACTTTATTTTATTTCAAGGGGTAAGGAGTGGCACTGGGGGTAAGCCACATAGGCTCGATACTTATGTGGCTCTTCGGACGAAGAAGGGGAAGGACAAGGAGGTGTCCCTGAGCGTCGCGGCCACAATTGTAAGTAATCCGACAGTTTAATTTTTGTTAATTACATTATAATTTTTTAGTTTACTTATTTTACTAATCATGTGCTTTTTGTCATTTCAGGCAAAGCTTAAGGAAGTGCATGAGTCGCAGTCTGATGCCGACAAGGCGTCTTTGTCCACAAACGTACTCAGCCAAGTGCTTGGCTCTGATCGCAAGGGGAGGACAAGGGCGGTGAGCTCGCGGGTGGCCAAATCTAGGATCATCGGATTGGAGACGAGCGACACCGGGTTGGCTCGAACGGTGGATTCATATGACGCGAAGCTGTCCCGTTTGGAGGCGACGGTCCAAGATATGTACTCATTCATGAAGCCTACGTTGGGCGGATACTGTAAGGGGAAAGGGAAAGAGAAGGCGGTGGAGGAGGAGGAGATGCGGGAGAACGAGGCGCAGGATGACGAGGATGTGGACCTCGCTGCTTCATCACCGACACGTGCGTACTTCGATGATCCACTTCCTTATTTGGCTCTCTTCCCCAGACCGATGTCGATAATTGGTTGGCCGAGCGTGTTCATATTGGACGTATTTGATGGCCAGCGGATAGGGCGGGGGTTGAGGGACCCGAATATCGTCCAGGGTGGAATAGTTCATGGACGTGCACTTCAAGAGATCGAGTCCAAAGTGCTCATCACGCATGTGATACCCGGGAAGGAGAACTCCCTATTGTGGTTGCGCGAACAATGTGGCACGATGTATATTAGTGGGTGTGTCAATTCGTATATCGTGTGGCCTACTCACCTCCTCACATTTATCCTAGAAATGTAGTGACATTATTTTTAAGTTGGTACATTTGAATTATATTTGGATTATATCGTCATGTATATTGTTTCTATTTTGAATATATATTTGCATTATCTTTAGTCTGTTTGGATATATGATGTTTGAACAGGTACAACGTTGCTATAACATGTACAAATATACTGCTGGGCAGTGGCAGTGGCCATACTCCCCAGCTAATTTTTTTAAAATTCTGCCCAGAATTGTCACGATCAATGACCGTGATAATTTTTTTTAAAAGGGCCAAGGCTTTGTCACGGTTATTAACCGTGACTAAACTTGTCACGGTCATGGCCCGTGACACGATCGTGACAATTCGAACGAACTTGTAACGGTCAATGACCGTGACATGTCCGTGACAAAAAAGTTGTCTCGCCCCGAATTGTCACGGTCATTGACATTGACAAGTTGAACTTGTCAAGGTCAATGACCGTGACAATTAGGCAGATTTGGTGTAGTGTGCAAAGAAATATCTTCATGGGAAGATTCGTCATCAATGCTCACATGACTAGCCATGAAAGCGGTGAAGTTGCGCTCAATGGGGGAATCAAGTCCCTCTTCCGGTTCACTATCACTAAGGGTGGCATTGTATGTAATAGGTTTCTTCCCGTGCTTCCTTAGTTTAGTGGGACACTCAGCTGCCCTATGACCATAACCCTCACAACCAAAACATCTATTCAACTCATCCGTCTTAAGATCATCATTACGATTTTTAAGGAGTTTCTCGGCTTTGTTATACTTAGACTTATCAAATTTCTTATAATCATTTTTTAATTTCTCTTTATTAAACTTAAGAAATTTTTTAAACTTCTTAGAAAATATAGCCATATCATCCGAGTCGATGTTAGGCTCATCATCCGAAACAGGTGTTTCCTACTTTTGGGCTTTCAAAGCTATGCCCTTATCCTTTTTCTTCACATCCTTGGAGGTAATCATGTCATGTTCATAGGTTTGTAAGTCACCTAGAAGCTTTTCAGGTTTCGTAGAGTTTAAAGTGCCAAAAGAATTCAAAACGGTCACTTTTGGATTAAACCTATCGGGTAATGACCTCAAAATTTTCTTTATGACAGTATCTTCCCTCCCAAGTTAAAAGACGGGTTAATGATATCAAGTAATCTAGCATAGAACTCCTCGAAGGTTTCGCTCTCATTTATTTCAATTGTTTCAAATTGAGTGGTGAGGTTTTCGAGTTTAGAAGCCATAACAACACTAATACCTTATGGATGAGTTTGAGTGTGTCCCAAGCCTCTTTAGAAGTTTCACACGTCATAATCCGGTGGAACTCCTTCGGCATGACTGCATTAAAAAGAGCATTTAAACCACGAGAATTGAAATTGGCTAGCTTAAGCTCATCCTCACTCCATCTTTCTACGGATCTTAGAACTCAAACATCTCCTACTAAACACATCTCCTACTAAACATCTCCTACGATAGCCAAACCAGCTCATCTAACGACTTAAGTGTCGACCTCATACGTGCTTTCCAGTACGCGTAGTCAGAAGCATAAAAAACAGGAAACCTCGAAAATGACAAATTTTTCGTATTCAAACTTAAAAAGGATCTAAAACGACGAGTTAGTGTTCCCGCTCTAATACCACATAAAAATTATATATTATGCTCTGATATCAATTGAAAACGTATGGGATGGATGGTTTACGAAAATTTCGAATTTTTAATTTCTTCAATTAATTTTCACTTCTTAAACACAACTTCAATTCAAGTTCAAATTTACACAAACCAAATTTGAACAAACATAATTCCAAATTGAATTAAACTTATACAAGCCAAATTAATTAAGCACGAATTACATCATTTTCATGATTAAATCAATTTTATCTTGTTAAACCTAAGCATGTATCCAGGTGAGAATTTGTAAGATGAAATACAAAACAACAACGCCGCTATGTACGAGGAAAACCCACAACGAAAAAAATCTCGGACAACCCAACCACTAATACAAGGACACGACAGAAGACTTACTCAACGACTTGACGCCCTCGCAAGCCTTGGCGCTCTTCGTTCCTTCTACCTCTACCTAGTGACAACGCAGGAGTCCACCGATGGGGCATTGCTACCGTCACGCATACAAAGTTCATCGTATGTACACTAACGAACGCGAAATTCTCCGTAAGAAACATCCTCAATGATGTAGAGAATGATAATCTTGGCGCCAAAACTTGATCTCAAATATATATCATGTTGAAGCTTGGATTATAAAGCAATTGAGTGCGAAGCTTGTGTTTTGTTTGAAGTATTAAACCATGAATTAAGAAAAATACTTTCTTGGACTTTTCAAAAGGATTCTCACGCTTGGAAGATGGAAAATTATGTCAATAAAATGCCATTCCGCACAACATAAATGGTTGGGAAAAAGTAGTGGGAGGTTAAGAGAAAACTATCAATTTTAAAAAAATTGCTCCGATTGTTCTAACGACATTCAATTTTGTTCGAACGAGATAAGAACGAGACTTTATAACGAGAAATCAACACAAACAAAAAGTGACCTCGTTAGATGGTCGTTCACAAAAACAGGAATCTCATTCGAACGACCTGGGAAAGTCGTTCTCACGACTGAGGAAAAATCAAAATATTTTTCTTGAAAAAATATACAGTCATTTCAAAATATTTTAGCAAAAATCCTAACACCCAATAATAAATATCCAAGGTCCAACATAATATAAGCATTCATACATAAGAGATCCTTGGACCATTGATGACGATAAACGAGGTACGAAACACGGCATAGGATGTGATCGCTTCGACTTGGTCGCTACGTCTTCAACAAAAATTTTCATAGGCTTGAAAGGTAACAAATACAATTTCTATCATATGACCCAGATAGGTTTGTCCGGAATTAAGCCAACACGTACAAATTGACTCAATTGGAATTTTTTCTTACAAACCTAAATCGAATTAAACAAACAACAACACGAGATATGAGGAAAAAAATCATTTCGAAAATAATCCTTTTCAGCACTATTACAACTAAGGTATTGCAGAACGACACTAACTGACTTACAGACTTAAACTCCACTAAGTATCACGGTTGATAAAAAATCATGTCTCATTTCTCGTTGATAATATAAATCGATGTAGATCCAACAACGCTCCACAACAAGCTCCACTTGACTCGGTGTCCACCGATCAACCTCAGGAAACTATTTTCCTATATTCAGCAGTGAAAAATTAACTCCACGGGGATTTGAACATGTGATGTGTTCTCCAAGGACCTTCAAGGGGTTTGGATTGGGAAAACCAAAGTGGTTGATTACAAAATAGGTGAAACAAAGGCTTGTAAAGAAATGCAAGCTTGTATCTCTTAAATAGGAAGAAAAATCTCCAAGAAATAGACTTGGAAAGATTGGGTTCGAAACCAAGTAAAAAAAAATTCGCAGGTTCTTTTGAACGACTGAACCTCGTTCGAACGAACTATGCAAAGTTGTTTGAATGACATCGAACGAGAGATCAAACGACATTCCAGCAAGACGAGGAAAAATGATCGTTTAAAGTTTCGTTTGAATGTATGATATCGAACGAGTTAAAAAAACTCGTTTGAACGACCATTCGTAACTCGTTTTAACGAGATGCCTAAATAATGAATTTTTGGATTAAACACTTTCGAATTTTTTTTTATGTTTCAAACGCTTCTAAAAATACCCCTGAACATAGTGATTACACAAAATCAAACTCATATACATTCTACGTATGTTGTAGTGACGAAATCAACTCTTCAATCTTTGAGTGTCGCGTTTGGTCACTAACTTATCTTCAATTGAAACCTTGATAATATACATGATGGTGTAGTGGGATGTAACGGATAATGCCAAACTAAAAACATAATAAGCAATCATACATTTTGCTAATACAAACATTCAAAATAAACTATATCAATCATGAGGGCCTGCCCTAGGGGTAAGCGGGCAGGGCTTCCGCCTCGGGCCCCCCAATATTTGATGAAATATTAGTGCCCCTAAAATGTATATACACTAAATTTATATGTAGTACAAATAGGTTTCATAGTGTACCTTCGGCCATGTTGGTGGATTATACCTCAAGGTATCGAGTTTAATTCTTATGGACATCAATCTTTTTTCTTTTCTTACCTAAAAAATAACAAACCAGCATCTTATTTCTACACACTGGATACGACTGCCAGGCTCATTTTGTTTTTATCATAAATCCTACTTTAAAAGTCTTTATCAAACGACCAAAGAGAGCCTTTTCACTATGGGTTTCAAAATATCATTGTCCGTGAGTTTGTCCAAACGGTTAACTCTCCTGCCCTTCTCTTCCAACGCAACTCTATCCCCTCTCTTCTTCTCTTAGCGTCCCATTTAGGCCTGTAAATGGATCAGATTCGGACCAGATCAGGCAAATCCAAATCCATTTTCGTTTATGTTAAATGAATTCGGATTCAATCCGATTATCCATCGAATTATCTATTAGGGTTCCAAATCCATATTCGTTTCTGTTAAACGAATTCAGATCCGATCCGATTATCCGCCTATTTATTTTTTATTTATTTTTATAATAATTTTCATTAAATAAATAAATAATGATATGTCAAAACATATACTTTGGAACCCTAATAAATAATGATATGTCAAAACATATTCGATCCGATCCGATTAATATTAAATGGAGTATATGAATCCAAATCCGCTCCATTTAATAAACGGATAATCGAATTTTAGGCATGATCCGTATCCGTTTAAATGAATCGGATTTAAATAAAATCCGATCCATTGACAGACCTACTCCCATTTGTTTTATTCCCTCTCATCTCTCCTTTTTCCGTTTCTCTTCTCTTACCATTTTTGCATCTCCTATGCACAAAAACTTTAGGGTTCATCTTCTCCAAGCATCTTCACATTTGCACAAAAAAATTTAGGGTTCAATCTTGGTCGTTTCCTCACCACTTAAATTATACTAGTAATATTCACACTCGAATCATAAAGAAGGGTCCCTAATGAACAAACCTTTCATCCTCTACATCATTCAGTCTCATCAACACTCATAAACGTGGTTGTTAATTCATAACCTAATCATCATAGTAAGCACACTATATTTCTATTTTTTTCAATCATAAGGTTTGCCGATCTCTTAGCTCTGCATCTTTAAGAAGATAGAATTTATTAAATAATTGAATCTCAAATTCTACAAAACTTCTCCTTTTTTTTAATATATCTTTTTTATTTTTGTTATTTTAAAGAAATTTGTTGCTTTACATGTGCGTTATAAGGTTGTGCTTTTCATGTCTGTTTGATTTTGAGATTTCTTGATGGAATTGATTCGATCAAAATCGATTTCAATTTATCAATCCATGATCGATTCATCAATTTCCAATTCAATTTCTCATCGATTCAACTATCCATGAAATTGATTTCAACTTTTCATCGATTTCAATTTGTTGGTGATGGGTCGTGTTGTGGTTTGGTGTGAGGGGGTTTGTGTTGCGAAATTGAAATGGGTTCGCTTTGTGCGATGGTGAACTTTTGTCGAAAATGGAGATTAGCTTTGATACTAGTGAATGGTCGACAATCATTGTGACAACCGACGATGGAATTGATTTGCCAAAAAAAAAATAGTTGGTCGGAAATTCTTTGGTGGTGAAAGGGTGTATTTAAGTTGGGTTTGGATATTTTATATTCATAAATTCAAATGATTGCCACATCACATTTTTTTTGTAGTTTAGTTTATATCTGCCAAAAAAAAGTTCGGTGACCAAAGTGAAAAGAAAGAAGGTAAAGTTCATTGCATAAATACATAATAAACCCAAACAAATGCTCATTTCTTGTAATTCTTAGTACATTATTATTATTGTTTGGTTATTATCTGTCAATTATAATTTTACACTGCAAAATTTATGTTGCAAACTTGCAACGTGTGATGCAATAAAAATAGAACTATAATTTGAATTTGTAACATAAAAATGCAATATTGGAGCAGAATATATCTATGCAGTGTTTGCAGTTTGACGGCTAACAAATGGTGGTTGGTAGCAGTTAATTGCAAATTATTTGCAATCTAATAGTAGAGGTCAGTATCAAGGTTGAGACTAGAAACAATTTAACACTGTTTTACGAATTTAAAAAGTAATGACATTTTTGAAAGCTAATTTTTACAAGAATCTCAAAAGGAAACTAATTTAGTTACAAGTACCAATTCCTTGTTTGTCAAACTTTTGGTCTCCTTTTATGTCCTTGCAAAACTGTGTTAAAAGCTTATTTCGGAATTTAAATGTGGCAGGGTGTCTTCACTCAAGTAGCCCAGAGCCATACCTTGTCCGTGGACTAGGAGGATGCTTCAGTTCCATCCATATCTGGATGCCATTTAATGAACATATACAAAACTTGAATACTCGCAGCACCCTGGTAGTGGTACTATCATTGTAGGAACATGGCCCTTATACACAAGGTTCAATAAGAATTTAAATTGGTATTCCCACTTTAAAAATGTTAACATGATCATCAAACGTAATAACATTTGAGAGCAAATGTTAATCAAGGTCTTTTCACATTTAAACTCGGTCAAATACCATTAAGTGTGCTAGATAATACTCTATTAATAGACATCAATAGCATATTACATAAAAGCAACAAATCTTCCATGCAAGAAAAATTTGTTGTGCCCCAGTAATTCAATGTAGATATTTGCTTTATCACCATACAAGGCCATTTTGACATTCTAATTTGCAATCCTTTGAAGTGGGTACTTGTGAAAGAAATCTACATGTTTTATAGCTCCATTGGCTGCAGGTGAAGTCAGATGCCAGTGCTCCTCAAATGCTAAAACTGTGTTGATCTCAAAAACTGGGGAAAAGAAAAACTATCCTACGAACAAGGAATTTTACGCTTCCTTTCATTCACTTTGCATTTTCCTTGTTGCTTTCCAAGATCCAAACACAGCGAGTCATTCACAAATTGAACCAGAATAAACATAACTAGATAACAAAATCATACACTCAAAAGATAAAACTAATGGTAGGCATCTGCTAAGGCGGATACAGAGTGATAAGATGCACTTAGGGGCTGCCACCCCAAGTTGATGAGTGACTGTAAGCAAGAGTAACAAACTTACCAAAAGCCTAAAACAAAAATATATAATAACTTACTGACTAGTGAAGTTCCAAAATTAGCTACCGAGTGGCACGTCATCAGTCAATTTTTCCTCTTCCTTTTGGTGTTTTTCTTTGAACTGACCACTTTATCAGGATCTGTTGACGAAGCTGATAACTTGGCCCCTACAGCAGCACTCCAAAGAGCCCGTTCTACATCTGATGGTGTGAAAGAATCTCCCTCTGCGCTTAATTCCTACAAATAGTTTTCCCAAAGTTGGCATTTGCAAGGTATCCATAATTCCAGTGGGGGCTAGTCAAAGAAGACACCCACGTGCAATAATGTGCAAAATGGTATTTGATAGAATGCAAAATTTAAGTTTGGACAAACGTCTATTCTAAAACTTATTGATGCAACTATTTTGATGGGTCAGTTGAAAATTGAAATTGAAATTTTGTTTTAAATTCCATCCCCGGTGGGCTCAGAATTAGTGTTTTAGTTTATTAAATATTTCGTTGCTTTACTTAATTCTAATTGTAATCATTTGAGCAAATGTTTGAAAAGGCGCGAGGCAAAGGCGATGCGTTTTGTCCAGCCGCAGGCCTCAACTTGAAAAAAGAAAATCAACAAATAATTATAATAAGATACCAATAAAACCCCAAAAATAATGTAACTGTAAGGGACGTCAATCCTACAATAATGCTAAATACCAATTTGGCCCACAAATATGAGTGCAATAACAAGAACCAGGGGATGTATGTAGGGGATACCAATCTTACAATTATGCTAAATAACAATTTGACCCATAAATAGGAGTGCAATAACAAGAACTCAAGGATATACGTGATTCGGCGGGTCGGTCTGCCTATTTATATCATAATCATAATGTATATCATAACAAAACAGGAAATGAAAATACCAAAACAAACTACTTCAGTCCCTCGAATAATTTATAGTCAATTCAAGATTATTTGACCTCTTGTTGCTAGCACAAAAGAATAAAAGAATCCCAAAAAAGAAAATTCGGAGCTTAACGACTATAGAGGGCAAACAAACACATGCGAAGAAGAAAGAAGAAAGTGTGCGCTTTATTGCGCCTTATGCCTCAAGGGGCGCATTGAGGTGTAACGACTCATAGCTCCGAGGCATAAACCTCTTTGCTGGCCCTGGAGGCTTGAGCCTCAAGGAAAAATATTCTCGCCTCCCTCAAGTGATTTTTTAATCATCACATTTATGGATAATTATTTCGATCAAAGTTAGAATTGGATTTAGTAGCCTATTTAAAGACATGTAAGCCATTAAGCTGGACACACTCCGTTCAATAATCTTTCAGACTACTAAACAGAATTTTAGCAGTCTTTGTACTTGTTCTTCTTGCGCGTGTTCAAGATTTTCTTGTGAGCTTCTAGTTTGTGTTCAAGGCTGTGAATCATAGCATTTATGAAAAATGAATATAGTGAGTACCATTTAAAAAACGTATATGATATTGAACACTTTTGCACAAAAAACAATGTATTTGTTATAATTAAGAAGGAAAAAAAGGTCGAAGAACAACAAACACATAAGCACTCTCCTCTGTACACATAAAAGTTTGAGCAGATTTTTCGATAGAGTTGACCAGACAAAGTTATCACAAACAAATATTAAAGGTATGGTTTGTCAATGATTAGTGATGAAAGACCTATGCTCCGGACAACTCCTCACAGCGCCGAATACAGTGCAAAAAGAATATATGATCCGTTGAGGCACATGATAAAGTGCATGGGCAGCAACATTGCATGAGATGCCATAAAATTAAGTACAAAGGTGTTTTCCAACCTTCAGCAAGCAATAGTCAACTCAAGTTCCCCATGAAGTGTTTGAACTCGCGATATTGAACAGAATCAACGGATATATTTCTGTAGTTTAAGTTTGTGAATATGCTTGAGTAGATGAACTGTTTTTGCAAAACGATGTTAACAATGCCATGTGAATTAATTGGCAGGACACAACAGTCATTCTTCGGAACTTTTAATGAATGAATATGAATTCTTCTGAAATTATCCAAGCAGGAGGCAAACACAGGTCGATGTAATATTGTTGGTAAGAGTCTAAACACCAGTTATTGCTTCCAACATTCACCACATATAGGAAAGCGACCAAGGTGATATTTGAACTAAATATGTAAAACATTTAATGTAACTTAAACAGTGTTGCATAAAATCACATATTTTTTTAAATGAAACTCAGATTATAAATTAAAGTCAGCAAACTACACCGAAACAAGGGGCATAACTCTCTAAAACAAACACCCCTTACAGGAGTTAACAGAAGCAGCTGAAAAGAGGGATCCAGCCGAAAACGTAACTACCGCAATTACAGAAAAATATTATTAGACAGAATCCAATGTTCAAATTTTCTAGCAACGCCACTCCAAATCCCAAGCTTTGACCTGAAGAAACATCTAAACATGACCAATTTCCTATAAAAGCAAAAGCAATATCCTAATCCTAGACAAGAAAATCTCAACCCCACCCCCACCTACCCACCCCGATATGCTACGTAGCATAAGCTAATTTAAGTTCCCAGTTCTTTGTTTTCTCAACTTTAGGCATCTAACCAGACTTTTTCAAAACTTTTGTACAAAAATTCAATTGAAAGAACAAGTGACTTCTCTTTTCATCGCCTCATTAGAGGACACGCTGTCCTCGGTGATTTTATCCAAGCTTTCAATTTATCCTTTGCTCTAGGGAAGTTTTTGTTCGTGTTGTCTCAAAATATATCTTTTGGGACAGAACCTTGATATCCGCCTCAAATCTGCCAGGATTTTAAGTGAGAGGCTGTTTTGCCTATTCGGCTTTGTAGGCTTGTTATAAAGCTCATTTAGCTGCATTTTCCCACTATATGAAAATGTAGTGATACCAAACTGAGAGCTTGAGAGTCTTGTATGAGAGCTAGGGCCTGAGGAAACTTTGTACGTCATTTGTGCTTGATTAAAATCAAATGAAGGACCCATCATCATCCGTGGAAGTAGCATATTGGTGGAACACGTACATTTTGTCTTGTGTTTGTTTGTGGTTGACTCTTTTTAATTTCTTTCTTTACTTTGCATTTAAATTGGTTTTCTGATGCAAGAGCATCGGGATATAAGCGTCCTTTTAATCATTTCTTTTATTTTTAGCCTTTTAACCCTTTTTGTACCTTTAGTATAAATAGCCCAAAGGCTCCCACATTTATACCACTTTTGACATTTTGATAATGAGAGCTTCGAGAGAGAAATTGAGACCCATTCATCTAGTTGTTGTGGTGGTGGTGGTGTAGATTAGTCTCATTTTACGCTTACACACATTTATTTACATCAAATTGGTATCAAAGCCCGATTTTGTTCTTGGATTGATGTTTATTGGAGATTGGGACTTGACTTGGTGTCACCTGAATGAGAGGTGTTGCCCCCTCCCACAGAGAGGCGGCAATTGTGGTGGCCCACTACTAGACAATCCTAAGGAGCAGGGATCAGCTCCAAAAGCACCCAAACCCAGTCTGAGTTGGTCGGATCTTGCCCCAACCCGGTCGGCCTCTTCAAAAGCCCTTTAGCCCACCACCGGCCAGGTTGGAACCCCTCTGTCATCGCCGGAATATCTCCATCCCTAGCCGCTGGAACTCATAACAGTCAAAACCCAGTCCAAACCTAGTCCAAACCCATTTCGAGTCAGGCACCCTGCCTATGACCACCGCCGACCGGCAAAACCATGTCCAAACCCCTCTTTCCCTTGCCCGGATTTCACCCAGAACCCATTGGAACCCCCAAAACCCTAAGTCGGCAGCAGCCAATGCCTTGACCCACCGGAGCGTAGCCGAGACACCCCCTGCCCTAGGCGAGACAGCCGACATCTTCATATTCAGCCTTAACAACCCTCTACTCCCCGATAAAACCTCCGAACCACCATTAGCTTCATCTTCCCCAATTTTTACCCACCAAGATACCCTAATTTCCAACCCCCGCTAAGACCCAAACCAACAACCGATGAGACAAACCCTCAACCTGACCCTGCTTACAAGGGGTGCCCTTCATTAGGCGCCCTACCTATTCCCTCCCATATACCCTTACCGGTCGCCCAATCTATTTGTCGACGTCTCGACTCTTTTTGCCGTACCCAAGCGAGGCTTGCAAATGTTTCTACCGCATTTATACACGCCGTCATAATCACGGCCATAGTGGATCCTCAATCACCCCCTCCTAGTGACGATACGTGGATCCGCACGAGTAATTTTCTTTACTCGTTGTACCGCGAGAGGGAAGCTATGTACGGTGATTATAGACGACGGAGCTAGTGATAACTTGGTGGTGCAGGAAATGGTAGACAAATTGAAACTCTTCACAGAATCATTGACTACCCCGTGCCGCATTGGATGGTTGGGTAGTGGGGCTACACTTACTCCGAGCCGATAGTGTCGAGTGGCCTTTTCCATTGGGGGCTACCATAATATGATTGTGTGCACCGTGATGGACATGCGGGTGTGCCACCTACTTTTTGGGAGACCATGCCAATTTCATCATCGTAGCATGCACGAGGGTAGGGATTTTCTCCTCCGTCCCATACGACCATTCCCGATGACGTGACCCTCCGCTTTGATAGTCTCGCATGTAGAGTTGGCCACAGAGGTCGCGGAGACGGAATTATGCTACGCCCTCATCAGTCTTGTTACTTGACGTAAACCACCAGTCAAAAGGCTCCTAAAATTATCTAAACACTACTTTCGAGGGGGAAACTCTTTTCTATTGTCAAAATTCAAGTCTACCTCAAATGACGCTTACATATGGGTATTTAAAGGAGGAGTAGCTTACGCTCCAAGCTAAAGCCTTAATTACAAAAATGTCATTACTGCTCCTTACCCTTAAATACTAAAGCAAAACAAATGAAAAGAAAATTAATAAAAGAAAAGAAAATATAAAAGAAAATAAAATGACTAATAAAACCCTAAAATATGACCCATTTCCATCACTCTCACCCTCTTAAGACCAAGCTTGTCCTCGAGTATTCAAAAAAATCGGGGATTTGTAAGGAAATTCCAAAAATCATGCCAAAAACTTGTGGGGGCCAAATAGTAATTTCTGAAAGTTGAGAAGTGCCCATCCCACAAATCTTGATCTTTATTTCCTCTTCATCTCTCTTCTCCACCCAAATAAACCCAAGAAGATTCCTCCCGAGTCAAAAACCCATTGTTTCGGAGCATCTTGAAGGTGGTGGGCTGGGATTTGGCAGTGCAGGTGTATTCCGAGCCAAACTAAGGCAAACCTCAGGTTTTCTGGTTCGTGTTGGGGTTCAGCTGAGGGGGGTCACCTAGGAGGGGTTTCGACCAGGGGTGGATCGGGTTTGGGGCTATTTGGGTTCGAATGGGTTGTTTTGGGGGTGGGATTAACTAGGGTTTGGGTCGGCCAAGGTGTGGGGGTGGTCTTGGGGTGTTGTTTTTGGAGCCGACTGAGGTTGTGGACAACAGCAGGGGTGACTCCCGGGTCGAAAACGGGTCTGGATTGGGGGATTTTAGGGTCGGGCTAGTTTTTTTGGTCAGGGCAGTCATGGTAGGGTTGTTTGTTGGTTCGAAGGAACTTGGGAAGGCTGGTGGGGGTAGGGCGGCAGGAGAGTGATGGTTTTAGGGCAGCGGTGAGGGTTGGGCAGGGGGTAGGGCTTGGGTTTTGGAACGTGGTGGTGGTGGTGGGATCAGGCAACTTGTTTTGAACCATTTCCCATCTCTTTACCCCAAAAAAAACCTAACCCTATTTCACCCGCCATCGCATCAAGAACCACCTTCGGCCGCTACCTCCATCCATAAGTAAGGGCGGAACCATTCAGAGACATCATCCACACTCATTTTCACCCAACAAGGATCGGAACAATGCCCCAATACATTCGAACCAGTCCCCTCCGTCAGGGAGACTGTCGGAATTCCACGAGATGATCCAAACCATGCCGCTGGTGACCAGATTAACATCGGACAGACGCCGACTCCACCTTCGGGACCTTCCGACCAGATCCGGTCCACCGCCAGTCTCCGAGGATCTCTGTTCTAAAAGGCCCGCCTAGGCTCCGCCTAGGCCCGCCTAGGCTTGAGGCTTGAGAGAAACGCATCGCCTACGCCGTAATACCCACTATTCTTAGTAAAAGGCTTAAGGCACACTTTTTTTTAAACAAAACAAAGGATTAGTTGACAAATATTGGTTATGGAGCATGAATGTGAGAAAGATGGCTACCAAACATATGGATATATTTTCAAAATTCAAGGTATGTACTATTTAATTATATTACTAGCCTTGGAATAATTAAAATAATAAAAAAAAGGACAAACGCCTTTTTACGCCTAGGCTTCGCCTAGGCGCGCCTAGGCTCCTAAGGCTTGAGGCTCGACCTCTACGCCTCGACCACGCCTCGCGCCTTTTAGAACCTTGCCGGGGATAGAACCACCCAGCCACTGATGATATCCAAGCGAGATCCACATGTTTTGAAGCCATTTCAGCTCAGATCCCAGCCGGATTTGTAGCCATATTATCTCCAGTGACGCCGATCTCCCCCAATCCTTCAAATCAGACCTCCGACCCGGTTTCGAGCAATAAACGAGTCCATCCAGTGGCTGGACCCAACCGGAACTCACTAACAAATGTTTTTCATACCAGTCTTGGGTCACGATTGCCTTCCCCATCTATCGAAAGGTGTGGAACCTCCTCTCTTTCTTCTCCGCACATATTCAACCTTGCCTTAAACCCCAATTTCACAAAAAAAAAACAGTTCTACCAAGGAAACCTAATAACAAACCCTAGCCTCCCCATTTATCCTCTAGTGATTGGAAATCCCCAAACACATACCCCACCCTTTGACACCCCAAGTCAACCCACCCAAACCCTCCAAAATTTCCAAGAACCAATCAAGGGCCCTCCTCTGACATATTCAATCCAATTTCAACCCATTTTGACCCAATCCTCTCAAGAACATGTGCAAGAACTAGGGTTTGGCACCAAAACCTTGGTTTTTTACCTCGGGGGTAAATCTTTTTGAAGATTCATGAGTGGCATGAGGAAGAATATGAAGATTGATGAAATAATTGACGAATCTTCCTCAAATTTTCCGCAAATTACGTTTTTGGCCCCTCAAGTTTTGCCTTTTCCGCTCATTTTGAGAATTTTTGCATTCGACCTCAATCTTAAAGTTTGAGGACGAACTTTTTCGAAGACGGAGAGAATGATGTGAATGAAGAATTAAGGGTTATTTTTAGTATTTTTAGGGTTTTATTGTATTTTTGTTATTTTTTAGTCTTTCTTTTATTTTTAGTATTTAATTGTATTTTCCTTTTTTGTTAGTGATGATGCAGGAATTAGCACCACCAGGTGAGGTGTTTCTAAGCTCAATATAAGAATAACAATGGCAGCACAGTTATATAAAGAGAAGAGAGTGAGATGAGGATAAGTGGAATCAACACCGGAATATAAGTGGTTCAGCCAATTTGGCCTACGTCCACTGTGAGTGTGTGTGAGTAATATCACTGAATGAAGGCACTAATGGCAATGGATACAACCTCTCAAGCTTTCTCTCTCTACTGTATATTTAGACAAAGCTTTAGCTAGGGTTTAATAACTGGGATCCTTTTGCAAGGTAGGGGATGATCCCTATATATAGTATCTAGGGGGTGTAATGTACCCCCCATGCATGCAATGAGCATGTGTTGTGGTAACCTCACCAAAAGGGGAAGCCACCTGTCACTGTCACATGTAAGGAATAATGATGAAATATCCTCCCCACGTGTGGGGAATAATCTTGTTACAACTGATTTGTGCCCAGGTGTCCTTATCCAAATGTCAACAGATGCTCGACCTCCATATTGGTGGATGACCTCGGCCTGAGAGAGGCCGAGCTGTAAAGGCTTGATGTTCGTTCAATCCGAGATGTCATAGGGAGTCTCGGCCTGATCTCAGCCGAGACATTATGTTGGGGTCGGCCCCAGCCGAGGTTGGACTAATGCCATGTTGAGGGTTACTGAGGCTTCTTGTGACCTCGGCCCAAGCCGAGGTTGGACTGGTTCCATGAGGATTACTGAGGGTCCCTGTCACCTCGGCCTACCCTCGGCTGAGGTTGCCATACCCAGGTATATGAGAATGTTGTTGATGCCTGTGATGCGAGTAGTGTCCATTGGAAATGTAGGTGGTAGTGTCGGCCTGGGCCGACCCTGGTCTGGCCGAGGGATGATATCGTGGGCCCATGGCTCGTCTAGGTCGATCAATGTCTCGACCATCATCTCGGCCAAGGTTGGTGTCTCTAGGCCGAGGTTACACTTGGGGCATATCAATCACCCCCCAGCCCTTAGTCATATGCGAGAGCAAGTGGCTAGGGGATTAATACACCTCCGAGGCCTGTCCGTCCCAAGCTAATACCTGCATGACACTTGTCCACGCTAGAACGTACTTGCTTGGCTGGCGTGTACTGTCAGCCGTCCTTTGGGTTTCCCAAGGCAATGATGGGCCTTGGGAAACGTGCCCAAGTATTTAAGGGTTTAAACCCTTCTTTTTCTTCCTTCTTCTCCACTTCATTCCTGCGCACACTGTTCTTGTGATTTCTCTCTCTCCAAAGCTTCTCTACTCAACACTTCTTCTGCCGAAGCCTTTGTCGATTTTCTTGCGAGTTTTCTTCACTTCATTCATCGATTCATTTCCAGGTACTTCTTCCTTTCCATTTCGTTTGCTTCTGGTATTTGGTTTGCATTTTCCGGCGAGTTTTTAGGTTTTCCAACGAGTACCATTGTCTCAGGCGAACTGGGTTTGCTTTAAGCTTCCAAGTTTGATCTTTAAACTCCTTTATTTTACAAGTCAATCGTGTTTGTAGTTTTAGGAGTTTTTCCCAAGTTTAGGGTCGTCCTCTGATGCTCAGACCTTTATACTAGCTTCTTGAGGATTTCCCCTCTCTCAGAGAGAAGACCCTAGAAAAGATTAGGCAAATAGAGAGAGCTCAAGAGGAAGCTCGTAGGTCACAAGAGTTTCCCATTAGACCCTTGTTTCCACCACCTCTGAGGGTTATATATCCTGACCCCCCGGAGAACTTCTATTATACAGGGGTGCCTGCTGATCCAACACCTATGTCTGAGTCTGAAGCTTCTACCTCAGACCCCATGTCAGTGGACTCTTTCCAGGAAGCTATGGATTTCACACCTCGGCCTGATCAGGCCCCTGATCAGGCCGAGGTATCCAGCCGAGCTTCATCCCATAATGGCTCCAACACCTCAGCCTCTTCTTCAGAGGTTGAAGTGCTTGAGCCGAGTGTGGCTGTGCCACCCATTCTTGATGCCATCCCCATGTCGGCCGTCACAGGGGAAGAGTTCGCTCAGAGATTCCCTAGTAACCCATCTACATCTGCTTCGGCCGACGTTGAGCTTGATGATGATGAAGATGCTGAAAGCGATGTTGATATCTCTGAGGCAGCCGAGTTCGAGAGTACTGTAACTGAAGTGGATCTTCTATGCTTCAGATATTTGTACTCCATCAGTCCTTCCATCAAATTAAGGAGACCTCTGAGGGAAGAGAGGGCCTATCACGGCCGAGATGGAGAAATCTGTCTGTACGAGCAGATGTTTAAGTTAGGGTTTCGCCTACCCATTCATCCCATCATCAAATCCATTCTCTCTTACATCAACTTGGCCCACTCTCAGCTATCTCCCAATGCTTGGAAAGTCATCATAGGGGCCATTATTCTATGGAGGGCAGTCCACCACTCCGACCTCCCAGTTCAGGTCTTCGTTGGTTGTTATGTCCCAACCTCGGCCAAAAACCATCCGAGCTACTATCATTTTGTGGCTCGGAGGCCTAAGAAGAAGATGCTCCAGGTGACTCAGACCTCAAATCATAACTGGAAGCCCCGTTATTTTTTCGCCTCAGGGGCATGGGAATTTGGCCCGTGCGTTCCCTCTTCCACACTTGAGCCGAGGATACCCCTTAAATGGGGCAAGGTCTCCATGTCTGCCAGGGCCGATCCTGGTTTAAGTCTTCAAAATATGCAGAAGGTGAAGGCCTTGCAAGACCAAGGGGCGCATGGTCTGTTTGTTAAGTTCGAACATTTGCTGACCCCCCAGTATCTCTCGGGGACGAGCCTGGGTGGAAGTCCCCTTGTTGATTTTAGTAAGAATTTTTATTTCAAGTCTAACCTCTGAACTCATTCGTATCTGATTCCTGACCTATATCTTTTAACTTTTGCAGAGCGACCACAAGACATCCCGGACGAACTGTGGGAGATGGAGGCTCCGAGCTTGGCGAGGCTTGCAAAAAAGGCTGGTCTGAACGCTCCTCCCCCAGCTCCCTCTACATCCAAACCTCAGGCCTCAAAGAAGAGGGCCCCGGAGACCCATGCCTCTGAGGATCAGAGGCCGACCTTGAGGCAAAAGAAGGCCTCAGATGCTGCACTTCCAATTTCTTCGGCCGACATCCTGACGGCTCGTCTGGATCAGCTGAAGTTGACTGATAGTGTGGTCGGCAACAGCAGGCAGGCCATGGATGCACTCGCCTCTGTAATGTCCGAGGCTGACAAGCGTTTCTACAGAGCCATGGACACATCCCTGCTGGTTGAGTTCGGCCTTCACAGAGCCGTCCAGGTATGATTTGTTCCTTTGTAAAAATTTTATAAGTGCAACATCTGACTTTTCTCCCGCTTAACCTCTTCATTAAATGTGCAGGGAGTGACTGTCATGTATCAGCTTTTGAACTGGGCTATGAGGAAATTGCCCCTTATCCAGAAGGGGCAAGAGGCCGAGAAGGTTGAGAGTGCCCTCAATGCTGAAGTCGACCGTCTGAAATCAGAGCTACAGACCTCTGAGAGTAAGGCTAAGGGGTTGGAAAAGGACATCTCCGTGCTCGTCAAGGACCATGCCAGAGCCCTGAAGGCAAAAGATGACGCTCTGCAGCAGAAAGTCAGCGCGGCTGTCAAAGCTGCCCTTGAAGATGCCTTCCCCAAGATAATTTATGAGTACAAAGGCTCAGACGAGTTCATGGGTTTTGGCTTTGAATATCTTGAAAGAGGTATCAAGGTCACTACCAAATGGGCTGAGGTCAGAGAGAAGGAGGTCGGCACTCTAAAGGCCTCTGACTTTGTGGGTCTCGGCTTTACTGACCCTCAGTTTGCTCAGGCACTTCAAGAGGTAGAGGACGAGGTTGCTGCACCTGCAACTCTTGGAGGGACCGAGGTCGGAGGGGGCGACCATGCTGACGACGTGGCCGAGGTGACCAATGTTGATCAAGCCAACCCGGCCGAGACTGTTAATGACCCCCCCCCCCCCCCCCAAAACCTTTAGGATTTATAATTTGTAACAAATTTGTAATTTGTAACACCTCAGTATTTTGTAAGGAATATTTGTAATCAATGCCTCTGAATACTATATGATCTCTTCCTTTTACTGAATGTCAATCTCTTCTACTATTTGTTGCAGTGTTCTTGTTTATACTTAGTCAATAATTCTGGATTGTAATTAGGCTCTGAGGTCACCACCTAAGACGTGAGCCCCATAATAATTTTCACCAAATTAATGATGTTAAGAGTCTGAGGTCATCTGCTAAGGTGTCTGAGCTCAGACCTCTTCACCACCGAGTGATGTTATGAAAGTCTGAGGTCATCACCTAAGATGTTATCCTCATAATTCACCAAATTAACGATGTTAATAGTCTGAGGTCATCTGCTAAGGTGTCTGAGCTCAGACCTCGTCACCACCGAGTGATGTTATGAGGGTCTGAGGTCATCACCTAAGATGTTAGCCTCATAATAAACTTCACCAAATTAATGATGTTTAAGGGTCTGAGGTCATCTGCCAAGGTGTCTGAGCTCAGACCTCTTCACCACCGAGTGATGTTATGAGGGTCTGAGACCATTACCTAAGATGTTAGCCTCATAATTCACCAAATTAATGATGTTAAGGGTCTAAGGTCATCTGCCAAGGTGTCTGAGTTCAGTCCTCGTCACCACCGAGTGATGTTATGAGGGTCTGAGGTCATCACCTAAGACGTTAGCCCCATAATAAATTTCACCAAATTAATGATGTTAAGAGTCTGAGGTCATCTGCCAAGGTGTCTGAGCTCAGACCTCTTCACCACCGAGTGATGTTATGAGGGTCTGAGACCATTACCTAAGATGTTAGCCTCATAATTCACCAAATTAATGATGTTAAGAGTCTGAGGTCATCTGCTAAGGTGTCTGAGCTCAGACCTTGTCACCACCGAGTGATGTTATGAGGGTCTAAGGTCATCACCTAAGAGGTTATCCCCATAATAAATTTCACCAAATTAATGATGTTAAGGGTTTGAGGTCATCTGCCAAGGTGTCTGAGTTCAGTCCTCATCACAACAAATTTCTGATCTAAGAATGAAGCAAGACTGTCATGGAAACTGATCTTTATTAATAACCTATTCTCAATAAGATAGTACATTTACATAAAATTCTAGGCAACATCATATGTAATATTTCTTGAGATGGTCAACATTCCATGGGTTAGTGAAATGTTCTCCTTCTAGGTTTTCTAGCCTGTAAGTGACAGGCACAACCTCTTCCGTTACTTTGTAGGGGCCATGCCAGTTTGGGTGTAGCTTGTTTGCCTTCTGTAGGGTCTTCTTTAACACTAGGTCTCCCACTGCAATGGATCTTGACTTCACCCTCTGGTTGTAGAATTTCGCTGCCCTCTGCTGGTAGGCTGCTTTTCTGACCTCTGCATCTTCCCTTCTTTCTTCGATAAGATCCAGGTCTAGCCTCCTCTTTTCCCCATTGCTGTCAGGGCCGTAGGTCTGAATCCGATCAGTTGGTAGTCCTACTTCCGTTGGTATGACGGCCTCTGATCCATGTGCCAGCATGAATGGAGTTTCTCCTGTAGGTGTCCTTGTCGTGGTTCTGTAGGCCCATAACACTGCGTGAACCTCTTTTGTCCATCTCCCCTTCGCATCTTCTAACCTCTTCTTGATTCCGTCCAAGATTGTTCTGTTTGTGACCTCGGTCTGGCCGTTTGCCTGAGGTCGACCAGGAGATGAGAAGAATTGCTTAATCCCCACTCTTAGGCAATACTTTTCCAAGGAGGAGTTCTTGAACTGGGTCCCATTATCTGAGATGAGAGTGTTTGGGAGGCCATATCTGCATATGATGTTCTTCCAAATGAACTGGAAGGTCTTCTGCTCTGTAATTGTTATCATCGGTTCTACCTCCACCCACTTTGAAAAGTAGTCAATAGCAACTATCAAGAATCTATAGTTGTTGACAGCTCTTGGCAAAGGTCCCACTAAGTCAATTCCCCACACCGCAAATGGCCATGGAGAAGAGATTGACGTCATAGGCTGATGGGGTTGATGAGGGAGAGTGGCGAACCTTTGACATTTGTCGCACCTCTTCACATAGTCTGCAGCGTCCTTAGACAAGGTAGGCCACCAGTATCCCTGAGTGATGATCCTCTTGGCTAAGGGCCTCCCCCCTATGTGGCTAGAGCAAGAACCCTCATGAACTTCCTGTAAGACCTAGGGTACTTCCATGGGATACACACATCTGAGGAGAGGCAATAGAAACCCCTTTTTGTACAAGACGTCTCCTACTATTGAGAACTTGGCAGCCCTGTACCTCAACTTTCTCCTTTCCATCCTGGACTCAGGTAGCTCTCCATCTCTTAAGTATCTGACGAGCGGGTCGATCCATGAGTCTCCTAGGTTCACATTGTGACAAGGGCTACATACCTCGTCCTCCTCGATGCTTGCTTTTCCTAAGACCTCGATTGGAATGGTCCTTCCCAAATCTGTCTTCATTGCCGAGGCCAGCCTTGCCAATGCATCAGCGTGATTGTTGCTCAGTCGAGGCACTCTCTTCAGCTTTGCTTCTTCAAAATACTCTAACAACCCTCTTACCTTCTTTAAGTACTTGGCCATCCTTTCGTTTTTGGCCTCGTATACCCCCAACACTTGGTTGACAACCAACCTTGAGTCGCTATGGAGTAGGAGCCGCTTTACTCGAAGAGTTGTTGCCAATAAGAGACCCGCTATCACGGCCTCATACTCGGACTCGTTGTTTGAGGCCTGGAAGTTGAATCTCAAGGCGTATTCAATGTTGGCGCCATCTGGAGCCGAAAGTATTAGCCCCGCACCGCTTCCACTGTCACAGGAAGAGCCATCAACGAAGAGGCTCCATACGTCTGCATCTGATGAGAAGACCCCTTCTCTCATAACCCCTTTCTCGAAGAGGTATCGATCCTCTTCGTTCTCTTTTACTCTGCACCGGGTTTTGCCTGGGACGACCTCTTCTCGGCCTCGGAAGACGTTCGTTGCAGTCTCTTCCGAATCTCGGAAGACACTACGATTCGTCTCTTCGCCGTCATCTAAGCCTTTCTCTGTCTCGGCCTCTTCCCAGGTGAATTCTGCGACAAAGTCTGCGAGGGCCTGCCCCTTGATGGCTGTCCTGGGCTGGTAGGTAAGGTCATACTCTCCTAGCTCGATGGCCCAGGTCATCAATCTTCCGAACTTCTCTGGCTTGTGCAGAACCTGCCTTAATGGGGAGTCAGTAAGGACTACCATGGAGTGAGCTTGAAAGTAAGGCTTCATTTTCCTCGAGGCATGGATAAGGGCATAAGCCAACTTCTCCATTCGGGGATAGTTTTGTTCAGACCCTTGAAGGGCCTTACTGTTGAAGTACACAGGCCTCTGGATTCCATCCTCTTCCCGTATGATGGCTGCGCTGATGGCTGATTCAGAGACTGCCAGATACACAAACAATCTTTCCCCCGTGATGGGCCGAGACAGCAACAAGGGAGACCCCAAGTAGGACTTGAGCTGGTCAAAGGCTTTTTCACACTCTTCGTCCCATTGGAAGGCCTTTCTCAAAACTTTAAAGAATGGAAGACACTTGTCCGTTGCCCTAGAAACAAACCTGTTAAGGGCAGCCACTCTTCCCGTAAGTCTCTGCACATCCTTGATACTCCTAGTGGTCTTCATGTCGAGTAATGCCTTGATTTTCTCAGGGTTTGCTTCAATCCCTCTCTGATTAACGATGAACCCCAGGAACTTCCCGGCTCCTACCCCGAAGACACACTTCGCTGGGTTAAGCTTCATTCTGTACGAGTCCATGACATCAAAGGTCTTCTCAAGGTCCGCTACGTGGGTACAGGCTTTCAAGCTCTTCGTTAGCATATCGTCCACATACACCTCCATGGTCTTACCTATTTGCTCCTCGAACATCTTATTGACAAGACGTTGATACGTTGCCCCCGCATTCTTCAGACCGAAGGGCATCACCTTGTAGCAGTACGTCCCTTTGTCAGTAATGAAAGCTGTCTTCTCAGAGTCTTCAGCATCCATGAAGATTTGGTTGTAGCCTGAATAAGCGTCCATAAAGCTCATGAGCTCGTGCCCTGCCGTTGCGTCCACCATCTGGTCTATCCTAGGTAAGGGATAGCTGTCTTTCGGGCAAGACCTGTTCAGGTCAGTGAAGTCTACACACATTCGCCACTTCCCATTGGCCTTAGGCACGATAACTGCATTTGAGAGCCACTCCGGGTAGGTAACCTCTCTTATGAACTCAGCCTCTTCCAACTTTTTTACCTCTTCCCGGATGAAGTCATATTTCTCTCTGGAGTAGACTCTTCGTCTCTGCTTTATTGGCCTGGCATCTCTGTCCACATTGAGCTTGTGGCTCATGACCTCAGGGTCGATACCAGGCATGTCTGCGTGACTCCATGCGAAGACACTCTGCCTCCTCCTGAGGAAGCTTATCAGCTCTTCTTTAATTCCTTGCTCTAGGGCCTTGCCGACCTGGACGGTTTTTTTCGGCTCGTCCTCATTGAGGACGATGGATTCTACCTCTTCCGCGGCCTCGCCCTTCTCCAATTTTGTTTCGTCTCTTGGGTCAAGAGTGTCAATGTTGTAAGTGGCGGTTGCTCTCTTATGGGCCTCTCTCTCTTCGGCCGAGTTGAAGTAACACTCCCGCGCCGTGGTCTGGTCCCCTTGCACTTCCCCTACTCCATAAGGAGTCGGGAATTTTAGCATCTGATGGACCGTCGACGGCACGGCTTCAAACTCTTTGAGGGCCACCCTTCCTACGATGAGGTTGTAGGCCGAGAAAACGTTTTCGTCCATGACGAAAAAGTTTATCTTCTTAGTCAGCCTCTTAGGCCACTCATCCCCCATCCGTACATCCATTTCATACATGCCTAAGGGGTGTACCTTTTCACCACTGAAGCCTATCAAAGGGTGATGGTAGGGCACCAGCCTGCCCTGCTAAGACCCAGGCTCTTGAAACAAGGCCAGAACATTACATCCGCTGAGCTTCCCCCGTCTATGAGGATCCTCCCTACCTCGCACCCATGCACCCTGGTTGTTATGACCAAAGGGTCATCATGGGGGGCTAAGATACCCTTGAAGTCGAGTCTGGAGAACCCCACTACGAGGGTGTCCATGTCCACCTTCTTCCTCTTCTGCACGGCATCGGAAGACGTTAGATTCACAACCTCAAGCTTAGCCACTGACCTGGCCTCTGCTACATGAGCCTTCCTATCGGCTACCTCAGAGCCACCTCCTACAAATCCCCCACATATGGTGCTAACACCAAAGGAGATCATACCGACCCTCTTCACCGGGGTGTTGTCATCCTTTGGCGGAAGATCCGGGTCGTCTTCATCATCTCCCTCTGAATCATCGTGCCTTCTGGCCGGGACATCGCCACGGCATCTGTCATTTCTTCTTTTCTTAGGGTCTTCTCTTCCACCCTTAGGAGCCTTGCCATCCACATACTTCCTCAGCTTTCCAGATTTCAGCATCTTCTCAATCTCATCCTTTAAAGCGAAGCATCTATCTGTGACATGGCCGTGATCCTGATGGAACTCACACCATAAGTTTTTGTTCCTCTTATGTGGCGGGGCCTTCAGTTTCTCCGGCCACCTCAGAGTCCGGTCAGTCTTAATCTCATTAAGGATGTGTTCACAGCTCACAGTCAGAGGAGTGTAATGAGCGAACTTGTCATCTCCTGACCTCTTCTTCCCCTCTTTCTTACCTTGGGACTTTCCTGTGCTACCGCGATTCTCCTCCTCATACTTGGCGGCCATGGCCTCTTCCGCGTTCATCACTTTCCCTGCGGTTGACAGCAGCTCCGCCATAGACCTAGGGGGCTCTTCCGCCAGTTTCCACAATAGCTTCCCCTTCTGGAGACCTCCTATAAGGGCGGTCATGGCTATGCTCTCTTCATAATCCTCCACCTCTAATTTCTCTTTGTTGAACCTTGCTATGTAGTCTCTTAGGCTCTCACCCTTGGCCTGTTTGACATACAGCGGGTGGGTAGTCTTCTTTTGAGGTCTTACCCCAAAGCAGAAGTTGTGGATGAACCGCTCAGCCAGGCCTTTGAAGTTCTCAATTGAGTTCTTCGAAAGGGAGGTGAACCAGCTGTGCGCTGGCCCTGTCAAGGTTCCCGAGAAGGCCCTACACTTCATCTCATCGGGTATCGAGTAGATATCTGCCGTCGATTGGTACATCTCGATATGGTGCACAGGGTTAGTGCTGCCATCATATTTCGAAGTCACTGTAGGAGGTTTGAACTTAGCTGGGGTTGGGAACTCCACTATCCTAGCCACAAATGGGGAACCTTCTGAGTAACCCCTTTGTAATGGGTCCCTGCTCTTTATGAGGTCCCCTATCTTCTCCTCAAGGCGTTGGATTGAATCATTCCAGGGTCTGTCATCAACTTGGCCGAGGTTATCCCCTGCCACCTCCCTGCGATGGACGGAGGGTTCCCCAGCCACGACCCATTGGCTGTTGACCTCTTCCTGCTCCCTGGCTCTTCTCTCACAAGGTCGGCCTTGGTCTGGCCGAGCCTGCCTATTCCCTCTTTGGGAGCCTGATGCGCTCCTTGACCTCGATAGCCTCTGTCTTAGGTCATTCACTGGGCCCAGCCTCTCGAAGGCCGACCCTCTACTCAACCTGTCAAAGGCCGACCCTCTTTGTTGGGCCTCTTCTCTTCTTCGGCCGACACATCCTTGGCTCTGCCTAAGAGGTCGTATAGTGTTATCTGACACCTCATACGGCACCCAGCAGTCTTCTGGGGCTTCTTCAGCTCCTAGGTCATCATACCTGTCCTCTGGGCAAGGGTTTTCCTGCCTCCCCAGGCGCAAGCGCCTAGGGTCAGCAACGTCCCTCCTCCGCTGGGGTGCAGGCTGGTCCTTCATCGGCGCCTGGGGTGGTCCCCTGGCGTCAGGATGAGGCTGAAGTGCCGCCGGAGTGATCATGTCCGGTGAGACTCCAGGTGGCCTCATCATCATGGTTTGACTGAACTGGGCAAATTGCTCCTTCATGGCCTGTGTTGTAGCCAAAGATTTCAAGGCTGCTGCTACCTCCGTCATTTCGAACTGGGGAGGAGCCTGACTGGAACTAGCCCCTCCACCCCCGGGCGGCGGAAGAGGCGGTGGTAAGTTTGGTGCCATGTGTTAGCAATAAAGAGCTTGAGTAGCAAGTGAGCTTAATACCTTAAAGGACCTCTTTCAATGGTGAAACAGCTCCACACAAGGGGTGGTTCCTGGTTCACCACCAGAGTCTCCGGTGAGGTTAAGCAGAAAAAGAGGAAGAGATAGCTTCTTAATTCCCACAGACGGCGCCAAAATGATGATGCAGGAATTAGCACCACCAGGTGAGGTGTTTCTAAGCTCAATATAAGAATAACAATGGCAGCACAGTTACATAAAGAGAAGAGAGTGAGATGAGGATAAGTGGAATCAACACCGGAATATAAGTGGTTCAGCCAATTTGGCCTACGTCCACCGTGAGTGTGTGTGAGTAATATCACTGAATGAAGGCACTAATTGCCATGGATACAACCTCTCAAACTTTCTCTCTCTACTGTATATCTAGACAAAGCTTCAGCTAGGGTTTAATAACTGGGATCCTTTTGCAAGGTAGGGGATGATCCCTATATATAGTATCTAGGGGGTATAATGTACCCCTCATGCATGCAATGAGCATGTGTTGTGGTAACCTCACCAATAGGGGAAGCCACCTGTCACTGTCACATGTAAGGAATGATGATGAAATATCCTCCCCACGTGTGGAGAATAATCTTGTTACAACTGATTTGTGCCCAGGTGTCCTTATCCAAATGTCAACAGATGCTCGGCCGCCGTATTGGTGGATGACCTCGGCCTGAGAGAGGCCGAGCTGTAAAGGCTTGATGTTCGTTCAATCCGAGATGTCATAGGGAGTCTCGGCCTGATCTCAGCCGAGACATTATGTTGGGGTCGGCCCCAGCCGAGGTTGGACTAATGCCATGTTGAGGGTTACTGAGGCTTCTTGTGACCTCGGCCCAAGCCGAGGTTGGACTGGTTCCATGAGGATTACCGAGGCTCCCTGTCACCTCGGCCTACCCTCGGCCGAGGTTGCCATACCCAGGTATATGAGAATGCTGTTGATGCCTGTGATGCGAGTAGTGTCCATTGGAAATGTAGGTAGTAGTGTCGGCCTGGGCCGACCCTGGTCTGGCCGAGGGATGATATCGTGGGCCCATGGCTCGTCTAGGTCGATCAATGTCTCGGCAATCATCTCGGCCGAGGTTGGTGTCTCTAGGCCGAGGTTACACTTGGGGCATATCAGTTAGTATTTAGAAGAAATAAGATTATTGGCTCTTAGGACATAATTGTAATTATTAGCTTAGAAGTCAAGCAACCTCCTTCCTATAAATACTCATATGTAGCCTCATTTGGGAAATTCTACCATTTTTTAGATATTGAGATTTGATAGTGTTTAGAGAGATTTATCTTTTCTTGCTCCCATTTAACGTCATTTACGTCAAACCAACAGGAACATCAATAGTTTCTCGGATGGGATGCCAACCAGCACTGAATTCCAAGAGTTTTACTTATTGTACACAGATGTAAACGCCTGTAAATATAAAGGCGCTCCATCTTTAGGGTTTTGCATCCCTATAAATTCAAATTAATCCCTTAGTTCAAGGGACAACTCGAATTACTCATATGCACACTATATTGAGCTATTGTAAACCCTACTGAATAACAACAGTGGACGTAGGATATTTTACAGTTGAACCACTCTAAAATCCATGTCTGTTGTGTGTGTGGTTTGAGTTACTTCTCTTATTTTTATCTGTGATTATAAAATTGGAGTTGGTCCATTCTTATACATCAACAAAGACCGCTCCCATCCTAGCACTATCAGATTTTGATCAGCTGTTTGAGTTGTCTTGTGATGCTGGCAAGATGGGAGTGGAGAGTGTGTTGAGCCAAAACGGAAAGCCTATCGCGTCTTTAGACCGAAATTGACGGGAGTTGCGCTCAATTATTCGTCATATGATCTCGAATTCTATGCGGTTGTGACGGCGGTGAAGTTTTAGTCATCTCATTTCCTTCATACGGAGTTTGTCATCAAATCTGATCATGAGGCCTTGTGTTTCCTCCATAGGCAGCGACGTGTTAGCGACAAACGCGCCAAATGGACCGCTACCTTCAGCGCTACACATTTCACTTGCAATACAAGTCGGGCAAGGAGAACCTAGTGGCGGATGCCCTTAAGGCGCATGCATTGGTGACTCATAGGAGTCAAGTGTTTGGTTAAGATGAGGTCCGAGACCTCTACCCGACGGATGTAGAGTTTGGACCGATTTTTGCAGCTTACCAGCAGGGCAATGGTGCATCGGGTGAATGTCTCTTACAAGATCGTTTCCTACACCGATGAACGGCTTTATGTATTCCATCTTCTTTTTTGCAGAAGAAGATCATTTCTGGGATTCACAGAGGAGGACTATCGCGCCATTTAGGACAGACCCATACCCACGCGATGCTGAGGGACCACTTTTACTGGCCGACGATGAGAAGGGATGCCAACGCCTTCATTCGGCATTATTACACTTGTTAGATGGCAAAGGGTCAGCATCGGTACTCCATGATCGATCATCTGTGTTCTAAAAGGCACGCCTAGTCTCCGCCTAAGCGCGTCCAGGCTTGAGAGAAACGCATCACCTACGCCTTATTACACCTTATTCTTGGTAAAAGGCTTAAGGCGCACTTTTTTTTAAAACAAAGATGCTTTAGTGAAATGATATCACCATTTAAAGAGTTTCTATTACAAATCGGACCAAATCTCGTCCAAAACAATCAATATACATTTTATATATTGATTATGGAGCATGTATATGAGAAAGATGGCTACCAAACACACGGATATATTTCAACCGCTTTTCACCCTCAGACGGATGGCCAGATGGAAGTAGTCAACCGGAGTGTGGGTGACCTGTTGAGGTGTCCGTCTTCAGAGCAACCTCGCAAGTGGGATATGGTGATTGCCCAGGCCGAATTCGCCTTCAACAACGCCGTTAACCGCTCTACCGGCCTCTCCCCATTCCAGATTGTATTGGGGCGGTCACCCACCATGCCCATAGATCTTGTCGAACTTCCCCCGGCAGTGCCTACATGTCCCACAGTTGAGGAGTTTGCCGCTCGCCCGACTTCCGTGCTAGGCTACAGACCACTTACGCCTCCTATAAAGAGGCGACAGATGAGCACCGCCGCTTTGTTTCCTTCCAGACGTGTGATTTGGTCACGATATACCTTCAGAAGGCACGACGAAAGGGCAAAGGCAACAAGTTCCTTATGCACCGATTTGGTCATTTCCCGACTATTTGAGCTTGTGGGCTAAATCCCTACGAAGTTGACCTCCTTACTGAGTTTCGCATGCACCGCGCGTTCAACGTGGCTGATCTTTCTCCATTTCAAGGCACTCACACCCCGCCCATTCCCATTGCCATAGCCACTGCCCACCAGTCCGCTCACATGTCGACTGCATTGAGGGCATTCTCGACTCTGAGCTTGTATCGTCCTCAATGGGCGATTACACATGTTACTTAGTCCGTTGGGTTGGCCGCTCCGCGATCAAGGATTCTTGGATCACCGAGGCCACCCTGCAGTATTCAGAGTATATAGAGTCTTCTCAAGCGGGGGAGAACGATGCAAGAGTATAGGGGCATAAGCAGCCTTTTTATCGTTTCTTTTATTTTTAGCCTTTTTATCCTTCTTGTACCTTTAGTATAAATGGCCCAAAGGCTCCCATTTGTACCACTTTTGACATTTTGATAATGAGAGCTTATAGAGAGAAATTGAGACTCATTCATTATTTCTAGTTGTTGTTGTGTAAATTAGTCTCACTTTACGCTTCCGCACCTTTATTTACATCATTTTCTTTTGGTTACCTTTTCGGTCAGTCTCGAATGGCTCTTGGACGTGCATGAATCATTCTTATGACTGAGTATCCGCACAACAGTTTTTACAAACAACAAGGATGAAGGAACATTTTGGAACATAGTATATGTACTAGAATATTTTGCACGAAGATATTCTAGTGTAGGTACCAATATTATTGAGTTATACTCGATCATAACCTCATGATCTTCGTTGGGGCAGTAAGTAGGCATAGCTCTTCAAATATTCACAATTTCATTACATGGTCCCCAAACTTATTCTTTACTGGACCTAAAGGATGACCATTTTCATGCCACATCCAATCATTCTTACCACTTCCAACTTTTATGGCTACATACTACTGAGTTATACCCCTTAATCTCATCAACTGCTACCAATATATCTTTCAATTTGATACCAGTCTCTGTCCTCGATCATTGTGAATGAATTGTTTAGATGTTCTGAAATGTGATGGGTTCAGTATCATTCTTGGAAATCTAGCAATAGTTTTCCACTCATGCAGATTTCGAAATAGGAAAGAACTGTTTAAATACACGATTGTAACTATTTAATCACCATATGAACGTTAAAAATGGATCATCAACTGATACCCAAGTGCCACGACTTTGAATGACAAGAGAACAAGCCTGTCTGACTTCTGTGATAAAAACAATTGTACCACTTCAAATGATCTTGGATAATGTCAAAAGATGCACTCTGTCAATTTCTAGCTCTACAATATTTCTCCCATCAAAATTCAATTTCTATTTTTCTTGCTTTAAATCACCAGCAAGGTAAGACGTGCCAAACAAACCCCCTTAGACAAACTGGGTTTCAATAGTAAATGCTATAGCTGAGACATTATGATATTTTATGTCCAGAAGGGGGTGGGTATTCTCATTGAGGCTATGAATTTCCACAGCCAAATATGTAATGAACTAAAATACTAGAGCTGATCTACAGCTCGATTCTCTGTTTCGCAAGAGCGCAAAAAAGTAGAACCTAAGAAGGGGGTGACTATTATCATTGAGGATTTGACTTGTTTATTGATTCAGCATTGGCTCTGTTTGAGAGGGGTGCACGATGGTCATGGGATCTAGGCGTGGTAGTCTTTTCAGTTCTTGGAATACCACTTGAAATTCATTTAGCAACATCGTCGTTAGTCAAGTATTATGTCGGTGTCTAGTCTTCGTAAGTACGACATAATACTAAACTCAATTAAAAAAAGACGGAATTGTCCTTGAGCTGATTCTGCTAATTCAGATATTCCTAGCTTATTCCTCGCAGTTTTCACTGATGAGCTGAACCCCTACTGATAGTCAGCTGGGATCATGACAGAATAGTTCTTTAAGCACTTAACCGAAAATAATGGAACATTATGTGTTGGTTTTTCTTATTTATATTTATTTGCATTTCTTCCAAGAAAAAAAAAAGAGTGCTGATGATGAAAGAGCGTAGGCTTGATATATTATACATTATGCTATCTCCCCTTTACTTTTTGGGATATTTGTGTAATTGTTTGCTTTATGTGCTTTCATATATAAATTTTACAGTTATCATTATTGATTATAAAGAGAATAAAAGTGTTTAACCGCTAATTTCTAGCGTGTAAATTATTTCGCTAATATACATTAGATTGGTATCAAATCAACGCATTTTCATAATGCTCTTGACTAATGACCGAAGACGATTGTGACTACAAGTTGAGAATCCCACACGTTTGTAGATCTGTTATGGACCACCCACCGAGTCAACAGAGGAAGTCGAGGATCCACTACTGCCAAGCGAACCTGAGTGGAGCTCAGCTGACATTTTTCAAGCCAACGGAAGTACTAGACCCATCATTCCCTCCACGTTCAGTGTGTGGAGCAAGGAAAGCCCGGGCCAAAGCTTTGTCCATTCTCTGAACTCTTCCACTTATGCCACAACAGCCCAGATAAACCATCGCACGAACACTAGATATGGTGGATCTGCGCGACAACTTCCAGGCTTGCCTAACTTAGAGAGGGGCAGCCATAGTATCTTCATCAAATGATTCAGGTGCTAATCGGCTTCGTCATAGATTGTTCTTTACACCTTGTGCCTTTAACGGTCATTCGTGTGATGAGCAGATATGGTGACAATTTATTAGTAATGGAAGTGGTACAGAAATTACAGTTGCTTGTTCAACCATTACTTATGCCCTATTGAAACAGGTGGTTAGGGAATGGGGAATCATTGACCCCGGACAAACAGAGTGCATTTTCCTATCGGATCCTATGTAGAAAGGTTAGATGCATCAGAGTAGACATGAATATTTTGCTATCCTTTTCTATACGGACTTAAGGAAGCACGACCACACATATGTCCACGATGTAAGGATGAACACCACCAATACATTCCCACATGACTATGAGCAGGTTGAGCTATTGATTATGTGCAAGCTTCGACTAACCCATCGTTCAACCCTTATAGTATCCACCTTCACCCTCCTCACGAAAGCTAGGGAGTTAGACATGTACTACACATTGATGAGCACTTTAACAACCCTAAAAACAAGTATTTCGGGATTCTCCAATCACTTTCAGATTCATTCAGGGAACATAAAGGATGTGTGATACTATCCTTAAGGAGTGCAACGCCGTTGCTTTTATGTGTGGAGCCTAGTCGCCGAACCTACCTCACTATAGGATGGCTTCAGCTAAGCACAGGGAACTTCAGTGGTAGGTAGGTAAGTTATGTGAGCGAGGGATGTTGAGGGAAAGTATGTCCTATGTGTAGTGTCAGCTTTACTTACGTCGAAGAAAGACGACACTTGGAGGATGTGTGCCGACAATGTTCTAATGTCCCCACCTAGGCATTGCGTTGTCGTCTCGCGCCTCTAGCCTAGGCACAAACATATATTTTTATCACTATTTTGTTGTATGTACATTTACTTGACTACTTAGACTTTGTTTGAATTATTAAATTTACGCTAATAAATTATTCTTTATCATATTATATTTTAAAAAATATATAAAAACCACCTAGTTGGCCTCCTACCTAACGCCTTTTGTGCGTCAAACATGCAATCATCACGATTAAGTATAAGTTCCTGTCACCTCGTCTCAAGGATATTTTGGATCACCTAAATGGTTATAGGTTTTCTCAAAATTAAATTTTCTAACGGCCTCCCATGGTGATGGATAAAATCTGTACATGTGGTCAATGATGTTGTTCGGTCTCTAATGCATCCTCCACGTTTATGCACATAATGACACAGATTCTCCACATTTTGGGGGGAAAGTTTGTTATGGCCTAATATGTCAACATTCTCATTCGCAGTCAGTCGAAGTAGGAGCATGTTCAACATGTTGAAGAAGTATTAACAATCTTGCGAGCTCAGCTAAAGAAATTCTTAGTTATGGTTCCTCTAAATCCTTTTGAGGTTATGTCATCTCAACGAAATGAGTGTCACTCGACGAGTCTAAGGTACATATTATAATCGAGGGTGCAACCCACCCTCACTTCAATTTCACAGGTGTTAAGTTGTCATGCGTTGGCGAGTTCTACCATTGTTTTAAGGCTTTAGTCCCATTATGGCACCAATTATTACCCCTGGGGGAGTTCTTCAGTGAATTGATGAGGTTGAGACATCATTATAACTCACCAAGTCCAAAATGACAGCAGCACGAGTTATCACTTTTCCCGGTGTCTCTCAATTATTTGAGTTTTCTTGTAAGCTTGCAACTTGCAAGACCCGTAGTGGGCATGTTTAAGCCACAATCGTCGTCCGGTACTTCAATTATAAAAATTCAGACTTGCAAACAATTAGTAGATGTACGATCTCGAGTTTTATGCAGTAGTTTAGGCTATCCAATACGTGGTAAAAGAATTTACCAGAGCTTATTCTAATTTTATGCAACACTGCATCTTCCACTTACAATAAGCTCAGTTAAAAGAACAAGGTAGCCGACGATGCAACCATGAGCACACCAATTGGTTGTGATGTGGAGATTAGTTTGGGGGTTTAATGAGGTCCACGGTCAATATGCCTCGGTCTGTATATTAGGCTTATTGTAGTAGTGTAGTTTTTGGTGCTTTGGTGAGTTCCTCCACTAAGGTTTCCTTGGAAGGGTCATAGGTGGGGCAAGGCCCACAAACTCTAAGTTATAGATGCGCCGTTGTGGTTCCTTCCTAGTCAACAAGGTGCTTTGGTGACTGCTTACAAGCTTGACATTTCTCCTCAGTTTCAAACTCACCGGACCTTCAATTCGGCACATCTTTTTTCTAGGGCACCGGCGTTCATTCCTCCGATTCTTCCTAGCGTGTAGTGTCGTTAATTACGATACTACATCCAAACTCATAGGCCAATACACCTGCTTCTTTGCCAAATAGGTTGATGTAACTCCTCTAAGACCACTTGTTCATTTAACGTGATATCTCCTGCGCAAATTTTGGCCTAAAGCAACATTTGTTTTGCCACCACAAATTTTCGTTTTCTTATTCTTCGGATTTTTTTTAGTTTGATTGGAATTTTTTTATTAGTGGGGGAGCAAAACCAAATGAAACAACTTTATTTGAAAGTCCTTTCATTTTAGAATCAAAATAAATTTTGTCCAAGTTGTTCGAACAAAATGGCCGCCTGGCAAAGGTCTAAACATTTTTATTAATCTATTCATCATTGATTATGATGAGAATAAAACAGATAGATTTTGTGTCTTAATTTCCAGTGTGTAAACCAATTCTACTAGCTTACATACTGTATACATCAACTTCACTACAGTTATCTAATGGCGTGTTGTGATCACAAGAAGAACAAGATGCTCACCAACCTCAAAACTACATAATAATTTTTCCAACATTGGTCAAAGCAATTCATAATAAAACCAATAACGAGATGAGAAAGCCAACAAACCTTTGCTTTAGCCTGTAGCTTGTTTACAAACACGAGATACTGCTTCAATGTATAATCTTTCGAATTGCCCAAAGCCGCCACCATTGCCTTCGCCATTCCAATTGTTCAAAATCACTCGCTTATAAACATAAATAATACCCCCTAAGTTGCAAATTAACAGTCGTGTTTTCCCTTTTAGTTCATCCAAACATAATAGTTGTGTTTTTAAAAACATTTCAGTAACATTTTTTTGCTATAGTCAACTAACATATTTTTGGGACAATAAGGTCTCTCGTCCCTTAATGTATACTCAATTTAATAAGGTCTCTCGTCCCTTAATGTATACTCAATTTTCAGTAATATATACAATAATTTTGTAAAGTATGCATGAATCTTTTTATTTTGTTAAAAAAATTATAATCTGTACGTGAATACACAAATTTTTGTAATATACAGTGCTATGTTTGTATATACCATAACTTATAACTTATAAGGTATACATTAAAGGCTAACGACCTTAGGGTGGGTTTGAGCCATGAAATTGGAGCTCCCAAATGCACCCTTAGTGCCCAAAAAAATATGTGATCAAGAAAAAAATAGGGGCATATATCAAATAGTCCCTCGAACATTTTTTTATTCACGTTTAGTCCAAGCCTTTTTAATTTGTTTCAAAAAGTCCCTCGTCACATAAAAACATTCACAAAAAAGGAGCTCCAGCGAGGAGGGGATGTGGAGTATTTTGGCTCTCCGGTGGCTTCCCGTTGGTTCACGGCGGTTTTGGGAGAAAAACATATTTTTCTCGATATTTACAAAATTGCCACTTTGAGGAAAAACTATAAATAGAAGCCTATTTTCTGTTTTTGATGCAGTGCTGTTTTTCAGCTTTAGAGTGAACATTTTGTGAGTTTTCAAAGAGAAGTGGGTGAGAGCTTCTTGTTTAAAGATTAGTTCTTGTGCTTGGTTTGTGAATGACTTTCTTGGAGAGATAAAGAGTGTGAATGTGTAACCTTGTGGTTCCTCCATTTATCAAAGAAAGAAGAAATTCTACCATTGTGGATGTAACCCTTGTTTGGGTGAACCACGTTATATTGTTGTTGTTTCTTTGCTTTGATTGCTTGTATGTTCTTGTTATCCTACTTGTTGATTGTTGATTGGATTCGTTTTGAGTTTGCACACTTAGTTTTCATTTGGAACAAGGTCTTGGGTGTTTTCCGCACACCAAGTGTTTGGTAAAATTCCGAAGTGAGTTTTACGGTCTTGGTTGCTTAACATAGGACTGTTTTAGCGCAACAAGTGGTATCAGAGCTTTGGTTGCTTGGTTTGCTCGGTATTTTGGTTCGGCTTGAATCAATTTGAGTGATATTGGCATAAGTTCTAGAATTTGTTCCAAATGGCGGAAGAGGTGTCGCGTACTCTCGAATCAACTTCTACAAGCGGAGGCTCTAAGAAGTGGGATCCTAGTTATGGATCCGGAGGCTCAATGAAGTTTGAGATAAAACCTTTTGATGAGAAAATTAATTTTGGCTTGTGGCAAAGAAGGATGCGGGGTGTTCTTGTTCAACAACGGTTGGTTATAGCATTGTTGGGTATAGAGAAGCGTCTTGTGGATATGACCGAAGCCGAATGGAGCGATATTGATCAAAGGGCGATTTCTTCAATTGAAATGTATCACGAATGATGTGCTCAATCACGTGATATCGGAAACTACGGCCAAGGGCATGTGAGATCAATTAGAGGAGATTTATTTGGGCAAGTCTTTGTCAAATAAATTGTTTCTAAAGAAGATGCTCTTCAAGTTAGAAATGAAGGAGCGCGGTGATATGAAAAAGCATATAAATGTCTTCAACGATTTGAACCGGATTGATGTTCAATTTAGCGAGGAGGATCGAGCGTTGTTGTTGCTTGCTTCATTGCCCGATTCATATGAGCACTTTGTCACCACTCTTATGTTTGGGAAGACTACTCTCAAGTTCAACGATGTAATGCAGGAAATCATTTCTCACGTGGCCATGAAAAAGAAAAATGGTAACGGTGGAGGTAGTTCATCTTCTCAAAATGAAGGCTTGGTAGCCAAGGTTGGTGGTGGTGGACGGAGAGGAAGGTCGAAGTCTCGGGGTGCAAATAATCGGGGCTTCCAAAGGTCTCAATCTCGAGACATTAGCACGGTTGAGTGTTTCAAGTGCCATAAAAAGGGTCACTATAGACGGAATTGTCCGGAGTGGAAGAAAGATGATAATAAAGGAGATGCTACTAAGGATGTGGCCGGTGTTGCTACTTTAGAGGAAGGCGAAGAGGTTCTTACTTGTTTTTCCGCCGATCACGTTGATGGTTGGATTCTAGATTCCGGATGTTCATACCACATGTGTCCGAACCGGAAATGGTTTGAGGATTACAAATCCAATACCGGGGGTGAGATTCTCATGGGAAACAATGCTACGTGCAAAATAGTGGAAATCGGGTCGGTGCACATAAAGATGTGGGATGGAGTTGTTCGAACATTAAGTGAAGTGAGGCACATTCCGGCACTTAAAAAAAACTTGATTTCCTTAGGCGCACTCGATTCAAAGGGGTGTGTGATTCAAGCTGAGGGTGGGACTTTGAAGGTCAAAAGGGGATCGATGGTGATTTTGTGCGGCACAAAATTACCGAACAATCTTTATAGATTGAAGGGAAATACGGTAGTGGGTGGAGCGCCAGTCTCCACGGAGCCTGAAATCGACGAGCTACAATTGTGGCACATGAGACTTGGTCACATGAGCCAACGGGGCATGGAAGAACTTCATCGACGAAAGTTGTTGAAAGGGGTGCACGGATGCAAGCTCGGTTTTTGCAAGTTTTGTGTGATGAGGAAGCAAACTCGAGTGCAATTCACTATATCTACGAACAAGAGTAAAGTGACTCTTGACTATATTCATTCTGACGTGTGTGGGCCTTCGGATGTTGTTTCCATAGGCGGCTTTAGATACTTTGTGACTTTCATAGATGATTATTCACGAAAAGTGTGGATCTACTACTTGAAGGAAAAATCGGAGGTTTTCGAGAAGTTCAAGGAGTGGAAAGCCATGGTGAAAAATCAAACGGGGAAGAAGATCAAGTATTTGAGGAGCGACAACGGGGGTGAGTATAGAGATGGTGGGTTTCTCAAGTATTGTAAAGATGCGGGCATCACAAGGCACTTTACCGTTAAGAAGACTCCACAACAAAATGGGGTGGCGGAGAGGATGAACCGCACCATTATGGAAAGGGCAAGGTGCATGAGGTTTCATGCCGGGTTATCGAAATCATTTTGGGCAGCGGCTCTTGATCACGCCGTGTATTTGGTGAATCGGTCACTAAATTCGACTCTTGGTTTGAAGTGTCCGGAGGAAGTATGGTCGGGGAACGAGGTCGACTACTCTACTTTGAGGGTGTTCGGATGTCCGGGGTACGCTCACATTCCTAGTGACGAGAGGACTAAAAATGACCCGAGAACTGGCCGGTGTATTTTCCGAGGCTATGGAAAAAGGGGTAAAGGGGTTCAAGCTTTGAGATCCGTCTACGAGGAAGCTAATTGTTAGCCGGGATGTGAGGTTTGACGAGACGTCCATGTTGAAGGCCAAGGAGTTCCTGGAAGTTGCCGATGACGGTGGTGTTAGAACCGTCGAGATTCCTTTGGTATTTCCGAGATCATCAACCACCGATAGTGATAGTGCATCTACTAGTGGTTCAAGTGATTCTCAATCGGGTGATGACACGGTTGAGGTGGAGCCGAATGAGGATGATTTGGGAGAGGAGTCGGTTGAGGTGGAGGACACTCAAAGGGTGGAGCAAGTGCCATCCATAGCACGTGACAGAGAGCGTAGGGAGATCAAGCCACCATCTAGGCTTGGTTGGGAAGAGGTCAATTATGCTCTCATTTCTAGTGAGGGTGATCCAACGACATACAAAGATGTCATTAATTGTGATGTCAAGGCGAGTTGGATGGGTGCTATGTCGGAAGAGATGGAAGCTCTACGAAAGAACTATGTGTGGGAGTTGGTTCCTAAACCCAAGGGGCGACACATTGTTGGCTCTAAGTGGGTGTATAGTAAGAAAGAGGCAATTAACAAAATAGAAGAACCGAAGTACAAGGCAAGGCTAGTGGGTTTTCACAAAAGGAGGGGATTGGCTATGATGAGATCTTCTCCCCGGTGGTGAGGCATACTTCGATACGGGTGTTGTTGGCAATAGTTGCTCAATTCGATATGGAATTGGAGCAAATGGATGTGAAAACGGCTTTTCTTCACGGTGATTTGAAGGAGCTTATTTACATGGTGCAACCGGAGGGGTTCACGAACGTGGAAAAGGAAGATCATGTATGTCGGCTTAAGAAGTCAATTGTATGGGCTTAAACAGTCGCCGCGACAATGGTACCTACGGTTTGACACCTTCATGTTGCGGGTTGGTTACACGAGATGTGATCATGACCATTGTGCATATTTTCGAGTTCTTGATGATGGTTTGTTTGTTTTGTTAATGCTCTATGTGGATGGCATGCTCATTGCGTGTCGGGACATGTCACGGATAACTGAGATCAAGGTGGAATTGAGCCGGGAGTTTGACATGAAGGATCTTGGTGCGGCGCAAAAGATTATTGGTATGGAGATTAGACGAGATAGAAAAGTTGGCAAATTGTGGTTATCTTAGAAAAATTATATTTCGCATGTCATCGAGAAATTTGGCATATTGGATGCCAAGGCCAATTCTACACCGTTAGCTTCACATTTTGCTTTGTCTGCAAAGCAATGTCCCTCTACGGATGATGAGTTAGAGGAGATGGCTTCTACGCCGTATGCTTGTGTCGTGGGGTGCCTTGTGTATGCTATGGTTTGCAAAAGGCCGGATATCGCCCAAGCCGTAAGTGTGGTTTGTAAGTACATGTCGAATCCGAAAAAAGAGCATTGGAAAGCGATGAAATGAATTCTTCAGTATCTGAAGGGAACCAAGTCTATGGGCATTGTGTTTGAGCGGAAGAAAGGAGCCGAGTTTGGTGCGGGGTACGTGGATTCGGATTATGCGGCGGATCTTGATAAGCGGAGATCTACATCGGGGTATGTATTCACAATTGCTAATGGGCCGGTATCTTGGAGATCCATGTTACAAGCAACAAGTGCTTTGTCTACCACGGAGGCGGAGTATATGACACTTACGGAAGCATCAAAGGAGGCGGTTTGGTTAAAGAGTTTGGTGAGTCAATTGGGGATGAAGCAAGAGAGTGTTCGTCTTCATTGCAATAGTCAAAGTGCTATGCATTTGGCTAAGAATTAAATGTATCATGCCCGCACAAAGTATATTGATGTGTGGTATCATAGAGTTCGGAATTTGGTTAATTCCAGTAAGGTTTTGATTGAGAAGGGCACACGGATGAGAACGCAGCAGATTTCCTCACCAAACCTGTGACTACGGAGAAGTTTAGGCATTGCCTAAAGCTTCTAAATCTCACTTCTTGTTGAAGTTCGAGGAGAGGCTCCTCGGTTAGGTGGAGCCGCATTGAGCTTGGTAGATTTCGGGGTGATCTTCAAGCGGGTTCAATGGTTTTCATTCCGGGGTTTTGGTTGGATCACTCGGATCGCCAAGGTGGAGTTTGTGGAGTATTTTGGCTCTCCGGTGGCTTCCCGTTGGTTCACGGTTGTTTTGGGAGAAAAACATATTTTTCTCGATATTTACAAAATTGCAACTTTGAGGAAAAATTATAAATAGAAGCCTATTTTATGTTTTTGATGCAGTGCTGTTTTTCAGCTTTAGAGTGAACATTTTGTGAGTTTTCAAAGAGAAGTGAGTGAGAGCTTCTTGTTTAAAGATTAGTTCTTGTGCTTGGTTTGTGAGGGACTTTCTTAGAGCGATAAAAAGTGTGAATGTGTAACCTTGTGGTTCCTCCATTTATCAAAGAAAGAAGAAATCCTACCATTGTGGATGTAACCCTTGTTTGGGTGAACCACGTTATATTGTTGTCGTTTCTTTGCCTTGATTGCTTGTATGTTCTTGTTATCCTACTTATTGATTGTTGATTGGATTCGTTTTGAGTTTGCACGCTTAGTTTTCATTTGGAACAAGGTCTTGGGTGTTTTCCGCACACCAAGTGTTTGGTAAAATTCCGAAGTGAGTTGTATGGTCTTGGTTGCTTAACATAGGACTATATTAGCGCAACAGGGGAGGAGGTTGGTCGGAAATGCCGCTAGCGCGGACCTTTTAAAATAAAAGAATATTGAGTAATGAGTGTTTGAGAGACTTTTTAGAACAAAATAAAAAGACTTCGACTAAATGTGTATTTAAAAATATTTAAGGGATTTTTTTGGTAATTGATCCAAAAAAATATTGATGAAGTACTAAAATAAACTCCCCCTGTAAAATAATACATATAGCTATGAGAACCCACAAATTTACCCATGATAAATTTGGAAAGTTAAAAATAATACATATAGCTATGAGAACCCACAAATTGCATTTCTTAAGGGTGAGGTAAAATATTTTCCACAGCCTTTTAGATAATAAAATGGTGAAATATATTTTGAAAGCAAAGGGAGAAGAAAAATGAAATTGACCTCATCGGACATGAAGGGCGCCACGTGAGGTGCGTAAGCAGCCAAAATAGCAGAGGCGGTGGCTGGACCAACGCCTTTCAAAACGGTGAGCTGGGAAACAGCTTTGGATACATCATGAGGTATGCATTTGAAAGCCTTCTCTGAAGCGGATTTGACAAGAGCCTCGTCCAGTGAGGATACGAAATCCAAAAGACGCGGCCTCCATTTGCCACGAGTGAGCTTCCATTGCATGAGCTTGGAAAGCTCTGGAGTGGTGATGTGTGGATTAGGGTTTCGTTTGAGGATGAGAGGAGGAAGTTCGTTGCGGTAGAACTCGTCCAGAGGCACAAGATTAGGCTTCTTCACTGATTCTATGCGCTCTTCGTAACATGAGAGGGCTTCTTTCCATACGCTCATATCACAACATTTGAAATCCATCGATTTTGGGCAGCGTCGGGGTTGGGTTGGACTTTACCTGTTATTTTTATTTTTTTCTTCCTTTGACAACTCCCGCGAGCAACATTTCCCGCTTTTGGCTCACCCTACGAATTTCTTTTCCCTCCTTTATTTCCTAATTACTTCACATGTAGGTTACCTTTTTGCCTTCACCGCTTTTTCTTTTAGGTTCCGCCCATTTTTTTGGCACGTTTCATAGGGTTAATTTGGGTAGGAACTAAATTCATTTCAAATTTCACCCTCGATTCATCCCTCGCTCACTTGTCGTTGCAATTTTTCCTATTTTTTCAATTTCCACACTCAAACATCAGTAGGTGCATCATCATCATCATCATCACCAGAGTATGTAGCTGCAATATGCCCTAAGCCAGAAGAACCAGCTCTTCTGCTCTGTTCTCTCCGCCTCATCTCGTCAAAGAATGTCGCATCGGCGTGGCGTGGGGGTGCAGATGTGGAGGGGCAAGGCTGAGAGGCATCAGGACTGGGATCGGTGGGACTAGCAGGTTGGGAAGAACATCCAGCTCCTAAAGAAAATCCCTCGGTGGGTGGAGGTCTCGCTCTCGCCTCTGTACTCAGATGACTCTCTAAACGAGTGAGCGTGACATGATGTGCAGATGTACAACTATGAGAAATGAGGAGCCTATAGGGAAAAGCAATGCGAACATAGGTGTTACCGATGATGGTAACAAATGACACCACTCAGAGCATAATAGTGGGCAAATAGATGTCCCACCCCTGGGATACAGTGTACATGAAATCAACAATATCAAAACCAATATGGGTGTGATTGGTCCTTGAGTAGATCGATGATGGCACAAACCTATTAAGAATGCGGAAGGCATGGCGAAGCTGGCGGTGATACATAGTAGTGTCGGCCTGAGGGATCTCTCAGAAACAGTGGCGGAGAATCTCCTCATACGACGGACTATCGTCAGTAATTCAGGGAAATACAGCGTCAAGGACACGCAAAATCTGTAGCGTCTCGGCTATCAGATCAACTATGACGAGAATAGGAACGCCACGAATGGTAGACTAAATCTCCTCAGAAGTATGAATAGCACGATAGAAAAACTCTTTGACGATGTTATGATAGACCACACCATAAGCCTCAAACAGAGAATCCCAGCCCCTACCTAACATCCAACGAGGAATGGAAAAATGGTCGAACGCGGAGACCCTAAAAACTCTCTCTCTAACAACTTCACGGATATGAAGTCTGAGCAAACAATAGTGCGCGTACTCGACAGAGGTCGCCCACCTCACAACAGAGTAGGGAGGGCGATGAGTCTGAGCTCGCTGGATGCGAGGGGATGTAGGCAACTCATCAAGACGACCAGAAGGGGAACCTCGACGTTTAGGAGGCATATATATCGAGAGAAAAAAATAATCACGTAGTGTGTGTGGAAAGATGGGTGTAACGGATGCCGAAACACATACAACTATGAACCTATCTCCATACACAAATTCAACATAACCACCACGAACACCAAACACAATAGCAACACAAACAATCAGATAAAAAAATATTCAACTAATATGACCCAACAAAGTGACACAAGTATGGGTATCCCCAAAAAATCCAAAGAAACATATATATAAAAAAAATTAATACAAATTTCTTGGATAAAATTTGGAATACACATAGGCACAAAAAGATGGCTCATAATCAATACTGGAAGCCCCAAAACATGAAAATTTTTAGGTTAAAACAACATAAACAACCTACACTGATTTGATTTAAAAACATACCAACTACAATGTAGGAGTGCTATGTGTTTTAATCCCAAAATTTAAAACAACCCTGGATCAAATGTGATTTTTGATCCCAAACCAGAAATGAGAACGAATAATACATGTATTTTGTAGCAACATAGTGTAAAAATTGTGTATATTCACTTCACTCAAAACTTGGAATCATAACTCAACATAAACCCAACTAACAAAAATCAACCACGGCAAAATAATTAAAAAAATACCTCGAATCAGTGAAATTCGATCTCAGTGAAGAAATGGGGACGATAAAAATGACAATGGCAGCAAACACCAAATATTCAAGCCAAGAAGGTGATCCTCGAACTCAGAAGCTCGTTCAAGCTACAAACCCAGCCAAAGATGGCGAAAAATGGTGGGAACACGAACCAAGGGATAACTTTTTTGAAGTCAGTGTTCAAAAATAGAGTAAATCGAAGCTTTGATTCAGAACAATGGAGGGTTTTTGTTGAATCGCTCAATGGTCGCTTAAACAAAGAGAGAAAATAGGAAATAAGATAAATAAAGACATCGGAAGAGCGGTATAAGAAACAACCCTAATGTCATTCAAACGGTAAACAGCGTCGCTTGAACGTCAACTTCTCGCGACATGAAGAAATTCTCAAAAAAATCTCCAAGGTTTTGTCTAGTGAATTTTTTTTCTTAAAAAGCTTAGTGGAAAGGCCAAACAATACTAAAACAGACTCAAAACAGGGGGGAAGAAAAAAAAAACGATGTGAGTTACGTGCTAACATAGTTTCGATGTGCCGAAACATGGTTATGGAATATATAGGCGTGAACTACAACAAATGAGTCACAATTTTAACACGTCAGAACGTTCAAGAAGCGCTAATTGATAGCGAAATATCATCAAACTTTATTTTAGCCACGTGTGACAATTAAAGAGGTGAGTTTAATGAACTAAACAAAAATCATACACACAAATCCGCACTTTTGACGATTATACAAACAATAGCGTCATGACACGATTTTTCAACGTTAGGATTTGTGTTGTAAACCCGTTTAATTTTTTTTCCAACCAAACTCCCTCATATGAATATATACTTTTTCAAGTTCTTTTGAAGTTTTTATCTTTCTCAACTTAGAGAAAATACTATTGGCCCTATTTTTGGCATTTGAATATTTTTATTGCCTTGATTTTCTTTTGGTCTCTTTTAAATGGTGGCTTTCACAACGAGTCAGTTTTACACTCTTGCAGCTTTTTCTCGTGAACACTCATCATATTTTAATTCCAAATCTCATGGAAAACGGTTCTTACATGAACACCTCTTCCTTAAGTTTACTTATGTATAGATAACAAAATTGAGATAAGAACGTCTCACCAAACTCAAATATGTAAGAGAAGTCAAACATTCATATAAACCCGTGCATGTGTGCAAGGATGGCATATATACAAAGTTGAATCAAAATGCATATCAACTTCAAAATAACCCCATAATACAATGGTTAAGATCATTAAACGCATCAATAATTATGACCAAATGTCCTAGCCACATAGATAATGAAATGATGGGGGTCCAAGCACACCAATACGCCACATCAAACATGTAAACTTATGACACAAAAAACGAAAATCTTTTTATGTTTTTAAAAAAAATTGACCCAAAAATAAAATCTTTTTGTATTTTTTTCAAAAATATCTTAAACCAAAAATCTTTTTGTGTTTTTCAATAAGACCCAACTAAATGAAAAAAATACAACTAGATACCCATCATAACCCTGGGCAAGATGTATCACAAAAACACGCTAGAGTATGACAAATCGACGAACATGCTCAACTGAAAGATGAAACTTGGGGAGAACCACGGGCAATGACACACGTATCACCAAGCCTAATACCTAACGCCTCTAAATTCGATTTCCTAACCCCAGTAGGTGTGAAACGACGAGTGGGGGTTTTGGAAACCGGAACGGCTAAGAGCGTTTTTAATATCGTAGCAAAGCCATTTAAGATTACCTCTCGTACCGCAATGAGTGAAAGTGTAGACACGACGGGGAGTGTTTGCTATTGGATGATTATTTATAACGTTCCTATGTGGCTCTCTCCTAACGACCCTGGGTGGTTTTATTGCTTGCATGGTTTTGACTTTGGGAACGTGTGCAACATGTTTATCGAAGCCAATACCACACCTATTATCTTTGATTTGAACGGTTCCTAAGATTTTATCTAACTTTTCGGACTTAGCTTCCAAATAAAATTTAACCTTACTCTAATATCTCAATTTCTCCTCAAACTCACCAATCCTTGACTCAAGTAAATGCCTAGAATCCTCAAACTCAAGTAATTCTTTTTTCATATCCTCCATCAACCCTCAAAGACTATCTCTCTCACCCTCGACATATTCAAGTTTTTCTTGAATTTTCTTCTCACGCGCCCTGAGATCCTCAATTAATGCATTTGAATTATTATTTTCTATGGCACGTTCTTTCAACTTAGCATTTAACTTCAAGTTTGCCTTCTTTACTTTCAAAGTTTCTTCGTATAACTCATTAACGGCAGTTTGCAAGTCTCTGTTCTCCTCACTCACCTCACCCTCACTCTATAGGGCATCACAACCTGTGGTTGCGAAAGAATCATGTAAACTTATGTTGTCATCACTCACATGATTAGCCACGAGGGTGGGAAGGTTTCGCTTACTAGCATAATTTTTTTTCTTCCTCCGGGTCACTTTCATTAAGGGTAGAAACACGATTTGTCGGTTTATTAAATGTCTCCCTAAGTTTAGTAGGGCACTCATTTATCCTATGGCCAAACCCCTCGCAGCAAAGACACTTCTCACAATCATCCCTTTTAATAAAAAATTTAAGAGTAGACTTCATGCTTGATTTCCATGTGACACCCCGCTTATTAAAATAAGATGTGGCTAGCCCAATATTCCAATAAATACAGGAATCATAGATGGTTTATTCTTAGCATTACTGTCGTGAAAATAATAGTACGAGATGACCACCAACTATTTTAGAAAGCGAATGTCAATTTAATTTGTAAGTTTAATAAAAATAATTTAGATGATCCAAATTTTTTTTAACAAAAAGAAGGTGGATTCCGAAAGAGATACATGTAACAGATTATCAACCAAACAATAAAGTAATAATCGAATAAATTGTCGGTTAACAAACTAATACAAACAGGTTACACCGAGTATTATAGTTAAATACAAACAATATATACAATTACAAAACTCAAGCAACACGCCCGATTGTACCGACTGATCATAACTATATTATACAAAAGAGTGAAGCGTCTATCACAAAAGCCCTATAACATCCACAAAATGCTATAGCCCCTGGAAACTAGGAAGGAAGGATCAACACGGGCGTCCTTGCGGCGGAGCACCTGGGCGTAAAAGAGAACCACACAAGACAGAGAAATATAGTCGGGTCGGGGCCCGATTTGATATGATAAACATGTGAATAAAATGCATAATAGTCATGAATGCTAAACCTCATAAGTAGTTCCAATCCGTTCTCACGAATAAGAATTATCCTTACCTCTCATCTAAGTGTACATCCTAGCGCAATATCATTTATAATGTTAATTATTCATTTATACAAGAGATATAACTAAATTCCAATTCAATAAACTAACATTACAGTTTTGCACAATATGGTTTCCCCAGTCTATTCCTCATTAGGAAACTTATTCCAAACAGTTGATTTATGAAATGCTTTAGCCGTTTATAACATGACACATTTATAAGAATAGTTACAATCACAATATAACGATTCTAAGGCCATCCTTCTGGGAGTCACCCCACTGGATGCGCCCCTAAATAGCTATCATCTTCCAGGGCCTAGAACCAAGACTACCTGGGCACCCTAATTCGCGTCGCGTGGGAAGCGGCCATATACCTTCGACGGTGAGTCATAACCATACCCAAAATTACCTCACTTCGAATAAAATAACAACACAATGTAACCACCGGTCCTATGGTCGAGGACTATATTCACCCTGCATGTACTAGCCAGGGAACTTCACCTCATTCGCGTAACTTCCCTTATGATAGCATTTAGAGAGGTATATTTATGCAAGTCAAAATTCACAAGATATGCCAATTAAACAAGTGCATTTTATTATTCCTGAAATCATATGTTTTTAACAAGATAAACCACAACGTTTAATTGTCCCCATAATAGTCTCCGAGAGTTCTCAACAACACTAAAGGCTACCAAGTGTGATTTCTCTCATACTAGTCTCTGAAAGTCCCAAAACAATATCACTTAGTTCTCCCTAAATCATAAGCTAGCTTACTATAGGAAAAAGGTACTAACTTCTATTTAAATAGCTCCGAAATAATCCCAATTATCTCCTTACTAATCTAGGGTTTTGATCCCCTTAATATAAGACTCTAGTACCCTATATTACTTCATAAGAGAAGGTTCCTAGGCATTAAACCTAAAAGAAAAGGGCTAAAAACTAAGCTAGAAAAATATCCTAAAACAGCAGGATTTCCGAATCGATTCGCCCTAAAAGAGAATCGATTCGACTGAGAACACCAACTTTCTATCTCATGCCGAATAGATTCGACCTGAACCCGAATCAATTCGGATCCCCAGACCTGTAGCCACCCTTTTTAGCGAATCGATTCGCTAGGGAGGGCGAATCGATTCGCCATGGAAAATTTGCCCAGTTGGAGGCTACTGGTTGTATGACCCCTAATTTACCCAAATCCAATTTCTCTACCATCTTTCCAACACCAACAATCAATAATCCCTCCAAATCAATCCCACACAACCACTAACTAATAAAACCAACACAATTCATATCTAAATCAATGTTTTAGGGTTTAAACACCAAAAATCATCAAAACGCATAAATGGTAATTCTCAAGAGTACAACTAAAATGCAAATTATCCACACTAAATCATACATTTGCAAGTTAGAAACTTGCCTTAGGATTGTAGTCTCGGATTATCTTTCGATAGCAACAAATTCAAGCCCAAATCTTCAATTCTTTCGTTCTCTCCTCTTTCTCCCAAGCTCTCTCTTCTCTCTAACTCTCTCTAGGCTTTTAAACATAAATGAGCTCAAATGCTCTCACAAGACTAAAATACCCAAATTACATTAAGTCTAACTTTAAATGCTACTACATAATTAAAATAACTCGTAATAACATAATTAAGTCATAACCGATCAAAAGTACCCGAAATCTAAAAATACAACTTGGTACTTATTTTGACTATTTCGACTATTTCCGGACTAATCGCGCCCTCTAAATTGGCATCCAGGATAGCATAAATTATATCATGATTCAATGTCATTTTAAATCAAAACCGCCGCTTAAAGCACAACGACGCAATAAAACATAATATGATGTTATTCACATTCACTTATCATTAAATATGTAAAAGTCAGTAAATATTATCTCTTAAACCACTTGAAGTAATATTTACTCCGACTTCCTTTATTTTATATAATTAACCCACATGGCAAAATTATTATAAAAACAATTACTCATAAATAAGGGGTATTACATATTCCCCCCTTACAAGGGCATTTTGCCCTCAAAATTCAGGCATACCTTGTAAAAAGAGGTGTGGATACTTCTCTCGAATATCGTCCTCACGCCCCCACGTCGATTCCTCGGCACTGTGACGTCCCCATTGAACACGAACTAAGGGCACCACCTTCGACCTTAGTCTACGCTCTCTGTGATCTAAGATTGCAACTGGTTGTTCATCGTATGAAATATCGAGTTGCAATTCGATATCATCCAAAGGAATGCGCCAGTGAGCTTCGTCACACCTTTTGTACTTTTTCAAGGATGAAACATAAAACACGTCGTGAATCTATTGTAGGCATTTCGACAAAGCGAGTTGATATGCTACGGTGCCTACCTTTGCAATAACGGGAAAAGGGCCTATGTAGCGAGGCGCAAGCTTGCCTTTCTTCCCAAATCGCATTAGACCCTTCATTGGTGACACCCTTACCAAAACTTGGTCCCCTAGATGCAATTTTACATGCCTTCTATTCGCATCGGCATAACTCTTTTAACGGTCTTGGGCGATCCGAATACGACTTTGAATAAGCTCAATCTTTGAAGAGGTGGCTTGAATCATTTAGGTCCAAGGAGATTATTATCTCCTACTTTCAACCAATAAATAGGTGATCTACACGGCTGGCCATATAATTCTTCATAAGGTGCCATTCCTACTGTGAATTGGTACGAATTATTATAAGCAAATTCGACAAAGGGAAGGTGTTGCTCCCATCCTCCTTTAAAGTCAAGTACGTACATTCTAAGCATGTCCTCCAACATCTGGTTTACTCTCTCCGTCTGTCCATCTGTTTGCGGGTGGTAGGAGGTACTTAACTTCAATTCGGTCCCCATTGCTTCTTGGAAACTTTGCCAAAAATAGGAGACAAAAATCTTGTCTCGATCGGAGACTATATTTATAGGCACCCCATGAAGTCTCATAATCTTCGCAATAAAGAGCCGGGCATAATGAGCCGTATTGTAATCCGTACGTACCGGTAAGAAATTTGTCGACTTGGTGAGACGATCGACAATAACCCAATGGAATCATGGCCACTTTGCGACATTAAAAATCCCGTGATGAAATCCATCGAGATACTTTTCCATTTCCATACCGGTATTTCTAACGGTTGTAGCAATCTCGATGGTCGCTGGTGGCCTATCTTCACCAATTGACAAGTAGTACATTGGGAAAAAAATTCAGAAATGTCCTTTTTCATACCCGCCCACTAATACTAACGGCGCATGTCTTGGTAAATTTTGTCTCCGCTTTGATGTACTGCAAATCTGGACCCATGACATTCAGTCATGACGACACTTCTTAAATCTCCCTCATCTGGGACAATAAGTCTTACGTGGAAACGTAACCCACCCTCAGAACTAATAGAGTAGGACTCCGCTCCATCGGTCAATAACTGGCGTATACTGACTTGGCAATCTTTGTCCTTTCCTTGCGCTTCCACGACTCTCGCCACAATCGCAGGCGTAACGGTCAACACTGATATAAATGCCATTGTTATAGCATCCTCCTGGCTAAGTTCTTTCCATTTAGCCTTTCATACCTTCGCTAGTTCCCCAGCGGGTTTTCGACTCAGCGCATCCGCTATAAAGTTTGCCTTGCCCGGGTGATAATGAATATAAACTAGATAGTCCTTCATAAACTCCAACCATCGATGTTGTCACATATTCAGATCCTTCTGCGAGAGTAAATATTGCAATGATTTGTGGTCTGTGAAAAGACCGAACTTCTCCTCCAGGAGGTAATGTCTCCATATCTTCAAGGCGAACACTACCGCAGCAAGCTCCAAACCATGCACGGGATAATTCTTCTCATAGGGCTTTAGCTTGCGGGATGCATAAGAAACGTCCCGATGCTCTTGTTGTAACACACCTCCCAATCCTTACAGAGACGCGCCAGTAAAGACTAAGTAGTTCACCCTCGGTATTGGCAACGCGAGTACTGGAGCAGAAGTCAATTTATCCTTTAACTCATTAAAAGTTAGCAGACAGGAGTCATCCCATAAAAATTTCACTCCCTTTCGGGTTAAGTTTATCAAAGGGCTAGCAATCTTGTAAAAACCCTTAATGAAACGGCGGTAATAACCCGCCAAATCCAGAAAACTACGAATCTCTGTGGGTGTCGTGGGCTGACCCCATTCCCTCACCGCGATAACTTTACTCGAGTCTATCTAAATTCCCTCAGTTGTCACAATGTGACCCCAAAACTGCACTTCCTGTAACCAGAAACCATAATTCTCGAACTTGGCATACAATTGATGATCCCGTAGTGTTTGTAGGACCAATGGTAAATATTTAGCATGATCGGCTTTAGTCTGAGAACATACTAGAATGTCATCAATAAACACTATGATAAACTGGTCTAGGAAGTCCCGAAACACTCGGTTTATAAGGTCCATAAATACTGTAGGAGCATTGGTTAGCCCAAAAGGCATGACCAAAAACTCATAGAACCCATATATAGTCAAGAATGCCGTCTTCGGCACGTCCTGCTCTCGAATCCGCAGCTGATGATACCTAGTCCTCAAATCTATCTTAAAGAAGTACGATTCTCCCATTAGTTGATCAAATAAATCGTCGATCCGAGGTAATGGGTATTTATTCCAGATGGTGACCTTATTCAATTCCCAGTAATCAACGCATAATCGGAGGGAACCATCTCTCTTCTTCACAATCAACACAGGAGCACCCCATGGTGACGTGCTACGCCAAATAAACCTTTGCTCTAACAATTGTTGAATTTGATCCCTTAACTCCCTCATTTCCACAGGAGCCATACTGTATAGAGCTTTAGCAATCGGCCGAGTTCCCGGTGCTAAATTAATTACAAACTCAATTTCACGACATGGGGGTAAACCCAAAATCTCCCAAAAAACATCCTTAAATTCTTTAATAATAGGAATCGAATCTAAGGAAATGACTATATCACGTGAAGTCTCCTCTGCAATACAATATAAGTACGTGCTCGAACCTCCCTCCGAAAGAGGCATAGCCACTAAAAACATTTCTTGCCCCGGAATGGCAAAGACTATACTCCTCCCATAATAATTCACCATAGTGCGGTATTTCACTAACTAATCCATACCCAAAATAACATCATTCCTGGCCATATCCAAGACGAATAAATCAGCCTCAAAACGTAAATTACCAAGGTCCATTCCTACCCTTTTACAAATAAATAATACAAGCGAACCATCACCCATGGAAGATTCGACACTAGTAAAGGTACTCTCCGCAGACTTAATCAACCCCGTCGATTGAGCAAAATGTCTAGCGATAAACGACTGTGTCGCGCCCATATCAAATAACACATAACCCACATACCCGTGAATGGGAAACTTACCCCCAATAGCTGGCGGTGCGAGCGGAGCTGGAGGAAGTAAAGCATTCAGAATATGATAAACACGCCCGTACTGAAGTTGCCCCTATTATAGAGGGGCGACTGTAGGCGTTGGAGGCTATAAATGCTCCTGCTGATGCTAATGACCCCTAGGCAACTGTCCCCTGATCAACTGTGGACAAGCTTTCTTAAAGTGCCCCTGTTCACCACATTGAAAGCAGCGGCCCACCATATTCTCTGGATAACGACCCCGGTTATTATTTCGAAACTGCCATATGCCTTGGCCTTGATGGCCTCGACCCCTATTATTACCTCGACGTGCTAGGCCTTACTGGCCCACCTTCTGTTGCTGCGGGGCACCCTGACCGTGCCTAAAGCCACTTTCGCTAAAATTAAAAACCCCAAAACGTTATCTCTTGGACGAATCCTCCTGCTGGGTGTCCCTCTCTTTTTGTTTACAACCCGACTGTTGTGATGGGGGTAGTGCTCCAACAGCACCATTACCTCCTTGTTTACTGGCTTGAACCGGATTCGTACTCTTCTTATTTCCTTTCACATGGAGATGATGATCTTGGTAGTGGAGCAAGGCTGCATTCATCACGTCCCCAAACGTTTGCAAAGCTGGATTTCCCAACAATTGCTACCTTATTCTCCAATTCAAACCCTCGATAAATTTTGATATCCTCCTTTCCTTTGGAATTACTTCATCCAGCACAAAGTTCGCTAGACGAGTAAATTCCTCTTCATATTCCGCAACTGTCCGTTCCCTTTGTACTACATCTTGGAGTTTCCTCCTCATCTCCTTCTGGACTGCTGGAGGAAAATACTTCCGATCAAACAAAACCCAGAAGTCCGATATAGACATGGTATCCCTCTGCTCTGGTGTGGTCACCGACTCCACCAATGTAAAGCTTCTCCTACTAGTTTAAAAGTGGCGAGAATCCGCTTTTGTTCCCCGCTAGACTCCACCATTCGGAGATGACGTTGCATATATTTCTTCCACTGGTTTGCAACAATCACGTCGGCACCACCCTGAAATTTTGGAGGGTGACCTTCTAAGAAAGATTCTCTAACTCTCTCCCATGGGGAGGGTCCCACATGGGCTTGCACCTCCGGTGCTACCGGTTGTTGGGCTTGGGGAAACTGTTGGGCCATGGCAGTCATTGCAGCGTTGACTGCCTGGGCAACAATATTATCCACCTCCGCTATATTAATCGTTACTTACGGTGGTGGGGGTTCTACATTATCTTCTACAACTCGATTTCTCTTTATTGGGCGACCTCTTCTGGGCGGCATCTGAGACGAAGAAACAACCGAATCAGAATATAATTTAAAATAATTTATCTTTGCAAAATATCCCAAACATACACAAACAAAACAGTTCTAACAATAGGGCTCTAAATCAAAGAACGCTATGGTAGAACGTGACAAGTCTGCATAGATCCTAAGGACTCTAGAACCTGATGCTCTGATATCATTTGTGACTCCCCACTTATTAAAGTAAGACGTGGCCAGCCCGATACTCCAATAAATACAGGAATCATAGATGGTCCATTCTTAGCATTACTGTCGTGAAAATTATAGTACGAGATAACCACCAACTATTTTAGAAAACGGATGCCAATTTAATTTGTAAGTTTAATAAAAATCATTTAGATAATCCATTTTTTTTTTTACAAAAAGAAGGTGGATTTCGAAAGAGATACATGTAACAGATTATCAACCAAACAATAAAGTAATAACCGAATAAGCTGTCGGTTAACAGACTAATACAATGAGGTTACACCGAGTATTATTGTTAAACACAAGCAATATATACAATAACAAAACTTAGGCAACACGCCCGATTGTACTGACTGATCATAACTAGATTGTACAAAAGAGTTATGCATCTATCACAAAAGTCCTATAACATCCGCAAAATGCTATATCCCCTGGACACTAGGAAGGAAGGATTAACACGGGCGTCCTTGCGGTGGAGCACCTGGGCGTAAAAGAGAACCACACAAGACAGATAAATATAGACGGGTCAGTGCTCGGTTTGATATGATAAATATGTGAATAAAATGCATAATAGTCGTGAATGCTAAACCTCATAAGCAGTTCCAATCCGCTCTCACAAATAAGAATTATCCTCACCTCTCGTCTACGTGCACATCCTAGCGCAATATCATTGATAATGTTAACTATTCATTTACACAAGAGATATAGCTAAATTCCAATTCAATAAACTAACATTACAGTTTTGCACAATATGGTTTCCCAAGTTTATTTCGCATTAGGAAACTCATTCCAAACAGTTGATTTATAAAATGCTTTAGCCATTTATAGCATGCCACATTTATAAGAATAGTTACAATCACAATATAATGATTCTAAGACCATCTTTTCGTGAGTCACCCCACTGGATGTGCCCCTAAATAACTATCATCTTTCAGGGCCTATAACCAAGACTACATGGGCACCCTAATTCGCTTCTCGTGGGAAGCGGCCATATACCTTCGACAATGAGTCATAACCATACCCAGAATTACCTCACTTCGAATAAAACAACAACACAATGTAACCACCGGTACTGTGGCCAAGGACTATATTCACCCTTCACGTACTAGCCAGAGGACTTCACCTCATTCGCGTAACTTCCCTTATGATAGCATTTAGAGAGGTATGTATATGCAAGTCAAAATTCACAAGATATGCCAATTAAACAAGTGAATTTTATTATTCCCGAAACCATATGTTTTTAGCGAGATAAACCTCAACGTTTAATTATCCCCATAATAGTCTCCGAGAGTTCTCAACAACACTAAAGGCTACCAAGTGTGATTTCGCTCATACTAGTCTCTGAAAGTCCCAAAACAATACCACTTAGTTCTCCCTAAATCCTAAGCTATAGGAAAAGGGTACTAAGTTCTATTTAAATAGCTCCGAAATAATCCCAATTATCTCCTTACTAATCTAGGGTATTGATCCCCCTAATATAAGACTCTCGCACCCTATATTACTTCATAAGAGAAGGTTCATAGGGCTCAAACCTAAAAGAAAAAGGCTAAAAGCTAGGCTAGAAAAATATCCTAAAATAGCAGGATTTCTTAATCGATTCGCCCTGGGGCCGGAACGATTCGCCCCTGATAGCGAATTGATTCGCCCTAAAAGCGAATCGATTCGACTTAGAACACCAACTTTCTGTCTCATGCCGAATAGGTTCGGCCTTAATCCGAATCGATTCGTCTCCCCAGACCTGTAGCCACCCATTTTAGCGAATCGATTCGCTAGGGAGGGCGAATCGATTCACCCTGGCAGATTTGCCCAGTTCGGGGCTACGGGTTATATGAACCCTAATTTACCCAAATCCCATTTCTCTACCATCTTTCCAGCACCAACAATAAATAATCGATCCAAATCAATCCCACACAACCACTAACTAGTAAAACCACATCAATTCATATCTAAATTAATGTTTTAGGGTTTAAACACCAAAAATCATAAAAACCCATAAATGGTAATTCTCAAGAGTGCAACTAAAATGAAAATTATCCACACTAAATGACACATTTGCAAGTTAGAAACTTGCCTTAGTATTGTAGTCTCGGATTATCTTCCGATAGCAACAAATTCAAGCCCAAATCTTCAATTATCTCTTTCTCTCCTCTTTCTCCCAAGCTCTCTCTTCTCTCTAACTCTCTCTATGCTTTTAAACATAAATGAGATCAAATGCTCTGGCAAGACTAAAATACCCAAATTACATTAAGTCTAAATTTAAATGCTACTATATAATTAAAATGACTCGTAACAACATAATTAAGTCATAACCGATCAAAAGTACCCGGAATCCAAAAATACAACTTGGTACTTATTTTGACTATTTCGACTATTTCCGAACTAATCGCACCCTCTAAATTGGCATTTGGGATAACATAAATTATTTCATTTAACGTCATTTTAAATCATAACCCTTGCTTAAATCACAACGACGCTGTAAAACATAATATGATGTTATTCACATTCACTTAGGAGTAAATATGTAAAACTCCAAAAATATTATCTCTTAAATCACTTAAAGTAATATTTACTCCGACTTCCTTTATTTTATATAATTAACCCACATGGCAAAATTATTATAAAAACAATTACTCATAAATAAGGGTTTTACATTCCAATTAGAGGTTTCAAACACGTGAGTTCTAAAATCATCAAAATTATCGAAAGGCATACCTAAAGTCACGAGATCACAAACATAATAAAATAGTGAAACAAGCTTTGATACCAATTTGAGAAGGCCCCTTAGTGTGTGTTGTAGGTAAAAGCAACTTTTTCAATTTTTAGTTAAATCTAATTTATCTTTTTATACCCTAAATATGCATCTAAGTGATTTAATCCATTAAACAATTAAAGCATGCAGTAAAAGAAACAATTTCAGGAAAAATCCCTTTTGGGTAAAACCTTTTTATTTCACTATGAATAGTAAACTGTAACTTACAATATAGAAAATACTGCAATGAATCTACTACAACAAATCCACATAGACACGCAATCTAACTCAACAAGGGACTACCGCAAGAAACCTCAAGAACTGTAACTCTCATCTTCAGCAAGGCATACCCACGTGCATCCCCAGTGACCTCGATCAACAATTGAGTAATCAAAGAAGAACTATCTTCCGATAAACGTGTTCAATATCACAAACTTTATAATTGCGTAATTTGATCTTGAATAAACTCCGAATGAAGAACTATATGGGAATTTTTGAAACTGTTCTTGTGAAAAACATCTAAACAGTATGATCTATTTATTTCTGAGCAAACAAGAGTCCAAGAAAATCGAAACACAAAAACCTAGGCGGTAGATCGTTCACTGTCATTTGGGCGATAAATAAAAAACGCAATTTTTGTTTTAAAATAATTCCTCGAATTTTCATAAAAATATTAACTCGAAATTATATAAAAACATTTTCGTAAATATTGAATTTAATTCCCAATATTTAAAAACCTTTAACCCATCCATCATTTAATCAAAATTTTAAATCACATCAATTCTCTTAAGCATTCATAACTGGGTGATCTATAACAAACTGAGTCTGAAGAATGCTACTTGACTTGATTTCTTCTTCAAAGATTTTAATTGCAAGTTCTTAAATCTTAAACTGTCGCTGGCTTCAATTAATCTCAAATTAAAACTAGCCTAGACTCAAATTATTTTGTTTGGAATTAATCCAATTACAAACAAATTGACTCAATTAGAAATTTGTTCCTACACTAATTGAAATTAAAATTTTGTGTTTGATAAAACCTTAGCATAACATCTTTCTCATTGTTATTTTAATGGAAGCCAAATGGGTTTTTATAATCTTTTAAAAAAACTAGTCGTTGGAAGGTAGTTGGGTGAATTCATGGGCATTAAGAATTTGAATTTAAAAAAAAAAGAGTTGTTGAAAAATTTCACTAAAATACCATTGGAATCGAATCTATGTTGAAGTCGAATTTATGTGTAGGGAAAACACTTTGAAAAATTGTTATTTTGATTTTTGTTCCAAGTAAAAAAAATCCTTTTTTGTCCTGAAATACCTATTTATAGAGTCGACTCTATCTCTCATAGAGTTGATTCAAACTCTTATCGAGTTAACTTTGAATTGGGAAAAGTGGGTTAGAGTGATCTTAAGTTTTATGGTATGGTTAAGGGAGGTTTTGGAGGCTGGTAATTTATTTTGTGAGATTTTTTACTTCTTTTCAAACTCACCTAAACCTTTTATTCTCAGGAAGAACATTTATTGATTATTTTGATAATTTGACTTTGAGTGTTGGTTCTTGAAATTAGGCTTTAGATTTCTTTGGTTCGATCGTGGTCTTGTTTTTTAGTTTACTTTCTTATTTGGATCAATTAAATCTTTTATTGTTATTGCATGGATTGGGAAGGTTGCTTGTTCTTGATACTCATATATTTTGTTTGCTTTCTTTATGAGCTCATGTTTATGGCATCGATTTGGTTTAAAAATGTATGAATTAATATAGGATGAGCTTGCTTTAATGATTCATTCTTTAGTGACTTGTATGAAAATGGCTTGGATTTTCATGGCTTGGTGTTGGATAACAATTCTTCATTAGCTTGGATTCGTGGATTGTATATTCATTTTCAATGCTTATGATATTGATGTCTTGGTTATATGAATGATATGATACGTGTGATGTATCTCATTATTTATTGAGTAATTATTTAAATCTCAAATGCATTAGAAATAAGATAGTGAAGTAGGATCTTATATCAATTGCATTGTTATCATGCAAAGTCCTTTGTTTTATAAATATTTTAGCTTTCACACATTGATATTAAACTTAACTTATATCATACCCTATCAGATTAAAAATCTACCAACCGAGTTTACTGGTGTAATTTAAACTTATAAGAGTATCAAGTCAGCACCGTAATTCAAAATATTTACTAGACGCATATTCCTCTGAAACATGATATCAGATTTATTCACAGAATAATTGCCTAACTTATAAGGCTTATTGAACCTCTAAATTAAATTGCACCCATCGTCAAATCAAAGAAATAATTATCTAAATACTCTGATCCTTATATCCCTATGGCTTAGGAATCTATGCACCCTTTGTAGACTTTGAGATTGTGCAAGTTTAATATAGTCAGCACCCAGACTTCAATCTCCCCCTAGCCCCACTACAAGAAAAAAGTATTATAAATGACAAAATTAATAAGGACAGTAGAAAAAAAGGTTTTAGAAACAACAAACATTTCAGTCTTTTAAAATTTATTAAAAAGGACAACTTATTATTTTCATGTCCCTTGTATGATAATACAAAGGACAACACAACTTTGTTGTCCTTAACAAGTTTTAGTTTCCCCATTTTATTTTTACAGTTTCCCTCTTTTTGGTTTATATGACATTTTTTAATTTTTAGAAACCCACTATCGCTAATACCCTAACATCATTTCACTCTTTCATTTCAACCTTCACAATTTCGTCTCATGGCCTGACTCTGGTAGTCGTTGGCTCTCGCGTTTTTATGACTCCCACTTTGATCATCACTCATTTCTGGTAAGCCTCCTCTCTTTCTCTCTCTCATTCACTCACTCTCTCCCAGACACACACAGTTGCCAATAAGGATAGGTAGGTTTTAAGTTCACTATTGAACTAATTTGGTAAGGACTTTTGTTAGGTTATAATTAGCACCGATTTTAGTTGGACCAACTATTTTTTTTCTCAAACACTATACTCACCTAATCGATCTTAGTTTTGACAATGAAAATCCCAATCCTAAAAATTAAGGCAGAATATTATTTCTTAAGTGACACATTTACTTTTAAAAAAATGTTATTATTTTAAAAATACTCCTCGGAGAAGAGACACCCCAAAATATGGGTTTTCTAAAGTAATGAATTTTATTAATCTATAATGGGAGACTTATATAGACTTCAATCCTCAAATCGAAGCTAAAATATCAAATTATAGAGGATTTTTTTTGTGATTATATATATATATATATATATATATATATATATATATATAGAGAGAGAGAGAGAGAGAGAGAGAGAGAGAGAGAGAGAGAGAGAGAGAGTTGTGGGTGAAATGGATTTTTTTAGTAGACTCTAAATTGATATGAGAAATCAAGGGGAGCATTGGCAGAAGGTAATGAAATAAGAGTATGTTTTTTTAATTTTTGAACATTGTGGTTCTAATATGGGTGGTGATGAGTCAACCCATATTTTGCCCGTGAGTATTTACATTGGGCCCATATATGAACCACAATTTACAAAGGTCCCCCTAATAGATTAATATATGGGTGATTTAGAGTCTATGGTCTAGTGTTGTGAGTGCTAGTTGTAATGATCTCAACCCAAAATTTTCCTCGAACCGCTCGATTCAATAATTTAGAGTTTTAACTGCTTAAGTGTATATAACTCAACACCATTGTTAATAAATTGTTTTCAAGTATATCCAAAGGTTTGTAAGGTTCATTACTAATAAATATTTTGTACTAAAATGATTTGTTATATATATTTTCACTTTTTATTTAATTTGTTCAGTAGTTGATTAGTTTGTTAGTGTATTAGTGAATGGTAATTGGTCGTAAGAATTTTTTTACCTTCCTTTATCTTTTCGTTTTTGTTTTACCTATGTATACATTCGTATTTTATATTCTTCACAGTCCATAAATAAATAGGCTTACTCTTTCTTCACTTGAATCATCAAAATTCCAATCAGAAATCAAATGCACATTGATGTTTTGTTCGAAAAAATTCGAGAATCCAGATTTGATTATCTTGTCGTAAGAAAACAAAGAATCAGGGAAGAATAATATCTTGATAGTGTCCCTTAACATTGTGTGCTTAGGCAATGGTGGTCCAAAAAAAAACAAAAGTCCATTTTTTTATATTTTTCAAATTTTTAACGATTATTAATTATGTACAAATTTAGCACCGATTATAACCTTGCCGTGAAAACCCGATTTATCCAATTTTATCTTTCTAACCTAAAACATGCATCTAGGTGATTAGCAAATAAAAAAAAAGAAATCAAACACAACACGCTGATGTACGAGGAAAACCACAAAGAAAAAAACTTTGGATGACACAACCAAACAAATCACTATGATACGATTTTACAAACTATAAACAATAGACTTACTCAATGACTAGATCCCCACAAGCCTTTGCACTTTTCTATCTTCAACCGCCCATCCACAGTGCAACACATGAGTCTACGTACTTCTCGGTATTAACCGATGAGGCTTAAACAATCATTTACGGAGAGGAGCACGGAATCCAGTGCGACTTCACCGACACCACAAACACAGAGTCCACCATATGAAAATAGCGAGTACAAAATCCAACGCACGAAACAAGTTCTCTTCAGATGTAAAGAATCAAACTTTGGTACTCAAACTCAAGATCTCATGACATAGGAAATACGAATCTTAGATCTTTAAATTTAAAGGGTGAAACAAGGGTTTTGGAACTTTGGTAAATAGATAGAAAAACGTTTTTTGCTAAAATTTCTTGAAAAATATGAGTCCAAAATGCCTTAAATAGTAAAAACATGAATTTCAAGGTGACGAATTCGTTAGAACGAAAACATAAGGTCGTTCAAACGAGATTAAAATTTTTGTACTAAAAAAATTCCATTTCGTTCAAACGAAATTATTTTCTCGTTCAAACGCCCTTCTAATAAGCTTTTAACTCGATGTGCAATCCTTGGCAGAGGAATACCGTTCGATGCTCATTGTAACATGATCTTAATTTTGTTTTAATATGATTTCTAATGAAATTAAAATTAAAAATATTTTTCTTAAAGAAATATTTAAAAACTATTCTAAACGAATTTAATTTCAAAAACAAACACTCTTAAAATATCTAAGGAACCATATTTAATATGCATTTATACCCGCGAAATCCTCGGTAAACGTGAAGACAAACTTGGCACTAAAGATGGCACGATGTATCTAATCTTTAATGCTTGGCCGCTATGTCTTCATTAAACACGCCACGGGCTTATGCGATCAGCAACACAATGTCTAAGCTATGACTCAAATGTTTTGACTGGAATTATGCCAATTACATATAAATTGACTCGATTCGAAATTTGTTCTTACAAATCTCCCCCTTTGGCTATTTCGGAACAAAAAAAAATCCAATGGGCCATCAATATCTCTAAAAAGACTAAGTTTCTAACCCCAAAAAGGAAAAAGAGTACAGACGGTTGACAAACACGTAAACTTGAGTGGACTTTCTTTGCTTGATAACTTTTCCACATTGATATAAACCTGTAGTCCTATACACTTAAACACACCTTTAAATCTAAAGAGAACATAACAAGTATAAATCCATAAATGAATAAACATCTAACAATGTCTAAAACAATCTCAACATAGGTAAAATGTCTCCCCCTAAGATAAAGATACCTAATCATGCAAATGAAAGATACCATTTCTCCCCCTTTTTGTTCTAGAATAGACAGAACAAGATAGCATAAAACAATTACTCCCCCTAAAAATCAAATCTTCCCTTAAATATGTAATCACAGGATACCAATTTTAAACAGGGGGAGAAGGGAATGAAATCATGCAACCGTGTAAAGTGTAACAAACACATAACATGGCAACTCAAGCCCGAATAATACAGACTATGATCAGATATCTCACTATCGATGCAAAAGGACATCAATTTGAGTAAGCAATGATGCATGCTACCATGTTTGAAATTTTCAATATAGGAAAAGAAATTTTAATGCACATAATTAATGATATTACTACGATTATATAGCATGATAAATAAAATCCAAATGATAAAATATATGGCAAACATGGACTAGATGTAAACTGCAAAGACTCAAAATATGATACCATGTATAACATATGCAAAATATACCAATGAAAACTCAACACATATATATAGGTATAAACAACCAGAAAACTTGACACAAAACACATAAGATTTACAAATTAGTTTAGTATCGATGTGTCTAAATTTGTGGAATGGAATGAATAAGAATGAAATATATACAAATGAATTATTACCCAAACACTCAAATATGTTCAAGAAGTTCTAATTGACTGCAAAACTTTATCAAACAAAGATTTAGCCTCAAGTGGCAAAATAAATTGAACTTAATGAACAAACAAGCACAATACACACATGCTTAGAATATTGATGACTCTATAAATTAATAGCGTCATGACAAAATATGAATAACTAGGATTCGTTGTGCAAACCTGTTTATCTTTAACTAAACAACCTTAAAAGATAAATATATAACATTTTTTCTTTTCTTTTCTTTTCTCAATTATTTTGAATCTATCGCTTTTGAAAGATCAAACAAACAAACTATGTTGGTCTTTGATTTTTTTTCTATTTTTGTTGCCTTTAATTTATTTTAGAAGGCTCTTGCCAACGACGACTTTCTCGCAAAAAAGATTTGCTCCTTTCGTAGCCCTTTTTCGTGCACCCTCATATATTATTTTTCAATACTATTAAAGCATTCTCACGAGTAATGGTTCTTACATGCACAAATCCCTCATAGTCACAAAGAATATAGATGATAAGATTGGTGGGAGAGTATCTCACAAAGCTCAAATATACATGAAGTTAAAATTCAAAAAGCTTGTGCATATGTGTGTAGAGTCATATACAAAGTCGAATCCATAAAGAAAATCAATGTCGAAACAATTCCATGCAAGCATGATTAAGAAGAATCTATGTATTAACAATCATAACCAAATGTCATAGCCATTGCCATATGGAAAGTACAGAATGAATTGTATTCAAACACATCAATATGCCACACCAAAAGTGTAAAACTAAATACATAAAAACCGAAAATCTTTTTGAGTTTTTCCAAAAAAATTCAAAATAAAATACCAAATTTTCAATTTTTGAAAAGAAATTATAACTCAAAAGGTAAACAACATCTTTTTGTATTTTTCAATACGACTCCTTACCAAAGAGATCTTGTCCAATGGAGTGAAATGTGTTGTATTTTTCTACTTGACATATATAAGCCCACACCTCTTGTCCTCCCCTTATCCCCCCCCCCCCCCAAAGGTACCTTAGTTAGGGCATCAACTTTAATGTCTAAGGGGTTGCACTCAGATTGATTGTTCGACGTGCTTTCTAACATTTACTATAACATAATATTATATTTAGGACTATGATTTTAACAATATATATATATATATATATATATGTGTGTGTGTGTGTGTGTGTGTGTGTGTGTGTGTGTGTGTGTGTGTGTGATATTTAAATTCAAACTCACCAAAGTCGGAGCCAATTTGTATGGAAATTTATTTATCCCTTTTTCCTATCGGGAATGCAAGTAGAAGTTAACCCGATTAGATTTTTTACCCACTTACGGAGTCCCCTTTGTACGTTCTACCCATTCACCCTCCAGATCATCACAAGTTTTGCCCCAAGTTCGTGGATATCAAATTTCTTTGACCTGGCCAGATTATTTCTCTCCCTCTTAGTCAGTTTTTCCTCCCTGGCCTCGTTCTCTAAGAAGTAGTCCCTTGGTTAGTTAGCATTTCAATTATTTGGGGAACTCTCTGTCTCAACCCTAAAATATCAAAACTCGTTGCCCCCTTCGAGAAAAAATCTTTCAAAGGTTCTTCCGATTGGCTTTTAATTTATCATCTACTCGAAAAAGAACCTTTGTCTTTAAATCGTCTGGGAATTAGAAGCTTATCAAGTCGTGGCCACACATCATCCTTTTATAGAATTATCAACCCGCTTCTAGGTGTGTGTGTCCCCGAAGTCCACATTCATCTTTTCGAGATATAAATGATTTTTAAAAATCTGAAAGTCGAGTTTATTTTTCGGCATTGTTTATGAATAATATCATGTAGGGGAATATTTGTACTTCATGAATAGGAATTTTTATTAAAATTTGACTAAATATCATCCTGCAGAAATGTGATTAATTTTATTACATACTGTATTGGTCTTGGGCATCTTAGAACAATGAACTCGTATATGGGTCCGAGGTGTTAACTTGGTGATTGTTTGCTGACTCGTCTTCCTCTTCGACTTCATCTAGAATAAGAAACTGTTTTGCTAAATCTTTGAGCTGCTAAGATTTCTTTGACTTTACTAATGTTGTATCCAAAGAGTTTTGACTAAATTTCTTAACTGCTTGGACTAGAACTGGTTGGTAAGGAAACTCCATTTAGACAACATTAATAATCATTTATTGATTGAAAGAGTCCCGCCATTTAACAAAAAAATATTGGACAACAAAAGTAAAATTAGAGAACATAAGTATTAACTAATATTGTATTGCATATTGCCATTTGAATATCTAATGCACTTTGTATTTACTAGAGAACAAAAGTAAAATTAGAAACTGGGAATTATGTTGGTTTATTTTAAAAACTATGGAGAAATATTTAACTTGTTCCTGGAGGTTTGCAGGGAGGATTTCTAGGATAGAACCATGTTACGTCCACCACCGAAAAAATTGAGAAAGAATATGACTTTTAAATTTTTTATCAGAACAAAGAAATCAAGAATGAGTGAATGACTCATTTTGGTAAAAGAAGACTTTAAAGCATGCTTCAATATAATCATAACAACTAAATTGAATTTGGTGACTTTGGGAGGGTTTTTAGAATAGAGGGATGTGATCTCCAATCTTGAAGAGAGAGATTATGTTATTAATGTGCAAGGAATGGTAAAGAATCCTTGACGAATCACCCCGACCGGTGATTACTTTAATACGAACTGATTCAGTGGAATAAAGAATATTTATGTAAAATTTTGAAGTCTTGGCAGGATGGTGGGGATGAAATGCCGAGGGGGAGGAAAATAGTTTTTTTATTAAATTAGTGGGATTTTTAATATGGCTGTTATTTGGCTCAATAGAAAATGAATTTGAAAATTTTGGGTTGAGCACATAATCAGTTTTAGCGGGGTAATTATAAAACTTGGTTTTAGTAATTTACTAAATTGGTTGTGTAGCAAAAGGGTCATTGGCCAGATATTGACTAAAAGAAGGTACAAAATCTGCAGGAGTTGCTAGAGCGGAACTGTGACTAAAATTTGCTCTTGGAATGCTTTTAAAGACATACTATTTGTTTGTTACTTGGAAAGGGGATGGAAGTTTAGTAAAAGGTTGACTTGTGGGTAGAGAAAGAGCTCTAGTTGTATTTTGGAGATTTTCTCCGCCATTGTTATTCTGTAGAAATTCACGTGTGAGGAAATCATGAATGAAATTTTGACTTCCTTTAATGTACTCATTATTAAAATAAAAATGCTTAATATAAATCACCATCTAGCAAAAATCTGTTTAGAAGCAATATTTTGGACATCTTTTCCTATAACATATTTTGCAGTTTTACAATTAGCTCAGGACTAAATTTTTTTGATTTAAAATCTCACTTTGAAATTTTGAAATACGTAAAACAAAATATATATTTTTTTTACTTGTGCTATAATTACTTTGCACTTTGTTTCAGATTCCATAATAGAAATGAATAATTTGTTCGGGAGACTGAGGGTTAATTTTCCGTTTAAGAATACCTCTATAACTAGTGTTAGTGACATCAATTTCAATAATTCGGAAGGAATTCAGTGTAAAAAGACCAAGACAAGGTAGGATTTTAACATATTTCTTGACAGTTTTCACAAATGAAGTATGTTCTAGAGTCCAAGGAGGAGGGTTACTTATAATCATTCAAATAAGTGTTTACATTGTTTACGAAGATTTGGGTAAAATTCAATAATGTAGTTCAATGATCCTAGAAATCGTTGAAGTTAGGTTTTCTCGAGGATTTCAGGGAAATTTATTCGTGAATTGGATGGCTCTATCTATGGGACTAATTTTTCTTGGTGAATATTATGGCCTAAAAATCTCATTTTTATTTGGAATAGATTGACTTTATAGGCTGAAACCACTAAATTGTTAGCTTTTATTAGTTCAAAAAATAAATTCAAGTGTTTTCAATGTTCGTTAATTATTTGGGAATAGATGAAGACGTCATCAATATAAGCTATCGTGAGAGAAAGGGTTAAGTATTTCATTCATGATATTTTGGAATTCACTAGGTACATTTTTATACCCAAATGACATGACACACCATTCATAATGAACAAAAGGAGTTACGAGTTAGTTTTATATATGTCTTTTCCATAGATCTGTAGTTGCCTAAATCCACTCTTCTATCAAATTTAGAAAAAAATAGTTTCTTCAACTTATCGGTTCATGAGGTCATGTTCATTTGGGATTGGATATCTTATCTATTCTAAAACTTTATTAAGTGGTTTATAATTAATGACTAGTCTGGGTGTTCCACGTTCTAGCTCAACATTTTTTCTGACATAGAATACAAGGCATGACCAAGGGGATTTACTTTTTCTTACAATTCATTTTTGTATTCAATTATTAAATTCATATTTACATAGTCTTGTATCTTCTTGATTTATTTGTATTGGTCTTGCTTTCGTGGGGATAAACTTTTCCCTAAAATCTTTGGTATATGGTAAAGTTACTGTATATTTCTTTATATGTAAAATGGCATTTGGTAGATCAAAATATATTTCATTTATGATTTTTAATTTTTAATTTTCTATTTTATTTTGGAGGACTTTGTACGCAAGTTGGTCTTCAATTCTCTTGTATCTTACTTCCTCGTTTAAATTTTTTAATTATTTTCTTTTGTACTGAAGACGATTTATTGATATTGTAAAATCTTTGTGTGTTTTTAAATCTCCGACTTCTGGTTTTGAAAGAAATTCAAATTTTACTTATTGACCTAAGGCTTGCGAAGTTATTCCAGTATCACTTCTTATGAATGGATATAGAAGGCAAAGAAAAGGGATTCCTAAGATTACTTTGTCAGTCATTTTTTTTAATAAAAGAAAAAGAATTTTGTAATAAACATTATTTTGGCAAATACGTGCTTTAGGTAATTTGTATTTGATTTGCATTATACTTCTATTGGATGAGTTTAATCCTTAAAATATTTTATGATAAAATCTTGCTGGGATTAATCCTTCTTGTAGACAATTTAAATATGTACCTGAATCAATTAATGTTCTGACTTTTATCTCATATTTTGTGCTGATATTTAAAGTTACATCTACATGCCATTTTTGTAAATTAATTTGGTTCACAATATTTACTGCGGCCGAAACCGACAGGTTTTTGCTTATGAATGGAGTCATTGGATAAGGACCATTCTCGGATGGTGCAGTGTGGAATTTATTTGTTGATGGCTCGTCTTTTGAAAATAGCAGTGGGGCCAAACTCATTGTGTTAGCCGCCCCTGATGGAACGGACATAGAATATGCACTGAGGTTTAATTTTAAGGCCTTAAATAACGAGGCAGAATATGAGGCACTTATAGCTGGAATATCCCTTGTAAGAGCCATGAATGTAGCCCAACTACTAGTCCATAGTGACTCTCAGCTGGTGGTTAATCAAGTCCTGGGAGTTTATGAATCCAAGGACGATAGGATGGCCAAATACTTAGCGAAGGTGAGAATGGTGATGAAGGATTTTCGAGAGATCAAGATCAGAAGAGTGCCTCGACTAGATAATAGCCGAGTCGATGCTCTAGCAAGGCTAGTCTTGGCCACTCGCACAGAAATCAAAAGGACAGTGTCGAGCCTCGACCAACCATAGAAGATGAAGACTTGAAGCCGAGATTCTTATTCAATTTAAATCTCGGCCCATCTTGGATGCATCCACTTGTTCGATACATCAGATAAGGTAGCTTGCCAGACTCTAAAGCCGAAAGCAGGAAACTGAGGTATAAAGCTGCAAAGTTTTCAATCATAGGAGATGTTTTATACAGGAAAGGATTTTTGCTCCCCCTAATCAGGTGTGTCCACCCATCTGAGGTAGACCACATCATCAAAGACGTGCATGAGGGTTATTGCTAAATCCATACAGGAGGAAGATCTCTGGTCAAGAGCTTAATAACTCAAGGATATTGATGGTTGACCTTAGTTATATTTTTCAATTTAAGGATTATTTACATTAAGTTGTTTGTGCTTAGCTTCTGATTCATTTTCTTCCGAGAAGATGGCTTGTTATTTTTGAAAAGATTGGTCTACTTTTAAAATAGTGATATCTTGTCTTAGTTCTTTACTTTCTATTTTGATATCTTGTTTAATCATGTTGACTTCACATTGGAGAACTTGCAATATGATCTCTTTGCGAGTTTTAAATCGTTTTAGATAATGATTTCTAAGTTTTGAAAGGTATTATGATTTTAGATAATAATTTTATAAATTTTGAAAGGTATTGTGATTTTAATTCTCGATTTTCTATTTTCTAGTTAAATCAATTAATAATTCTTCTTGATCTTCTTATTTAGTGAGAACATTGATTGTTTTACAACAGTTGTTTTTGCGCACACACACACACACACACACACACACACACATATATATATATATATATATATATATATATTTGAAAATTTGTTATTTATATTGATAAGGATTTCCATATTTGAAAATTTTATGCTTAATCGTGCATATATTATATTTTTATCTAACTTGAGGGTTTTGAAAAAAAATTGTGCATTTTAAACTTCGACTTAATTTGAGTTTATTATATTTGATGAAATATTTTTAAAAATATTTTGATCTCCAAACAATTTCGTGCAATTCAAACATTTCAACTTCGACTCAATTTGAGCTCATAACAATTTCGTGCATTACGATTCTGCCAGTGTGTGTGTACACACACACACACACATGTAAATTGAAATGCGCACACACATATACACACACACACACACTAAAACATGCATACATTAAAATACACATACATACACACCCATTAAAACACACACATGCATTATAATGCACACTGAAATGTATACATATTATATATATATACCCTTGTATGTTGGTAAAAAGAGAGGGGCCTTAGTGGAGGTCGTCGAGGGAGAGAGGTTGAGGTCGCCATTGAAGAGAGTTTAGACGCAGAGAGAGAGAGAGAGAGAGAGAGAGAGAGAGAGAGATGCAATCGATGGGTGCAATCTGAGATCAAAGTTATCTAATTTATAGCTTTAAAATGGTCACGCTTTAAAACCGTGACCCATACTATGACCAACGGGACACTAAAACTTGGTCACAGTTCTAGACCGTGGTCCTTACTGTGACCAATTAAGTATTAAGAAATGGTCACGATTGTGGACCGTGACAACCAAAAGGTTACCATTTTGAATTAGGGTTGGGGGTCACGGTTCAAAACCTTAACCATAATTCACTGGTATTGGTCACGGATGGGTCACAGCCAAAAACTGTGAACATCATGGCGATAATTTTAGCTAGAAATTTGGTGCCTAAAAGGTCATGGATTAGTCACAGTCTAGGACCGTGACCACCGTCGTCATGATTAAAAATCGTGACCAATCGTCTATCGGTGTCACTCTTTAGTTTGGTCACGTGTTTGGTTATGGATTTTGATCGTGGATCATATTTTGGACCATGACCACCTATCACGTCTTTGGACCATAAGTAATTGACTGTGACAATCTGCTTGTTTTTGTGTAGTATGGGCATAGTGACGGAAGTAATAATTTTGTCCGTGTTGTGGGGAAAGGAATGTAATTTTAACTTCATTTGGTAAGTCGTATACAAGCACATTAATATGTTCTTGCTAACACTAACATAAGTGCACCATTCGTATAATAAGTTTTTTATTGACCTTAAATGCACATAAAACACTAATAAATTTCCCTTTTGAACTTGACATGTGTATATTATTTTCAGTAAACACGTTGAAGAACTTGAAAAAAAAATCCTCAAGTTTCGTAGTAACATTATGTCCAACATCTTCACAATCAACATTTACACACATGGTTTGAAGATTATGTAAGTAGGTTGAGGGTGGTATGTACAAAACAACCTTTTCAAGTCAAATAAACTTATGTGTGTGGTGGAGGTGGGGTGGGGTGGGGTGGGGGGTTAATAGGTATTAGTGAGCATTTATAACAATTTTAAAACTCACTTGTCCGATTTATTAATTCAACTTAGTTAAAATTCATTTAAGTGAAACATATAATAGATTTAAGTCAATTAAGGAAATTAGGAAATGTGGCCATCCCGTTCCCCTCCCGGGGTCGGTGCTTGCGCGTGCGGTGGAGAGGGAGAGAAGGTCTCATGCCTTTCCTTGGTGTGTTTCGGTCGTCGTCAATTTGGGATGATGTAAAAAGAGAGTGTCACCAACTTATTTTGCACAAAATAGGCAAAAGAAATATTGTCGCCTCAAGAGAACGACATCAAAGACATAATGATGCTTACGAAACAAATTAATTCAGAGGTTAGGGGGCTAAGTTATGAAATGGGAGGTGTTAGTCACCCATACGGCTCGTTAGGTCTATCTTGGGCATGAGTTATTCTTCTCCTTAATAATTGTGTGAAGCGTGTGCGAGTGTATATATAAATGGAGAATGGAATTTCTTGACTCTCATCATGGAGAAGGGCAAAGTGAGTTCATCCGTAGGAGAGTTCCCAAAATAATAATAAAAATATAATGTGTGCATTTGTCGGGTCACCGATTGTTTATAGAAAGACGATGGTATCAATTGGACAAAACGCGAGCATGAATCACAAATATAATATGTATAAGTAATATATGAACAAAAATATGAAAGGAGGACTCGAATCTCGAGTTTTACCCGAGACGCATATGTAGACTAAAAAAGGATTAAATTGAATGTGGAGGAGAGGTTTCGATATGGAAACCACGCTGACTTCGAGAGAATGTTGATGAGATCAATGAGAGGGATATTTTTTAGTTTCCTTTCGAAGTGAGCTCATGCTCTCCTTATATAGGGTCAAGGGGGTGGTTATTAACATTATACTTGACATGTTTATCGGTAGGCGACCCCAAACATACTGTCGATAGGCAGGGAAATGGTTTTGCCATTCGGCAGTCTCATGCAAATTTTTTGAAAAACCGGTCATAAAATGCAATCTATAACTCTGAATTGCGCACAAGGCATACCGTTGGAAAGGGTATTCATATCCCTTTAAGAATCCATAGGCCTCTCCCGGGTTTGGGAGTTTACTGTGGTCAAACGAGGCTTGAAAATGCCCGATGATCTTTTGGACAAGAGATTCCCAGAGGAAAACCGATCGTTCGTCCAAAATGTAAGGCCAATTTGTGCATGGGTTGGACGATTAAAAAGGTTATTCAGATCCCTTCGAAGATTCATTCAGCATCGTTCGGTTCAAATAGTTAAACTTGGTTAAACGGGGTTCGAAAGCGCTCAAAGACCCTTCAGATTAAAATGGGTCATTCGTCCTTAATGTAAGGATATTTCATGCATGGGGTGAACTGTTGGAAAGGGTTTTCAAAGCCCTTAAAATATTCATTTAGTCTCATTCGAGGTGAAGAGTTGACGGGGGTCAAACGAAGTTCGGGAGTGCCCGGTGGCCTCTGATTTAGTTTTTCGAGGGAAAATGAATTATTCGTCCGAATTGTAAGGCCGATTAATGTATTGGGCAAACCGTTGGAAAGGAGATTAAGATATCTTCAAAGATTCATTGAGCGTACACTCGGGCAGGGAAGTTTATTGGGGTCAAAATGGGGGCTGGAAACGCCCGGTGGCCTCTAGATTAATTTTTATAGTAAAACGGATCGTTCGTCTAAACCATAAGGCTGATTCGAGCACGGGGCACTCCATTGGAAAGGTTATTCAGAGACATTCAAAGATTCATTGAGCTTTAACTCTGATGAGAAAGTTGATTGGAGTCAAACAGGGTACGGGAGCTCCCAAAGGACTCTAAATCGATACTCGGAGTATGATTTAGGGTTTATAGTGGAGGATTAAGTGCTAGGGACCTAATGAGATGCTCAGGAGGATCCTAGAATGTGGTGTCTACAGTTTCTCTTAACGGGTGATCTTGGAACAAGTGAAAGCCGTCGAATAGACACCACATGGATGTTTGGGAATCATGTCACTTTTGCGAATCAAAGGGATAAAGATGACCAATTCAGAGGGACGAGGTTGATTATGAGGATCTAAGGTTGTGTTGGGGATGATCGATTCTCTAGGTCGAGGTCGATTTTGAGAATTGAAACAAATGACCAATTATGAGGGTCGTAGTCAATTCTGAGGACCTAAAATTGTGATGACCAATTATGTGGGTCAAGGACCTAAAGTGGATGCACCAATTTGCTAAATATTTTTAGGGTTTTATGTTGGGGACAAGAGTGTAATATTTATTCGACTGTGAATTTCGAGAGCTCAAATGGTTTTCTTTGGTGAATAAATATTCTAATACTTGTTTGGTATTTTAAAGATTTTTTTATAGATTTTTTGGATTTTCCTGGCATTTTCTGGCATTTTTTTTATAAAATTTCAGGGGACTACCGACTGGCATGTTGTAGGGGTTGCCATTTGGCAATGGCATGAACTCCCGGGTTTCCTCGGGAAGAAGAACATGCATGTGGCAATCGGTATAAGTAGGGGTCTGTCGATCGGCATGCCGTTTAGACTCATATAATAAGGGGACGAACTCTCTTCATTTTCACATCTTTCTGCATTTGAATCATCTGCTTTCTCTCTCTCCCTCTCTCTCTCTAAAATCCGTTTCTAAGTTTTTTTTCCTTAAGACTTCAAATGGCGAGTTTTTCCAGCGAGGAATACAATGTGTAGTGGTTGAGTGTTGATGACTGGGTGGGCCTGGAGTGGCAAGCTAGGGTGCCCCTTTCTTTGGGCAATGAGAATGCTTTTGACTTATTTAAGCCAGTAGATGAGATTGCTTTTTTCTGCACGATCCCTCACTCCACCGTTCGTTTAGGATGAGTATTCCTAGTGGCTATGTAAGTATATAGACCTTTAACATTCTTTTTTTCTTTTCTTTATTTTCTTGTGCTGATGAAAAGTTTTTTTTCTTTCTTTTTGGTTTTGGCAGACTGACATCGCTCCTACGAGCACGCGTTCTAAGGAGGAAACGGGGTTGAAAGATGTATGGGAGAATCTTTCGACGGTGGTGCACTGGGTAGTTACTTCTCTAGCGTATGGGTGGTGGGACTTTACCCATACCATTCTCTTAGGTTTTGGCGACGTTCAGTAGCTGCTGGGTATAGATTTCGAGGGTGTGCATATAGGGTGGACGATACTGCGAGGTTGACGGCGAAGGCGACTCATACGGTGTTGGGGGTTGTGGGTCGGATAGTTTATGGAGATTCTATATGCATTTCCTCTCTTAAGGAGGTGCTCTTGAGTGGGCGGATTGTTGATACTGAAGAGTGTAAGGTGAGGTAGATGGCCTCGTTATGTATTCTTCTTCTGTTGGGTGGTTTATTGGTGGTTATGAGTGGCGACGTCATCCATCTTTGGTTTTTATCATTTTTGAGGATCTTTTCTGATGTCCCGTTGTATGATTGTGGAAGCCTGACCTTAGAGACCCTTTAATCTTCTTTGAATGCATTTAGTCGGTGCTGTTGATAAACTTTTATGGGGGACACAAACCTTTAGAAGGTAATTCTTACATTTTCTTTTAATGTATTTTCTTGTCTTTTATCTTAGTTTCTTCTTTGCTGATTCCTATCCATTCTACAGACGTGGTTATATGAGGTGATCGGGCTCAACGCAAGGTTAATACCCCTTAATGACGAGGATTTAGGGGAATTATGTTGGACGTACCAGTGGCGAAAGTCCAACAGGCGATAGAACCAGTCTTTGTCTCTGGTGACGGCATGGCAGGCTTTAAACACGCGGACGAGAGATCAGGTTATTCATTTTTTCTTATGAATTCTTTTTTGTCACTTTATTTATTTTCATAAACATTAATCTTTGTTGGGAACAGGTTACCTTTTACCCCCAGGGGGACTCCTCAGCACGCAGGGGTGACAAGTATGCATGTGTAGATACGAGGGTTGATAGCGCATGAGTTCGGGTACTCCTGGTAACTGGGATATAGGGTTATGCGATAAATAGTGGAGTATAAGGTGGCGGTCCCACCAGCGGTTCCTCCGATGTATATGAGTCAAGCGAGGGAGATGTTTGACGAGGCTAGGGTAGCGACGATGATTCGCGAGGCTTATTCACTCTACACGAATACGGCGACGACCTATGATTCCCTGGATTTTATGACGAGTTGGCTAATGCCTTCCTGCATTTATGACGTGGTGAATATGCCTTCGTCTGCTACGACTTCAGGTATGGGTAGTAGCAGGATGGTGGGATCTTCCCACATTACATGTGGTACATCGTCAGTGGCGACAGCGGCATAGGAGGCTCCGCTTATTTAAGTCACTCCACCCTCCTATAATTTTTTGTTGACTAAATGGGATCACTGAGCCTGCCTCACTACCCTAATGCAGCGGATCCAGGGTTGATGGCGCTTATAGAAGACGTCCTTCAGCCTGAGGTATATTATTTATCTTTTATCCCTTCTGGTTCATTCTTTGCTCTTTACTGATTGATTGGCCTTTTGTTTCGATTGCTTTTCTTGCTGCATGTTCAGGTGCCGACTACTTGGTTAAAGGATATCAGGGACCGAGTGGCTTGTGCGTCTGCCTATATCAAGGACTCTGTTCCTTTTTGTCTGGTTTTACTTGCTACCTTAGACAAGGGATCGGGCCCGGGGAGTGGATGTTCTACAGCTTGTCATCGAGGGAAGTGTGCTCGCCGCAGGGATTTAGCGTTTAAAGAGAGAGAGATTGTAGGTTCGAGCTGAGTCCTGTTGTGTTTCTTTTTCATTTTACCAGAAAAAATGTAATCATGCAATGGTAGTATATATATGAAGAAGATTTTTATTACTCATTCTTGTCTTAATGACTTATTCTACATGCACTTTTTAATTTGTTGTTGAGACTGTAAAAATGATGGGATATTTATTTAGAAAATAGATTATATAACTCGAGGATAAGACTTATGATGGGTAAAAATAGATAAGTTTAGAAGAAATAACCTCGGGGTCTTAAAATAATGATTTATTTTTTAAGTTTTTGATTTTGACAAAAAAGGAAAGATAGAATTTTCTAAAATACGGGGTCTGACAATCGGCATACCCCTCGTCCTGCCTATCGGCACTTGGGTCAAGTCAAATAACTTTAAGGCTTTGATTGCACTTTCCTACAGCTCAGGGTACTTTTTAGGGTAGGAATTCATTTGGACACCTCATGTATCTTGTCTTTAGCCAGGAATTTTATGTATAAAAGGGGGTGGGGGTAGTTTTTCATCCATTCTTACTTAATCATCCTTCTTGTTTCTTGCTTTTTGCTCCATTATTTCCCAAATTGCCCTTACAATGCACGAATAATTCTTTTCCTACCTTGAAATGGTAGAATTCATGTGCCAGTACAACATGGACTATGAAGCTTTTAACTTGTGTCGGGTATTCTGGTGGCATAACAAAGTTATTGAGTAGAATATGCTAGCGACGATCGCGCAGCTTTGGTGTCTCAAAGACCATGTTTTCTGCTTTGGTTTAGATGAGGTCTGCCCGACCTACGAAGAGTTCTCAGCCATGTTAGGAATCGATCCCAGCATAGCGGCGATTATGCCTGAATTGTCTCATTCTCCCAGGGCCTTATTGGTGGAGTTGCTCCATATTTCCCCTTTGTCGGCTCGGTCGTTGGTCACTGAGGCGATAATCTCTCTATCAGTTGTCATGTATTATGTGCGATTGAGGAATTTCAACGATGCGGGCCATGTTGGAGCTGTTTCCATGGGCCTAACTTCGAGGCTCTTGCTGGTGATGGGGGACCTAATGGTGGATGCTCACTTAGTTGCAATTACAGCATGGATGCCTTGCCATCGCAGTCCTGCAGCGACGATACTGGCGGAGACCTTGAATAGTCTTGCTGCTTAGTGGGAATGTCGTTTTGACTTCTTGAGAGGGAGCCCGATTATGCTGTTCATAGGGTTGGCTGAGATATTTCGTTTGGCGATTATGACACCCCGCCTATTAAAATACCGGGTAGCCAACCCGTGTTCAAAATAAAATATTGGTCTCACATGGCTCATTCTTAGAATCAGTGTCAACAACTTTTTAAAGTTACTAACCACCTAGTAATTTAATTAGACTGGTGCCAAATTTTATCTCTCATTAATTAACAACATACGGATATAAATAATAATTAAACCATCAATCACAAACTGATAAATAAATCCAACATTGATGAATAATATAAATAAAATTAACTGAATCACTATTGGTTCAATAATAAAATACAACAGTAAATTGAAAGAGTAACCTGGATGCATAAGGTAAAATAAATAACTGAATACTAAAACTGAGGTCGACATGCCCAAATGAGTACTGAAATAAAGATCCTACACTAGGAATGAATAAATGAAGCGTCTATAATGAAGTCCTGCAACTTCCACATGAGTTGCAACTGCGTATCCCTTGATAGGATCCTCTAACTGGGCGTTCCTGCGGCTGGACACCTAAAAGGTTTTGAAAAAGATTTTGAGTGTCAGAGTCCAAGTAAAATATTTTGAAAATATTTGGCAAGGAGTTAAATTGCAGTAAGTAAATATGCATGCACACTCTTCATATTTAAGTTAGTGTCGCGCTCACTTGAGGCACACCTAACGCTTGTCTAGTAACCTTCCTAGTTAAGCCACTCCACATAACTAGCCGTATTACACCTCTTTCTACATACTAACTCGTTGTGCCCACCCATATTTTCCATAAAATATGTTAGTGGATTATTTATATCAATTAGCTAATTATGAATTTCTCACTACACGTTTAATCCTCCACCCACTAGGGTTATTTTATATGTCACTATCTTTCTCATCTACTAATTAAACACCGTAGAATAAGTCATAAGCATATACTTATCATTCGTTACATATATACTAATACGGCACCCATAGGCTGAGCTGCAATGCATGAATAATATGTTATCATGTCCCAATATATCATCTACCATGCACATATAATAGAATAAAACACAAGTATATATTTATTATTCTAATTGTAAGGACATTTTTCTCATGTCCGAAATGTTTCATTTATTTATGTCGTACGCCGCTACATTTGGCACGTCACCTCACGATCTCACATGACGGTCTCTATCCGAATTCCGGGAATCAAGCATGCATTATCTCCACTAATATGTCCCTCATCTGCATCAACGACTTCACGTTCCTTGATTTTAGGCTCGTAATGCAAGTGGAACGCAAGAGAAGTCAAATCAGTGAAACAGGGCATGATAGGGATGTTCAAGGGCAAATTGGTAATTTTACAGCCACCGTCCGGAGGACCGGTCAACTGGAAAGTTGAAGAGCTTGCCGCAACAAAGATACTGGAAGAAACGGCACCTCAATTTGAGCTACGGTGAACAAGTTATGGCCGGTTAAAAATGGAGATATGTTTATTGAAAAGTCTGGAAATTTTTCTAAGTGTTTAAAGCCTTGTTCTAGCACACTTTCCCGAACCCAGACCCAAACCGGTTCGCAGGGGTACCCGAACCGGTTCGGGGTACCTGTACGCTGGATGGAATTTCAGCATTTTAAGATCGTGGGTCTCTTCATGTATTTCCCTATAAATACCAACTTCGGGAGAGTTGTTTTGCAAGACTTTAGAAGACGAATTTGAGAGTCCAAATACATCTAGTCTTTATATTCTTGAGTCCCAAGACTCATTTTTTGATTCACACATCATTGCCAAACCTTTGTGAATCCTTTTAGAACCCAAGAACACAACTTTGGTTTGTTCAACCCTTGTGGAGGAGACCGTTCTTCTTCTTCATTGCAGCCCTACTGGAAAGGGATAATTCCATCCGCGACTACAGAATTCGATACCCGAGGGTAATTCTTAGTCAACTTGTATTTTCATTGTAATCCGATTGTAAGCCGTTTTCTTACAAATTATAGTGAAAATAAATGGTTTTGCCCCTGAGGGGGATTTTTCCTTAATTGCATGTGTTTGAATGTTCTTGCGTAGATTATCGATTTATTCAATCACATACTGCTGCATGTTTAGGGTTTGTTTGTGTTAAAAGGGTTTTATATATAACTTGATCATTTGAACGCGAGCACACACACTCATCAAATTGGTATCAGAGCAGGTTACGCTAATCTATCGCGTATTCCTATTTTTCGCAAAATTTTTCTAAGATATCAATTTTCTGAAAAAAAAAATTGATTTTTGAAAAAGTGCGTGTTCAAATGGAGAAGTCATATTATAAAATGTCTGTTTTTGACGGGACAAATTATGCTTATTGGAAAGCCCGTATGAGGTCGGCTTTAAAAGCCATTGATGAACGTGTCTGGATTTTGGTTGAACGAGGGTGGACTCCTCCCACCGTGACTGTTGATAATGTGACCAACTTGAAACCTGACATTTCTTGGACTGATGAAGAAATTAAATGGTCATCTTTTAATTCTAAGGGTCTAAGTGCTATTTCTGGGTCTGTCACACCTGATGAGTTCAAACGCATAATGACGTGCACCACGTCAAAGAAGGCATGGGATGTTTTGCAACTTACCCATGAGGGTACGAACGCTGTTAAAGAGTCTAAATTACAAAATTTGGCCACCCAATTTGAGACTATCACCATGTCTGAGTCCGAATGCTTTGATGAGTTTTTTGCACGCTTGTGGGACATTGTTAACACTAGTTTTAATTTGGGTGAGGTAATTGATAACACGTGTGTCGTTAAAAAGATTTTGAGATCTCTCCCAAAACGCTTTATTCCTAAAGTCACTGTTTTGAACTCTTTGGGAAATTTGAAATCACTTAAGTTGGAAGAACTCGTAGGAGATCTTCAAACCTATGAGATTGACATGTTTCCCAAAACCATTACGGATAAGGATAATGGGATTGCTTTAAAGACTCATTTTCAGAAAAAGAAAGAAAAAGTTTTTGAGTCCAAATCTGAATGTGATTTTGACTTAGATGACTTGGCCCTGTTTGCAAAAAAATTCAAAAGAATTCTCAAATTCAAGAAAAGTGGAAATTTCAATGATAAAAGGAATGTTAAGAAAAATATTTTTGAAAAGAAAAATAAAAAGAAAGGAAAGGCCAAAGAAAGTGGTGAGAGGGAAAAAGAGAATAAATCCGATGAGGAGTGTGAGGAAGATTTTGAGAACGTCACTTGTTTTGAATGTGGGGGTAAGGGACATAAGTCGTTTCAGTGTCCTACGTGGCTTAGAAAGAAAAGAAAGAAAGTAGCTATGCCCGCCACACTTAGTGATAGTAGTGAAGGTGAGGGTGATGAGACTAGTGGTGAGAAGTTTGTAGCTTTTTCTAGTCGTGTGAGCACTCCCACCTTGTCCCACAATAGTGCACACGAAAGTGATAGTGATGGTTTGAGCGCTTCAAGTGAGGGAGAAAGTGAGGTCGAGTCGGTGGACTCGGGAGATGAGTCACCGCATGAGCGTAACTTCAACGCGTTCATGGCTAGTCATGTGAGTACCTCCAATGCTTCTCACGACGATGAGGATGCTACGTCACAAGGACACCTCGACAGTAAGAGCGATGGGAGTGAAGGGGAGGATGAGGCAAGTGAGAGCGAGTGTGATCTCCCACGCGCTTACGCTGAGTTATATTCTGAGTTTTTTGAAACCAAGAAGCGTAATAATGCTTTAGCCCTTAGGATCACCGCTTTAGAGAATGATTTAAGATTGCTTGGAGAAAGAGAGAGTTGTGGTGAGAATGAGAGAAATAAAAAACTTGAGAAGATAAGGTGTTTTGAGTGCGATGGGACAAGGCACAAGAAATTTGAGTGTCCCACTAGACTTAAGAGAGAGGGCAAGAAAGTTGATATGCCCACTTCTCTAAGTGATAGTGAGGATGATAATGGTGATGATAGTTTGATCCAAAATGCCTTTAGAAAGTTGTTTATCGAGACCATGGAAATAAAAAGGACTAATAGGATCCTAGGTCTTCGGATTGGTGTGTTGAAGGGAGACAATGATGAGCTTAAAAGGGAAAAAGGTGACTTGACCAACACGGTGTCTAGTCTGATGACACGTGTATCCCATCTCGAGGATGACCTCAAACAAGCACGAGAGGTTCAAGTCACATTAGAGAATTCACCCGAGCCTATATCCACCATTGTGAGTGAGTCCCATGGGTGTTCGTCTAGGAATGTTCATCCCAAAATTGTTGACAAAGACCGGTTTATGTTTGCTCCCACTGTAAGAAGCAAGGACATCTTAGGGAATTTTGTTCTAAGTTGGGTTTTGTGCCATATCATGCTACTTCACACATTCATGCACATGCACCCACTCATGATACTTTGCCTGCTCATGTTGATAGAGAGTTTGCACATATTCGCGAGCAAGTGAAGTTTTTGATCAAGACCACACATGATCTAGTGGAGTTGGTTCAAAAGATGTCACCATCTTTAGAAAACTCCACCGTTACTCCCGGTTGAGATCTAGTCTTGATTGCTAGCATAGGTTGTTTATCATATTTTTTTACCTATTGCTAGCTTGTATCATTAGTTAGTTTTTCATTTTTTTTAAAAAAATATACAAAAAGATTTTCCTTTAAGAAAAATTTTGAGAAAAAGCACAAAAAGATTTTATTTTGATAATATTTTTTTGAAAAAGGCCAAAAAGATTTTTCTGTTTTTGCACCTTTCATGGATGAGCATTTAAGTTAGCCAAGTCACAACTTCATTCCATATATCCATGTGACTGTTTGATAGAGATTTGAGAGGCTACATCATTTCATCCATGTGCTATACATTGGTTGGAGTCTTTGAGATGTAATTTGTGATATCTTCCTACATATTTGACTCCTATATCCTTTATTGCACACATGCACGGCTATATTTGATTATTGCACTTATCTATCTCATGTTGGCTTGCGTATTTTCATCTCAATCCTGTCTATACAATGTACAATATGCGATAAAACTTGACAAGATTGGAATGCATGTAAAAACCGTTTTGGTGAGACTGTGTGTTTTTTTATAACGGGGAGGGGCTGCGAAAGGTAATCATCTATCCTTTGCGCAAAAGCCACCGTTAAAAAGGACCTAAAAATGGAGGAATTTTAATATCCGAGGTCCAAAGAGGTTAAAAGAGCCCGAAAAAATTTACAGGCAATAAAAAGCAATTCATGCCAAATATGGGCCACTTAGGTTTCACCATCAATTCTCCAAAGTTTGAGAATTTAGAATGCCTCTATTCAAAATTATATCTGAGGGAGTTTGGTTGGAGAATCTTTAAACGGGTTTGCACTTCCTTGAAAGTCCTCAAAAAGCATCAAATCATTTTGGACGTTATTGGTGTGAAAATCATTTTGAGCTTTGATTTGTTGATTTGATTGAGTCAATATCTTATACTGTCACTCTTTTACACCAAAGTAAGCATTTGAGTTCATTCGCTAGGAATATCCAATATTCATCGTGCACATATGTCATGTTTGTATGCATTGATTTTCCTATCGAATTTGATCACACCACTTCATTTACGCTTTCTTCGACTTGGTTGCTTTCTGTTTATTCATGGTGTGTTTTTATCCTAGTGACACCCCGCACTTGCTTATTTGATTTATTTCTCTAATTTGTCTATTTGGGGACATCATAAAAAGGGGGAGAAAGAATTATCATATTATGGGGGAGTTTTTGAGATGTTGCTTATGTTTTTATCATATATTGATATCCATGTTATCTCATTTCAAACTCGATATGTCACGTGGTATTTGCTTTGTCTCATGTGTGTAGGTATGAAGATTGCAGATCTATATGTTGCACACCCTGATGAGAAAAGTTTTGAGATTCCTGAAGAATTGAAGAACAAACGATGAAGACTATTCATTTGTACCTTTTCCAGTTTTCGGTTCATGGGAGGGTAGATTTGTATAGGCAATTTCATATTTGATAATTCGGATTTTTATGTATGTACCGGCATAGACATTGGGGGAGATATGTAAGGACATTTTTCTCATGTCCGAAATGTTTCATTTATTTATGTCGTACGCCGCTACATTTGGCACGTCACCTCACGATCTCACATGACAGCCTCTATCCGAATTCCGGGAATCAAGCATGCATTATCTCCACTAATATGTCCCTCATCTGCATCAACGACTTCACGTTCCTTGATTGTAGGCTCGTAATGCAAGTGGAACGCAAGAGAAGTCAAATCAGTGAAACAAGGCATGATAGGGATGTTCAAGGGCAAATTGGTAATTTTATAGCCACCGTCCGGAGGACCGGTCAACTGGAAAGTTGAAGACTCGCCGCAACAAAGATACTGGAAGAAACGGCACCTCAATCCGAGCTACGGTGAACAAGTTATGGCCGGTTAAAAATGGAGATATGTTCATTGAAAAGTCTGGAAATTTTTCTAAGTGTTTAAAGCCTTGTTCCAGCACACTTTCCCGAACCCAGACCCAAACCGGTTCGAGGGGGCGAACCGGTTCGCAGGGGTACCCGAACCGGTTCGGGGTACCTGTACGCTGGATAGAATTTCAGCATTTTAAGATCGTGGGTCTCTTCATGTATTTCCCTATAAATACCAACTTCGGGAGAGTTGTTTTGCAAGACTTTAGGAGACGAATTTGAGAGTCCAAATACATCTAGTCTTCATATTCTTGAGTCCCAAGACTCATGTTTTGATTCACACATCATTGCCAAACCTTTGTGAATCCTTTTGCAACCCAAGAACACAACTTTGGTTTGTTCAACCCTTGTGGAGGAGACCGTTCTTCTTCTTCATTGCAGCCCTACTGGAAAGGGATAATTCCAGCCGCGACTACAGAATCCGATACCCGAGGGTAATTCTTAGTCAACTTGTATTTTCATTGTAATCCAATTGTAAGCCGTTTTCTTACAAATTATAGTGAAAATAAATGGTTTTTCCCCTGAGGGGGATTTTTCCTTAATTGCATGTTTTTGAATGTTCTTGCATAGATTATCGATTTATTCAATCACATACTGCTACATGTTTAGGGTTTGTTTGTGTTAAAAGGGTTTTATATATAACTTGATCATTTGAACGCGAGCACACACACTCTTCAAATTGGTATCAGAGCAGGTTACGCTAATCTATCGCGTATTCCTATTTTCCGCAAAATTTTTCTAAGATATCAATTTTCTGAAGAAAAAAAATTGATTTTGAAAAAGTGCGTGTTCAAATGGAGAAGTCATATTATAAAATGTCTGTTTTTGACGGGGCAAATTATGCTTATTGGAAAGCCCGTATGAGGTCGACTTTAAAAGCCATTGATGAACGTGTCTGGATTTTGGTTGAACGAGGGTGGACTCCTCCCACCGTGACTGTTGATAATGTGACCAACTTGAAACCTGACATTTCTTGGACTGATGAAGAAATTAAATGGTCATATTTTAATTCTAAGGGTCTAAGTGCTATTTCTGGGTCTGTCACACCTGATGAGTTCAAACGCATAATGACGTGCACCACGTCAAAGGAGGCATGAGATGTTTTGCAACTTACCCATGAGGGTACGAACGCTGTTAAAGAGTCTAAATTACAAAATTTGGCCACCCAATTTGAGACTATCACCATGTCTGAGTCCGAATGCTTTGATGATTTTTTTGCACGCTTGTAGGACATTGTTAACACTAGTTTTAATTTGGGTGAGGTAATTGATAACACGCGTGTCGTTAAAAAGATTTTGAGATCTCTCCCAAAACGCTTTATTCCTAAAGTCACTGTTTTGAACTCTTTGGGAAATTTGAAATCACTTATGTTGGAAGAACTCGTAGGAGATCTTCAAACCTATGAGATTGACATGTTTCCCAAAAACATTACGGATAAGGATAATGGGATTGCTTTAAAGACTCATTTTCAGAAAAAGAAAGAAAAAGTTTTTGAGTCCAAATCTGAATGTGATTTTGACTTAGATGACTTGGCCCTGTTTGCAAAAAATTTCAAAAGAATTCTCAAATTGAAGAAAAGTGGAAATTTCAATGATAAAAGGAATGTTAAGAAAAATATTTTTGAAAAGAAAAATAAAAAGAAAGGAAAGGCCAAAGAAAGTGGTGAGAGGGAAAAAGAGAATAAATCCCATGAGGAGTGTGAGGAATATTTTGAGAACGTCACTTGTTTTGAATGTGGGGGTAAGGGACATAAGTCGTTTGAGTGTCCTACGTGGCTTAGAAAGAAAGGAAAGAAAGTAGCTATGCCCGCCACACTTAGTGATAGTAGTGAAGGTGAGGGTGATGAGACTAGTGGTGAGAAGTTTGTAGCTTTTTCTAGTCGTGTGAGCACTCCCACCTTGTCCCACAATAGTGCACACGAAAGTGATAGTGATGGTTTGAGCGCTTCAAGTGAGGGAGAAAGTGAGGTCGAGTCGGTGGACTCGGGAGATGAGTCACCGCATGAGCGCAACTTCACCGCGTTCATGGCTAGTCATGTGAGTACCTCCAATGCTTCTCACGACGATGAGGATGCCACGTCACAAGGACACCTCGACAGTAAGAGCGATGAGAGTGAAGGGGAAGATGAGGCAAGTGAGAGCGAGTGTGATCTCCCACGCGCTTACGCCGAGTTATATTCTGAGTTTTTTGAAACCAAGAAGCGTAATAATGCTTTAGCCCTTAGGATCGCCGCTTTAGAGAATGATTTAAGATTGCTTGGAGAAAGAGAGAGTTGTGGTGAGAATGAGAGAAATAAAAAACTTGAGAAGATAAGATGTTTTGAGTGTGATGGGACAGGGCACAAGAAATTTGAGTGTCCCACTAGACTTAAGAGAGAGGGCAAGAAAGTTGATATGCCCACTTCTCTAAGTGATAGTGAGGATGATAATGGTGATGATAGTTTGATCCAAAATGCCTTTAGAAAGTTGTTTATCGAGACCATGGAAATAAAAAGGACTAATAGGATCCTAGGTCTTCGGATTGGTGTGTTGAAGGGAGACAATGATGAGCTTAAAGGGGAAAAAGGTGACTTGACCAACACGGTGTCTAGTCTGATGACACGTGTATCCCATCTCGAGGATGACCTCAAACAAGCACGAGAGGTTCAAGTCACATTAGAGAATTCACCCGAGCCTATATCCACCATTGTGAGTGAGTCCCATGGGTGTCCGTCTAGGAATTTTCAATCCAAAATTGTTGATAAATTACTTCCTAGACCGGTTTATGTTTGCTCCCACTGTAAGAAGCAAGGACATCTTAGGGAATTTTGTTCTAAGTTGGGTTTTGTGCCATATCATGCTACTTCACACATTCATGCACATGCACCCACTCATGATACTTTGCCTGCTCATGTTGATAGAGAGTTTGCACATATTCGCGAGCAAGTGAAGTTTTTGATCAAGACCACACATGATCTAGTGGAGTTGGTTCAAAAGATGTCACCATCTTTAGAAAACTCCACCGTTACTCCCGGTTGAGATCTAGTCTTGATTGCTAGCATAGGTTGTTTATCATATTTTTTTACCTATTTCTAGCTTGTAACATTAGTTAGTTTTTCATTTTTTTTAAAAAAATATACAAAAAGATTTTCCTTTAAGAAAAATTTTGAGAAAAAGCACAAAAAGATTTTATTTTGATAATATTTTTTTGAAAAAGGCCAAAAAGATTTTTCTGTTTTTGCACCTTTTATGGATGAGCATTTAAGTTAGCCAAGTCACAACTTCATTCCATATATCCATGTGACTGTTTGATAGAGATTTGAGAGGCTACATCATTTCATCCATGTGCTTTACATTGGTTGGAGTCTTTGAGATGTAATTTGTGATATCTTCCTATATATTTGACTCCTATATCCTTTATTGCACACATGCACGGCTATATTTGATTATTGCACTTATCTATCTCATGTTGGCTTGCGTGTTTTCATCTCAATCCTGTCTATACAATGTACAATATGCGATAAAACTTGACAAGATTGGAATGCATGTAAAAACCGTTTTGGTGAGACTGTGTGTTTTTTTATAACGGGGAGGGGCTGCGAAAGGTAATTATCTATCCTTTGCGCAAAAGCCACCGTTAAAAAGGACCTAAAAAATGGAGGAATTTTAATATCCGAGGTCCAAAGAGGTTAAAAGAGCCCGAAAAAATTTACAGGCAATAAAAAGCAATTCATGCCAAATACTTAGGTTTCACCATCAATTCTCCAAAGTTTGAGAATTTAGAATGCCTCTATTCAAAATTATATCTGAGGGAGTTTGGTTGGAGAATCTTTAAACGGGTTTGCACTTCCTTGAAAGTCCTGAAAAAGCATCAAATCATTTTGGACATTATTGGTGTGAAAATCATTTTGAGCTTTGATTTGTTGATTTGATTGAGTCAATATCTTATACTGTCACTCTTTTACACCAAAGGAAGCATTTGAGTTCATTCGCTAGGAATATCCAATATTCATCGTGCACATATGTCATGTTTGTATGCATTGATTTTCCTATCGAATTTGATCACACCACTTCATTTACGCTTTCATCGACTTGGTTGCTTTCTGTTTATTCATGGTGTGTTTTTATCCTAGTGACACCCCGCACTTGCTTATTTGATTTATTTCTCTAATTTGTCTATTTGGGGACATCATAAAAAGGGGGAGAAAGAATTATCATATTATGGGGGAGTTTTTGAGATGTTGCTTATGTTTTTATCATATATTGATATCCATGTTATCTCATTTCAAACTCGATATGTCACGTGGTATTTGCTTTGTCTCATGTGTGTAGGTATGAAGATTGCAGATCTATATGTTGCACACCCTGATGAGAAAAGTTTTGAGATTCCTGAAGAATTGAAGAACAAACGATGAAGACTATTCATTTGTACCTTTTCCAGTTTTGGGTTCATGGGAGGGTAGATTGTATAGGCAATTTCATATTTGATAATTCGGATTTTTATGTATGTACCGGCATAGACATTGGGGGAGATTTGTAAGGACATTTTTCTCATGTCCGAAATGTTTCATTTATTTATGTCGTACGCCGCTACATTTGGCACGTCACCTCACGATCTCACATGACGGCCTCTATCCGAATTCCGGGAATCAAGCATGCATTATCTCCACTAATATGTCCCTCATCTGCATCAACGACTTCACGTTCCTTGATTGTAGGCTCGTAATGCAAGTGGAACGCAAGAGAAGTCAAATCAGTGAAACAAGGCATGATAGGGATGTTCAAGGGCAAATTGGTAATTTTACAGCCACCGTCCGGAGGACCGGTCAACTGGAAAGTTGAAGAGCTTGCCGCAACAAAGATACTGGAAGAAACGACACCTCAATCCGAGCTACGGTGAACAAGTTATGGCCGGTTAAAAATGGAGATATGTTCATTGAAAAGTCTGGAAATTTTTCTAAGTGTTTAAAGCCTTGTTCCAGCACACTTTCCCGAACCCAGACCCAAACCGGTTCGGGGGGGCGAACCGGTTCGCAGGGGTACCCGAACCGGTTCGGGGTACCTGTACGCTGGATAGAATTTCAGCATTTTAAGATCGTGGGTCTCTTCATGTATTTCCCTATAAATACCAACTTCGGGAGAGTTGTTTTGCAAGACTTTAGGAGACGAATTTGAGAGTCCAAATACATCTAGTCTTCATATTCTTGAGTCCCAAGACTCATGTTTTGATTCACACATCATTGCCAAACCTTTGTGAATCCTTTTGCAACCCAAGAACACAACTTTGGTTTGTTCAACCCTTGTGGAGGAGACCGTTCTTCTTCTTCATTGCAGCCCTACTGGAAAGGGATAATTCCAGCCGCGACTACAGAATCCGATACCCGAGGGTAATTCTTAGTCAACTTGTATTTTCATTGTAATCCGATTGTAAGCCGTTTTCTTACAAATTATAGTGAAAATAAATGGTTTTGCCCCTGAGGGGGATTTTTCCTTAATTGCATGTGTTTGAATGTTCTTGCGTAGATTATCGATTTATTCAATCACATACTGCTGCATGTTTAGGGTTTGTTTGTGTTAAAAGGGTTTTATATATAACTTGATCATTTGAACGCGAGCACACACACTCTTCACTAATTATATATATATATACAATGCATCACCCTTAGACTGAGACCTGCGGTGCATGCATACTCTGCTATCAAGTTCCGATATAACATAAACACTATAAAGGACTATTGATTCAGTATCTCACTCTAACCATCATCACAAATCACATATATTGGAGGCAAACATAGTCCCCAACCAAATGGGTCATGCACATACCTACATTCCCATTCAACCGTCAAAACTAGCATACTCTCAGATAGCACGTGTCCAAGGTCCTACGTTCTGGGTACAAGTCCAAAATATCCCCCCCCCCAATGGTCTCATCAGGATAAGACTGTCCACAACGCGCAATCTCTTGTGATAGCAAGTAGTGTAGGTATGTCAATACACATAATAAATCATACAATAAGTATTCACAAAACCCATGCATATATTCATATAACATCAATATAGGTATACCCTCAACTTATAATTATTATTCGCACCGATATCGATAGGGCACACCAATATATATATATATATATATATATATATATATACCCATGTCTCCGTATCCCGACTTATTATTTAATTAATCTTTCATTAATTATTTTGGTAATATTATTGTGTCACCCAACTATAATACCCCGACTAACTCATTCGGTCCATAACTTCATCTCTTAGTATTTGTTACACAAAATTCCACTAGATAGTCTAACACTTCTCGTTAAATTTAATATTTGAGAATTTATTATAAAACTATAAAATAAATTAACCCGGCTATCTCTTTCCCAACTCCTATAACACAACCTACAAATATCCGAGTTTGATCCATGACCCTGAATTCCATAAGTATTAACTTACATTCAATTTTTTTTTATTCAAGATACTAAGCATATCTCAATCCACCCCGTATCCTAATTTCATCCGAAATTTTCATTTGAATCCGTTCATATATTTTCGAGTGTTGTTCATCCTAAACACTCCTAAATCCATTCCCATCCAATTCCATGGTAAAAATAATGTTCCTTAAATTCACACCATTTAAAATCAGCAATTTATAAAAATCTAAAATCTCCGACATGGGTTTCCATATACTCGTTTCTCCCGAATTAAGTCCCACAATTCAAATTAATCAACATCAGTTACCGGGACTGTAATATTATTCAGATATAGTCAACATCAATTCATATATCTACATCAATTTCATGTGTAATCTACCTAATATGTTCGATTTCCTCAAAACCTAGTTTTTTGTAACAACCTATCCCAAAAATAAATATGGTTTATACCAACCATGATATTGTAATACCCCGTATTTCTGCGTATTTAGAATTTAATAAATTGAGTTAATTGAGTAATTAAAAAGGAAAATATGTTTTAATTTAAATTACGTGAGTAGGATAATTTAATGTGATACGTTTTAATTTAAATTACGTGAGTAGAGTAATTTGATGTGATGTAATAATAACTATGATTATTAAGTGATTTAATTTAAATTATTAAGTGATGTAATAATCATTATGACTATTAGATATTAATCGAGAGTTGGATACTGATTAATATGACGATTAAAGTTTACTAAGTGTGAATAGTAAATATTGAAAGTTTATATGTACGGCATAACGATTGATATGGACGTACTTGAGTTTATCTCAACCGAGTGTCACGCGTAGACAAAATTGAGGGTGAGATGAGAAACATATTTTTAAGAGACTCAAATGATAATTTAGAGGCCACAGGTGATTCTGAAAGGGTCGAATTAGTCAAAATAGTATACCCGGGGGTACTAGTCGAGTGCCGGGGCATTTTTGGGCTAAACCGGGACCATACGAGGGTATTTTGGTCTCTTAACATTTAAGGGTGAGGAGACCTACGAATTTTAGAACCCCAAGTCAGATTATAAGAGTTGGAGGCTAGGGTTAGAGAGAATAAAAACACACTATAGCCATTAGAGAGAAGAGAGAAATAATTCCTAAGGCAAAAGAAAGAAGTGGGAAGGATTCAAAGGAGACTTTCACCACAAACTTGTTGGGAAGAAGGATTGAAGGAGAAAGACCATCAATCACCAACAACAATCACGAAATCAGACTCTACTGAACAATAAGGCAAGTGGTTATTTGCAACATAAATTGAGTTATAATACCCATGTATAAGTTTTATGAAGAACATGACTTTTATGATTTTCTTGGAAACAAAGACTTGAATATGATACATGAGTGATAGGGATTGCATGTAGAACGTTTTAGACCTCCAAATGATTTGATATCATAGGAGACTTGATGATTAAATCGAAATAAAAAAATCTGGGTTTATGGATGAAAATATGGAAAGAATATATTTTTAGGGTTCTTGAATAATAGGAAGATTTGAATTAATCTGGACTATATTTATAACAATTATTTTGTTTTAGATCGTTGGTAATCATCCCAGGGTATGTGGGAATGATTAGAAATCGTTAGTTACAAGTTTGGTGAATTATCATGGGAGTTGGATAATAAAAAATGGTGTAACTCGCATGAAGAAGACGATCTGGGTCTGTCACTGCTCGATCGATCGATCGACCCTTGAATATCGATCGATCGAGCAGTTGATCGATCGACCATATTACCTCGATCGATCGATCCCGGCTAAATTTTAGAAAATTTTGTAGAAATCTCTCTTCGATTTCCGTCACTTAATGGGAACCTTAGTGATGATATGTTACCTATGTAGGGACTTAGTAATTACCAGTAGGTGTACGGTAAGACTTCATGATAAATTATTGAGTGTAAAATTGGGAGAAATAAAACGAAGGGAAGTAGCCGATTGAGTCGTGCATCGGGAATTTGGGAATTGAGATACGGAACGAGTAAGGGTCGATTCCAGAAATATACTAGTAGGTTAGGGATAGATTAACTACAGAATTAAGGGAGGGGTAACTAGGACCCTTAGAGTTCTTCGAATACTCGAATAAATGTGATGGTGAGATAAATCGTGATTTATTAGATACGATTAATATAAGGAAAACATATTTCATACCGGCATGATTTGATAGGTCGGGTGGGTACCTACTAAATTGCATGAATTTTTGGGTTAAGATAATTATACCTAAATTAATTATGTTAGGGTCGATGAGATATTTCGAACTAACATATAGTTATTATCTGTTTGGGGTCGATGAAAAATGCCGAACCAGACCTTAAAACTGGTGTCGTGATGAAAGAGTCCCGAACCAGAATATGTGTATATATAAATAGTTGGGGTCGATGGATCATTTCGAACCAACTCTCACTTGGGGTCGATGAATCATTCCGAACCAAGGGTCCTTTATGTGTGTTATAAGGACATATTAGTGATAACTAATATTTAGTACATGTTGTGTGATAGATGTATACCAGATGCATAATCTACTGACATGAGATAGTAGATAATAAAATGGATTGATAAGATCTTAGTAATAATTAAGTAGTGTGACGTAATTATTATAAGTATAAGAATAAAAAGAGATGCGTAAGTTATCTAAGTTTATAATATATGAGATATGAAATATTAAAATACTGCGTGTATGTTATGGGGACTTAACGAGTAGATACGGGCAGTGGAGTATTCTAGCCTAGTTAACTTGGTTAGAACAACTAGGTGGACTAAGTACCAACGTTAGGTGTGCACTATATGAGAGAGGTGAGGTAACTCAAAAGAGTGTACTAAGTCTTAACATGTGTAATCAATAACTCATAATTGTGATAACTGCTTACAAAATATTTTTAAAATGTTTTGAGTACTAACTCTTGCTATGTAAAATCTTTTCAAAAACCTTTTAGGTGCCCAGCCATAGGGACACCCAGCATGACTTCATTCCAGGGATTGGGAGCTGCAGCACGTGTGGAATGTGCAGGGATTGTTTAGACGTTTCTCTTTTTCATATCTAGTGTAGGATATAAGTTTTAGTACTCTCAGTTTGGGACATGTTGTCCAATCTTTACAGTTGCAGTTATTCTGATTTTAGATTTTGAGTTAGTTATATTTAGCCGTGGTTTTCGGCGAGACCTTATTTCATTCAGTTATTTATGATGATTGGTTTAGTATTGATTAAATTGTATTGTTCCGCATGAGTTGTTTATCTGTTTAAGGAAGATAAAATTTGGCACTAGCTTAATTTCACTTAGGTGGTTAGTAACTAAAAAGATTTCGATAGTGATGCTAAGAATAAACCATTTAAGAAACCTATTTTAAATTAAATTAAGGCTTGATCACCTAAGGTTTAATTAGGCGGGGTGTCACAGATGGTATCAGAGCATCAGGTTCTAGTATCCATAGGATCTGTACGGCTTACTATATTTCATCGTAACGTCCGGTTGTATTAGAGCCCTATTATTAGGACTGTTGATTCATTTTCCGCTTTTGGAATATCGTGCATTTGCTCTTAAAATTTTGTATAAACTGTGTACTTATACAATTTGATCCAATTTCAGATGCCATCGAGGAGACAGCGAATGGAGAGGGCTGAAGCCAGGGATGAGGTGAGGGAGGCTCATCAGGAGCCACAGGTGCCGCTGCCACCACCCCCACCCGCGTTGATTTCCACTACTCAGGTTGCAGTGATAGTGGCTCAGGCAGTCGAGACAGCGATAAGGGCTATGGCAACCCATTTTCCTCAGCCCTAAGTACCACCTCCCGTGGCACCAGTAGTTCAGGCTCCAGCAGGGACATCTACTTGGCAGCGAGTCAGAGAGACATTTCAGAAAGGGCATCCACCCGAGTTTCAGGGTAGTACCGATGTAGTGGAGGCGTGCAACTGGGAAAAAAATATCCAGCGCCACTTGCGCATGCTAGAATGCACCGAGGTACATAAACAAACACTAGCTACTTTTCGTCTGTCGAGAGCGGCCTTACAATGGTGGGAGTCAGTTACCACTGCCGAGGAAAGTGACGCAATGGCAATTTCTGAGTTTTGGGTGCGATTTGACCGCAAGTATTTTCCTCCAGCGATAGAGTCAGACATGAGAAAGAAATTCAGTGAGGTGGTTCAGGGTGATCGCTCGGTTGCTGATTATGAGGAGGAGTTCACCCGTTTGGTTAACTTTGTGCCAAACGAGGTGAGCGATGAGGAGCGAAAGAAGTCGCAATTTATGAATGGCTTGGCCTGGAGAATCAGGCAACATTTGATCGGTAATCCAGCGTTGGTAACTTACACAGATGTCGTCAATGCCGCTCTACTACACTGTCAGGATCATCGCTTTCATGCGAAGGGAAGCAAGAGAGGTGAGCCTAGCCAACCGGGCAAGGTGGATGGAAGTAGTGGCAGCAACACACTGCAACAGCAAATAGTGGGTCAGCTAGTGTAGGATCCCCGACAGGGGAACTCTGCCAAGAGGTTTAGGCATGGGAGGCATCGCTTTGACAGACAGGGCCAGCAGGGTCCCCAGCAGCCAGTTCCTCAGGGCCAAGGGAACCAAGGAGGAGGACAACAAGGCTAAGGTTGTCAGGTCCAACGTCAGGGCCAACAGGGCCAAGGACAAAGGCAGTTTCAGGGCCAGTGTTTCACATGTGGCCAACAGGGTCACAAGAGTAAGAATTGTCCATAGAAAGATAGGGAACAACAACAGGATGCCCAACAGGGGCAGCAGGCTCCGTTAGCTCCAACAACAGCACAGGCCCCATAGCCAGGCCAGATGCACTATGAGCGTGTGTTCAACGTCCGTGACGTTTCGTTCCAGCCAGCACCTCCAGCACCGCCGGCAATTGCGGGTATGTTTCCTATCTATGGACTAGAGGGTAGTATTTTGTTTGATACGGGGGCGACACATTCTTTTATTGCCACTAGATTTGCACAGGCAGTCGACCTTTTAGAGACAACCGACACTCATCTTATGTACGTGGAGTCACCGATGGGTAGTGGGTCCCTTATACACTCGATTTGTAAGGGTATGGACATTATGGTCGGGAGATTGAGTCTAGCGACAAATATTCTAGGGCTGGATATGGAGGGTTATGACATCATCCTAGGCATGGATTGGTTGGCGCGTTATAGGACGATGGTAGATTGCTATGAGAGGACTATCGTGTTTACTATTCCGGGACAGAAGATGTTCTTAGTGGTGATGCCTCTCCTCGAGGGAGGATCGCGCACTCATTTATATTATATTGAGGAGGAGACCTCACAGGGGGTGGTTGTTACTCTGGACTCAATCCCAGTCGTGAGGGATTTCGAGGACGTCATTCAGGAGATACCGGGGTTACCACCCAACTGGGGGATAGAGTTCGTTATCGACCTAGCACCGGGGACAAGACCGATTTCCAGAGCACCGTATCGCATGGCTCCTTCGGAGATGCGGGAGCTGAGAGAGCAGATTCAGCAGCTCTTAGGACAGGGTTTCATTCGGCGGAGTACATCGCCGTGGGGTGCGCCGATTTTATTTGTAAAGAAAATAAATGGTTCACTTCGTCTATGTGTAGATTACAAGGAGATGAACAAGGTGAAAATATGTAATAAGTATCCGTTACCTAGGATTGACGACTTGTTTGATCAGTTGAGAGGGGTTGCGCACTTCTCAAAGATCGATTTTAGGTCAGGTTACCACCAGTTGCGCATTCGAGAAGAGGATGTACCTAAGGCTGCGTTCCTGTCGCGGTACGGGTCATACGAGTTAAGGGTAATGCCGTTTGGGCACACTAATGCGCCTGCAGTATTCATGGATCCCATGAACAGAGTATTCAGGGAGTTTTTGGATCAGTTTTTGATTGCATTCATAGACAATATTCTGATTTACTCTCGCACGGAGGATGAACACACCGAACATTTACGAATAGTTCTACAAACATTACGGAACCATCAGCTGTACGCCAAATTTGGGAAGTGTGGATTTTGGCTTCGGTAGGTTCAGTTTCTAGGCCACGTTGTATCCGACAGAGGCATCGCTGTTGATCCGAGTAAAGTCTCGGCGGTGAGGGAGTGGGGGCAGTCCACGACACCGATCGAAATTTACAGCTTTTTGGGGTTGGCCGGTTATTATCGTTGCTTCATCAAGGGGTTCTAAAAAATTTTCGGTCCTTTGACGAACTTGAATCGGAAGGGAGTGCCCTTCGTATGGAATGACTACTGTCAGTTAGCATTTGATGAGTTAAAGGACAAGTTGACATCTGCACCCGTTCTTGCCTTGCCTAGGAGAGGAATGGAGTACTTGCCTTGCCTAGGAGAGGAATGGGGTACTGAGTCTATACTAACGCATCCTTACAGGGGCTTGGGGGTGTGTTACAACAGGAAGAGAGGGCTATAACTTATGTGTCCCGAAAGATAAATCCACATGAGAAGAATTACCCCACCTACGACCTCGAGTTGGCGGCAGTCATTTTTGCATTGAGGATATGGAGACACTATCTTCTGGGTGAGCAGTTTACTCTATTCACGGATCATAAGTCACTTCAGTATCTCTTCACACAGAAGGATCTAAACATGAGTCAGAGGATGTGGCTTGAATTCATGAAGGACTACCATTTTGATATACAGTATCATCCTGGTTAGGCTAACGTGGTGGCAGATGCGTTAAGCCGAAGACCTATCGGAGAGTTGGCAGGAATTTGGAAGGCGAAGTGGAGTGAACTTCGACACGAGGATGAGATAGCTGGAGCATACATGACAGTTTTAGTTATCACTCGTGAGAGTGTTATGCGGGTAGTGAGGGCACAGGCCGAGGACCCATTTTGTCAGGACGGAGTACGACAGTTACTAGCCGAGGGGGCAGAGTCCTACTCCATCAGCTCAGAGGGTGGACTATGGTTTAATGGGAGACTGATAGTACCCGAGGATGATGATTTGAGGCATGCCGTAATGACGGAGTGGCACGGGTCAAAGTTTTCGGTACATTCAGGTGGGGATAAAATGTACCAGGATATGCGATGACTATATTGGTGGTCATGTGTGAAACGAGACATTGCAGAGTTTGTCTCAAGGTGTGTTACATGTCAGCTCGTGAAAGTTGACCATTAGAGACCTTCAGGGATCCTACAGCCACTGGATATTCCCATGTGGAAGTGGGAGATTATCTTGATGAATTTTATTACTGGGTTACCACTATCACAGAAGGGTCACGATTCCATATGGGTGATAGTGGATCGGCTGACTAAGGTAGCTCATTTCTTTTGGGTTCGTACGGATTATGATACGATGCGGTATGCACAGCTATTCATTTCAGAGATCGTTAAGCTGCACGGAGTTCCTATTAATACTGTGTTTGATAGAGACAAAATATTTGTGTCACATTTCTGGCAGAGTTTTCAGGAGGCTATGGGCACCGACTTACGATTGAGTACGACGTATCACCCGCATACAGATGGTCAGACTGAAAGGGTAAACCAGATGCTGGAGGATATGTTGAGGATGTGTATCCTATATTTTGGGGGAGAATGGGAGCAATACCTTCCTTTGGTAGAGTTTGTGTATAACAACTCTTACCAATTCACTATCGGTATGGCTCCATTCGAGGCACTTTATGGGAGGCCTTGTCGTTCGCCCGCCTGTTGGCTAGAGGTGGGTGATAACAAGCTATTGGGACCAGAGATGATACACGAGACTTCTTCCAAAATATAGTTGATTCAAGGACGTATTCGAATAGCTCAGGATAGCAGAAGAGTTATGCTGACGCCGGTAGGAGACACGTGGAACTAGATGTGGGCGACCAGGTGTTGATTCTCCTATGAAGGGGATTATGAGGTTCGACAAGAAGGGGAAGTTAGCACCGAGATATGTGGGACCGTTTCCTATTATTGAGAGGGTGGGACCGGTAGCTTACAGATTAGGACTCCTCGAGCATCTTCAGAGAATACACGATGTGTTCCATGTGGCGTCGCTGAAGAAATACAAGAGGAGCGAGAGGGTCTTTTGGCACATTCCACTTGAGGAGATTGACTTGCAGCCAAATGTCTCATATGAGGAGAGACCCGTGGCTATTCTGGATTATAGTGAGCGTAAACTATGATCCAAGGTGGTACCCTTAGTGCGAGTACAGTGGGGACATCACAATATTGAGGAGTCTACTCGGGAGCGAGAGGAGGATATGCGAGAGCAGTATCCAGAGTTATTCACCACAGGTATTTTTCCTAATTATGAGGACAAAATTCCTTTGTAAGGAGGGAAGTATGTAATACCCCATATTTCTGCGTATTTAGAATTTAATTAATTGAGTAATTAAAAAGAAAAATACGTTTTAATTTAAATTACGTGAGTAGAGTAATTTGACGTGATGTAATAATAACTATAATTATTAAGTGATTAAATAATCATTATGGCTACTAGATATTAATCGAGAGTTGGATACTGATTAATATGACGATTAAAGTTTACTAAGTGTGAATAGTAAATATTGAAAGTTTATGTGTACGACACAACGATTGATATGGACGTACTTGAGTTTACCTCAACCGAATGTCACGCGTAGACAAAATTGAGGGTGAGATGAGAAACATATTTTTAAGAGACTCAAATGATAATTTAGAGGCCACGTGTGATTCCAAAAGGGTTGAATAAGTCAAAATAGTGTACCCGGGGGTACTAGTCGAGTGCCGAGTCATTTTTGGGCTAAACCGGGACCATACGAGGGCATTTGGTCTCTTAACATTTAAGGGTGAGGAGACCTACGAATTTTAGAACCCTAAGTCAGATTATAAGAGTTGGAGGCTAGGGTTACAAAGAATAAAAATACACCATATTCATTAGAGAGAAGAAATAAATAATTCCTAAGGCAAAAGAAAGAAGTGGGAAGGATTCAAAGGAGACTTTCACCACCAACTTGTTGGGAAGAAGGATTGAAGGAGAAAGACCATCAATCACCAACAACAATCACGAAATCAGACTCTACTGAACAATAAGTCAAGTGGTTATTTGTAACATAAATTGATTTATAATACCCATGTATAAGTTTTATGAAGAACATGACTTTTATGATTTTCTTAGAAATAAAGACTTGAATATGACACATGAGTGATAGGGATTGCATCTAGAACATTTTAAACCTCCAAATGATTTGATATCATAGGAGACTTGATGATTAAATCGAATTAAAAAAATATGGGTTTATGGATGAAAATATGGAAAGAATATATTTTTAGGGTTCTTGAATAATAGGAAGATTTGAATTAATCTAGACTGAATTTATAACAATTATGTTGTTTTAGATCGTTGGTAATCATCCCAGGGTATGTAGGAATGATTAGAAATCGTTAGTTACAAGTTTGGTGAATTATCATGGGAGTTGGATAATAAAAAATGGTGTAACCCGCATGAAGAAGACGATCTGGGTCTGTCAATGCTCGATCGAACGACCATATTCCATCGATCGATCGATCCAGGCTGAATTTTAGAAAATTTTGTGGAAATCTCTCTACGATTACCATCACTTAATGGGAACCTTAGTGATGATATGTAACCTATGTATGGACTTAGTAATTACCAGTAGGTGTACGGTAAGACTTCATGATAAATTATTGAGTGTAAAATTGGGAGAAATGAAACGAAGGGAAGTAGCCGATTGAGTCGTGCATCGGGAATTTGGGAATTGAGTTACGGAACGAGTAAGGGTCGATTCCAGAAATATACCAGTAGGTTATAGATAGATTAACTACAGAATTAAGGGAGGGTTAACTAGGACACTTAGAGTTGTTTGAATACTCGAATAAATGCGATGGTGAGATAAATCGTGATTTAATAGGTACGATGAATATAAGGAAAACATATTTCGTACGGGCATGGTTTGATAGGTCGGGTGGGTACCTACTAAATTGCATGAATTTTTGGGTTAAGATAATTATACCTAAATTAAATATGTTAGGGTCGATGAGATATTCCGAACTAACATATAGTTATTATCTGTTTGGGGTCGATGAAAAATGCCGAACCAAACCTTAAAACTGGTGTCGCGATGAAAGAGTCCCGAACAACAATATGTGTATATATATATAGTTAGGGTCGATGGATCATTCCGAACTAACTTTCACTTGGTGTCGATGAATCATTCTGAACCAAGGGTCCTTTATGTATGTTATAAGGACATATTAGTGATAACTAATATTTAGTACATGTTGTGTGATAGATGTATACCAGATGCATAATCTACTGACATGAGATAGTAGATAATAAAATGGGTTGATAAGATCTTAGTAATAATTAAGTAGTGTGACGTAATTATTATAAGTATAAGAATAAAAAGAGATGCGTAAGTTATCTAAGTTTATAATATATGAGATATGAACTATTAAAATACTGCGTGTATGTTATGGGGACTTAACGAGTAGATACGAGCAGTGGAGTATTCTAGCCTAGTTAACTTGGGTAGCACAACTAGGTGGACTAAGTACCAACGTTAGGTGTGCACTATATGAGAGAGGTGAGGTAACTCAAAAGAGTGTACTAAGTCTTAACATGTGTAATCAATAACTCATAATTGTGATAACTGCTTACAAGATATTTTTAAAATGTTTTGAGTACTAACTCTTGCTATGTAAAATCTTTTCAAAAACCTTTTAGGTGCCCAGCCACAGGGACACCCACATGACTTCATTCTAGAGATTTGGGAGCTGCAGCACGTGTGGATGTTGCAGGGATTGTTTAGACGTTTCTCTTTTTCAAATCTAGTGTAGGATCTCAGTTTTAGTACTCTCAGTTTGGGACATGTTGTCCAATCTTTACAGTTGCAGTTATTCTGATTTTAGATTTTGAGTTAGTTATATTTAGCCGTGGTTTTCGGCGAGACCTTATTTCATTCAGTTATTTATGATGATTGGTTTAGTACTTCTTAAATTGTATTATTTCGCATGAGTTGTTTATCTATTTAAAGAAGATAAAATTTGGCACTAGCTTAATTTCACTTAAGTGGTTAGTAACTAAAAAGATTTCGGCAGTGATGCTAAGAATGAACCATTTAAGAAACCTGTTTTAAATTAAATTAAGGCTTGATCACCCAAGGTTTAATTAGGCGGGGTGTCACAGATATGAATTTCAATATCGCAATTTAAATGAAAGCAAGTTTAACTACTTGCCTGTATAATTTCGTAGTGCTTGATTCCTTTGTTATTGACAAGATTTGATGAAGAACACGTTAATCTTTTCTTGGTTTGGCTCCCCAAAGTTCTCCCACTTGATCTCTCTTTTTCTCCTCCTCAAGTAGGGTTTTCTTAAATGAATTATGGCCGCCTCACCCTCTCAAATTTAGGTTTTATTCTAACAATCCCATTTTTAGTCTTATGGGTTTTATTAAAATGGCCCAAACACTCCCGTGTGGGCCCGATTATGCCTAAAATTGCCTCGAGACCCATTTACTGTCCCGAGTACTCTTTTTTTACTATTTCGATCCTTTTGGACTCAGCCGTGCACTCAGAATCGCCATTCGAGTTACTTAACTAAAATCTCCAATTCTCATCCTCAAATTACGGCACATATTTTCTTAAAAGAAATTACCCGAATTAATTTAAATCTTAATTCTCCAAATTAAATAATTTCTCCAAATCATCAATTTAGTTTAAATTCTAATTCACTAAATTGAATAAATTCTTTATCTTAAAAAACACGGGGTGTACAACGGTTCGTTCTGGGTATCCCTTGGTAGGCATGCCAAATTTCTTTACTAGGTACTATATCAGTTTTGGCCCATCCGTAGAGAACTGGGTTAATTAGTTCGTAAAACATGGAGCCCGATGCCTTCACAGGTCGGTGCTATGGTGGGGAGAGCTGCAACCTATTCTGGAACAAGGAGAATACCGGTACGTTCGTTTAGTTGTCCTATGTCAGATTTCGTTCTTTTTCCTTTGCGGCTTCTGTGTCAAGTCGGATGGGAGAAAATAGTGCTTACTCGGACACTAGACTTATTTCCTGTGGAATACTTGACTGAATCCATGCGCATGAGGTTAGGTTCTTAGTTGGAGAATCATTGACCATCGACCCGACCATCTCAATCTGTAGGTAAGGTCTGGCATGTGTCCGGAGACTTTCTGAAATGGATGTGGAAGCGAGTAGTGGTGAAGATCTTGGCGAAGGAGACTGGCCAAAGGTGGTTTGTCCTTTTTGACACCATGGATGGGGAGTAGTGGTTTTCTCTATCATGGTCAGGGTATACCGCTCTATGGAGTGCATTCGAAATATCAACCGGGCAGGATAATTTTGGGGACCTCAGAGAGCGGATGATGATGGGGCTGGGTCTTTCGACAGCTGCAGATAGTAATTTTATGAAGCTGGGATTATTTCATGTGAAGCTATTGTGTGATTGGGATGTTTCCGTATGTTTTTGGTTTTGTGTTTCTGGGATTTGGGAATAATTTTATAAAGTTTGATTGGGTTAACATTTTAGTCAGCGAAAAGGGGTGGTTGGTTTGACTCCCTTCACTGATATTTCATGTAATAGTATTGAACTCCCTTATATGAAATAAAAAAGATTTTGATCATATTATTGTGTCTCTTGACGAGTTTTACATTTGAATTATCTATACTAATTGCTAAGGCATACATAATCCTTTTGTTTGCGTAAATGATAAAATGAACCGTCATTCTCGGAGATTAGAAAAGAATAACATTTTGTGAAAAAGAAGGGGAACGCCCCATGAGCTGCCTATGTACCTCTGGGGGTTTTGAAAATTTTATGAGTTCCATTTTTAAAGCAAAAGGTTTTCTAGAGGATCAGGCCCCACGTAGTTTTGGGTAGAGGGAAATGAAGATTTTTTTTAGGAATAAAAGGGGGATGAGAAAAGTCGTGTAACACCCCGCATTTTTGAGTATTTATTATTTAATTAATTTGGGTAATTTTAAATTACAAGTGAATCGTACTTTAATTGAATTAATTCTTATGCGTTGATTAAATTATTAATCGGGAGAGTTAATGGTTAATACTTATGCAATATAATTACTAAGTGAATAGTAAATTATTAATTTTACTTCTTAGAGAATGATAGTGACATGGTGATCTTTTATCTTAATCAGGAGTCGGTATAGACTATTTGGGGTCAAAATAGGACTTTGTTGTAGAGTGACTCATATGGTAATTTCGAGGTGACGGTTGATACCAGATAATCGGTATAGTGTATTTGGAGTAGTAATTGGGTCCTGAAACCTTTTTAGACATAACTAGGCCCACACGGGGGGTGTTCAGGTCATTTGGGCTTGGTCCACAAGCATAATTTCGGGATTAACAATATTAAACCTAAATTATAGAGTTAGTGGCAGCCATAACTCAAATAGAAAACCCTAGATCTCTAGAGAAGAAAGGAGGAAGTAAGTGGGAAACTTTTGGGAGCCAAATCAAGAGGAATTGGGCGTGTTCTTAATCAATTCACCTTCTACCTCAAAGGAATTAGACCCTACAAATATAAACAGGCAAGTGGTTAACTTGCTTTCAATCTAAATTGCAGTATTTCGATTCATATCATAGTGGGTGTAAACCAAAATCCGTTTTGGGGTGGGTTATCGTATGAAAATGGGTTTTTATAATTTGAATGAAAATTAGTAGACTAAACATGAAACTGGTGATGAGATACTATATAGTACTGTTACAATTGAATTCCTATTAGAAATTCATAATTAGATGTGTTGAATTAGTGATTGTGAAATCGAATTTAGGAAGGGGATTGGACAAACGGGAGAGAAATCCAATTCGTGATTTATCGGATGGATGTGAGTATCGTTTATGTTAAATGATGATTTTATTGATTTGTAATGGTTGAGAACATATATAAATAGTTAGTAAGGTTTTGGGTGAGAATTGAACTGATACAAAAAGTTTGTAAAAATTAACAAGGGTGGGATTCATAATAGATTGTGCGAAAAAGGAGACCTTCTTGCAGCGAATAGATTCGGTAAGGCAAATCGATTCGGAATAAGGCCGAATCGCTTCGGCTACCCAGAAAAGGGAAATTTTTCTATTTATACCCAAATTCACGATTTAATTATCGGGGGGGGGGGGGGGGGGGGGACTTTTGTGTTGTTTCTAAAATATTGGGAGGGACCTATTTAATTCCAGTAGGCTATAGTAAGGAGGTGGTTAGCCAATTTGGGCGAATTCTAACGCTAGAACCTTTATGGACATATTATGAAATGAAGAGAATTTTGGATATCAGGATGGGATTTTGGGTAGGGTGAATAAACCCAAATTATGAATCAGTATGATAAAGAGAAATTTGAGTCAGGGAGATAGACTCGGTTATTTTAGGCTAGTTCCAGGAGAGTTAGGCATGGATTAGCCGGAGTTAATTAACATTAATAATATATATATATATATATATATATATATATATATATATATATATATATATATATATATATATATATATATATATATATATATATATATGTGTGTGTGTGTGTGTGTGTGTGTGTGTGTGCTTATTACAGATATCTGTGTGAATGATATTTATGGGAATACATACCCCTCTAGTGCTACTATAGGAAGTTGCGCGATGTGGGTGAATCTCTTGGCTTATGACAGCAGGGATAATATAGTCCCTAGGTCAGATCGCCTGATGTTTTATTGTGAGATTTATTTTCCGAGGTAAGATGCTTTGGGTATGATTTGGTCTCACTTTTAGGGGGAATATGACCGCCTCCATTACGTTTGTGATATTTTTACCCAAGTTCATGAGTGAGTCCGACTTGAGGTAACCGGGTTAGACTGAGCATACCTGGAATATGATAACATTTTAGAGAAAACATCTGGTGAGTTATTACTCGGGAATGGATGGTTATTATACGCGACATGTGTGTGAATGTTGTAGTATACTAGTACGTATATAATATGAGTAGATAATTATATACGATATTAATACATAAGTCTGAATATATTTCTTATATATTATACGATTAAAAACGGGTTTCCAATATAACTAGCATGAACGTTATATGACTTAATATAGTTGAATTGATTAATAAGTTAATGATCAAAGTAAGAATGCTCGGGTTAGAGGAGTGCGATAGAAAGATGTGTAATAATGCTAGTTATGTGAGGTAGCGTGACTAGTGAGGTTAGAAGGCAAGCGTTAGGTATGCACATTAGATGAGGGATGAGTTATACCTCAAGACAGTGCAACACTAGATTAAATATAAAAAATATGCATGCATACTTAATTAATTGCAATTTAACTGCTTTCTATATATTTTCAAAATATTTTACTTGGGCTTTGACCCGTGTCAAACTCTTTTTCAAAATCTTTTAGGTGTCCAGCAGTAGGGACACCTTGCTTGAGGATTCTATCTAGGGATGCGTAGTTGCAGCTCGTGTGGAAGTTACAGGACTTTGCTTTAGATGCCTCATTCATTTATTCCTAGTGTAGGGTCTTTATTTCAGTACTCATTTAGGCATGTCGCCTTTTAGACTATTTCAGGTTTCCAGTTTATGGGTTAGTTTATATTCAATATTTCAGTTTATTGTTGAATTTTATTGTTGAACCAATAGTTGATTCGGTCTTCTTTATTCATATTATTTATCTGTATTGGATTCAGTTATCAGTTTGTGTGGATGGTTTATTTATTAATTATTTCCGCATGTTTCAAATTAATGTACGATTAAATTTGGCACCCGTCTATTTAATTTATAGGTCGTTAGTAACTTTAAAAATGCTTTCGACAGTGATGCTAAGAATGAGCCATATGACACCAACATTTTATTTTAGTAGAGGGCTGACCACCTGATATTTTAATAGGCGAGGTGTCACAGATGGTATCAGAGCATCATATTCTAGTGTCTATAGGATGTGTTCGACTTTTTTACGTTTCAGCGTAGTGTTCTTTGATATAGAGACTTATTATAGGATGACTGTATTCCTTTACATATGCGAGTTATGTTCTCCTGATATTAAGTATAGTTAATGCAATTCATATACGAGTTCGATTGGATTTCGTACATCGAATAATTTTGGAGGACCAACGAGGGTCGTTAAAAGGTTTGGAGGAGGAGAGGCTCAATAGAAGCCATGGAATATTCTGGGAACGATGATAGGTTATTGTTTAGGCAAATGGCATTGGGATAATCACTAGGGCGCAGTAGTTTCCCTATGCACCGTCGTAGAAAGTGGTGGTGCAAATTCAGACTCACCCAGCGTAGTTGATAAAAGAGGGGTCGTGGTAACTCCTTCGAAGAGTCATTCGTAAGGATTCGGGGAAGAGAGGGAATGCGATGGGTCAATGGAGGGAGATAATCGAAAGGCAATTGTGTAGGGTGGAGTGCAGTGGCACCCAAGATTAAATTTCGGGCAAATTTTTTACTCATAAGAGCGGCGTTGTAGTGATAGGATTCATTCACCACAACCATGGAGAGATGCCATGAATAACGAGGAATTTGGGGTGCGGTTTGATTGAAAATACTCTCACCTGCTATTTAAATAGAGAGGCAAAGGAGATTTGAATACGTGTTTCACAAGGGCCGTACAATGGTCGGTCATGAAGGGAAGTTAATGTATTTAGCGAACTTCGTACCCTATGAGGTGGATAAAAAGAATAAAAAAGGTCCTTAAGATTAAAAATGGATTCATGGTTTGAATATACAAGCATGGATGGGAAATTTAGCTAGGACGATTGGTACCGTTATCGTCAATGTCGTATGTTTACAAATTGATATCAACGCTCCCATGAGGAGGGAACCAAGAGAGCTGGAGAACATAACCGAAGGGCAAGACTGGATTTAGCGGTGCTAGTAATGTGCCACATGAGGGGATACCCCGTAAAGGACTCATTTTAATGATTGAGATCAATAAAATTCCTACCAGGTGACGGTGGATTCATTCAGGGCCGTCAAGGCCAACAATGAGTCCCATAGGTCCAGTGGAGCAAAAGGGACAACGGGGTTTGCAATCAGGGTCAAGACTGCCAGATCCGCAAGAAGGACAACCCCAACATAGCCATGGGTCGATAGAAAGGTAAATGACACAAATAGGTGTCTTATGTGTAAAGATTAGGAACACATGTGTGGATCGTGTTCGCAGCAAGTTACGGGACAAGAACGGGATGCCCAACAGGGGCGACATTTATAAGAAGTTTTTGGTTCGGTTGGGACGAGAGTGTTATATCCAGGAACCGTTTGAACCGCCAGTGCTATTGGCAATTGAAAATATGAGTTTTATCCTAGGGTGAATGGTGTCTGTTTTGTCTGACACGAGTGAGTCACAGTAGTTCGTTAGCACTATATTCGCACATGAAACGAGTTTAGTAGAACTATCGTTAATAGTACTATAGTTGTATATATTTACCGTTGAGTAATGGGGCTCTTTTTGCTTCCATTTGCAGGGGAGGGGGTGTGAACACTAAGAGGATATATTTTAAAATGTAGCCTATTATCTGATATTAGCTCGTGAGGAACTCGGTATCGACAGATAATGTTCTTTCGGATAAACTTGGCTACCTTCTTGACATTAAATATTGCGTATGACTCGGCTTTGACCCATTTGGTGAAGTAATCAATGGCGATTAAGATGAACGCATGCCCATATAAATCTTCGGGCATGACCTTCCCTATGGTATCAATGCCCCAGGTGGAGAATGACCGAGGAGAAGTCATGTATATAACTCCCAAGGGGATAAGTTTTGGAGATTGGCAAATTTCTGGAATTTGAGGCATCTTCGGACGTAGGCGGTGCAATCCTGAACCACGGTGGTCCAATAATAACCTTAAATGATTACTTCTTAGCAAGCATATTATTTTCATGTGGGGTACACATTCCCCGTTGTGGATCTTCTGCATCATTTCTTCAATGTCAGTCCCCATGATGTAGCATAAATGGGTTCAATTGAAGTCCCTTTCGAACAGTGTTTTGTCATAAATGATGTACTGGGCAGTCAGTTTACAGAGGGTCACATGGTCTTTCTTGTTAGCATATTGGGATACCTACCATGCTTGGGAAGATGCCAAATATTGTAGTATCATCACTCAGCCATATCAGAATATTGCTCTGCGATGAGCTCAATGTGGTAGCAGTGGGCTGGCAAATAAAAGTCAACTGGCTGATAAACCGCCTGATATACTATAATTTTCCCAAGAATCCCCGGACTTCCTTTTCCATTTGGAGTGATGGAATTTTGAGTATGTCTTTCAGTTCAGCAGGGCCTACTTCGATTCCCTTCTCTTTAACCATTAATCCCAAAAGCTTTCCTTTAGGTGATGTCGAAAATATATTTTTGTGGGCTTAGCCACATTTGGTATCACCACAGTTGTTCGAAGAACTTTCGAAGGGCAGGAACATGACCTTCCTGAGTCTTAGACTTAATAGTCATGTCATCTACATAGAATTTGACCTCCTTGTGTATCAGGTTATGCAAGATGGTTGTGGCACCTCTTTGGTTGGTAGCCTGAGCGTTCTTAAGTTCGAATGGCATAACCTTGTAATAAAAGGTCCACTAAGGGGTGATGATGGCAATTTTTTCTTAATAGTCAAGGTGCACGTTGATTTTATTGTATCTGATGAACCCATTAATAATGACTTGAGAGTATGACTGGTCTTGTTGTCCACAATCATGTCAATATTGGGCAATAGGTAATCAACTTTCAAAGACACTATGTTCAAATCCCGGTAGTCAACGCACATCCGAACTTTTCCTCTTGATTTTAGAACGGGTATAATATTGGCTAGCCATGTGGGATATTTGATCACCCAAATTAAGCCTACGTTCAACTGTTTTATTACCTCTTGACTTTGAGCGACCATTCGGTGCGGAGCTTTCACAGTTTCTGTTTGACTGGTTTACATTCTGGGAAATTTGGGATCCCATGCTGAGCAATTTTAGGATCAATATTGGCCATGTCGTCATAGGACCATGAGAATACGTCCACAAATTCCTTCAGCAGCTCTTCGAATTGCGCGCTCATATTCCTTAAGGGTGGACCTTATCTTAATTTTGCGTTGTTGGCTATTAGAACCAAGATTGATAATAAAAATTTTATCCTCATTAATTTGAACGCGGTTATGTTGTTTGTTATTAACCTTATTAAGATCACTTATGGATTGTTCATTTGCAAAATCATCACCATCAAGAGTTTGATAAGAATCAGGACAATTAATATAAGGCATAACAAGATACTCAAAATCCTCGTTTATTTCACTTTTGGGAAAAATAGCGTTGAGAACTTCCTCAAAAGAGATCTTGATTACATTGTTATCAGATTAAAGAGGAATAATAATAGACGAAGAGATAGGGTAAATAACAAGGTTAGGTTGCATCTCAGCAGATGGTACCGGTATAGCATTCCAGTTGAGAAGAGGTTCATCAGTGACCTTGATCAGAGTGGACGAGTCTGACAATGTAGTGCCTGAATGGATCATACATAGGGCCACCCCCAGTGTCTACAGGTTAAACGAGTCTTTGGAATCAACTCCCTCGGAGACCTCGGTAATGGTTACGACTTTCTAAATGAGAGGTTACACTTTATGCTGGTAGTATTCGGCCCATGAGTAGTTGTCTTGACAGAAGATTTCTATCCCCGACTTCATCTTCTTATCCACATGATCATACCATGGTTTGGGAAATCCATAAAAAGGAAAACCTTCACCCTTTTTGATAAATCTCCCATTCAAGGAATCCCTCAAAACAGTCTTAAAATCTTCTAAACTCCTTTTTAGCCATGGTTAATGGAGCATTCCGAGTTCTTCTGGTGAAGGTTGATAACCTAGGCCATATGGGTGAAAGGCCTCTTTCAGGACTATGGGATTCAATATCCCTTGTTGACATCTCCCCAGCCCCAGTCGGGGCATGAAATGCATATTCTTGAATATTTCTATCACATTAACATTATCGTGAGGGTTGTGCTCTAGACATACATGGTCTTTTAAATTGGCCCCTACAAGAAAGGGAAATGGATCAACCTTGAAGCCATAGAGAAGCATGTCATTCATCCCATGCTATATTTATAGTATCAAATTGCTAGTGCCAGCATTTTTTGTACCATCATCGTCCCCCCAAATGGTAATGACTTACCCCTCGGTGAAGAATTTTAACTTTTGATGAGGGGAGGAAGACTCCCCTCGAATGTTATGAAACAAAAATCGACCAAGTAGTAGGTTAAAGCATGCGAATATGTCAATAATTTAAAACTTAGTAACGGGATTGATAGGTCCAACCCCTATTGTGAGTGTTATGGATCCTATCACCCCTCGGTGGGTGTTGTCATAGGCACGCACTATGGCAAAAGTAGGGGTAAGGTAATTTATTTTTAACCCCGACAATTAAAAGTTCTTAGTGGGTAACCATTGAGGTCAGATCCATTATCGACGAGTGATGTATTTCCCATCACTTCAATAAAGATGTTAAGGGCATAGTTGTAGTCAGGGTCGACCTTCGAAATTTCTTCTTCTTCGAAGAAAATAAGTCTCGTGGTAGTCAAGGATCCAACCAAGTTTACAACTTCTCCTGGAGTGGTTGAAGGAGGGACTGTGGGACCAGTGAGCAACTTTATCAAAACGTTTTGGTGTAATTGATAAGACATGAAGACTCCTCACAGGGTAATACCGGCTTGAGGCTTCTTGAGCTGGTCGAGGTTCTTATTTTTCTCGATAGTCAATTTTGGCATGGGGAGTTCTTTGGTAACACCCTTTCCTTTATATATTCCTGATGGTTAAGAACTCTAATTCTGATAATATCTTCTTGATCTGGTCATATGGTTTACGAAGGCAGAAAAGAACAAGAACCCCATTTCTTTATCAATTTCGGGCTGAGTGGATGCTTTACTTATTTCCCCAGATCTTCAAAGGATATTATCCCGTACAGGCTGATTACCATACTGACTTTTTCTCAACTCGGTTCATCATCAGAGTTATCAGACTCATCCCCCTATCAGGTAGCAACAATGTCTTCCATCCAAGAGAAGTCAATGCATTTCACGACCTCGACGGCTTCCTCATATAAATCTTCCCACTCAATGGGGAGGTGCAAGAGTAAAGGGACCAACCGCCCTTATAGCTTTAAAGCGATGAGTAGATTCGAAATGCTGCAGATCTCGCTGGTCTGTGCCATAATCTGTACTACATAATCCAAACTGATTTCATCAACGGGTACCACCCAATTATCTGACTTCTGAGCCCACTTTCGGGCTTCCATGAATAGGATGCTAAACTTCTGACTATCGATGGTCATTTTAGAGGGCAATTGCAGCCAAAATCCAGAAGTTGGTTCAATACTGCTAATAACTCCATATCTTTCCTTTCGGACCAGGTACAGATGACAATATAAGCTCTCGTGAGGAGTGATATATCTTGGTCGGTGAAACAGGTGGGGTGTAGGAGAAAATATGGGCAAATTTTAAGGGGTTTGGGTGAAAATATAGGTATAATGGGTACTTTATTGGGCACATTCTGGGTAGATGGATCGAATTCTGGGTCGTTCTTTAGGAATATGGAATTTGTATGGGTTGTAAGTGGGTTGTGAGTTGTGTTGGATTTAGGATTGGCTAGTGGGGCTATGATACCACCGTTAATTAAACCCTGGTTTACATTCCAAAGATGGAAGCTCTGATCAGTAGTATGGCTGAAAAACTGGTGAAAATCACAATGGACGTCGGTTTTGAAGTTTTTAAGAATTGGGTTTGGTAATGGACGAGGGTCCAAAGGTTTGATGAGGTTTCGTCCCAACAAGGCCTGATGTACTTTAGAGAGGGGGCATGAAGCTCGGTGTATTCTATTCTAATGGGATTAGCATGACTTTCTAGCACCCTCGAGGTAGCGAGATGAGAGATATTATTAATGGTTACGACTGTAGCATTAATAGGCTTCTCATATTTTTTGGGGATGAACTATTCGAACACATTCTTTGGCTTGGCTTCTGTTTTGGTAACATTTTTTTTCAATCTCCGAACCCGCTTCTTGGAAGGCTCGAAAGTGTGGATAATACTGTCTTCCTATAGTCCCTCGAATATGGGGCAAGAAGTTTTTCTTCACTATGCTAACTTGTTCTTTTTCGGAGGGCCGGTTGGTCATGGTGGCAGCTTTCTCCCTCCACCTTTCTATGAAGTTGCTGATAATTTCTCCAGGATTTTACTTAAAAAGCTTTAGATCACGGCATATAACCTCTATCTTTTTGTTGTATTTGTACTGTGACATGAATTCTCGGGCGACAACCTCCCAAATGTGGATCCTGGATTCTTAGAGGGATAAGAACCAATAAAAGTCTATTGGAACATCTAGGCCATTAACTCTTCAAAGGCACTAAGGAGAGTCATGGCGCAGTGACAACTACAAAGGTGAATAATTGAGGGCTCGCTACCCCCAAATTTCTCGATGGCTGGCATCTTGAATTTTTTCGACAATCTTTCTTCAGGGTAGGGAGACATGTGGGTGTAGTCCAAGTACTTCCCGAATATTTTAACTTGGTAAAACTTCTTCGACAACAACTCGAGGTCTTCCTTAAGCTTGTTTTGTTCCCCCTCTTTGTGATCAACGGGTACTGGAAAGTTAGTCCCTGGCTGGGCAAGGTTTGGCATAGGAAGATGAGCTGGTGGCGACCCATTGGCAGGCGAGGCACGCGGAGCATGCTGATATTCTTCTGGGACCTAAATAGTATTGGGAGCAGGTGGACCTATGGATCGAGGAAAGATAACCTCGGGTTCTTCGGGAATTTGGGCTCAGTTTCTCTGCATCTTATGAACCTCGGTTTGAAGGTTGTCAATCTTAGCAATGAGTTGGACTAGTACTGCCATTAGATCAGGCTGCACATTCGGTGCTTGATCGGCGTTTTCCATGAAGGACGGCGAAGGTAGATTCCGAACTCGGATGAAGCAGCAGGGGAACTGGCGGAGCTTCGGGGCGGTTTAACGGAAGATCGAAGCCAATAGGGAGCTAGGCCGATAATCGGGTATGCGATCGACCTGAGAAGGAAAATGATTCGAATTTATTTTTGAAAAAAGGAGGAAAGGATTTTTTTTGTATTTTTGAAAAGGAGAAGAAATATGATTTTGACATTTTTTTTTGGAAAAAAAAGTTTTTAGTATTTTTGATATAAAAAAGGAAAAATGTTTTTTGTATTTTGTTTTTTCGAGAAAGAAGAGGAAAAAAGGGAGAAGAGTCTCATTATTATTATTATTATTATTATTATTATTATTATTATTATTATTATTATTATTATTATTATTATTATTATTATTATTATTATTATTATTATTATTATTATTATTATTATTATTATTATTATTATTATTATGTTTTTGTATTAGGTTTACCTAAATGCAAAAGAAATGCAGAACAAGACCCGAGCCTTGGAAATTCGGGTTTGAAAAATAGGTAAGATAAGGTTTGACTTGTTTTCCAGGCTCGTGGACAGGGTTGTGTTTTGGAAAAAATGACAAAATCGCATGAAAATTCGGGAAGTATGCCGACCCAGCATTTCAGCACAGTTTTGTGTAGCAACCGACAACCTAAATATGAGCACCCTAGGTCTCATGCCTATATGAGGTTTATGAAGTTGTTGGGTTTGTGGAAAGGTTCTTCCCTTTGGCATGACTTCCACGATATACTTTTTGCTTTTGAGGGCAATCCGTAGGTGTGGACAAGCCATTTGATATACCTGAGTGTACATGAATTGATTCACTATATACCTCGTGGGGACAGTACGTGTGAGAGACAATTCGATATACTCAATGCACGTGAACGAGTTTCCTACTATATACCTCCCGTCACGAGTTCGGTCAAGCAGTACGATGCGGGGGGAACCGTTTGATATACGATGAAGGTACTAGGCCAGCGGAAGGTGAGAGTCGTATTGCTTAGATTAACTACGACCTGCCGAAAGAACGTCCATCACAAAGTGAACCTCCAGTACCGAACAAAATTTTGGTCAATAGCCATGCTCTTGGTCATGTAGTGTGCAAAATGAATGATTATTGATTAGTATATTATGGATAGAGTATTTATTTATCATGATGAGTAAAATAAGCACTATACTAATAAGGAAGAATGTACAAGTATCATGAAAAGTAAATATAGCATGAAGCGTGAAGACTACACTAAGCATTGATACATGTGAATGATTGATGTGTGAATATCTATAAGTGAGTAAGTGGTAGTGAGCCTAAGCATGGATCAACTACAAATGACACGTGATATGTGCAAGTGAACATAGATATAGATAAGTGTAATAAGTGGAGGTGTGTGATAATGAGACTTAAGCATGAATATTATAAGTGGTGTGTGAAACATGTGGATATAAGTGATCCTGTGTACAAGTGTAAGGTGTACATGGAGGGTATTTACAAGTGTGTGAAGTGAAAAGTGAATGATAAGTGATATAAGCATAGGTAAATATATATAAGAAGTAATAGAGGAAAAGGGTACCATACACATACAGGTAGGTGCATACGCATACATATGGAGAATGATAACACCTATGCAAATAGAGTCCAACCCTCTTATGACAAGTAAGTCCCCAACGGATTCACCACTGTGACCATACCATTCTCCTCCGGTGTCGACGCTTGTGCGTGCGGTGGAGAGGGAGAGAAGATCTCGCACCCTTCCTCGGGATGCTTCGACCGTCGTTAATTTGAGGTGATGTAAAGAGATAGATTCGTCAACCTATTTTTCACAAAACAGGCAAAAGAAATATTTCTGTCTCGAAAGAACGACATTAAAGACATACTAATGCTTGCAAAAATAATTAGTTCAGAGGTTTGGGGGCTAAATTATGGAATAGGAAGGTGTTAGGCATCCATGCCGCCATTTCGGTCTCTCATGGGCATTTATTATTCTTCTTCTTAATAATTCTGTCAAGTGTGCACGCATGTATATATAAATGGAGAATGAAATTTCTCCACTCGAGTCATAGAGAGAGGCGGAGTGAGGTCATCTGTAAGAGAGTTCCCAAAAAAAATAAAATAATGTGTGCGTTTGTCGAGTCATCGATCGTTTATAAAAGGATGATGGTATTAATTGGACAAAACACGATCATGCATCGCAAATATAATATGTAGAAGTAATACATGAACAAAAATAGGAAATGAGGACTCGAGTCTCGCGTTTTGCTCGAGATGCCTACGTAGCCTAAAAAGGTATCAAAGTTCACGTAGTTAGAATGCAACGCGAGGGTTGGGTTTATCCCATAAATTCAACCGGGGATTTTATTAAATGTGTGTATGTAGGAAAAAAATGTTTTAATGTGAGAAAATATAGGGTGAAATCCCCGTTTAGAATTTATTGGTAAACCCACTTTTTCTTGTTTTTGAGTTTTTTTTATAGAAAATACAGTATGTGCAATAGTATTAATAAAAAGTGGGATATTCATATGTGTGAACTAATGAAGATGAAATGCTAAAGTAAGAATTAAAGGATTAATGCAAAAATAAGGAAATTTAAAGAGAGAGTGAAAGAGTTTGACCTTCTTCGGAAGTTTTAAGATTGATCTTGAATGTTGAAGGGCTACTCTTGCAAATGGATGAAGGTGGTAAGAGGAGAGAGAACATAATTTTGTAAATTGGATAAGGAAAGGATGAAATGGAATGAGGAGGAGAGGCTTCGATATGAAAATCACGTTGACTTCAAAAGAATGTTGCTGAGATCACCGAGAGAGATGTTTTTGAGGTGCCTTTCGAAGTGAGCTCATGCTCTCCTTATATAGGGTTAAGGGGGTGCCGATCGACATTGTACTTTCCCTTCCTATCGGTAGGCAACCCCATACACACTACTGATAGGCAGGGCAATGGGTTTGCCATTCGACAATCTCATGCAGATTTCCTCAAAAAATGGTCGTAAAGTGCAATCTGTAAGTCCAAATTGCGCACGGGGAAAGTTGTTGGAAAGGATATTCATAGCCTTTTAAGAATCTGTGGCTCCTCTCCCGGGTTCATGAGTTGACTGTGGTCAAACGGGGCTCAAAATTGACCGATGATCTTTTGGACAAGTGATTTTCGTTTAAGTACTTTTGGAAACGGTATTCAGAGCCCTTTGAAGATTCATTTAGTCTCGTTCGGTTTAGAGAGTTGACCTTGGTCAAATGGGATCCAAATGCTCCCTTTGACCCTTCAGAGTAAAATGGGTTATTCGTCCGTACCGTAAGGCTGATTCGCACACGAGGTGAACTATTGGAAAGGGTTTTCAGAGCCATTCGAAGATTCATTCAGTCTTATTTGAGATAAAAGAGTTTAAGGGAGTCAACCCCGGTGGCCTCCGGTTCAGTTTGTGGGAAAAAATGGGTCGTTCGTCTGAATCGTCAGGTCGATTTGTGCACGGGGTTAACCTTTGTAAAGGGGATTCAAATCCCTTAAAGAATTATTATAGATTACGCTCGGGCGAGGAAGTTGATTGGGGGTCAAAATGGGGTCTGGGAGAGCCCAGTGGCCTCTAGATCGATTTTTGATAGTTAAATGGACCGTTCGTGCGAAATGTAATGTTGGTTGATGCATGGGGCAGTCCGTTGGAAAGGGTATTTATAGACCTTTGAAGATTCATTAATCTTTTGCTCTGATGTGAAAGTTGACCAGAGTCAAACAGGGGCCGGTGGCATCTAGATAGGTACTCGGAGTATGACCTAGGATTTTTGGTGAAGGAGGAAGTGCTAGGGACCTAAGGAGATGCTTAGGAGGGTCCTAGAGTGTGGTGTCTATAGTAAAAAATCTAAATTAATCATGTGAATTAATTATATGCAAGCCCGACTCAATTTTACAAATGGATCATGTTTTATACAAACTTTGATCTAAGTGTGGTTGTATGTATGAGAGATAAAAAATGTGTACATGAACAACAATCAACCACAAAGGTGTCACAAGTCAAGATCTATGAGGAAAATCTGCCACTCAAGGGTGAAAAAACCTCGGTGCATACTAGTCTCCAATTTAATTTAAAAATAAATTTTACACAACACAAGAAGGTACCACTCTTTTTTCCCCAACAATAATTTACATATGGACTCTGAAACTTTCCCCTGTTTGAAGGAGTAATATGTTCAAAGCTCCACCAAACGGATATAAAAGTCACATTCTCCATTCTCGCATCACACCATGGTCGAACTCTTCAATAGATCAACCACCACCTTTTAGATCTTGGAGTGAGGATATCAAAATTCAAATTTGAATCAAGTAGACTTGAATTTAGGCTATGTGGTTTTCAATTTCAAATCACTATTAAATATCAAAAATCATGAATAAAGTACATATCCAAGTTTTCTCTCAATTTTGTACAGATTAAGTGAAATTGATGATTGGATTTTGTTTATTTTATCAATTGCCTGGAAAAAATACTTTATCCATGTGTGATGAGTACCTAGAAAAATGATCTCTAAAAATGGGACGGAAAATATTTTATTTATAATTTTTATGAAAAACTTGGTAGTGTCGTGCGCACGATTTTGAGCAGAGGACTTGGTCATGATGTATGTGTGATAGTCGTGTGCATAATAAGGTTTTAGCCCCAGTGCACGCTTTTAGGCAGGAGGAATGCCAAGCCCAAAACGCGCATGTTATGCGCATGGTAAGATTTTACACTTGTGAATAAATATTTTGGCCGAACATATACCTTGCATAATCCATGTTGTTGTGTGCACGGGTACAAAACCCAACCATGCGCACGCTTGTAGGAATAATCCCAGATTCACCTAAACAAGAATACAAGGCAAAGCTTTTTATAAAATATTTCACTTGATAAATACAGAAATCATTTTTTACAAAAGATATAAACGTGAACGTGTGTCTTACCCTCGGTATAATTCAATCAAAATTATCATAAAAGGATACTATCTTCTAATCTTTAAAATTTATGTGCAGAAGATTTGACGTACAGAGGTCGTATGATCTTTAATTTTAATGTCTGTATATTCTCATGAACAAGACTCTCCATATCTATCGTTTAACTATGAATCAAGATTTTTGGATTGATTTTGTGAAAGACTCAAATTCCTTGACACGGAATTAAGCCAATGAAACTCTCTATATAAATGTTTATGTTTTCAATCCCTTTGGATATTCTGTGGTGAAACCACAAACCCCCCAAAATCTTAGTTATGACATCCAAACTCGCCCCGCATTAACCACATATAACGAGAGTAGAGTGTCACAATACACATGAAGTCCATAAAACAATCGAAAAATAACAATTAGAGTCTGAAACATAGGGTTGGGCATCAATATCATGACAATATGCAAAATACATGAAACGCAACCAAAAGATCATGCAGGTATGACATGCACAAAGATAAAATCCCCCTTATTTGGGAATCCTCTGGTAATAAATCAATATGAAAAATAAAGACGAAAAAAAGTATGAAATAATATGCAATATAGAATTCTTCCAAATCATAGCAATCTCAACCAAATATTCACCCCCTTATTAAACATATCTCCAAATTTGGATACTTATCCCCTTTTTGAAAGACAATGCTCACTAATAGAGTCAAATGGATCTCCTAATCTTAAACGTTTCTCCCCTTTTTGACAAGAAAAATAAAAAAAGGAGTATAAATGACATAGACAACGGGTATATCATATTTTAATAACAAAATCATAATGTACAAGAACTAGAAAAACAAAAGCTAGATAAATATGTGATAACCTAATGCTAAGATGAAGGTAAAATATGGGAATCATCGTGAATATTAGCACAATATCTCAACAAAGTCAATAACATCAACTAAACATGATAAAAATGTGATGAATATGAGGTGAATTTACAAGAGAGAATAGTCTAACAAGATATATCAAAGTATGTGAACATGTGAAATAAAATAATATCATAAGATCTAACTAGAAGAGATCACCAATGTAGAGCAACAAAGTATCCATACATCCAACCAAATGTATAAATCACAAATTAATAATCCAAAAGTAGATAAAAAGTAATACAAGTCAAGTACAAAATAACCATGAACAATAAAGTATAAATAAACATAAAATTCATAATCGTTATCATAAAAATATTCCAATATGTCCTCATCCTCATCTCCATAATAATATTCTACACTGTCATTATCATCATCTGTAAACTCTACAACCGCTAATATAGGAGGAGAAGGAACCAGACCAGATCTCGATGAACCCCCAAAAAATATGATGCGGTGCTCGATCTTGATAATTCGGGAGCAAATATGCTCGGTTATCTGGTTAAATTATGTGAAGCGATAATCAAAGTGCTATATTATCGAGGTCATTCTCATATCCATGCGGGAAAAGGAATCATGAATGTAGGCAAACTGACTATCAAGATACTCTATAGATGGCTAATGAGGTCTCAAAGTCTTTGAGCTAGAGCTGAAGTAAGCGAAGAATCGCGTCCATGTGTTATATCCTCAGTGCCAATATCGATGGCAGGTGTGGGAATTTGTCTAAATATTTGACCCTCAGAACGTGCACCACTAGCATTAGTGATCAGATTAATAATGCTCGCAGACTGATCTAAGTAAGGAGGCATAACACCTAAGAAATATAAGTAATGGATAATAATAAGAGCAAAGGGAAAAGCATCTTAAATAGTATATAAGGAACCTCAACACATGACTTCAAGAATGAGTGATGGGAAGTCACAGTCTAACGCATAATGATAGGCAAGGTTTTATCGCGACGCGAGAGTCACCTATGCACCGGTCGTGTTATAATATTCGGCTCACCTGAACTATATAAAGACCAAACATACGACTACACTCAACGGGTGAGTATAGCGGTAAGTCAGGTATCGAATCCATAGAGAATGTTCGATAGATCGTAACGGATTATTAATTCAAGAATAAAAGTGAAAAAGGGTGATGTGTGCTGGGAAATAAAAGAAAAGAGAGAAGTTAAGTCTAAATAAAGTAAAAGCGAGGATCAGGATATCATCCAACCATACGGATTGAAAATAACTATTAATCAGAATTCCGTTTCGAGAGCAATTTAATCGAGCATTAACAATTAATCATAAACATCACACAATAAGGAATTCAATCCAAAGTTGCGAGATTAAATATTTAACCGAAAATGGTCGCACGTGGATTAAACTCGGATTATCGCTATAAACACTAACGTTGCATGACAGAGAAAGTTAAACGCGTAATAATACAACTTTAATACGCGCGGGTTCAATTACACGCAATTTTGTACAAAATATAATTTTCGGAGCTCGGGACCCGTTAATGGCGGAACGACATCCCGACCCTATTTATCTAAGGGAACATAATGATTAAACTAAATTACAACTAATTAAACTAGGAAAGCAAGAAATAAAGCCAGTAAACTAATTAACAAAGCATGGAAATTAATCTACAAAGCAAGAATTAAGCAAGAACAATTATATAAATGGAGATGGAAGATGAAAGTTCAGCATAGACAACCCAAATGGTTGTCAATCCAAAGACAAATGAAGCCAAGCTCTCAAAACCCGCAACCCTAAGCTTAAACTAATTAAAACTAAATATTTGATATTACAAAAAAATTGGGTTATATAGTAAGTTGGAATAAAAGAAAAGAAGAAAGAAAATAAAAGGAAAATATCTGCAAAAAACAGGGGATCGATCGATAGTTGAAATCGTGGCCAAAATCTGAAGGATCGATCGATCAATCCTTTTGATAGATCGATCGATCAAGCAGGGCAGAATCTCCTTTCCTTATGTTTTGGCATGTTTTTCTTCTCCGCTAGAATCGCCGTAACTTCTTCATTCGGGATCGGAATCGCGCACCGTTTACGGCCACGCGAAGCTTGCGAGGAGGACTATAACTTTCGTGTAGATGTTGGTCCAGGTGCCCAAACTATGTATTGACCGAATTGCCCTTGCACGTGCGATTGCGTACGGAAATTAAGCGAAACGCGTCCGAACTCCATTATTAGTACCTAAATACCTATAAAAGTCCAATTATACCTCATATAGCATGTTAACAATATAAATCGACGCTGTCTGGTTAACGGGCTTAAAATGCGTAGGTTCGATGGATGAAATACACAATATTTGCGTATTATCACACCCCCTAACTTACACATTGCTAGTCCCTAGCAATGAAATATGATGCAACAAGAACAACAAGTAAACCAAAACAGGAGATAATACAAAAGTAGGATAAGAAAGCAATAAAAAGATAAGGCCACTTTTGTGGGCGAATGATTGCATTTAGCATATGCAATAAGCCATTAAACCCCTGGGTTACCCTAGTGGACGAGTGTCGTCTCATGAAGGTTTTTAGGGAAGAAACCCACAAACATCATAAAGTTTCCTCAAAATATGCCCAATCAAGCATGCAACAAACTCAACAATACGAACAAGATTTCAACATGTTATTAGCATAATTCACGTGAAAAATCTGTAGTTATTAACATTATAGAATGCACCTTAATGAATTGAAACTTTAACATGTGGGAGGGGAGTGAGCACACACAAAATATGATTTGGTAAAAAACTTAAATAAACTAGATACTAAATTAACGCAAGCATACATTCAATCCTCACGAGTATTACACTCATCAAGTGAATTCACTCGAAACAGGGAGGTAACACATGAAACATGCGGGCTAAAGAGTAAATGTAAATGGAAACTAGTCCGCACACATGTCACAAATGAAGAACGCTATATATAAAGTGAAAAACCGTAATCTCAATAAAAGATACCGCACATTAAAAGAGGCAAAATGCATTTTCATAAATTATCAAAACTATTATGACTTTTGAATTACATCAACCTAAGATCACATAGGACTTGAATAGGGTTATAATGTAGGTTAGGCTAGGGTACGAAATGAAGGAATGTATGTACGGATTCAAAGTGTTCAGAATGAAAACTCGGGATAATGGGAAAATGCGGGAAATATCAAAATTGGAAAATAAGTTCCAAAAAGGCATTAGATAAATCATCGAGGAGAAAAATTAAAGCTTATTGAACTATATACACAATTTACAACTTTCTCTTTCTTTTCTTTTCTTCTTTTTCTCATTTTTCTTTTGTTTTCTTTTGCTTTTTGCTTTCTCTTTTTCTTCACTTTTTCTTTACTTTTCATACTCTCACATGCCTAAATTGCAACTGACATCACAACAATAACATTCAATCCCAAGTAACATTCCAAACAAAGATTTGGAAAGTGTATGTATAGTATAAAACTCCAATTTAGAGTTGGTTATGGGATTGGGGTTATGAAGCGAAAGGCTATATTTAGGCTCAAAGGGGTTAATGAGGGTAAACATATAAGGGTGAGGTCAAGGCTAATATGGGCGATATAACAAAGAATGACTATGATCATTTTACAAAATTTACGCAATTCTCAAATCAAAATAATATATGAAAATCATGATCAAATAACACATTTCAAGTATGAACTCAATTAATGAACGATAAAATGAAAGAATAGTGAGATTACCAACGAATTCAACGTTTTCAATGAAAAAAGAATAGTGTATACACTCACAAATGACAAAAGGTACAAAGCTTACTCGGTGTAAGTATATACAATGCAACAAAAGATTACCGAGTTATAAAAATCTTAAACCAAATCAATATAGCAATAAAAGTGCATGTGCTCATGGGATTAAAGTTTAATTCATGAAGTTATTCATAATATGAATAATGGAGACTAAAGTCTAATAACTTCTAAAATCGAGAACATGCATCGTTGGGTTGTCTATTGGATCAGACAATTATTGAAATTTATCATCGAAAACAAAGGCAAAATGCCCAAAAAAGGAGAAAAAAGAAAGAAAGTATTTTTGAAAAATTTAATTTTTCTAAGAAAAGCATACTAAGTAACTAACATGTGAGCAAAAACATGGACTAAATAAAGAAATGGATAGAATATCTCACACCCCCTAACTTAAAACTTGACATTGTCCTCAATGTGAATTAAAAACCAAGTTAAGAGAGGAAAATAGCGATATTACCCAAAATTGCAGCGATCCCCATAAGAACAAGTCCAGAGAATCTACAAAACAAGTTAGTACCGAGCATAGCAAAAACAAGTAACAAAAAATTAACTAATTACAAAAGACTAAATTAAAAAGGAAAGAAAAAATAAAAAGAAGGAATAAAAAGCTAACTATATACAACCTGCCATTTAGGCTTCACACTAACTATACACTAGAAGTCTAAATAGTTAAGGGTCCACCATAAGAACAATTTGACTTTGGAGGAAAACGGGTGTACCCTCACATACCAGCATGCCTTCCGAAAAATATGAATTCCATTTGGGTAAGGCGTAAGAAAGTAACCATCTCCAATTATCAATTTTGGAGGGACGATGGGGGGTTTGGATTGAACGGGTAACAAAAACATGGGGGGACCGAGAAAAGCCAAATATCCTCTAAATGATTTTGAAATTGGAATGGGAGGCGACGCACACGAAGGCAAATATGCGATCATGGAAGGCGACTCGAGCAAGTACTCCTCATCAGCGAAAATGTTTAAAATATTAAAGTTTGAAACCGAATCATCGGGTACTTGAGACGGTGTGATAATAGAGAATGAAAATGGGGATGAAAGAAATTCTAACTCATGAGATGAATCATCATCGCATGAAGATTGAGTGTCAAAGGAAATAATATCATTTTCAATGAAATGTTCTTCTTTGGGGTCAAATAAGAAATCATTTAATTGCAAATAGATATTACGTCATTTTCATCCTCACTTTCAATATCTATTACACAATTGGCAAAGTCTAGAATGGTTTGTTCCAAAGTAGGCACAAGTACCTCATTTGGTTCAAAACATTATTCGACTTCAAAAGTCTCAGAAGCAAAATCATCGTCGGACTCAAATAATAAATCCAATTCATGTTCCCACAAATGTTTTTCTTCCCGATAGCGATTTGCATAACTCTCGTTCTCAAGCATAAGCAAACCACCCTCACTGAAAGTCATAGGCCTAGGTGCGGATGCTTGAAAATGAGGAGTTTGAAAATCATTATCGACACAAAAGTTAAACTCATTATTATAGGAGTTTTGAAAACTATTGTAATTCGTTTCAAAATTCCTATAATAAGGAGGTAAAGGCCCAAAATCATTATCATCATCCTCAAAATATACGCACTCCAAAGCTTGACTTTTGTAATACTCGCCTAAAGTCATTTTTGAATTTGCAATTTTTTGGGACTCTAAGTATTGACCAAAAGTCATAGGAGTATGGGGATTTTGAGAATTATCATAATGATTACCGAAAGGATTGGAATAAGACATGCTTACCCCAACAAAGGCTCGAGATGGCAAATTCCACAAAACAATGTGCGATGGGAAAATTCAAGCGTTTCTAAGCGCTCAAGTGTAGAAGTCCTGCAAAAAATGTTAAAAGAAAGAATACAAATACAAAAGAAAGAATACTACAAAATAATAAGACAATTACAATCTATAACAAAACACTCCCCGGCAACGGCGCCATTTTGATAGGCCGAATTTTACCGCGACGCGAGAGTCACTTACGCCCCGATCGTGTTATATTCGGCTCACCTGAACTATACAAAGACCAAACATACGACTACACTCAACGGGTGAGTATAGCGGTAAGTCGGGTATCGAATCCACAGAGAATGTTCGATAAATCGTAACGTATTATTAATTCAGGAATAAAAGTGAAAAAGGGTGATGTGTGCTAGGAAATAAAAGAAAAGAGAGAAGTTAAGTCTAAATAAATTAAAAGCGAGGATCGGGATATCATCCAACCATACGGATCGAAAACAACTATTAATCAGAATTTCGGCTTGAGAGCAATTTAATCGAGCATTAACAATTAATCATAAATATCACACAATAAGGAATTCAATCCAAAGTTGCGAGATTAAACACTTAATCGAAAATGGTCGCACGCGAATTAAACTCAGATTATCGCTATAAACACTAACGTTGCATGACAGAGAAATTTAAACGCGTAATAATCCGACTTTAATACGCACGGGTTCAATTAAACGCAATTTTGCACAAAACCTAATTTTCGGATCACGGGGCTCGTTAATGGCGGAACGACATCCCGACCCTATTTATCTAAGGGAACATAATGATTAAACTAAATTATAACTAATTAAACTAGGAAAACAAGAAATAAAGCGAGTAAACTAATTAACAAAGCATGGAAATTAATCTACAAAGCAAGAATTAAGCAAGAACAATTACATAAATGGAGATGGAAGATGAAAGTTCAACATACACAACCCATACGGTTGTCAACCCAAAGAGAAATGAATCCAAGCTCTCAAAACCCACAACCCTAAGCTTAAACTAATTAAAACTGAATATTTGATATTATAACAAAATTGGGTTATATAGTAAGTTGGAATAAAAGAAAAGAAGAAAGAAAAGAAAAGGAAAATATCTACAGAAAATAGGGGATCGATCGATCGACTCGATCAAGCAGGGCAGAATCTCCTTTCCTCCTGTTTTGGCATGTTTTTCTTCTCTGCTAGAATCACCGTAACTTCTTCATTCGGGATCGAAATCGCGCACCGTTTACGGCCACATTAAGCTTGCGAGGAGGGCTATAACTTCCATGTAGATATTGGTCCAGGTGACCAAACTATAAATTGTTCGAATTACCCTTGCGCGTGCGATTGCGTACGGAAATTGAGCGGAACGCATCCGAACTCCATTCTTAGTACCTAAATACCTAGAAAAGTCCAATTATACCTCATATAGCATGTTAACGATATAAACCGAGGTTGTCTGGTTAACGGGCTTAAATATAGAGATTAAGGCACCCGAAGGGGCTAAAATGCGTAGGCTCGACGGATGAAATACGCAATATTTGCGTATTATCACATAACTAAGGCATAAATAAGACAACTGATGTGGGATAAAAAGACGCGAAGATGAGATGTATTGAATTCTCTTATAGTGAAAATTCCCTATACGGTATGTGCTTAGACATGGATTGTATTGCCAAAACAAAGTCTATTTCTATTATTTCAATTTTAAAGATCAAAACTATAAACAACTTTAAACCCTATAAAAACTTGTGCACCAATTTTAAACAGTTTGTTTTGAAAAATCAATATACCCAATATATCTTTTTAACCTAAAACATACATCTAGGTAATTAGAATATAAAATAGGTAAAATATCCACAACGCGCTAATGTACAAGGAAAACCCACAACGGAAAAAACTTCAGATGAAGCAGACAAACATATCACTTTGATGTTCGTTCAATATTATTTTGTACCTTTGTTTTAACAAGATGTGGAACGAGCTTTAAACCAAAATATATTTTTCTACAAAAGTAACATTTTAAAAAAAAATTCCAAACGAGCTTTAAAAATATCCAAGGAATATATTCAAAATGCGTTTATACCTTACGAGATCCTCAGTAAACGCGAAGACAAGCTTAGCACAAAACATGACATGATGTGTATCCAATTTTGAAGCTTGGCCGCTACATCTTCATCAAACATGTAATAGGCTTAAGAGATCAAAAATACAAAACCTAACCCATGACTCAAATGGGTTGTCCGAAATTAAGCAAATTACAAACAAATTTACTCGATTGAATTTTTTTCTTACATATAGAAAAATAAGCCCTCTTCGATCCGTTGGAGATATGATAGTTTCACATATATCTCAGCCCTAACAACTCTGATATTAAATCCTATCCTAATGGACAAACCATCCCTAGTGAATCAAATTTAAGATGAATCTTTAGTTATCTCTAGAATGGGTATGGAGGCTCTTGGGGCTTAAGTACACTATATAAAATTTCTCGGTGCACTCGAAAGTGTGATACTAGTCTCTCACGAATGAGATGTCTCATTGGAACCATTCGGGGGTCGAAAAATGACTATCTTTTGTGCATGTGTATTCTCACGAACCATAAAGATAGAAAAAATAAAAAAAATGTACAAAAATAAAGAAATTGACTAAAATTCAAAGAGAGTATATGTAGTGAAATGAGAAATCGACCAAAAATACCCAATTCCAACCTATAAACAACAAAATAACACCTAAAAATGATAAAAATATCCTAGAAAACTTAAAAGGACATCAAATCAAGTAAAATATTCGAGAGAACAACATTTACTTAAGTAAAATCAAGAACTACCGCAATCACTAAAAACTAGGGTTTTACACTCCCAATCCAAGTAAAAGATTTGAAATATACCCTAAGAAACTCTTAAGTACTGATTTTAAAGGTGGTGCGTACGGCTAAAAACTGGTCCATGTGTAGAGATGTGCGAACGATTTTGACCAGTAGCTAAAGTCATAGGAAAACTTCCCGAAAAGACTTAGCCAACAAAACCAAAACCCCAAACACTAAAAAATATGATATGAAAGTATGAAAATGCATGTGAAGACATTCATTATGTCTTTCGAAGGCAAAAAAATATGACATGTATATGCAAAAAGCAACAACTCACACACACATCACTACTATTAAAAAAGCATATAAAGAGGAGATGTGCATATTTGACATTTTTATCCCTCATTTTTATATGAATACAAGAATATCCACCACCCCGTTAGTAAATTTTCATACATCTCTATTCACCCAAAACACTTAATCCTACCTCCCTAGAGGACGCTAGCTCCATAATAAATGCATTATGGCATAAGAAACAACAAACTATCTGGGTCTAATCTCCTACCAACGTCATCCTCTTAATATAGCCCCTTGCCTTTTTATATTGATTTGGGGCATTAATATTACTATTTAAACTAAAAAGTGATACAAGTGATAATCGTAAGTCTTTACAATCTTTGTCCCAAAATAGATAAACATTAATACATAATCAACTTTAGTGTTGATTAATAAGCGTTAATACATAATATACTTTAAAACACGTTGTTAACACACATTTTTTCTTTCTTATGAAATCATAAACATATAATGTTTAATAATGTAAAATCATATTAACATTCCCACATACCCAAAATTGGAGTTATTATTCAAAAGTTACTTTCTTTTAAGAGTATAAATTTAAACTCAACTCACTCAAACTTACTTAAATACATTAAGTTTAGTTCATTAGTTTTTAATTAGGGGCAAATGTGGTGAGAACAGTGAAACATAATAAACCTTAACACATTATTAACTCATATTTATTTTTTCTTCTAAAATTATGGACATAACATTATAATCTCATATTGAGTATTAATCCCACTAACAAAAAATTGGAGTAGGAATCTCATAGTTATTTTCTTTTAAGAGTATTAACTTAAACGGAGTTCACTCAAACTTATAAGAATTTACATTAATTTTTAATTGGGGATGAATGTTATGACAATAGTGAAATTAATTTAACGTGTGATTGATAGTTCGTGTCACTCTATAAGTTTGGATTTAAGAAAGCAAGTGTAATTTGCTCCCCCCCTCATTAAACTTGAAATTGGACTGTTATGTCCCGTTTATTTCTCACTAGGTGGTTTCTCTACATCAATAGTCTTTTTGTATGTTTTTTTTCAAAAGATAGGAATTGTCATGTTTTCCCAATGGAAAATCTAGTCTACTTAAATAAATACTGGGTTTGAGTTCATTTTCATTCCTACACTTATTATCTTTTATATACTCTAAAATGATTTACAAGCATTTAAAGTCCCTTATCAGGCCAAATTAAAAGCTATCTATTTCTACTCACATGCCCTTGTGACTTATGCATTGGGTTTCGTGTTTATTTGTTTATTTATTTTTTGTTAAAAGCTATTTATTTTTGGTGATTTCTTCAAATGTTTGTTTTTTATATTATATTGTATGACGATCCATATAACTTTAAATATGGGTGTAGGTATAGAATACACGGCTTATGATTTTATTATTATTATTATTATTATTATTATTATTATTATTATTATTATTATTATTATTATTATTATTTATTTTATTTAGTAATTTACTTTTGTTATAATCATGAATTATTAAAAGATGTAATTATATTTATGGGGCATATATCAAATAGTCCTTCGAACATTTTTTAATACACGTTTAGTCCAAGTATTTTTATTTATTTCAAAAAGTCCCTCGATATCTATCATATCATTCCCCGTGTTATTTCAAGATTGAATTTTAAACTTTTATAAATTTTCTGATGGATAATTTTAAAAGAATCGTGTTTGGTTATTTTTTATCACATTTTGATTAATCATTTAAAAAAAGCAAAGAAATAGTAACGGTTCAATATATCTTACAATTTCTGCAACGGTGTAATTGATAAAGTAAAGGGTTATATATATCTATATATAGTGCATTAAGGATGGGGGTATCAGCGTATGAGAGATGCGTGAAAACGAGAGAAGGTAAGGGATTTGGGTTGCGTTAGTGAGTGTACCAACCAGGATAAGGTGAGAGGGGTAATGACGAGTCACTTGAGTGGTGAGTGCAGAGAAGTGAGTTTAGGAATTTTTTTGTGAAAAATATGATGTTTGTGAGGATATTTGTTATCTCAAGTTCATATACCATATTGCTATGTTGGTGGACAAAAAAACTAAGGATATAAAAATGTTGTCTGTTACATATTATGTTTGTAGAAAATGACATGTAATCTTAACTAATCTCTGAAAATTTTGAATGTAGTTTTCTGCATTTCCTATACTCAGTCTATATTTTTCATTTCTTGGATCATTAATTACTCACTGAGGTTATTCCCGTCTTCTCAATTTTTATGGGTTCCAAACGAATGGATTTTTTTGTAAATACAAACATATGTTTAAACTTTTATATTTGCAGTTTCTAACTGTTATATGGTTAAAAATAAAGTTATTACAAGTGTGCGTGTGTGTGTGTATATATATATATATGATTTAATTATAAAAATTATATAAACATAAACATTAACTTATATACGTGTATATATTCAAAATGGCATCTCTCATTTTTGGTTTGGCAAGCGGCTTCAAATTTGAGATGCAATTAAAGGGGTTATCATATCAACAGTGCCACTACCTCTTCGTCGTCTCTCAAGAGTGCTTTTAGTGAATATATATCCCTTTCCCTCTCCATGTATTTCATCCAGACAATTCAAACATAGCCAATCCACGTTCATAATATATGAGTCATGCAAGATTTGTTGATTGACCCGAGTCTGTTTCTCTCTATTTTGTTTTATACTTTGGGGATATAATTTTGATGGTTATATATATATATATATATATATATATATATATATATATATATATATATATATATATATATCGATATCCGTGAATCTTTTACACCACCAAATTTATTGAAAATGAGTAATGCATAAAAGGTGTTTGTATTGTTTCTTAAAATGAATTAGATAGGGTTCTTATGTTCAAGAGAAGTGGGAGGAAACGAGCGGAAGAAATCCCATACTTTTAAGTAATTATATTTCTACTTGAATGAATTTGTTTTTTTTTAATCTTGAACATGTATGAATTAGAAAAGGAGTATAACTGTTCTAAGACTAACCCACTCCTTTAAAGCACACGTAAGTTTAATCGTAGGTGCTCATTTCACATGTTAAAAGTTAGTTGAATGAAAAAACATTAATTTTTATATTCTCTTTATGTAAGATTTGATAAATTTAACAATTTAAGTTTTTGAGGCTTGGAGTTGCACTTGAGCTCATGAATGTGACTCGGTGTGTCTAAATAAATTATACCCAAGTTTTATCTCAAGATTTACATAGTACCCGCGCATCTAGTGGGGTTTATACCTAGTTATAATTAATTATGCCACACGACTATTTGCACTTTTTGAATATCAAATTCCCCTTAACAATACAACTGTATCTATATCGCTAGCTCAAATTACATTGTACTAAACTTTTAGTTTTTTTGTAGTCTCTTGGCAATTGTATGATGATTGTTGATATGTATCTACCCATTGCTAGTCTTCAAAAATTACAATTAATCAATATTTGCCCACTAACTCTGAAATTCTCCTCGCGTATTAGTTTCACGTCCAACGAACATGCGCATTAACTAGTATATACAAATGACCAAGAAATATGTAAGGTGTGAACACAATTAGGCTATTTATGATAAACATGGTTTGTTGTATGAATTTCCTTTGAATTTTGATTAATGAAATGGTTTGAGAACACATTCAACACAAACATTTTTCAATAAAATATTGCAAATTCGATTCGAATCAAATCAAGCAACTTTTGTATCTTAATCATGGCATGATCGTGAATAAATATAAAATAACAAAATCAATTTAATGCACAAAATTGAGTCCGAAGAATTACAATTAATGCTTAAGTTAATCATTTCATTGATATTCTTTCAATTCTAATTAGTATAATCTGACTATATAATATCTCTCGCATGACGTATATCCCTAAAGTGGATACTAAAACTTAGAACTACAAGAAAATTTAAAGACCTAATCTTGTTTTCCTTCCCTTAAATTTTCTAGCACCTAGACTTGGGTCCCTTCACCATAAATGGACTATTCTATGGGGGATTTTGCATACACTTTGGAACACACCTATCAATGGTACTTAAATTCAAATCAACATTATCTCACTAATGATAGCACTTTTCCTGTAAAGAACATCTTATCAATCAACTTCGTTACGTTAAAGTGTTTTGCACATACAACTCTAAAATGAACTATAAATACATTTTAAGATAACCAATATTAATTATCGAGATTTAATCATGGGTTAAAATCAAGCACTATTAAATACACATAACAAAAATCATATAATTCAAGTGATGTGCAAATGCATCTGTAATGTGAAATCATAACCAAAGGTTTCAATAAATTTTAATTATCATGATTTTACATGTGAATTCTAACATATCACCAAGTTAATCATAATTTGCATCGAATAGTTAATAATTCATGCTTTATCCATAATTTAATTTAAGTCCATACATCAAACAAATATAAACGGAAAACTTAATCACATTTCACAAAAAGAATAAAATTAAAATGTTTTTAAAATTTTGACATTGAATGATATTATAATAACCAAAATATTCTATTATTGAAGTTGATCAAGACTCGATACCATAATATGCAAGTCATTAAAACTAAAATACTATTCTCAGCATCTGACAAATATATGAGATATTTAAATCTTTTTCCAAAATATATGAATTGAGATAATCCAAAGATAATAAAAACATTCACGATAACAAGATCCATCACCATTGTTGATACCAAATTTAGTCTGCTGACATGGACCAATCACTTGAAGAAACGTGTCAACCTATGTGGCAAATACAAATAATTTAGACGAATAATATACTGTCACCGAGCAACTCAGGCGCCCCGAGCAACTTAAGCGTACCGAGCAACTCAAACGTATCGAGAAACTTAGCGTGCAGAGCATCCAAATCAAGAGAATCAAAAGACAGATACGCATTAAATGCACATTATTATCATACATATGTATATGTCTACTAGATAACAGCACATTATCCTTTCATATGTACAGCCTCAAGGCTATAAATACATTGTAACTTCCTCATAAGAAGAGGACTTTGGATCTCTTGGTAAACCTATTATCGAGATTCCAAATAAACAATCAGGAATACGAAAACAGTGGATGTAGGCCATTTTCATCGGGCTGAACCACTTTAAAAATCCTTTGTCTTATCAATTTATTTATGTGTGATAGATTAATTAGAGATAATCTAGTTTTTTACATCAACGGATTGGCGCCGTCTGTGGGAAACGAGTGTATTTAGCATTTTTTACCAAAACAACTCATCATCTATGGCTGAGAATCTGGAATCCAGTAATCGAAATAATGGGGTTCCCCCCTTCTACTTCCCCAAATATTCAAGATCTGGCTGGCATAATGGCTAATTTAGCCCAAGGCCAAACGGTCATGCAAGAAACCATGCGTTAACTTATACAAACCGTTCAAGGTGGAGTGCCAGCCCAATCAGGACAACAAAGTGTTCAAAGAAATACCCATTTGCCATCTTCAAGAACTAGAAGAACGTTATTCCCAGAGGCTTCTCAATCTAGACGTACTGACTCATATCGTACTGAAAGATCTATTGATCCTTTGTATCAACCAGGCTGGACTTCATCAGTACGAGCTACTGATTCCCACCGAAATGTCACTCTCACTCCAGAAAGGACTAGTGCTATAGAAAGGTTGAGTAGAGTCTCTCATTTTGATCGATTGGGCCTTAGGAGGAATAGAAGTCCTCCTAGGATTGCATCGAGGCGCTCTCAACGACCATCCGACCTAAGGGAAGGTTCTGCCCAATCACGCCCAGCAACTCGTAATAAAATATCCCAAGAGGAAAACTCAACGCGATCAGTTGCTCGAACAATTAGGCTCGAGGTGGGAAATAATGCATGGAAAGGTTCTATTCAAAGGTTAGAGGACAGATTAGGGTAAATGGCCAAGGCCACGAATCCTCTACAAAGAACTTGTGCCCAAGGACACCATTCGTACAGGCAATTGTGTATTTTCCCACACCATCAAAATTCAAAGCTCCTATGGTGATGCCTAAATATGATGGAAAAAATGACCCTGTCCTTCATATTGAACAATACCAAGCTGCTGCCAATATTTATGCGATTCTAGACGAAATGAGATGTAGGGAATTTTTAGGAACTCTCACCGGATCAACCCAGATATGGTACAACAACTTTCCTCGGTGGAAGATCGCAACTTTTCTTCAGCTGGCAGAGCTTTTCATAGGGAATTTATATTTTGGAGCAAAGCCAGTTAAACGAGTAGCACACTTTCTAAGTGTTAGACAGAAGCCAGAAGAAAGTACCAGGGACTACATTACTCGTTTCAATAATAAGAAACTTGAGGTAATTGATTACGAGGAGGAAACAACAATTACTGCTATGATGAGTGGACTTTTATCAGATAAGTTATACTATACTTTGGCCAAAGATCCACCTAGGACCATGGCAAAATTGATGGCAAAGGCAGCCAAGATCATGAACGCTGAGGAAGCCATGGCTGCGAAGAAGAATACAGACACCAAGGAGACCAAGGTAGAAGCTGGTCAAACTGAGTAGAAGGATCAGAAGAACAATGGTGGCAATAAGCAGTCGAAAGGCAAGCAAACGTTAGAGCAGATGAGGAAGTATGGAAATTATACTCCCTTGAAGGTAGACATAAATCACATTCTCGAGGAGGTCAAGAATAGAGAGGAGTTAGCCTGGCTAGGGAAAATGAAGGCAGACCCTGACAAAAGGGACAAGTCCAAATATTGTGAATTCCACAAAGACCATGGTCACACGACCAAACGTTGGATAGCTCTCCAGAATGAAATTGAAGCACTCATCAGGCGAGGAAGACTGGCCAAGTATGTTGATCGACAAAATGGTGGAAAGATCAGCGACCGAGGAAGGCAAAGATCTAAATCTTCTCATCAAACAAAAGAAGACAGGAAGAGAGATCACAAAGAAGATCCAAATGATGACCCCGATCTCCCCAAAAGATAAAGACAACCAGAACGCGAGGTATTTTCAATCCATTTTGGGTTATTTGAATATAATGTCATTACAGGTGGAGATGCAGGAGGTGGAGATTTAACTACGGAGAGAAAATCTTACCTCAATGAGGCTCAAGCTTGCTCGTATATACAACGAATAAACTTGGCTAAAGATGATCGCCCGAGGAAGATGAATAAGGACAAATTGGTCATCGGTTTCTCTAAGAACGACCTGGCAGGTGTACTATATCCTCATGATGACCCATTGGTAATCAAGATGAGAATGAAGGAAGTGGTGATTTCACGAGTACTGGTGGATAATGGTAGCTCGGTAGATATCACGTTCTACACATGCTTTGACAGTTTGAATCTGAAGTTAGCCCAGTTGGAGCCCTATCATAGGCCCCTCGATTTTACTGGCGAAAAGGTTTTTCCACTTAGGACGATCAAGTTGGTTATGCTTATTGGTACATGGCCCGCTTGTCGAACAGAAAGGTACGCTTTTTCATAATGGATAAAAATGTCCAATCAACTTATAATATCATCATGGGAAGGGTAGGTCTGAAGAAGTTCGAAGCAGTACCATCTACTGTACATCAATGTTTAAAATTCCCAACCAACTTTGGAGTGGGAGTGGTGAAAGGCGACCATAAAGTAGTTCGGAAATGCTACTATTCATCTACCGAACAGGAGGAATGCGAATAGTCCAGGAAGAAGGATATTACTTATCAAGTGGATGAAATAGAAGATGCAAAGATTGAAACATTAGACCCTAGAGACGAGTCTCAGCTCGTGAAGGTCCATGTTATGGAAGCTACCGAAAATATCGTTCTAGACGATGAACACCCAGAATGAATAACCCAAATTTGTGCGTCAATGGATGAATCGATAAAAAAGGAACTGATAGCATTTCTAAGGCGCAAAAAATAGACTTTTGCATGGAGTCATGAAGACATGCCAGGGATAGATCCGAGTTTCCTGTGTCACAAGCTCAATGTAAACAAGGAGGTCAAGCCAGTAAAGCAGCGAAGAAGGGTGTTCAGCCCTGAAAAGAACCAAGCTATACAGGAAGAAGTAGAAAAATTACAAAAAGCCTTTTTTATTGAGGACGTCAAATATCCTTATTGGCTAGCAAATATGGTGATGGTGAAAAAGAAAAACAATAAGTGGAGGATTTGTGTGGACTTCACCGATCTTAATAAAGCCTGCCCAAAGGATCATTTTCCTTTGCCTCGAATCGATCAGCTGGTGGACGCTACTTCGGGCATGAATTGTTGAGTTTCATGGATGCTTATTCTGGTTACAATAAGATTAAAATGAAACCTGAGGACAGGGAAAGTACCTATTTTAATGTTATGCCTTTCGGACTTAAAAATGCAGGTGCAACATATCAGCAGCTTATGAATAAGGTGTTCGCAGAGAAAATCAGTCACAACATGGAGGTTTGTGTCGATGATATGCTGACGAAGAGCAAGAAAGCTGCTGATCATTTAGTTGACTTAGGTCAAACTTTTGATTAATTATAGAAATATCAAATGAAGTTGAATCCCACCAAATGTATATTTGGGGTGCGAGAAGGCATGTTTCTCGGATGTATTGTTAACCAACGAGGTATCGAGGCGAACACTGAAAAGATCAAGGACCTATTGGAGTTACAATCTCAAACTATGAAGAAGGAAGTGCAAAGTCTCACGGGGCAAGTTGCTGCACTTAACAGATTTGTGTCATGAGCAACAGACAGATACCTACCATTCTTCAAAACACTTCGAAAAACTTTTGAGTGGAATGACGAATGCGAGAAGGCCTTTCAAGAGTTAAAGAAATATCTAAGGACACCTCCATTATTATCTAGACCAGTGATGGGAGAAAGATTATACTTGTACCTGGAAGTCTCAGAGAATGCAGTTATCTCAACGTTAATAAGGGTGGAGGACGGAGTACAAAAATTGGTCTACTACACTAGGAAGGACTTTCGAGGAGCAGAGATTAGATATCCAAGACTGGAGAAGTTGGAATTAGCACTGATCGAAGCAAGCAGAAGGATGAGGCCATACTTCCAAGCCCATACTTTATTGGTGTATACTGATATGCCATTAAGACAAGCCCTGCATAAACCGGAGAAATGAGGAAGATTGATGTACTGTGCAGTAGAACTTGGTGAATATGACATAGTTTATGAACCTAGATAGTCGTTCAAAGGGCAGGCAATAGCGGATTTTATCGTAGAGTTTACTCACTCTGATACCTCCGAAGAGTAGGAGTTTAATACAGACCAACCCGTGGATGTTATGGGATCATCAAACTTAACTCCCGACCAACTTCCATCGGTGGACGATCAAGAAAAGATAATCAATGAGCAGTGAGAAGTTCCAGGGAAGGACAAAAATAAGCATCAAATATTCCATCAAGGAACTCTGTCTGATCAAGAGTTTGATAATGAAGTACCTCTATGGAATCTGTATGTTGATGGCTCTTCATGCACTACAGATAGTGAAGCATAAATTATTTTAAACAGTCCTGATAAGATTGATATAGAATATGCTTTGCATTTTTAGTTTAAAGCCTCTAATAATGAAGTTGTATATGAGGCTATGATCATGGGGCTAAGTTTAGCCAAAACCATGAAGGCAGAGCAGGTCGTGGTGTTCAGTGATTCACAATTAATCGTAAATCAAATTCTCGGATTGTATGCAGCGAAGGAATAACTAATGGTCAAGTATCATATAAAGGCTATGGAGGTTATCTCGACTTTTACCGCTGTTCAGTTGATCACAATACCGAGATTGGAAAATGCAAAAGCCGATGCCCTAGCTCGGCTAGCGTCATCAACGCGCACCGAGCTATGAAGAATAGTCTGTGACACCCCGACTAATTAAACACCGGGTAGCTACTCCTTTATAAAATTAATTCAAAATGCCAAGTTGGCTCAGTTAATAGCATCACTGTCGAAAACGTTTTATTATTACTAACCACCTAGTATTTAAAAAGTAAGTGCCAAATTTTATTAAATCTGATTAACATGCAACAAGAGTAATGAATAACTAAATAACACCATTCACCATACTGAAGTAACAAGAATAACCATCACAATATGTAAATAAAACCTGGAGGAAAAACTCCTCAATACAAATCCCACAACTGATATGTAAACTGAAATAAATAACTAAAACTGAATACTGAGCAATACATGCTAGAGTCTGAAAACTGAAATGTAAAAATGCTCTAAATAGGAATGGGCAACATGCCCTACAACTGATAGATAGTGACTCTGGAATCCAAAAGATAGAAGCGTCTATGAGCAAATCCCTGTAGCTTCCACAACCAGCTACAGCACGTCACCTGAATGAGAATCCTATGCTTGGTGTCCTTGTGGCTGGGCACCTAAAATGGTTTTACAAGAAAATATATTTGAAAGCAAATGGGTCAGAGCCCGAAAGTGGAAATCATTTTAAAAACCTGCAAGTGCTTTAAAACATTTAAAACATTAAATGCAAAGTACATGTTAGGACGTGCACTCACATTAAATTCTCACCTCTCGACTAACTGTGCACTCCTAACGTAAGTACCCATCTATAACTACCTTCTCCACTAGCTAAGTGACAACGTAAACTAGCTAGACAACCAAAGGTTCTACTCATTATACTCGGTTAATTTAACATAACAACGCTCGTAATTTAATAGAGGTCTCTCGTAATCTCCGTTATTAAGTATGCCATTGATATAACTAACAGCTAACTCATTATATATCTCGAAACAATACCGGAATATTTTACAACATTAACATGAGGATTTCCATTAAATAATTGTATATTATTCATCACAAAAATATACGATACAAGCACCCCGCAATCTAAGCTGTAGTGCACACATACTCTGCTATCCATCCCGGTACATCACGTACATAAGGATTACATATTCCGAATCTCTCAGGAATAGTTTACCGATAACAACATCACAAATAATGGAGGCGAACACAGTCACCATCACATGGGTCACGCACATACCTACGCTCCCATGGTCAGCGGACTTATTAATATCACAATAAGTCTTTCAATGACCTATGTTCATCAAGGTACCAGTCTATATCCCCCCCGTAGGCACACAAGGATTAGAGGGTCCTAAGCGAACGTAAACCTCCCGTGATAGCAAGTATGATAGGTATGTCATACACATAATCCATATACTAATACTAAGTAATCACACATCTTAGTAATACCGTATTATAATCGTAGTACATATCGCATTCTCGTACTAACTAATTATCACAACTTATTTTATTCCGGTTCATAATTATACGCGCTATAATTCATCCTCACATCGTAGTAGATACTCACGTCTCAACCCAAATGATTCATTGAATATAATTCTCGTATATGCTTTACTCATCCCAGCAACCCAAAAGTCCCAAATCAATCACTATCTCATCAAAGGGATGCTAACTCTACCCTTGAACCATCTCCCGGAACTCCAAAAGTCAAAACAGTCCAAAAAGGGTCAAACTGTCAACTCGTTAGAAGTCTCGTTCGAACGAGGCTTCGAACGAGTTTGGACTGTCAGGTCGTTAGAAGTCTCGTTCGAACGAGGCTGTTCGAACGAGATCCCAGTTCGTTCGAACGAACTGACCCTTCTAACGATATCTCGTTCGAACGAGATATCGAACGAAAATCCTACTCGTTAATAACGACTGGTCAACTCGTTAGAAGCTCGTTCGAACGAGCTCGTTCGAACGACCTGGGGGTTGCTTCTAACGAGATGCCAGTTTCGGCCCAGAACTTCCCAAAAATCGTTTTTCACCATTTTTACTCCTCAAACCTCTTCTAAAATTCGTTCCCACAATATATTGAGTTCTCTAATCATCCTCAAACATGTTAAGGGGCTATACTAACATCATTAAAGGGTTTGATATCATCTAAACATCATTAAATCACAATTTCCACACTAATTCCCAATTTTCTTCAAGAACATAAACCCTAACTTTTTCTCATCATAAATTCCCAGATTTTAATTCGTTAATGCATCACCTAGATATGAAATCTCCGAAATTTAATCTTCCAACAATGTTTCTACATGCAAACCTATCCCAACATTCAATAATAACTTCAAATTTCATGGGTTTTCTTTTAATCTTTCAAGAACAATTAAGATTCTTCAATTTCTAACATGGAAAAGACATTCTCAGTAATTAAATGGAAATAAAGTCACTTGCCTTGGTTTGATTTCTGAATTTGGTGTGGATTCGGTGTAGAATTTCTGCAGAATCTCTCTCTCTCTCTCCTTCTCCAAGCTTTCTTCTCCAAAAGGCTATGGTGGCTAGGGTTTGCTTTGGGGAAACTTATGAAACCTAATTTCAATAAACCTCCGTAGCTTGTTGGGTTAATAAGGGTTGGTTGGGGTCAATCCTTATCAGATTACAACTCTCAATTTTCGTCACTTTTAATTACCCAAAAATACCAAATTACTACAATACCCTTTAAGTTACCGGTATGGTCTAAAATTACCCCGGGATCCAAACTATACCCCCGGCTAGTGTTTTCTGACTATCTCGACCCTTCCGGACGCGTTGGCGCGCTCAAAATGACCATACGGATTATCGATTTTAAATTTACTTTTAATATCAAAATATTATACCGTGACGCGGCGGTCCCACGCGTCTCAACAAAATTTCTAAAATGCCGTATATAAATCCCACGACAAATTTTATAATACCAAATACATATATAATCATATATGCACATAATCAAATACCAATTCGCATCACATCAGTATTTATAACCCGGATTAATTTCCAATTAATACGCATTTAATTAATTAATCCCAAAAATAAATATAGCCAAAAGTACGGGGTATTACATAGTCCCAATAGAAATCCTGGCTGGTTGGAGCATAGATGAAGATTTGATGATGAATTTCATAACCCTCGATTTGGGACCATCTTAGATGGACCCCATCAGGGCTTATATTAAAGAAGGGACTTCGCCCACTGATAAACTTGCAGCTAAGAAATTGAAGTTCAAAGCTGCTCGTTACGTATTAACCAATGGCATTTTGTACAGAAGAGGAGTTATAGCAGCGCTACATAGATGTGTCCATTCCTTCGAAGTTAAGGACTTGATTGGAGAGGTTAATGAAGGGTCCTTTGGAGCCCATATAGCAGGTCGGACGCTTTTGCAGAGAATAACAATGCAGGGGTATTACTGGCCAACAATAAGAGCTGACTGCGCAACGTACGCTAAAAAGTGCGATAAATTCCAACGTTTCTCTTCCGTCCGAGGAACTCCCCAGGCATTGTTAACACCTATCACCTCCCCTTTACTATTCGCTATGTGGGGGATAGACTTGGTCAGGTCACTTTCGACGACCAAAGGAAGATTCAAATACCTCGTGGTGGGTGTGGATTATTTTACCAAATGGGTGGAAGCTGAACCTCTAATTGATATGACGTATGACAAGGTCTATCAATTTATTTAGAAAAGTATTATTTACAGATATGGTCTCCCACACGCATTCATTACTGATCATGGAACCTAATTTGACAATGAGGAATTCGCTGCATATTGTCATCAATCCAATGTATTGAAGACCCACTTCGCGCCAGGCCATCCCCAGAGCAATGGGCAAACTGAAGTAACAAACAAAACCCTACTGAATGGTTTGAAAAAATGGCTGGATGATGCAAAGGGAAATTGGATCAATGACCTACACTCTGTGTTATGGGCTTATAGCACTACACCACGAATAGCAACTGGGGAGTCTCCATACTTGTTGACATTTGAAAGTGAGGCTGTCATACCTTCTAAATTGGGTATACCCACACATAGGGTGCTTAATTTCAGTTCTCCTGTCAGTGACTTGATGAGATGATTAAACCTGGATATGCTCGAAGAAGTTAGAGAAGAAGAAGCAATCAGGAATACATCATATCAACAACGAACAACTTTATTCTATAACAAAGGAGTGAAGAAGTGTGATTTGAAAGAAGGGGATTATGTACTGAAGAAAGTGATCCAAAATCATAACAAGCTGGAAGCCAACTGGCATGGACCTTACAGACTAACTGAAGTTGTTCGTCCATGGACATATAGAATTGAAACTTTGGAGGGAGAAGAATTCAAGAATTCGTGGAATGCGAAGCACCTGCGCAAGTACTATCAATAATTAAAATTCCTATGTAATACAGTTTCTTCAATATGAATAAAGTGATGTTTCTCCCATATTTCCTTCTTTGTTAAATTTTTCGGAATATTAGTGCTACACACTACACAAGCATTCATCCAGAGCAGCAATCACCAAAACCACCAACTCCGGTTGGTCGATAACTCATAACCACCAACTCCGGTTGATCGACAATTCATTACCACCAACTCCGATTGGTCAGTAACTCATAACCACCAACTCCGGTTGGTCGATAACTTATAACCACCAACTCCGATTGGTCGACAATTCATTACCACCAACTCTAGTTGGTCGGTAACTCATAACCACCAACTCCGGTTGGTCGACAATTCATTACTACCAACTCCGATTAATCGGTGACTCATAACCACCAACTACGGTTAGTCGGCAACCCATTACTACCAACTCCGATTGGTCAGTATCATAACCACCGACTCCGGTTGGTTGGTACCAAACTAGGCAAGAAGATGGACGACCTCCCGGGGCATCCACTGTCTAGGCAACAAGGTAATCCAGATGAGATTACTACAACTAAGCAAGAACATAGGATGAAAATCATTCCATTGCTTAGGCCCAAAGTGTGACACGTCACTATAATCAAACAATAATGGGATAAGTATAGTATATACATATTCTCCATTCAACAAACAAGGACATTCTACAAATTATTTCGAAGAAAATGAAATTATCAAAGACTAAAAATTTCTTCATTAAAACTAAGCAGATTACATATGATATGAAGTTTGATTCATAACATAAAAATATCCTATTTTATGGGTTTCTTTCCCTCTGCTTTTGAAACAGGTTCCACCCCAGCTGGAGGATCATCTAATGCATAAGGAGAATTTATAAAGTTTAGATCTCGCAGCATTCTGACATTTATTATGGATGGACGATCGAGCAAGTGTTCTGGACGAGATATCTCAAAATTTGAATGAAGGCTGTAGTCACCGAGATACTTGGAGATCAATATCCGAGGAATAGCACGGGCTGGGATCCAATTAAGGTCAAGTTTGAAGGGAGGCACTGGCAAATCAAGAACTCCAAGTTCATAATAATCCCACAAGAAATGACCTTGATCCAATTTCAGGACACATAAGGCATTCAACCACCCCTGCTTATATCCTTCATTGTTTGACTACTGTAAGCGAGCATCAAGGTGATACAGAGCTTCATTATACCCAGCCATCCAAAATTCCCTGGGCTACTTGTGGAATTGATAAGTTAATCTCTCAAGTTGCTCGTGGAGCCTTTTCACAAGAATTTATTTACTTTCCAGAGCAGAATTTTGATTGGAGAGTTGTTCGTTGAAACTCTGAATCTTCTTAGACATTTCTGCCAAGGCTTGGTTCTTCGCCATCAACTGAACGGCTTGATTCTCTAAGGCCGACTGAGTTCTCGTTTCTTTAATGGTAACCCGACCAACCCTTGCTCGTCCACGAGAAGAAGATCTTGCTCTACCATGTGTAGGTTGGAAGATTCTGCTCGCTTCAAATAATCTAACTCATCCCTTAAGTTAGCATTTTCTTCTTCCAAAAATAAAAAAACATCTTTATTTATAGGGACCAAGGCTCCCGAAGACGAAGCAGAAGATTTGAGTTGTTTTATTTCCTCCTGCAAAGTGATGTTCTCCTGCTCCAACAGCTTGGCGATATGTCTATGTTCTTCAATTTCAAGCTTTAACGCACTCTCCTTTTTCTCATAAGCAGAAATGAACTTGTCATACCCCTTGTCAGCACTCAATTGATGGTACTTTTTTTCATAGCCTTGATGTAAAAGTGTTGTAGATTCTTTGTACTGCTGTTAAAGCTCCTCGATTGTTCCTTGAAGATCTTCAATCACCTCGTAGTAGGCCACGTTGTTAGCTACAACACGATCAAATAAGCACTTCAAGTACTGGTAAGCTTCAACTACTCGGTTAGAAGCACCTGATCCGAGGATGTCACTTATCTGGGCCTCATTAAGGTCTGCATGACCAGCTTTGAAATATTCATTGCATTTTTTCATCAACTTTGTATCATGAGCTGATAAGAGCTTTATCCTGGCCATAAATTAGCAAAGAGAAGAATAAAAAAATCAATAATAGTGCGAACAGGGCAAGTAAGAGAGAAATTCCAGACGAACAACAGAAGTTCAAATTTTATTCATCATAATAAAGGAAAATATAGTTCAAGGTTACATTCACAAAAACAGTAAAACAAAAGACCCGAACAACTTTACACCTTCTCCTTATTTCCTACGACTTCTTCAGAAGGTTTGGATGAAGGGGTTGGTTGCTCGGAGGGCAAGGGCAGTTGCTCGGTAGATGTGCTATCTTGTTGGACTTGCTCTGAGGGTTGGGCAACAGCAACAATAGGTACCTGCTCTCCTGTCATCAAGGAAGACTCATCTGAAGATGTTTCATCTTCTTCTTCTTCTCCAGGAGAGGGAGGAGGGCCATGAGTATGCTGCTGGAACAACTCAGAATTCTCAGCAACCTTTAACTCCTTCAAGGCTGCTACCCATCCATCCTTAAAATATTTAACACTGTCATACTCCATTTGAGAAGACATGACAGCCAGTGCCTTGTTCCAACCCTTGTCCCAACTAGCATTGAAGGATTTTTTAACTACAACTTTCCTTTTTACCCTCTTCGAGGAGGTCCTTTCCCTAAGGAGCTCTTCGGCAGACTTCTAGTTTTCTTCTAACTCTGTTTTATGCTGCTCAACATCTTGAAGCCTAGCAACATTTTCCTCAGAAGATTTAAGCTTGATCACAAGCTCCTCTTTATCTTGTTCAGTTTCTTTTAATTTCTTCTCCAACTCTTTGGAGACAGTCACAGCATGATCTCTATTTAGTTCAACAGACTTAAATTGCTTCTCCCAAGCATCTTTGTCTTCCTCGTACTTCTGACGAGATACCCTCAAAGACTGGGTTAGTCCAGCAAAAGCTTCTTCTACCCCACCCGAGGAGCTGGAAGCCCTGATGGCTTCATCCTTCTTCAAAATACTATTGAAGCAAGTCACAAGCTGAAAAAAGGAAGAATTTTAAGTCAATATCTGAACATAGTACTAGAAATAAAGGACTCAGACTAAAGATACTTACTGAAGTAATTTGTTGAGTAGCTAATGTAGTAAGTCTCTCAAGAGAAAATATGTATTCAACACCTTGGAGTTCTGGAACAGTCCAGGATCTTATCAAGCCCACAATAGAGCTCGAAGGAATAAGAGTTGGAACACTACCTTCAACATTCGAAGGTTGAGAGATAGGTTCAACAGGTCTCTCAGAAGAACTTCTTTTTAATCTCCTCAGAGGAGCATGAGCATTTTCGATTAAAGGAACTGTCTCTGTTGGTGGAATGACAACAGTCTCACTCGAAGGTGAGATGACAACAGTTTTACTCTGAGGCATAGGGGGCTTCTTGCCAGCTCCCTTGGCAGCAATAGAAGGGGGTATATCTATATTATTTATCCCTTCATTTAGGACATCTTGTTTATTCTTCTTTGCCTCATCGGTGGCAAAGGCAGACTTGTCAAAAAGGGTAGGAGCTTTCCTCTTCTTTATGAGATCAGTAATAGGAATACTCAAGTCAGAAGAAGAACTTTGCACACTGGTCTCAGAGGTTGGTACCCGATCAAGATCAACTACCACAGGACGAGGACGAGCAATGAAAGATGAGGTGTAGCTTCTGTATTGCAACAAATAAGAGGCAGATCTAATATGCTCCCCAGTAATAGATTGATGCAAACGCCAGATAAGTTTTAAATGATTTATATTAACCTCGATTTCTTTTAGAGGTTTTCTTTTACTGTCAACTGTAACAAACAAAATCAAATGTCAGTGATGCATTTCATCGAATACAAAGAAAACAAGATTTGAAAAATGAAAACAACCTATCCCATTGCCATAAAGCGGACACCTGGTACCTTGGTACACGTCATCTCCACTTAATGAAGGGTGTTGCCATTTTTTCATCACAACCCCATGATCAAAATAATCCCTATTGGCATCGGGAAGATTGACAACTAACGCTCTATTTGAAAACCTAGTTTTTAAATAGAAAATATTGTCGCTAGTGACCCATCTATAGCAATACATAATTTCTGGAATTCCCAAACGAGTTCCATGAAGTTGATTCAACCTATGTACGCCATTAACTACCCTTAATGTATTTAGAGCTACTCTTGCAGGTACAATATCGAAATATTGGCAAAACTCCAAACACAGGGGATTTGGCGGGAAAGAAAAACCACACTCAACTACAAAAAGACTTAGGAACCAGTGTCCCTCCGCCAAAGAAAGTAAATCACAAGGATAAGAAAGTTCTTCCAAAATAACCCACGAAGGGATTGAAAAGTCAGACCGAAACTTATCCAACGATTCAACAAGATAAACCATGATGAATAAAGTAAATAAAGAAGAGGGAAGAAAACCTTACAGAAGAAAGAGTGATCAGTTGACAATGAACGATGGAAAGAACGAAGGCACAAGATAGAGAGAAGATGAAGAGTTCAGAGATACAGATTTGAAAAGTGAAAGACAATAGGATTTCTGTCGCACTTAAATACTTTACCTCGGGAATAGAGAAAAGTAATGATTATAAGGGAAGACGTTTGCGTTTTCGGCGGCTAAAAGAAGAAAAAGGCACAAATATCAAAGTGATCGTGGAAATTCAAAATATTTATGAAGCTTGATGCGCTAAAAAAGGAACTATATATATTGAAATTTTTTCTAAAATCCATGAAGATCAATAATCCAAGCAATTTTTAAGCAAAATGTTCCACACTCTCCTTCAACCTCAACTGTGAAACATTGGCGGCTTCTGTTGATACCAAATTTAGTCTGCTGACATGGACCAATCGCTTAAAGACACGTGTCAACCTACGTGGCAAATACAAATACTTTAGACGAACAACATACTGCCACCGAGCAACTCAGGCGCCCTGAGAAACTCAAGCGTACCGAGCAACTTAGCATGCAGAGCATCCAAATCAAGAGAATCAAAAGACAACTACGCATTAAATGCACATTATTATCATACAGATGTATATGTCTACTAGATAACTACGCATTATCCTTTCATATGTACATCCTCAAGGCTATAAATACATTGTAACTTCCTCATAAGAAGAGGACTTTGGATCTATTGGTAAACCTATTATCGAGATTCCAAATAAACAGTCAGCAATACGAAAACAGTGGATGTAGGCCATTTTCATCAGGCTGAACCACATTAAAAATCCTTTGTCTTATCAATTTATTTATCTGTGATTGATTAATTAGAAATAATCTAGTTTTTTACATCAACAACCATTATAAAATCCAATAATAAATCTCCAATCCAAGAATAATAAAGCTCAAATGAAATCAAGTGAAATACATAAAAATCTCTCCAAATGAAAACTATAAAGCATCTGTGTAGTTGAATCACCCACCAAAATAAAAAAGAACTATCTCATAAATAAAATGACTGAAAATGAAACAAAATTATGCAATATAAGTAAATCTCGAGCTGCAAGTCCCTCTATTTCAAAATCTATATAACTACCCAGTAAACTATCCTGAAAGGTTAGTTTCGAGGGACGAGTCAAGTCCTACCATAAGAATACCAGTTTCTCTTTCCAAATAAGATCCGCGAACACGAACTTTCATTGATGCTTCTATTGAGTTCAATCGACCTTTCATACCTTTATTTTCAGTTTTTTCGATTCGAACCAGACCAAGGGTTGGCATGGAAGCTTTAATACACAATATTAACACTGAAGACCCTACACTTAGAGTGCGTCCCTTTTTTTTATGCCAAATACTTGGGACAACATATCATTTTACAATGATTGATATTGGTTAATACCCATTTCTTTAAGCTCGACATTCTTTACTTTCACCTTCTCCTATAATACATTATGTAGAAAAAATATTAGCAAATCATTGAACATAACTAATTGTATACTTTATACTATCAGATCGTTATTGTTTGCAAACACTTACCATGATTGAAGCATTACTATCCAGGATTATCCCATATTCTCTCGAGTGTGAAGCTATCCACGCATCAACACGTGTGATATTGGTGTTAGGATTAGTGTTAGAGTTCTCATCAGTGGGATTAGAGTTAACATATGGCTAATCGATCTTTTTATTTTTCTACAAATATATACTTCACTGATTAGATTATATTCGATTAAAAGAATATAATTCACTGATTAAGAAATCTTCGATCATAAGAATTCAATTCATCGAGAAAGAATACCAATTTTGAAAAAAAGTGTACTTACAAGTTTGTATCAGACTTGGGCCTAATCATTGTGCCCACTAATGTGAGTAGACCCAATTTTAGATCTATTAAATTTCCTTGATTCGATTTTCTTTCTGGCAACTTTTGTACCTTTATTTTCCAAGAACTCCCTCTACTACTCCGGCTAAGCATAGGGAGGTGCATTCACCAACCTTTCTGTATCTGTTGTACACTTTATGTAATATAACCTCCTTAACTTGGATTTCGATGACTTACATTCAGAGCCTATGTTTTTGAAACATAGTGGCTTATGAGATGATGGACGGTCATTTCTTACCTGGTGTGACGAAAGATTAGTTAGCTTTAAGAATATGAGATAATTCATAAAGAAAAAGAACAAATAAATAGATATATTATTGATTTGTTACCAGTATCTCAATCCAAACGTCCTCGTTGTAGACGACTAGAACTTTACACCAATTACCGTATGTAATTGGAACATTAGCACAAACTATCTTCCCAAGTCACAACATATATTTACCTTTTTTCTCACCCACCACTTGATTAACCTCATCGATATATCTTTTTCTATTGTATCATAACCTTCCATAGACATCGAATACTACTTCAAAATAACTACACCATATAAATTAACTGCAAAAAAAAACTAAAATACAAATTTAAAAAAAATCGGCATTGCCATTAAATACCCAATATATAAATCACTAATCAGCATTACCATGATCCCAAAACATATATTATAAACAATGCTTTAACGTCAACCACATGTAAAGATGTAACTAGAACAAAAAAGGATAAAGAGAAAAGATGGTAATAATAAAAGATGTAAATAAATACGGGATGAATAAAAAAAGATGTTTTCATACAAACAAACTCAATTTAAGCAAATAAAACACTTAAGAAATGAAAATAATAGTAAACATGTCCAAAAGGCCATATATGTTCATTCAATATTGAGAAAATCCTTTAGATTGACATTGTCCTTAAGAATGGATTGATACATGATCGGAACCTCAACATTGTCCAACATTTTCGTCAATCTCTTTAGAGTATGTAAAAAAATGGACCATCCATCATTTAAAAAATAGGAAACTGGAGCTGCTTTGGAGGCAAGAATGAATGCCCCATCATCAATTCTCTCATTACTCTTAAGCTTAATCAAGTTAACCATCAGTGAGGATTAACTTTGCAACCCTTAATCTTTCCCTCGACTTTCACCCAATCACAATAAAATACGAATATCTTAAAAGACGTATAGTCCAACTCAAATATGCTATGGGTAATTCCTTAATACAATCTCTTCGCTTCTTTCTAATTGGTATCTTTATCGCTTGATCTGAACTTAGTGATGGCTAACATAAACACACTGTAATTTTGGGTTACCCAACGCTTGTCATATTCCCATATAGAAAATTCAAACCCATTGGAACGATACTTCTTATATTAGTGTGCATCATATTTTGTGCACTTAAGTCATTATACTTATTGATCCGGATTTAAATATTACTCGAGAATAAAGTAATATGTGTTGAATATTACTTGTGATTAAAATAAATATATATGATTATGACTTTACATATGATTATTATTTTATAAAATTATCGCGAGTGATGAATACGACAACTATGGTAATTAAGTCGGGACGCGCGTGTGAGTCGTGTCAGGACTATATTTATACGAAACGAAAAGTAACTTATTTATATTTCACCCGAATGGTCGTTTTGACTGTGTCAAAGTGTCCAAAAGTATTTATATAGTCGAAAGAGTCTACCTCGGGGATTACTTTGGGTTTTGGGGTAATTTGGAACCAAACAGACACCCCAAAGGGGTATTTTGATCATTTTCCAAAATACGTGAATAATACCCACGAATTTGTGGTAATATTATATAAGTATAGAGGTGGTAGGATTAAGGTTCATTAACCAAAAATCAAAAGGAAAACACTTAGGGGGAGAGTGAGAGACTTCTCTGAAAAAGGAAGAGGCATTTATAGGAGACCAAAAGCCAAGAGTCATCCCACACTACCACCACCACCGGAAGTTGGCCGAAAAAAGTAAAAACACCACTAGAATTATCTTCCCCAATGGTTCATACCTAAAAATTAGAGGCAAGTGATTAACTATTGAAAATTTAGCATGTATACTGTCCATGTTAGAATAGTAGTAAAATTTTAAAAAGTGGCAGGAACTAAAGATAAATTATGATGATTTTAAATGGATCTCTGAAATGAGAATTATATAGAATTGATCTCTTTCTGAATATAGAATTAAATCCACGAAATTTGCGAATTATTGGTGAAGAAAATTTGGGATTTACAATTATTCCTGTATGGATGACAAACTAAGAAGTTTATGACTTTTAAGGGGGATAACTTGATTTAATTGAAACTCCATGATGATTCCATATTGTCTAGAGGTTAGAAATCATTTATATACCGTGATATATCTTTTGGGATAACTTATGAGGAGTTTGGGATTATTTGATAGTCATTTTGATGATGAAAAAGTGTAAAACCCGTATGTAAACATATGCATAAATCTGGGTAAATATCTGATCGATCGATCGATCAACCCAAGAATGTCGATCGATCGACCAAATTCGTCGATCGATCGACTCCCTTGGAAAAGGTTATTTTTTCCTTTTAAGTTTTGATTAAATCCCAACTTATAGAAATCTTTGATGTTGATTAATGGAACATAATGGTACTTGGGGAAGGGCAATATGACATACTTAAGACCCGAAAAAAATATTATTACGTGTGGGATTGAATGGGGGAGATTAACGAGTGATAATGGAATGAATTACGGTGGAGACTTATATAAATTGAGGTTTAAATCGAATAAAGAGTAACTTAAGGTTAGTGCCAGTAGTAAGAGGGTTATTAATTACCGGAATAACCTTAGGCTTATATAGGATTAACCCTAAGAGATGAAATAAAGGGTTAAAATTTAATTAGGGATTATAGAGAAATAAACCTAATTGAAGATAATTTTAATTCATAAAAATTAGGGAGTAATGATGACATGAACCAGTAGGGCGTAGATGTTACCTACTGAATTTAAATGAGGAATTCATGTCATAATTTGTAAATACATAGGATATTAAAGATAAGTATAATACGTATGGAAATATTTATATGGGTTGTGCGTGGTGGGGTGAATACCCATATTATTATTTATTGTGTGCATGACATACCTACGCTGCTTGCTATCGGGGTGGAGGTTTTGCATTATGGATGATCTTATCCTGATGAGCCCATTTGGGTGGATTTTATATTCGTACCCCGAGCATAGGGCCTTGGACACGTGCTATCGGTGTGAATGTTAGTTTTGACGATTGAATGGGAACGTAGGTATGTGCGTGACCCGTTTGGCTGAGGAGTATGCTCGCCTCCAATACGTGTGTTATGTTATTTATGGTTCGTGAGAGACGCCGAACCAAAAGTCCTTTATACAGCGAGAGATATGTCAGGACATGATATCAGAGTATGCATGTACCGCATCTGTATCTGGGAGGTGCCGTATTAATAATGTGATGAATATATATAATGTGATGTAATCTACTGTGTGAGAATTCTAGATTAATATATATAAAAAATATGATGTAATCTATTGTGTGAGAATTGTAGATTAAAATTTAAATTGTGATGTAATCTACTGTGTGAAATTGTAGATAAAAATGAATAATGAGATCTAATTGAATTAAGTAAGTGAATACTTAATCTTAAAGCTGTGAAAGCCTAGTTCATATTAAAGAGAAATGAACATGTTTAATTATTATATGTATTATGTGGGAAATACAGGGAAGTGATATGGGATAGAATCATAATTGAAAACTTTAATTTGGGAGATGATTACGTACGTTAGGCGTGCACACTAGATGAGAGGTTAGAATTCTCAATCGAGATATCGAGAAGCTAACATGTATATAATAATTTCTTAATTGCACTTGTTATTTTAAAAATCTTTCACAATTGGGCTCTGACCCGTTTCCTTGCATATTCTCTTCTCTATTATATCTTTTACATCGGGTGTCCGGTATCAGGGATACCAGTATAGAATATGGATGTCTTGACGAGTTATATCTGCTAATGGAGATGCAAACTTTATTAGACGCTTCCATTCTGTTGATTCACACGTCTGTAGTATCTATTTTCATTTAAGGCATGTCGCCCAGGATTCTAGTTATTTCATTTCTATTCCAGAGATTGTAATTACTTATGTCAGTGTTGTCGATATCAATTTTGGTTTGTTGGTAATAAAATATGTTAACTGGAGAGTTATTCCAGTCACATTTATTCTTGTTATATGTAGTGCAATTGTGATGTGATGTTAATTATTATCATTCGGTATTGTGGAATGGTTTTAATTAAATTAAAAATGGAAAATTTTTGACACTAGCTTAATTATTTATTTGGTGAATTAATAAAGAAATTGTTTTTCGACAGTGATGCTGAGAATGAACCAACTGAATATTCTGATTTAATTTAACAAAGGACTGATCACCCGACATTTAATTAGGCGGGGTGTCACAGGTGGTATTAGAGCATCAGGTTCTAATGTCCTTAAGATCTGTACGGCTTTCTATGTTCCAGCATAGCGTTCTTTGATGTAAAGCCCTATTATTAGGATGTTATATTCCTCTACGTATTACAACTTACGTGCTCCTGCCAGGATACATAAGTGATGTAATTCTTATACGATCTCGATCGGGCATTGATGACTAACGAGGGTCGTTAAAAGAACAGTAGGAGGAGGACTCAACCAAAGATAGAGTGTTTAGGAAATGGTGTTTGAGATAAAACCCACCAAAATTGTTGTTCAAGCCGAGGACAATAAAGAAGACGTTCGAGAGATGTAGTTTCCCAAGCATTATCATGGATGACGTTTGTGCCTTTTCAAACTTACCCAACACTGTCAATGAAGGGTGAGGGAGTCAGAAGGACTATTGTGAAGGAAGAAATCCAAAGGTAATTATGTAAGGTGATGTGTAGTAACACCCATGACTTGAAGATTTCTAATGAACTTTCTTGCTCAGGGGAGCAATCTAAAGTGATGAGAGTTAGACATCTCGTATAAATAACCATACATGAAGCTAAAAAGAGAAATTTAGGTGTGGTTTAATCGTAAACTTGTCCATTTGATGTTTTAATTGGAGTATGAATGGAAGTTAGAAACTTATTTCATATGGAAAAGAAAGAAAGCCTAATGTAAGAGAGCAGTCAACTTCTTAACGAACTCCTTACCCAACGACTAAGGGGTATATCAAAGATAAGAAGAGTTTATTGTTGTGAAAGGACTCATGAGTTAAATAATCAAGTGCGGGTGAGAAATATAACGAAGATAACTAGGGTTAATGTCATCAAGAAATTTATAACCGCTTCCAAAAGAAGGGGAGCCCGGAGGGTTGGGAAAACCTAGCCGAAGGGTAAGATTGAATTCAATGGTGATGGTGAAACATTATCGAAATATACCCAATAGGGGGCCTATTTAAATCCTTAATAAGCGGCGATGAATTCAGCCAAGACCAGCGAGGTCGACTATGTGTTTCATGGGACTAATAGAGCCAAAGGAACAACATAAATATAAATTGGGAGCTAAGACTGTCAGGTCCAAGAGAAGGACATTCCAAAATGGTAAGTGGGACCAGTGAAGGGGAAATGGATCGAGAAATTTCCCTATATGTAAAGAATGGGACTACCAGTGATGAATGTGTCCACATTGATAAGTGAGACCAATAAGATTGGAAATGGTAAACCATGCCGGTTAGGTATGACAACTGGAGGAGTGAGATTTCTAGAGGAAGAATTGGGTCAAGAGAATTAGGCCCAGGAATTGAAAACCCGAGAGTGGTGGGTTTAAGAAGGACCAGTGGAGTCCTCGATAACAGTAACATATCTCATTTCAGGATCGAAGAGGCCCAGGAAGTAAAAGGGAGGCCTGTAAAGCCATAAGTGAGGCCTACAGATTTTGGGCCAATGTTTCAGTGATGGACGTGTAAGTCGCATAATAGAATAATTTGCTCACTACAAGGAGGGGGAAACTATTGGATGAAATACTAGATGTACAACAGTTGCAGATGCTCATGGGTCGTGTTGGCAGCTACGTGCTAGGACCCTATGACTAGGCGAGACTAGTGAAGTCTTATTTCCTCCTTGTGAGTAAAGGATTAATTCAAGTGACATGGGTGTGTTAATATATGTGTGTGTGTGTGTATATATATATATATAACACTAAAATTCGCGTGCGAGTCAATTTTAGTGGGTACGTTAGTTTTAACAGTCGGATTACAAAAATATCAATCGTTGATAACATGGCTTTTTGATGTCGACCGTGAGGGAGCCGGGTGAGCACTACGAGCATATTTTATCATTATAATTTACTACTTCTTTGAGTTAGCAAGTAGATCTTATTATGGTAATGAGTAGTGATTAATTACCGAATGTTTGAATGATAGCAGATTGAGTGATAAGACTATCGTGCTGAATACTCCGGGTGAGTAATAATTACTTTTATGAGGCTCCACCTGAAATAGGGCTGGGCCTACATATATGTATATATGAAAATTTCATGGTTTCGTAGACTTCAATGAGTATGTTGTCTAGTTATATGTTATCCCGGTGCGTAGGGATTTATTTACTGATGTGACTCAGGACACATTGTGTTCTTTATCGAACCGAGAGATATAACTCATTAAATATATACCCCCAAGAAGTTGAGATAGTGAGAGCGACATGTTTGATGTTATTTCTAAGGGACATAAGTATATTTTTATGTCAACACACGAAAATTGTGGGAAGATATATATTATGGACTGAGGGCCTTACATATCTCGATAACTGACTATGTTAGGTAGTAGTGTATCGAGGGGTTCCTTGTTTGAATTTCGCTTTGCGAAACATCCCACGCATGAAACTAACAAACGTTGGGAGTTGGAGAGAAGTTTGGTCGATAGTGCATGGGCTTCATACTTTGGTCATTGTACATATACAAGAATATAGCTGAGAGTTGATAATTCCATTATGACTTGAGGCCGATAGAGTCACCTAGTTATGACTAGTGGGGTGGTTGATTGTACTCTTACCATATCAACATGCTAAGTGCACGAGAATTGATTTAAGTGGAGTTCATGTCATTGGTGTAGTAATGATCGAGACATAGGGGGTATGGAAGCCCTATGTGATTGAATTAGGCAGTGGATTATGATTGTCATGTTAATTAGACAACATCTAGCCGAGAAAGTCAAAGCTTATTCCTTAAGATTTGATAGAGGCCTACGTTTCACAAGAAACTGAATTTTTAGAGCGGGGGAAGGACTTGTGACACGTGGTGAGGCAAGGTCACATGGATCACGGTTAAAGATAAATTTGAGAGAATATAAGACATGTCATGTTATAAATGACAGTGGTGATGGGATTTAGTGACGGGAAATATTGTTAAATTTGTTTTGAAATGGGTCACCTGTATGTTGGTAAAAGGTGGACCATCCAAAACCAGTAGGGGTTTCTCAACCAGTAGCATGGGAGAGCATTCTAAGGATTTTATCGCAAAGCTAACTACTTCCTCGAGGGGTTACGATCCTATATGGCTGACAGTGGATCGGTTGACTGAAGTAGCTCACGTTATGCAAGTTAGGACTGATCGTACTAAGGGATAATATGAGCCAATCTTTCTAGCCGAAATAGTGAAGTTACATGGGGTATTACTTGATATCATGTCCGATTGGGATAAGATTTTTATCTTTCTATTTTGGAAGAGTGTTCACGAGGCCATGGGTACCAAGTTGTGATTGAGTACGACCTATCATTCGCAGATGAATGGTCAGAACAAGCGGAATAACCAAATATTGGAGAATAGATTATATGTGTACCATTGGATCTTAGGGGAGGACGAGAGCAGACCCTTCCACTAGTGGAGTTTGTGTACAATAAATCATATAAGTTCACTTTTGGACATGGTGCCAGTTGAGGTGTGGCACGGTAAGCCTTGTTGTTCTCCTGCTTGTCAGTTAAAGGTGGGGGACCAGGCACTATTATGAAGATCAGAGATGAGTTGATACTTATAGTATATAATGTGTGTAATATATATACAACGCAAATAACCTACTTGTGTGCGATAGTCGCAAGACGAGATCGTAAGTATCTAAAGAACGATTAATCTCCTAAAGTGAAAATAGTAGAAGGCTAGATAGTGAGTATCTAAAATAAAGTTTAAGTAATGAAACTTAAACGACAAGGCTTGGGCAAGAACCTACGTGACAGGGTAACCTATAGTTTAAAACAAACATATGTGAGGTATTCATTATTAAGGGTATTTGATAGCGTACTGTATGGGCGATACAAAGTAGTTTACTTATGAGTGCGAGGTTGCTATGCACAACATATAACCGAGTTTTTCTTATTTGGTACAACGGGGGAAGTATGTAACACCCCGTATTTTTAATGACTTTTAAAATGAGATTAATTAGAATTAATTATGGGATAATTAAAAATTAATCAGGATTTAAATATTACTTGAGAATAAAGTAATATGTGTTGAATATTACTCGTGATTAAAATTAATATATATCATTATGACTTTACATATGATTATGATTTTATAAAATTGTTGCGAGTGATGAATACGATAGTTACGGAAATTAAGTCGGGACGTGCGCGTAAGTCGTGTCGGGACTATATTTATATGGAATGAAAATTAACCTATTTTTATGTCATCCGAATAGTCATTTTGACAGTACCAACGTGTTCGGAAGGGTTTTAATAGTAAAAAAAGTTTACCTGGGGGATTATTTTGGGTTTTGGGGTAATTTGGAACCAAACAAACACTCCAGAGGGGTATTTTGGTCATTTTCCAAAATGGGTGAATAGTACCCACGAATTTGTGGTAATATTATATAAGTGTAGAGGTGGTAGGATTAAGGTTCATTCACCAAAAATCAAAAGGAAAAGACTTAGGGGAGAGTGAGAGAACAAAAGCCAAGAGTCATCCTACACTACCACCACGACCGGAAGTTGGCCCGAAAAAGTAAAAACACCACTAGAATTATCTTCCCCAAGGGTTCAAACCTACAAATTAGAGTCAAGTGATTAACTATTGCAAATTTAACATGTATATTGTCCATGTTAGAATAGTAGTAAAATTTTAAAAAGTGGCAGGAACCAAAGATAAATTATGATGATTTTAAATGAATCTCTGAAATGAGAATTGTGTAAAATTGATCTCTTTCTGAATATAGAATTAAATCCACAAAATTTGGGAATCACTGGTGAGGAAATTTTGGGATTTATAATTATTCCTATATGGATGACAAACTAAGAAGTTTATGAATTTTAAGGGGGATAACTTGATTTAATTGAAACTCCATGATGATTTCATATTGTTTAGAGGTTACAAATCATTTATATACCGTGATATATCTTTTGGGATAACTTATAAGGAGTTTGGGATTATTTGATAGTCATTTTGATGATGAAAAAGTGTAAAACCCGTATGTAAACATATGCATAAATCTGGGTAAATATCTGATCGATCGATCGATCGAAAAAATTTATCGATTGATCGACTCCCTTGGAAGATATGATTTTTTCCTTTTAAGTTTTGATTAAATCCCAACTTTGAGAAATCGTTGATGTTGATTAATGTAACATAATGGGACTTGGGGAAGGGCAATATGACATACTTAAGATCCGAAAAAATATTATTATGTGAGGGATTGAATGGGGGAAATTAACGAGTGTTAAAGGAATGAATTACGGTGGAGACTTATATAAATTGAGGTTTAAATCGGATAAAGGATAACTTAAGGTTTGTACTAGTAGTAAGAGGATCATTAATTACCAAAATAACCTTAGACTTATATGGGATCAACCCTAAGAGATGAAATAGGGATTATAGAGAAATAAACCTAATTGAAGATAATTTTAATTCATAAAAATTCAGGAGTAGTGATGACATGGACCAGTAGAGTGTAGATGTTACCTACTGAATTTACATGAGTAATAAATGATTACCCTTCGAGTGATGAGAGAAGCTCGAAAATATAATTTGAGAAGTCAAGTCATAATCTGTAAATACGTAGAATATTTGAGATAAATATACTACGTATGGAAATATTTATATGGGTTGTGTGTGGGACCTATTTTTATTATATATAGGTGGTGGTGAATACTTATATCATTATTTATTATGTGAATGGAATACCTACGCTGCTTGCTATCGGGGTGGAGGTTTCGCGTTGTGGCTGATCTTATCCTGATGAACCCATCTGGGGGGATTTCAGATTCGTACCTTGAGCATAGGACATTGGACACGTGCTATCGGTGTGAATGATAGTTTCAACGGTTGAATGGGAACGTAGGTATGCGCGTGACCCATTTTGCTGGGGAGTATGCTCGCATCCAATATGTGTGTTATGTTATACATGGTTCGTGAGAGACGTCGAACCAATAGTCCTTTGTGCAGCGAGAGATGTATCAATACATGATAAAAAAGTACGCATGCACCGTAACTGTGTCTGGAAGGTGCCGTATTAATATATATAATAGTGTGATGAATATATATATTGTGGTGTAATCTATTGTGTGAGAATTATTGATTAAAATATATATACTATTATGTAATCTACTGTGTGAGAATTGTAGATTAAAATTTATACCGTGATGTAATCTACCGTGTGAAATTGTAGATAAAAATGAATAGTGAGAGCTAATTGAATTAAGTGAATACCTAATCTTAAAGCTGTGAAAGACTAGTTCTTATTAAAGAGAAATGAACATGTTTAATTACCATACGTATTATGTAGGAAATACGGGGAAATGATATGGGATAGAATCATAATTGAAAATCTTAATTTGGGAGATGATAAGGTACGTTAGGTGTCCACACTAGATGAGAGGTTAGAATTCTCAAACGAGCGTTCGAGAAGCTAATGATTCGTACCGAATATTGTATATTTCTACCCTCAAACCTACGCATTTTAGTCCCCTCGGGTGCCTTAATCTCTATATTTATGCCCGTTAACTAGACAACCTCAGATTTATATTGTTAACATGCTATATGAGGTATAATTGGGATTTTGTAGGTATTTTGGTACCAAGTATGGAGTTTGGATGCATTCCGGTTAATGTCCGTACGCAATTGCACGTTCAAGGGAAATTCGGTCAATTCACAGTTTGGGCACCTGGCCCAACATCCCACGAAATTTGTATCCCTCCTCGTAAGCTTCATGTAGCCACGAACGGTGCGCGATTCCGATCCCTTACGAAGAAGTTATGGCGATTTTAGCGGAAGATTAAACCAAGTGAACCAAAATAGGAGGAAGATTGATGCATACCTGCTTGATCGATCGATCGATCCTTCAATTTTCATTCATCGTGGGAAGCAGTGGGCTGATATCTACTCGATCGATCGATCGACCAAAGGGCCTATTTTCTGCGATATTTTCCCCTTTTATTTTCTTTTTCCTTTTCTTTTTTAATTTAATTCCACTTACTATATAAACCATTTTTGTTGTAAATATCAGATATATTAGATTTTAGATAGTTTTAGGTTAGGGTTTGGAGAGTTATTCTTCATTTTTTCTTGGTTTAACACCCATTTGGGTTTGTAAGTTGACTATTCATCTTCCCTCTCCATTAATATAGTTTGTATTTCTCTAATTCTTGCTTTCTAGCTTATTTACATGCTTTCATAATTAGGTTTACATGCTTTCTTTATGTGCTTTCTAGTTTAGTTTTATCGCGTTTATTTACCGCTTTCGTTTACCGCATTTTTACCTTGCTTTCTAGCTAGAATAGTCTAGGTTGTGTCGGATTGAACTCACTTTGGGTTGACATTTTGCTTTGCTTTGGTGATGGAGTTTGTGATGGAGTTTACGGGTCTATTTCGAGTGTGTTGTCCTAGTTATTGTGCCTAGGAGATTTGGCGGGGAATATCACGTATGCTTCGTGCTTACAACCTTGCGTGCGTAATTTCTGATGTATTTGTTGATGCTAAAATCTTATTAGGCTTTTATGCAAATTTAGGGGTGTGACAACCCTTGATTCGATTAACTGTCGAAACGAGACGCATTCGTAATAACTCGTCGACCCATGTAGCCATTTTATACTAATTAACTCGGGTGAGGGATATTCGACGCAACCTATAGTTTTTACCGCTTTTGTTAATCTAGTTTAATTTTCACTCGCCTCGGTTAATATTTCCCTTTATGCATCTTTTCCTTTTTGTTAGAATTATCTTTTATTTTTAGAAGTATTAAACCAAGTAAATTCTAGCAACTCGTCTCTGGGGATTTTCTATACCCGAACTTGGCCGCTATACTCACCCGTTGAGTGTAGTCATAAGTTTAGGTTTTTGTATTAAGGTGGTTAATAGAAAACAACGATTGGCGTTTGCACGCGCTACTTTACACCCATCGTTGGAGTATAGTGGTAAGTATTCCCGCCTGTCACGCGGGTGACTTGGGTTCGATTCCCGGTAACGACGCCTGTGGGATATTCTATCCACTTCTTTATTTAGTCCATGTTTTTTCTCACATGTTAGTTACTAAGTATGCTTTCTTAGAAAAATTAAAATTTTCAAAAAGATTTTCTTTCTTTTTTCTCCTTTATTGCGCATTTTGCCTTTGTTTCCGATGATAAATTTCAATAATTGCCCGATCCAATTGACAACTCAATGATGCATGTTCTCGATTTTATAAGTTATTAGACTTTAGTCCTAATCATTGATATTATGAATAACTTTATGAATTAAACTTTAATTCCATGTGCACATGCGCTTTTCTTGCGTTATTGATTTGGTTTAAGATTTTTATAACTCGGTAATGTTTTGTTGCATTGTATATACTTACACCGAGTAAGATTTGTACATTTTGTCGTTTGTGAGTGTATACACTATTCTTTCCTCTTTGAAAACGTTGAATTCGTCGGTAATCTCTCTATTCTTTCATTTGATCGTTTATTAATTAGTTTATACTTAAAATGTATTACTTGAGCATGATTTTCAAAGTTTGTTTTGACTCGAGAATTGCATAAACTTTAGGAAATGATCATAGGCAATCTTTGTATATCACCCATATGACCTTGAGCTCACCTTTTATATGTTCCCTAGTCAACCGATTTGAGCCTAAATATTAGCCTTTCGATTCATAACCCAAAATCCAATAACCAACTCCGAATTGGAGTTATAAACCGTACACATTACCTTCCATGCCTTTGTTTGGAATGTTGCTTGTGAGAGTGAGAAAAGTAAAGAAAAGAAATAGATGTGAAAAAAGAGAAAAAGAGAAAGCAAAAAGCAAACTAAAACAAAAGAAAAAAAGAAGAAAAAGAAGAAAAGGAAAGAAAGAGAAAGTTGTAAATGTTGTATAGTGTTTAATGAGCTTTGATTACTCTATCGATTGATATATGTAATACTTGTTTGGATGTTATTTGTCCAATTTTGGTATTGCCCACTTTTTCCCATTACCTCGAGTTTTCATTCCGAACACTTCGAATCCGTACATACATCCCTTTCATTTCGTACCCTAGCCTAGCCTACATTACAACCCTATTAAAGTCCTATGTGATATTAAGTAGATGTAATTCAAAGCTTTAAATAGTTTTAATAATTTGTGAAAATGCATTTCGCCTCCTTTAATGAGCGATATCTTTCATTGAGATTACAATTTTTAATCTTCTATATAGCGTTCTTCATTTGTGACATGTGCGCTGCCTAGTTTCCCTTTACATTTACTTTTTATTCCCGCATGTCCCGTGTGTTACCTCCATGTTTCGTGTGAATTAACTTGATGAGTGTAATTCCCGTGAGGATTGAATATATGCTTGCTTTATTTAGTATCCAGTTTATATAAGGTTTTGCCAAATAATACTTTGCATGTGCTCGCGCCCCTCCCACATTTTAAGGTTTCAATTCTATGAGGTACATTCTGTAATGTTAATGATTTGGACTTTTGTGTGAATGCATTCACTTTGCTAATAATGCGTATGAAATCTTGTTCGCTATTATTGGGCTTGTCGCATGTTGGTTTGGGCATATTTTGAGGAAACCATAGGATGTTTGTGGGTATCATCCCTGAAAACCCTCACAAGATGACACTCGTCCACTAGGGTAACCTAGGGGTTTAACGGCTTGTTGCATATGCTAAATGCAATCGAATCGCCCGCGAAAGTGGCCTTATGCTTTTATACCGTATTTTTGTACCTGTATCCTGCTTTTGGTTTGTTTGTAGTTCTTGTTGCATCCTATTTCATTGCTAGGGACTAGCAATGTATAAGTTAGGGGGTGTGATTCGTACAGAATATTGCATATTTCTACCCTCGAACCTACGCATTTTAGTCCCCTTGAGTGCCTTAATCTCTATATTTATGACCGTTAACCAGACAACCTCGGATATATATTGTTAACATGCTATATGAGGTATAATTGGGCTTTTGTAGGTATTTAGGTACCAAGTATGGAGTTTGTATGCATTTCGGCTAATGTCCATACGCAATTGCACATTCAAGAGCAATTCGATCAATTCAAAACTTGGGCACTGGCCCAACATCTGCATGGAAGTTGTATCCCTCCTTGCAAGCTTTACGTGGCCGCGAACGGTGCACGATTCCGATCCCTAACGAAGAAGTTACGACGATTTTAGTGGAAGAGAACCAAGTGAACCAAAATAGGAGGAAGATTGATGCAGACCTGCGTGATCGATAGATCGATCCTTTAATTTTCATTCATCATGGGAAGTTGTGGGCTGATATCTGCTCGATCGATTGATCGACCCCTGTGGGCTGATATCTGCTCGATCGATCGATCGACCAAAGGGGTCGATCGATCGATCCCCTATTTTCTGCGATATTTTCCCCTTTTCTTTTCTAATTTAATTCCACTAACTATATAAACCATTTTTGTTGTAAATATCAGATATATTAGATTTTAGATAGTTTTAGGTTAGGGTTTGGGGGGTTTGGAGAGTTCTTATTCATTTCTTCTTTGTTTGACACCCATTTGGCTTTATAAGTTGACTATTCATCTTCCCTCTCCAATAATATAGTTTGTATTTCTTTAATTCTTGCTTTCTAGTTTATTTACTTGCTTTCATAATTAGGTTTACATGCTTTCTTTATGTGCTTTCTAGTGTAGTTTTATCGCGTTTATTTACCGCTTTCATTTACCTCATTTTTACCATGCTTTCTAGTAGAATAGTCTAGGTTGTGTCGCATTGAACTCACTTTGGGTTGACATGTTGCTTTGCTTTGGTGTTGGAGTTTACGGGTCTATTGCGGGTGCGTTGTCCTAATTATTGCGCCTAGGAGATTTGACAGGGTATATCATGTATGCTCCGTGCTTACGACCTTGCGTGTGTAATTTCTGGTGTATTTGTTGATGCCAAAATCTTATTAGGCTTTTATGCGAATTTAGGGGTGTGACAACCCTTGATTTGATTAACTGTCGAAACGAGACGCATTCGTAATAACTCGTCGACCCATGTATCCATTTTATACTAATTAACTCGGGTGAGGGATATTCGACGCAACCTATAGTTTTTACCGCTTTTGTTAATCTAGTTTAATTTTCACTCGCCTAGGTTAATATTTCCCTTTATGCATCTTTTCCTTTTTGTTAGAATTATATTTTATTTTTAGAAGTATTAAACCAAGTAAATTCTAGCAACTCGTCTCTGTGGATTTTTGATACCCGAACTTGGCCGCTATACTCACCCGTTGAGTGTAGTCATAAGTTTAAGTTTTTGTATCAAGGCGGTGAACAGAAAATAATGATCGGCGTTTGACCCGCGCTACTTTTCACGCTTAATCAGCTAACATGTACATAAAAATTGCTTAATTGCACTTGTTAAGCACTTGCTATTTTAAAAATCTTTTACAATGGAGCTCTAACCCGTTTCCTTGCATATTCTCTTTTCTATTGTATCTTGTACAACATGTGTCTAGTATCTGGGATGCCGACATAGAATATGGATGTCTCGATGGGTTATATCTGCTAATGGAGATGCAGACTTTGTTAGACGCTTCCATTATGTTGATTCACGCATATGTAGTATTTATTTTCATTTAGGGCATGTTGCCAAGGGTTCTAGTTATTTCATTTCTATTTTAGAGATTGTAATTACTTATATCAATATTGTCGATATCAGTTTTGGTTTGTTGGTAATGCGATATTTTAACTGGAGAGTTATTCCAGTCACATTTATTCTTGTTATATGTAGTGCAATTGTGATCTAATGTTTATTATTATTATTATTATTACTATTATTATTATTATTATTATTATTATTATTAATATATATTTTTTTATTATTTCGTATTATGGTATGGTTTTTTTAATTAAATTAATAATGGAAAAGTTTTGACACTAGCTTAATTATTTATTAGGTGAATTAATAAAGAAATTATTTTTCGACAAGGATGCTGAAAATGAACCGACTGGATATTCTGATTTAATTTAATAAAGTTTTTATCACCCGATATTTAATTAGGCGGGGTGTCGCACCTTCCAGTATAAGATACAATCATTGTGGCATGCATGAGTGATCTTATAATCCATACCAACTTCTTTAATTATGTTCTTCATAGCTGGATACTTTGTTGGTGTTGAATTTTCTTTGGGCAAAAAACCCTTAAATAACCCAAGATATCGGTTAAACTATTGTCCGACACACCATGTTTTGTCTTTATGTTATTCAGTTTGACAAAAAATACAATGTTGTATGTTTCTCGGGACACGGTGGATATAATGGCACAGTCGTATTACCATGTATGTACCTGTATTTCAACTCCTCGTGGGTTGGAGAACCATTTTCACCGCCTTCGTCTCTACCAATGGGATCCATTAAATGATTAACATTTCGATTACACATTTAAAATCATAAACAAGTTCCTCCATCCTCAATTTTTAGGATAATCATCATTTTGTTCAACATCTTTCCCAGTTGAGCGTTTATTCCTCATGACATATTCCTTTTCTCCATATAAATGCCAAAATGTTTATGACTCCAAGATACCATGGCGAAGCAAATGAAAATGAATATCTTCAAGGTCGAGCAATTTGCCATTCTCACATTTACGGCACGGACATGCAAACATAGTTTCTCCACCACCATTTTTCCTCGCAAAATTGATAAATATCGCAACCCTCATTTATATATTGTGGCTTTCATCTAACATGTTCTTTAATCCACTATTTATAAGTTGTGATGACATTCTATAAGTCAAACAAATTCAATGGCAATGAATTTTAAATGATATATTAGATAAAAGTTATAAAGTTATAAAAATAACATAATAAGTAATATAGATCTCTAAACGACAATTTATAATTGAACAAACTATTGAAGACCTCCGAAGGACAAACTATTAAAGTTGCAAAGTGTTTTAGTACGTGCTTCATTACATGGAGTGGTAGATTTTCTTCTAAGTGTTGTTTCCAAAGATGTTCACTATTTTCTCATCACTGTAGTGGTTCTTACGTGGATCCAAGGTGTTTCAAAGAGCTATGTGGGTGATGAACAAGTGCATGTGGTTATTGTGGATTTCTTAGTTTAGAATTTAGGTCCCCTCATTTTACTTCTTATTCGGCCTTAATCGATGTAAAGGAAGAATTTATGTGGGACCAAATGATGATATTAATTATAAGGAACTCTTTGTAGAGTTCTCTATTATCTTAATTATGAATTATGTCAAATACAATCTTTGAAATTATGATTTATGTCAAAAACTAAAATAAACCCCACATAAATAGATTAAAAATCAAGGATTACACTAACCACGGTTATTAATCAAGAATTACATGAAGTTTACACTTATTCAACAACAAAACAACAAACTTGTGATAATCGCCTAACTAATTAAACAAAAAAAATCAAAACCTAACTAATTAAACAAAACCTAACTAATTACTCAAAACTTAACTAATTAAACAACAAAAATCATTTAGATCTCAAGACAAACAACAAAATGAAATAAAAATACTCACCTGAAAAGAGCCAAAAATTGCGTGAAAATTGGTGATAATCGCCCAAGAAGAGAGTTTTGAACTGCTGATAATTGCCTGAGAACTGCAATCACCTGAGACCAAACGATGATGATGAGCGGGGAGGGATTGAACCAAATGAAAATGGTGATGAGTGGCATATGGTTTTCTCTCCACCAATGAGGGAAAGGTGAAAATGCAATAGAGGAAATGGAAGTGAAATATTATTTTTTTAACACTTTGAGACAAGTAAGTGATATACACGAGACACTCACATGTTTTATATTTTCTATTGTGTGTTATATTAATAATTTTGTACCAGTCATGAACACTTACAAATTTTATAAGTGACTAAAACCATTATAAATTTTGTAAATGTCCTCAACACTTATAAATCAACTTTTAAATTAGTTATAAAATAACCAATTTGGTGTAGTGAATCTTCAGCTTCATCTTGCGATTCGAAGACATAATGAGCTACTTGGTCGTATTGTAAATTAGTGAGTCTCACCTATTTAGGGTTACCAAAAGGCAATGCATCCTCAAACTCATTAGGTTCCTCGATCACTCATTCTCTATGAGGATTGAACCTCCCCGGCTCTTGTTTTGGCATATGTTCCTGAGCATATAATGATGATTCCACAGTTACATATTCTTTAAGGAATTGACACTCCAATATACTGTGCGTTCTTTACAAAATCTTTGAAGGTTTTCATTAAGCGCTCAAAAGCTTACATTCGGAGATACCTAACGGGACTACACAATAAAACATCGCCGCATAAATGCACAAGCAGGTGGATGTTGTTATCAAAGAATGATGAAGGAAAATATTTATCTTATACATAATATTCCTCGGCTACTGTTGATTTTGCATCTTTAATGTGATTTTGGTTTACCACTTTTGCACAAAGTAGGGTAAATCACAAATTTATTTACACAATTGCCCAATGGAGATGCTCGGAGAACAAGTGCCTACAAAATAGATGGATTAATTGATTAATAACGTGCGAGTCATGAGACTTTCATTGTTTCAGGTCATTTGTTTGGTAGCTTTTTACCCTGCGTAAATTACCGGAATAACCAGTTAGAGTCTTCAAGTTGAACAACATGTCTAAGAGGGTTCTTTTCTCACTAGTAGTTAAAGTGAAAGTAATTGGAGGAATATAAATTCTTCACGATGTAGGATCATATTTCATCATAATTTTTTCTTTATTTTAATCTTTTATAGATCGTGGACCACTTATTCCCCATCTTTTTAATGAGATCCACACAGACATGTTCCCATCGGATGTTCCGTAACATTCTTCTCCATGTGCATTGCATCAATTAAAATACTTACATTATGATCTTTCCAATATGATAAGTTATGAAATATTGATCGTCTGTTCCATGCATTTTTTTACTAGGGCTGTTCGGAGCCTCCCTAGCTTTACACTTCAAGTTTATGAACTGCTAGTAACTTTACACTTCAATGAAAAGCCATTTTAATTTTGTTCTGAGGGAATATACTTAAAACCTTTTTGTGGAACTTGCAATATTTTGCAGTCTTGTTTTTCTATTCTCACACGCCACATATCTAGGCTCATTGCATACAAAAACACTCGTCCTTCTCTTAATGATCGTCACGATACAATATGCAATCTTACTTACATGCATGAATAGATTTTTACTTCAAACCCAAACCCTTAAAGCTCTTATTCATGCTGGATAATTGTCTGGTAACGTGTTCTCTTTTGGGATAATGTCTTTTAGCCATTTCAGAATTTCGGTTACACTATTGCCCGACAAAATAAATTGACTCTTTAAATTATGAAAACCAATCATTGCATATAATACTAAGTGATATTCGGCGTAATCTTTATACAACGGTCTAGCAAGATCAACCTTCAACCGTATGTATTCCTGATCTTGTAGTAATTCATCATCAACTTGTTCATTGACTTTGTCATAATGCACACTATTTGTATCCATAAGTTGGTGGTTTTGATGATGGTGGAATTCGTTAGCATCATCAATTAGGTCGATCAAAGTACAAAGTGTTAGTGAATCATTTACCACTTTCATTCGGTGGGGTTCCATTACACGGTTGGGTACAATAATTCTTTCGAAATATTTGGTACATTCTTTTCACCATGGTATGTCCATATCTTATAGTTTTCGAATTCCCCTCTTTAGTTAATACAACTCAACGTCTTTTCTCTCTCTCTCTCTCTCTCTCTCTCTCTCTATATATATATATATATATATATATATATATATATATATATATATATATATATATATATATAATTTTCATATAAAGGGTGTAGGGACATGGAATCTTATCAATTTTAAGATTTCTGTCAACGTATTTAACAAATTCTTGAATGCCCTTTACATGATTATTAGATATCCACTTAATCTCTTCCATCCACTATTTGTATTGTGGAAAATCCATTAAATAATCTTCATAATTCAATTCACCTATGTTAATAGGTTAAAACAAAGGTTATGTTTCATATAAGCACACACAATTCATAATTCAATAAAATTATTCAACACAACTTAAACTCAAACTAAGCAAATTAAAATAAATTATATAAGTCAAATATTATTACAACTTGTTCTCAAATATTACAAATTGTCAAACTTTTTTCATCGCCTAGGCTTAACCAACAAATAAACCGGCCAAATGATAAAATAATTTGCATATAAATTTAGTGCATTCCATTCTCTACTGTCAATGTCCATTGGCATACCTCTGCCACTATGGTATATTTCATCAACCAGTATCAGAGCCTCACGCATCTCCAAAAGGAGATTATGTACATGAGTTTCGACAATTACGAATTCGAGTATGCACATGATAATAACACTACTATTGGTCAAGTCCCTGAAATAATACTCCTCACCATAGTCACCGTGAGGAGACAACGATGATCCAAGGACTGTAGCAAGTGAAGGCACTATGAAGGGTAATGATAAATGAGGAAGCATTTGTGATGGAAATGTGGATGGAGGCGAAATTTGTTAGAGAAAACCTTGAGAGGGGGGATAGGAGAAACCTTGAGAAGGAGGATAGGGTAAACCATAAGGAGGAATCATGGGACAAAAATATGAAGTAAATAAGGACACAAGGTGCCCAATTTCACTCATCAAGACTCCCAAATTACTTTTAAGCTCTTGAACATATCCATCTGTCTTGGAATGGCTTTTCTCTTGGCTCGAGATATGATTTTGAACGAAAAAAGCTTGTCCACAAGAGATGCAGTGTGTCTTAATTTGGTTTTCAAAATATGTCATTCGACACCTCTTGTCCTCCCACTTTTGTTAGTTCTAAAGGCCTGTATTAGTGCTTCATTTTCAATGTAATCCTAAGGCCTCGAATCGAAATGACTGCTAATGGTCTCGATCGATAATAAAATCCTAGCCAAGTGTGGCGAGAATTTATTATCTTTGTCCCGTCGGGCATTCACATACAAATTGATCCGATTAGGTTCTTTGTCAGCATTTGTATCACCTTTTGTCCTATTTGACCATTTACTCTTCAAATTTTCAAAAGATTTGGACCCAGTGTGTGGATACAAAAATTTCTTGTTTTGTTTATTCTTCTCTCTCTGGACTATCCTTTTGTCCAAAACCTCATTTTATAGAAAGTTAATCCATTGATTAACTGGCATTTTAAAATTCGGAGCCACTCAGTCTCTCAGAGCTAAAATGTCGCAGATTGATGCCCCCTTTAGGAAATATCTTTGCCAAAGGTTTCTCCAATATGTTCTCGAATGTTCAGCAACCCGAGAATGAACATTTTTCTTTGAACGATGGCACAATGAAAAAATATTATAGAGTTCATTATAAATGCCATCCTTGATGGATTGATTAACTACATTCCAGTTATCTGCTGCCCCGACTCCCATATTCATTTTCCCAAGAAAAAAACACTAAGATTTACATATCTGGAGGTCATTTTTATTTCCAGTGGGATTATTCTCGAGAAGGGAGAACCTAATGGCTTCTTCTCATTTGCTCAGGAGGTGTCAGGAGCAATGGGGGGGGGGGGGAGTCATTAGAGTATCGGGGGTTTATTAGCCACTTGTTAAAGGAGTAGTGGAGTGAACCAATAGTGGAGTTGAGAATTGCTCACCATGTGGTGACGAGAATTTTGTTGGGGTGCAAAAGATTAGAATCCTGGTTGGGGTGTCACCTTTTCACTTGGTACGTTATGTTCATTGTCGCTTGATATTATTGACAAAAAAGAAATAAATGATGGAATCATTATGCTACCAAGAAATTATAACTAATATATGTACACCTTATCATAATAAGGCTTTATAATATTTTCAATGTGTCTCATCTTCATCTATTCGATGGTTCTTTCTAAAAACCTATGGATTTTTGCATATGGCCAACTAGAAGGAAGAGTATCTATGATTGATGTATTGATGTCTGTGACATGAACTCATAATCACATCTTCTTCAACTTACTAGCAAGATTCAATTTTATGTGTATATGTCATGACATCACAGTCTTAGTCAATGCTTTATGTACGTAGTTTTATCCGTAATGGAAGAATTTTTCTACGCCTTCTCTAATAGTGTAAGCAAGGGCAGCGCTATGTCGGGATTATATATGTGGTATATATTCTCTAAACCCTCATCCCAACTTTCTATTAGGAAAAATAGAATATGATAAAAAGTACTCTTTCTGGAGATGAACTTCACGATTTACAAAGTAGTTAAACTGTTCGATCTTATCATTCACATACTTGTAAATAGAAGTACCCTCTAAATGACGTTCACTAATGCAAGAGGTGTGAATATAAGTCCTCCTGTTGCAACCTCTTTTACTCCTGTTGCTAGTGATTATCACCGTGTCTCATTTTTCCCGAGACAAATATATGAGGGTGTGAATATAAGTCCTACAAGCAATGGCTTTAATTAATCATTAACAAGTTATTATTTTCAACAGATCCAATTTAAATTTATCTTATTTTAACATATGAGTCTTATGCGAACAAATTTGGAACCGTGCGTATGAATGTGCACATGACTAATTTACTGTCCATTTCATTTGTATCTTGTAAAACACTACCTACCATTTCATAAAGAACTACGACATCAGTATCATTACGTATAACCTTTCGTAAAGTATAGCATTTAAGTAGGCGTATATTAGTTTGATTGAGGTTTTGAGTCATCACAAGTACCCTTCCCTAAACTCCATGTGTGGGATGTCTCACCGAAGTGAAATCCAAACAAGGAACCCCCGATACACTCACATTTAGATAGGGTAATTTTTAAGACATATTTTATTAGGGATTATTATGAGAGAGTATGTAAAGAGTTTAAAAGTCTATGTGTACTATCAATCTAAGTAATCCAACAACCAATAATTATCCCGTACTCCTTTTTATCATCTACATGATAAAACACATACCAATAATAACAATATCTCAAGTAAGGGCTGATATCTGTTGTTGCATAAAAGAGACGTGTAATTAGCTTAAGTGTGTTACATTATAAGGGTTCATATATGTACCAAGTGTCCCAAGTTATTAACAGTACATTCACGTCAATTCTTATAACATTAATGGGGTTCTCATAGTAAATCTCATCAATTTGGTTTGTAAATATCAAGAGTACTACTCTCAAAGCATAAAGTATAATTCATAATTTACAATTTGGAGTATATGATTTTCAATTTACAATTTAGGGCATATGATTTAGGATTTTGGTTTTAGGATTTATGGTCTACGTATTAGGGCTTATGTGTTTGGATTTAGTCATTAGGTTTATTTATTTCGACTTAAGTTTTAAGGTTTAGTAAATAGGGTTTAGGGTTTGTGTTCCGGGGTTATTAATTAGGATTTCGTTTTTTCATATTAGGGTTATTAATTAGGGTTTAGGGTTTTTATTTCACGGGTTATTAATTGGGATTAAGTTTGAGGGTTATTAATTAGAGTTTAGGGTTTGTGTTTTAGGGTTATTAATTAGGGTTTTTATTTTTTTATTTTATTTAATCATCTTAAATAAACAAATTCAATTAATTATTGAATCCACATTAATAAATAAGTCAATTGGATATATAATTTCCCAGTCAATTAGTTAAAAAAATTTAAACTTAGCGAGGTATTACACCTTAAAATAAATGGGTATTTAGGTCTATACACACACATACACATTTACATATGTACATACACATACATATACATGCGCGCATATCCATACATACACACATAAACACATACATACACATGCATATACAAAGATATACATACATATGCACATACATACACAATATATAAACATACGCAATATATATATATATATATATATATATATATATATATATATATATATATATATATATATATATATATATATATATATATAAAGAGAAAGGGCTGCGGACCTGAGTGTAGAGAGAGATAGGGCGAACGAAGAGGGGGTTGTCGAAGAGAGACGGAAAGATCGAGATAGGTCAAGAGTGTAGAGAGAGAGAGAGGTAAAGAGTGAAAAATGATGACTGTGGTAGGTTCTCTATATCTAAAGATTGTGGTCACGACCTTTGTCCGTGACCCAACTACATGACCACTTTATTTTTCCCATATCATCAATATGGTTAAGGTTTAAGACTGTGGCCATGTTGATGATATGGAAAAAATAAAATGCCAGGGCAGTGTGGTTACGGACAAGTGCTGTGACCAAGAATCGTGACCATTTTAAAATGGTCATTGGCACAAATGAAACATTTACTTGGTCATGTAACTGGTCACGGTCTTGGGCCATGACCAATGTTGTCACAAGTTTGGCACCCTCGTGGTCATGGGGTTGTAACGGACCAGGACTGTGACCTTCGTGGTCACAGACTGGGTCATGATCATATCCATTGAATGATACAGATATTTATGGTTATGGACCTGGTTACACCTGTTTTGGCTGTAGTCATGGTCTATGGCCGTGACCACCTAGTGATGGTCCTGGGTCGTGACAATTTTTAGCTTATGGTGTACCGTGTACCTCCCTCTGTTCGTAGCTTTGTGACCCCAACAATGGTGAGTGATTAATCCACCCAGTTACCAACGAGCACTGCCACATCTATGATGGGAGTAATTTCACTTTCTCATATATTTGTTATCGCCCGGAGAAGAAATTTAACTTATAATATTTACTCAAATTTATAAGTGTCTCTTGTTAAGAGAGGTGGGAACCATGGTATATTAACATTATATATAACAAACCATACTAATTAGCCCTTTAGTCCCTTGAATAGATGAAAATTTCCAATGAACCCCGAACATTGACCAAATTAACAAAATGCCCCATATGGAAAAATTGGGATAACTTACACTTTTATATCAATTGAGCCCCAACTTTCACTCAAAGTTTAATCAAATGACTTATATTTTAAAGTAATATCATAAATTTATCCATGAGGTTTGAATAAATTGCACATAAGATCCTAAACTTTCATTAAATAACCTAAAAGACTTAAAACCTGTACAAAAACTACCCAAGGACCCAAATTAAAACCGAAACTTAGTTACCCTCTTCCCCCTAATGACACGACATCAACTGAACTACCAGTATAGGTCGTACCATGTGGAATACTCATGGTACCCATTTACCATACACATAAGCCTTAGTGAAACTTGTGTTATTTAATCCCCATTTCCACCTGCAAAACCACCAACCAACTCCTCCCTACAAACCCTATAAATGCCCACCCTCACCTTAGAGAAAACTCATCCAAACTGGGAGACTTTCTAATGTAAAAATTTAAGAGTATTTGCATTTATATTATTTTATGCTTTAATGTTGGTGTCTTCAATTTGGTTATATTTCTTCTTGTATATAAAATGGATTTAGGTGTTTACACGTGATAGTTAACATGTGTATGCACTAAAATATCTCAAAACCCAGAAAACTCCATAAAAGCTTGAGCTTCAATGGTGGATTCTGCTTTCTTGACTTTGAATTAGTTTCAAAGTGAGGTAAGTTGAGCTTAGGTTCACAGGAACCTATCACACCCCGCCTAATTCTGATGTTGGCCGCCACCAAAACTAAGCCGAGCGCAAGTAAATAAATACCATTCTTAGCACGAAACAGATGTGAAACATAATAAAATCAATCCATAAGAAAAATATTTGAATCAATCCCAAATGATAATAACAAATGAACGATAAAAGATCCATCACATTCTAAAACTTCGAATAAATCCAATCTCCAAAAATGATTTAATTAAAATTGAGTAATAATCAACTGTGAATAATTCGACTGAAATTCTCTAACAACTTTGGAACCGAATGGCCCAATAAAACCCAAATGAAGTCTCATAATGAAAAATGACTCAGAAGAAAGTCTAACACAATAAAGCGATAAAAATGAATAAACTCCAACTGCACCTCCAAACGATAGCCAATAAATTCTATGTAGCTAGTCCAACACTAATACCTGAAAATGATAGTCAACGCACGAGGTCAAAGCCTCGAGCATGACTACACACAAATCCCCTCAAATAGGGTTCGTGAGCCCAGACAGTAGCATTATACGCAATAAATATCACAATAGAGTATTTTAAATACGAATATAATTAAACGCGGGAAGGATAAATAACTAACCACCCCAAAGATTCTGATAAAACACTACACCAAAAACAGCAATTTGGCACACCATGATATTAAAAATCTGGCACAGTTTAAAACCATGCCAAATTCTGGCACGGTTTAATAGCAAATTGGCACACTTTAAAACAGTGCCAAAATTTGGCACTGTTTTAAAGTGTGCCAAAATTGAGTACACTTACTAAAATATATATATACCTTAAAAAATAATCTCCTCCCAAATATTTTGATCTCCCTCTCTCTCTCTCTCGTCTTGTATTATCAGATCCCGCTCTCTCCCTCCCTCTCTCTCTCGAACTCATCCATTGAAAGCGAACCAAGTAGCTTCAACTTGGCCTTACCCTCTCTCTCTCTCTCTCTTTTTCCTGTAAGTACAATATTTTCCTTTTAGGATTTCGGATTTCTCTTCCTTTATATCTCACGTTTTTATTGAATCAATTGTATCATAACATGTTCTTCTTTACTACAGATCCAATAGAGTTCATTTATTGTGGTTTTTAAACGATCAAGTGACTGAGATTATATCCAGAAAGAAAGCATTTTGAGGTGAATAAATATACATTTATGTTTCAGATTAGCTTTTATGTTTTTTATGTTGGCTTCAAAATAGAATTTTGGTTTAATAGTGTCTGCTTAACAGGTGTTAGACATAATGTCTAACTTAGAATTTTCACTTTGTTAATGTCTTTTTTTGCGTAGATTTTCATCTGTTGTGTTTTTTTAGTTTATTTGTTTTTTGTAAGTTTGTATCACCTATACTCTGAGTCATCATTTCAAAGTATTATTTAGTTCAATGACAATTTCTAAATGAAATCAAAGAATTCAGTCCATATTATTGAGTTGGTCGTGTAAATTTGTGTCCATTCACAGTAGAAAGTTATAATCTGGGCCAGACTCATTGTCGGGGTTCTGTGTCTGATGTGGATTATAGCCTACAATCTTTGCTAGTGTTTAGGAGAGTTATTGAAGAAAAGATGGGTTAGGATTGAGAAAGATGTTGGTCGAGTAAGGTTCAAGAAGGGAATATACAAGGAGGATTGCAGGTTGTTCACCCGACAGTGCACAACCTCCACACTGGATGGTTTCCAGACCCTAGATGCCTATAATCATATAGTGGTCCATCACCCTACGGGATTATCTAAGCTCTGAACAAATTTCATAATTAAGTAACATATACAAAGCATAATCAGTTCTCAAAGTTCTTGTTATATTATATATTCTGGTTGTAAGTTTTGTTTGTTCTGTTAGTACTTTATTTCTGCTACTACTATAATAATTAGGTGCTCTTTATTTAAAAAAAAAAGTCATAACAGAGAACAACAACATTCTTACCAATGTAAATGAATCATAACAGAGAACAACGGACAAAAATAATGAGTATGAAGTACAAACTTTATATGTTATGAAATTTGTGTAAGCTACAAAGTCTATATGTACTCACCTGTTATGAGAACTTGTAATGATGTTCAAACTTTATATGTTATGAAATCTGTTTAAACTACAAAGTAATAATGTTTGAACTTTATATGTTATGAAATCTATTTAAATACTAACTCATGTCATAACCATGTTACCTTATTGGGTTCGAGTTAGTATTAAATCAAGAAGTTGCAGATTTCCCAAAACAACTAACTTTAAAGTGCGACTTTTGATTTGAGAGGAAGAACGAAACATAATTTTCTGCTTCTTTCGCATTCTCCAAGATTCTAACAAAGTAAATGACTCTAGCCACGATGTTCCTCCACATTCGCATTATTTTTTTATACAGAAGGCAAATCAATGAAAATGAACAATTAAAATCCATATTTGAAGTCACAATCCCGAAGAAACTTTGTATGCTTTTCATCTTAATTCTAAAGAAGAAGAAAGTTTAAAGATGAATCCTAATATAAGACCCACAAAATTTTGATCTTTTCTAAGCAATCAGAGAGAAATTAGATGGCAATTTAGGCAACATACTGTCCATCTCCTACTACATCAACAAATGTAACTTTTGCTTCATAACTAGACAACACCTTAACATGATTAAAATCTCTTGTTGAACAGACCTTAGCTGTCATATCATATAAAGCAGTAACCGAAATTTATCCCTTTTGAGGCTTAAATTTCTTACTGAAGAGGTTTAAAATCTCTTGTAGGTATTATACACATTCACATTCTTAAAAATAACAAAATTTAATTAAATAGCACCATTTAAAATAGAAAGCAACTATGTAATCGACAAGAATATATTCTATGGTGATTAACCTTCAATAAAATGCCTAATAATGAATGGACTTAAGGTAATATTTCTGCTTTCCTTACTGCCGTTTCTCATTTTTGTATGTTCACCATCAATCCAACTTATCAATTGCTGAAATAACTAAATTTTAAACCAAAAAATGACTTCCATCTCAACATCATAACTCCTTTAAATATCGTGATTTACATCGACCTATTTACTACCTTCACTTCCCATTTACAATTTTCTCTCCTCCCCTACTTTTTTCTTTAATAAAATTATACCCTTTTCATATTATCATTAAATTAGAATAATAGTTTTATAAGCATTAATAGTCCCTATAAAAATTTACAGATTTTTCTTTTTCTTTTGATGCACTTTGTATTAGTGTGTAGTGGTTTAATTGTGCAGCTGGGCTTGCTTCTTATTATGTTGCTCAGTTATGGATTTGGTTTTATACTATTACTTCTGACTATTAGTATCACACACATTGTCGTTTTCAACTATAAGCGTTGATCTTGCTTTGATGAAACAAAGAAATGTAAATAACTGTAGGTGCACAGGCGCAGATATGCATGGAGATTCTTGTTAAACAAGGATCAACTTAGAAAATATGGAAATAGATCTTAATGTTGATACAACTTATGGACTGTATATGCAAATAAAATTTAGGCTTATACGCTACATATTTGATAGTTCTTGGGAGTTTCAGAATGAGAGTAGGATCATTTGTTTCCTGTAAAATACTCCATGCTGGTTTGGGTTTCAAGTTAGCAAATCCTCATTACTACATAATGGAAATTTCCCATTAGTTAATCAAATGTTTATCATGATCTTGGTTTGTTTAATATTATCTCTAGTTGATTATTTGCAGGTGACATGTAAGGAACCATAGGCAGCTAAGAAGGCACGTAAGGATACTGCTCTGGTAATCGACATCCATCGTTTCAGATTATGTATCTTCATGTTATGCTCCTTTTTTTCGTTTCAGATTTTTAAATATTTATTTTTTATTTCAGGTTTTATTAACTTCAGTTGTTTTTCCATTTTGAAAGGTAGATTGGAAAGACAACTGGGTTTTGTATTGTTATTTTCATCATTGTTCATGACCTCTTATCTAGGTATGATTTTTATAATTGGGTTAATGCAAATGTTTGCTGACAATTCTATTTTACTATGGAGTGTTATGATTTTTGGCTCTCACTTGAACATCATCTTTGCAATGTTTGGTTTTAAATGAGGAAAGACATGTTACTGTATGCATATATGTTGCATATATGCTACTGTGTGCATATATGCATACAGTTATTGCATATATGCAACATATATGCTACTGTATGCATATATGTTGCATATATGCTACTGTGTGCATATATGCATACAGTTATTGAATGTATTCTGGAGTCATATGGTCTTCTCACCTTGTGCTAAAAGATTATAAAGTAATCGTATGATTGGATCAATTGATGATTATATAACAGGCTTGACGAGTTTGTATGTTTATCCAGCAGTTCCACTGTCCCAGATTTTTGGCCTAAAAGCTTCTAAGTTGTTACGAGTAGAGGGGAATGGCATGGCAATTACCATTGCTAGAACTATGGAACAAGCTAGCACGACTGCTACCTAAGACAGTGCTTTAGAATGGGTGAAAAAGGACGAGAAGAATGATGCATGTTGTGTATTGTATTGGAGTTGACAAGTATGATATTGGATTTGGGTTTGGCCATTTTGGTATTGTCGTTGATGATGTAAGTTTCTGTTGAATTTTTATGTTGTTGATATATATTTTTATGTTGAATTTTTATGTTGTTGATATAACAGTTAATCGGATTTCTTAGTATTCTCTCGTTGATTTCTTATATAGAACAACTAATCGAATTCTAAGAAATCACCCTCGATCAACTGTTATATAGAACAACTAATAGGATTTCTTATTCTCTCGTTGGTTCTGAAAATTATTTCTTGGAACTGATCCTATGTTAAGTCATTAATATCTCACTAACGAAGAAAAGATTGCCACTGAAAATCCAATTCTCTTTTAAATAGATACGTGACCAATTTTATCCTAATGTATGGACTTATACCTACTCTATTAAGGACCTTATGTGCTTGACGCATCCATTTCTTGGCTTCGAAAGCACCAGGTTTCCCTTGAAATGTTAGGGGTCTTCTTCGAAGAAATTATTTAAGTTCATTCATTCTTCGAGGGTGAAAACCCAAACCATCCCCAAAACGGCCCCGTAAGAGGCATGGACACCTCGCACGGGACCAATGTAACTCGTGCGAACTGATCGCGTAGTCCCGGATCTCCCGATTTGAGCATATGACGATGATTTCAAAATACGTAGATTTGGCTTGAAAATAAGCCGTTCGAGGGTGAAAACCCAAACCAGCCCCCAAATGGCCCCGTAAGAGGCATGAACACCTCACACGGGACCAATGTAACTCGTGCGAACTGATCGCGTAGTCCCGGGTCTCCCGATTTAAGAATATGACAATAATTTCAAAATACGTAGATTAGGCTTGAAAACAAGTTGTTCGAGGGTGAAAATCCAAACCAGCTCCCATACGGCCCCGTAAGAGGCATGAACACCTTGCACGGGACCAATGTAACTCATGCGAATTGATCGCGTAGTCCCGAGTCTTCCGATTTGAGAATTTGACGATAAGTTCAAAATACATAGATTAGGCTTGAAAATAAGCCGTTCGAGGGTGAAAACCCAAACCAGCCTCCAAACGGCCTCGTAAGAGGCACAAACACCTCGCCCAGGACCAATATAACTCGTGCGAACTGACCGCATAGTCCCGGGTCTCCCGGTTTGAGAATATGACTATAATTTAAAAATACGTAGATTAGGCTTGAAAACAAACCTTTTGAGGGTGAAAACCCAAACCAACCCCCATACGGTCCCGTAAGAGGCAGGAACACCTCGCACTGGACCAACGTAACTCGTACGAACTGATCGCGTAGTCTCGGGTCTCCCGATTTGAGAATATGATGATAATTTCAAAATAAGTAGATTAGGCTTGAAAATAAGCCGTTCGAGGGTGAAAACCCGAACTAGCCCCCAAATGACCCCGTAAGACGTACGAACACCTCGCACGGGACCAATGTAACTCGTGCGAAATGACCGCATAGTCCCGAGTCTCTCGATTTGAGAATATGATGATAATTTCAAAATACATAGATTAGACTTGAAAACAAGCCGTTCGATGGTGAAAACCCAAACAATCCTCGTAAGAGGCATAAACACCTCACACGGGACCAATGTAACTAGTGTGAACTGACCGCATAGTCCCGGGTCTCCCGGTTTGAGAATATGACAATAATTTCAAAATACGTAGATTAGGCTTGAAAATAAGCCGTTTGAGGGTGAAAACCCAAACCATCCCACAAACGGCGCCGTAAGAGGCACGAACACCTCGCACGGGACCAATGTAACTCATGCAAACTGACCCCGTAGTCCCGGGTCTCCCGATTTGAGAATATGACTATAATTTCAAAATACATAGATTAGGCTTGAAAACAAGCCGTTCGAGGGTGAAAACCAAAACTAGCCCCCATACGGCCCGGTAAGAGGCACGAACACCTCGCACGGGACCAATATAACTCATGCAAACTGACCGCGTAGTCCCGGGTCTCCCGGTTTGATAATATGATGATAATTTCAAAATACGTATGAAAACAAGACGTTCGAGGGTGAAAACCAAAACCAGCCCCCAAACGGCCCCGTAAGAGGCATGGCCACCTCACACGGGACCAATGTAACTCGTGCGAACTGACCGCATTGTCTCGGGTCTCCCGGTTTGAGAATATGACGATAATTTCAAAATACATAGATTAGGCTTGAAAACAAGCCGTTCGAGGGTAAAAAACCAAACCAGCTCCCAAGCGGCCCCGCCCAATGTAACTCGTGCGAACTGACCGCGTAGTCCCAGGTCTCTTGATTTGAGAATATGACGATAATTTCAAAATACGTAGATTAGGTTTGAAAACAAGTTGTTCGAGGGTGAAAACCCAAACCAGCCCCCAAACGGCCCCGTAAGAGGCACGAACACCTCGCATGGGACCAATGTAACTCGTGCGAGCAGACCGCATAGTCCCGAATCTCCCAGTTTGAGAATATGGCGATAATTTCAAAATAGGTAGATCAGGCTTGAAAACAAGACGTTCGAGGGTGAAAACCCAAACCAGCTCCTATACGGCCCCGTAAGAGGCACGAACACCTCGCACGGGACCAATGAAACTCGTGCGAACTGATCAGGGAGTCATAACTTGCGTAAGATTTTTAATTTTAGAATATAATAATAATTGCAACTCCTATATGTAATTTTTTAGTTTGAGTAAATTTTTTTTTGTAAATTATTGGGTTACTAATATCGTATCTTTTTTGTATCCTATTTTTTTTGCAGGATAACAGTTTATCGTTGGCATTTATTCACGTGGAACACACAGAGAACTCAATGGTTTACAACAAGGGGTTTATTCATGATTCCACTTTTTTTTTGTGTTATGCCGTGCGGTCTTTTGTAGTTTTATTGTTAACTTTTATGGTCGTACGGGCTTTTGTAATTTAATTGTTATATTTTGTGGCCGTGCGGGCTTTATGTTAGGCAGGTTTTGTATTAGCAGGTTTTGGAATGTCCAAAAAATAGAGGAAACTCTGCCCAATTTGTTTTTTGTCTGTGAATAATTAAAGACTTAAAATATTTTGAAGTCTGTATGTACATTAGTTTATTAACAACGTGCAATATTATTAATTTGTGAATTTTTGTGCTTTCAAATAATTTTTTTTCTTTTTATAAAAAAATTTGGCACAGTTCAAAACCGTGGCAAAAGTGTATCATATTTTGGCACGGTTTTGAACTGTGCCAATTTTTTTTAAACTGTGCTGAATCTGGCACAGTTAAAAACTGTGCCAGAAATATCAAATTTTGGCACGGTTTAAAAGTGTGCCATAAGTGTTACTGTTTGGCTACATCTGGCACACTTTTGAGCCATGCCAGAAAAAAATTGCCATTTTGGAACACTTGATTCTAATATCATTTTAGTGTAGTGAAACCATGCCAGATTCCTATTTTTGGTGTAGTGAAAACATACCAATATCATTTTAGTTATCCCATAGCCCCAAAGCGTTAATTGAATTAAATCAACCCAAATTTATTATTGTTCTCACTTTTTATTATGGCGGTCCTCCCGCCCCGGGTGGTAATCCACCAAAGTGTCACACTTCCCCTTGTCAATAGCAAGTCGAATCCGTTTAAACTGTCGAGCCCCCGTAATATGACAAGGTTCCACGCGCGACATGACATAAATCTCCCAAGCAGACCCGTTTAAACTGTCGGTCCCAGACACATTATGTCTCCATAAATTTTAATACCCGTTTTTTATCCGAGGCATTAATTCTCATTTTCTAAATTTCATAATTAACAAATTACTCCACCCTTTTAATCGATGTGAGATCCTCAAAATATCCCTTAGTCCCATACCTAAGGGTCCCCAAAGTACATATACGTCCTATCCTACGTATAAGATGAATTTCTAACATTTACTCGTCCCAGTCACATGCCTAGGCTAGCGTGACGACGATAAAACATGAAAATCATCCCACCCTCGGAATATAAAATCCCCATGAATTTACACTAACTAGTCCTATACCTAGTGAGCATAAATTATAACTAAGGTCTACTCACTAGTTCCATACCTTGTAAGCATCCTATAGTAGAGGTGAGCAAAATACTATCCAATAGCCCCTCGTCCCCGCAATGGCAAAAGTGAATAATAATAAATTTCACAATACACAATTCATAAGAATAACATAACACGTAATCATAAAAATCCCAATTTAATTTCATTCAATGAATAACACCGTCGTCGTTTTTAACATAATTAATTACGCTGAAAAATGTTAAATTTTATTAACATGCAACAATATTCAATACGACATAATCATACTCTTTTACAAGTCATCTAATTTCTTTTAAAAGTGTGAGCGCGTCCCAATTACCGTATAAATAATCCCACAAAAAGTCAACATGAGAACCTAAAACCAAAACCATAAAACCCCAATAATCTCACCTACGCACCCAAGGGTTTCAAACATTTATTCATATTTAAAAGTTTCATAAAAACAGTCCCAAAATTTAGTGTCCACTTTCTCTATTTAAAGTACTAATTTATTTTAATAAAAACATTCAATTAAGGGTTTAGGCGACACTTATAACGCATAATACTAAAGGAAAGGAATAGAGTATTCATGCCTGAAATTTGTCGGATAAAAATCTGAGTAGACGGTTGGATTCCTCTTGAAAAACACCAATTGAATCTTCAATTCTTGAGTTAAAACTTGTTAAAAGTTGGGCCTAAGGGTTGAATATGAGAGAAAATATGTTTGGAGAACCTTACAGGAGAGAAATCTAAGAGAAAAGTGTTCTGAAAGTCCAATCCCCGTATCAGTTTAGATATTTTAAGGGTTTAAGAGTTAGAATACAATTAAGAATCTAATTAACCAACCGCCTCACCTGTCGTTCGAACGACTGACACCTGTTGTTCAAACGAGATGCGATGTCGTTCGAACGACTTACACTGTCATTTGAACGACCCAAACACTTAAATTAAAAACTTTGAAAGATCCGCCTTTACACGAAGAAAAATATTATTTAACTCAACAAAATGTACCTGCTTGTTAAAAAAGTTTTTTAAAAAAAAAATCATTATAACATTTTATTAAAATTTCGATTTAATTCCGGTTGGAAATTTACTACTTAAATATAAAAAATCAACATGTTTAATTATTAAAGCCCAATAAATCCAAATTTTCATTTTTCTCGAATATTCTAATTAATTAATAAAAACATTGAGTGTTACATATTTCCCCACTAGCAAAGGAATATCGTCCTCGAAATTCAAAAATTCGTAATCGCGCAAACTAAAATAAGGCCGACATATGCCCACCCATAGAGTACCACAATTAGGCTCCCATAAACATAACCTACCCGAACGTAATCCTTAATAAAAATACAATATATATAACACCTACATATATAAGTATTTAAGAAAATATTACATACCGCGATACTCTACTAGCCACACAATCTATCCCGCTCTACCTGAGGCTGAGGAAAATAGCACCTCCCGTAATCGGTATTGGTTGGCGTAGCGGCTACTCCCTGACCACTTGACGCTGCTGGTGCTCCTGGTGGTCCCTCAACACCTGCTGCTGCGAAAACTAGAGGCCTCAGTCCTTGATGTCCCTGTACCCCTTGACATTGTTGCCCTTGTGTGACATGACCCTATTGGGCATGTGTCGCTTGTCCTTGTTGGCCCTCTTTCTTGAAACACCTAGCCGCCTTATGTCATACTTTCCCATAGAAAAAGTATTCACCCCTAAAAGGTTCGGAACGTCTAGCAGTTGCTCGTTCTTCTCCTTGTCCTTGTTGTTCCTGGTTTGTTCTTTGTTTCTTCCACGCTTGGTCATTGCGACCCTTATTCTCACCACCTTGTCCATTTGACTCTTGTCTCTTTACCAACTTCTTCTAATAATTGGCCTTCTCTTGCCATAGTAACATTGCGACATCCACCACCTGAGCATAAGTGGTGTACGCCGAATTTCGTAACACCATCTACCTAAATGACTAAGACAATCCCTTAATGAAACACTCCATTTTTTTCACCTAAGTGCTAATCTTCTCTGGTACAAACATAGATAAATTGGTGAACTCTTGTTCATACTCGACACTCGAATATGAACCTTGATCCGAGTCCATAAATTCCCTCTTCTTCATGTTCCTAATTGCATACGAAAAGTACTCATTGTTAAACTTTGTTAGAAAATCTACATAACCCAATTGTTCTCTCTCCCTTGATGTGGTGGCACTCTCCAACCACTATAATGCATCCTCAGTCATCTTAAACGTTGATAACATCTGCTCCTACGCATCTGTGCAGTCCACCATTCTCAAATGTCACTCCATGTCCCTCCTCCGTTGGTGAACAACCGTTGGGTCATATCCCCCTCCAAAGGTGGGAGGATTACCCTTAACAAAGCTGGTTCTCACCCTATCCCAAGCTGAAACGGGTATACCCTGCTGTTGTGCCTCTAAATTTACCCATCTCTGTCTCCCCATCTCCATACCGGTCGTTGTGGCCTCACGAATGATAGTCGCTAACTCCTCGGCCTCCAAAATAATCTGATGCTGCCCCTCCTGAGTCGTGGGACTAGAAACGAACTCCTCCCTCCTACTCCCATCTCTCCTTGTGTTCACTATCTGGAAAGATAGGAAAAAACAACAACAGACTCAGAATGAGTAAGCGTGCGAATTATCAAAAGGAATCAAACACAAGTAACGTGGAATCTAAGATGGACTCATAACCTACGAGACCTAAGACCATGTTCTGATATCATCTGTCACACCTCGCCTAATTCTAATGTCGGCTGCCACCAAAACTAAGCCGGATGCAAGTAAATAAATACCATTCATAGCATGAGACAGATATGAGACATAGTAAAATCAATCCATAAGATAAATATTTGAATCAATCCCAAATGATAATAACATCGGAACGATAAAAGGTCCATCACATGCTAAAACTTCGAATAAATCCAATCTCTAAAAATGATTTAACTAAAACTGAGTCATAATCAACTTTAAATAATCTAACTGAAATCCTCTAACAACGTTGGAAATGAATGGCCCAATAAAACCCAAATGAAGTCTCATAATGAAAAACAACTGAAAACAAAGTCTAACTAAATAAAGCGATAAAAATGAATAAACTTCAGCTGCGCCTCCAAACGATAGCCAATAAATCCTATGTAGCTACACCAGCCCTAATACCTGAAAATGTTAGTCAACGCTTGAGGTCAGAGCCCTTAGCATGAATACACACTACTCCCCTCATATAGAGTCCGTGAACCCAAACAGTAGCATTATACGCAATAAATATCAGAATAGAGTATTTTAAATACAAATATAATTAAACGCGGGAAGGATAAATAACTAACCACCCCCAAAGATTCTGATAAAAACACACCAATATTATTTTAATTATCCCACAACCCCAAAGCGTTCATTTAATTAAATCAACCAAAATTTATTATTGTTCTCACTTTTTATTACGGCGGTCCTCCCGTCTTGGGTGGTAATTTACCAAAGTGTCACACTTCCCCTTATCAATAGCTAGTCGAATCTGTTTAAACTGTCAATCCCTCGCAATATGACAAGGTTCCACACGCGACACGACACAAGTCGCCCAAGCTGACCTGTTTAAACTGTCGGTCCCTGACACATTATGTCGCCACAAATTTTAATACCCATTTTTTAATCTTAGGCATTAATTCTCATTTTCTCAATTTCATAATTAAAAATTACCCCACCCTTTTAATCGACGTGAGATCCTCAAAATATCCATTAGTCCCATACCTAAGGGTCCCCAAAGTACATATACGTCCAATCCTATGTATAAGATGAATTTCCAGCATTTACTCGTCCTAGTCTCATGCCTAGGCTAGCGTAACAACGATAAAACCTGAAAATCATTCCACCCTTGGAATATAAAATCCCCACAAATTTACACTAACTAGTTTCATACCCAGCAAGCATAAATTATAACTAAGTCCTACCCACTAGTCCCATACCTAGTAAGCATCCTATAATAGAGGTGAGCAAAATACTATGCAAAATCCCCTTGTCCCTCCGATGGAAAAAGTGAACAATAATAAATCACACAATGCACAATTCATAAGAATAACATAACACGCAATCATAAAAATCCCAATTCAATTTCATTCAATGGATAACACCGTCGTCGTTTTCAACATAATTAATTACGTTCAAAAATGTTAAATTTTATTAACATGCAACAATATTCAATATGGCATAATCATACTCTATTATAAGTCATCTAATTTCTTTTAAAAGTGCGAGCGCGTCTCAATAACCATATAAATAATCCCACAAAAGTCTACATGAGAACCTACACCCAAAACCATAAAAACCCAATAATCTCACCTACGCACCCAAGGGCTTCAAAGATTTATTCATATTTAAAAGTTTCATAAAAATAATCCCAAAATTTAGTATCCACTTTCTCTAATTAATTTACTAATTACTTTTAAGAAAAATATACAATTAAGGGTTTATGGGACACTTAAAACGCATAATACTAAAGAAAATGAATAGAGTATTCATGCCTGAAGTTTGTTGGATAAAAATTTGAGTTGACGATTGGATTCTACTTGAAAAACACCAATGGAAACTTCAATTCTTGAGTTAAAACTTGTTAAAAGTTGGGGCTAGGGGTTGAATATGAGAGGAAATATGTTTGGAGAATCTTACTAGCGAAAAGTTTGAGAGAAAAGTGTTCAGAAAATCCCTTCCCCGTATCAGTTTTGAAATTTAAAGGGTTAAAGTGTTAGAATACAATTAAGAATCTAAGTAACCCACCGCCTCACCTGTCGTTTGAAGGACTGACACCCGTTGTTCAAATGAGATGCGATGTCGTTCGAACGACATACGCTGTCGTTTGAACGACCCAAACACTTGAATTAAAAACTTTGAAAGATCCACCTTTACATGTAGAAAAATACTCTTTAACTCAACAAAACGTACCTGCTTGTTAAGACATTTTATTTTAAAATCATTCTAACATTTGACTACAACTTCGATTTAATTCCGTTTGAAAATTTACTACTCTAATATAAAAAATCAACATACTTAATTATTAAAGCCTAATAAATCCAAATTTTTATTTTTCTCGAGTATTCCAACTAATTAATTAAATTAATAAATAAAAACACGGATTGTTACATACTTCCCCACTAGCAAAGGAATTTCGTCCTCGAAATTCAGCAATTTGTAATCGCGCAAACTAAAATAAGGATCACATATGCTTACCCATAGAGTACCACAATTAGGCGCCCATACACCTAACCTACCCAAACATAATCCTTAACAAAAATACAATATATATATAACGCCTACATATAAAAGTATTTAAGAAAACATTACATACCGCGATACTCTACTAGCCCCGCAATCTATCCTGCTCTGCCTGAGGCTGAGGAACGTAGCACCTCCCTTAACCGGTAATGGTTTACGATGTGGCTACTCCTTGACCACTTGACGCTGCAGGTGCTACTCGTGCTCCCTTAACACCCACTACTGTGAGAACTAGAGGCCTTAGTCCTAGCTGTCCCTATATCCCTTGACCTTGTTACCCTTGTGTGACATGGCCCTGTTGGGCCTGTGCCGCTTGGCCTTGTTGGCCCTCTTTCTTGAAAAACCTAGCCGCCTTATGTCCTACTTTCGCACAGAAAAATCATTCACCCTTAAAAGGTTCGGAACGACTAGAAGTTTCTCATTCTTCTCCTTGTCCTTATTGTTACTGGTTTGTTCTTTGTTTCTTCCACGCTTAGTCATTGCGACCCTTATTCGCACCACCTTTTCCATTTGACTCTTGTCATTTTCCTAACTTGTTTTGATAATTGTCCTTCTCTTGCCATAGTAATATTGCGACATCCACCACCTGAGTACAAGTAGTGTACGCTGAATTTCCTAACACCATCTCCCTAATCGACCAAGATAATCCCTTAATGAAACACTCCATTTTCTTCACCTCAGTGCTAACCTCCTCTGGTACAAACATAGATAAATTGGTGAAATCCTATTCATACTCGACAATTGACTTTGAACCTTGCTCCAATTCCATAAATTCCCTCTTCTTCGCATTCCTAATTGCATACGAAAAGTACTTATTGTTAAACTTTATCAAAAAATCTACATAACCCAACTGATCCCTATGCTTCGATGTGGTGGCACTCTTTCACCACTGTAATGCATCCACATCAGCTTAAATGATGCTAACATCTACTTCTGAACATTCGTGCAATCCACCATTCTCAAATGTCTCTCCATGTCCCTCCTCCATTGGTGAATAACCGTTGGATTAGACCCCCCTGCGAAGGTGGGAGGATTGCCCTTAAGAAAGATGGTTCTCACCCTATCCCAGCCGAAATGGTTGTACCCTGATGTTGTGCCTCTAAATTCACCCATATCTCTCTCCCCATATACATACCGATGGTTGTGGCCTCACGTATGATAGTCACTAATTCCTCAGCCTCTAATATAATCTGACGCTGCATCTCCTGAGCCGCGGGACTAGAAACAGACTCCTCCTTCCTACTCTCAGCTCTCCTTGTGTTCACCATCTGAAAAGATAGGAACAAAACAACATCAGACTCGGAATGACTAATAGTGCGAATCATCAAAAGGAGTCAAAGACAAGCAACGTGGTATCTAAGATGGACTCATAACCGACGAGACCTAAGACCATGCTCTGATACCATCTGTTACACCCCGCCTAATTCTGATTTCGTCCTCCACCAAAACTAAAATGGGAGCAAGTAAATAAATACCATTCTTAGCATGAGACATAATAAAATTAATCCATAAGATAAATATTATAATCAATCCCAAATGATAATAACAACTGAACTATAAAAGATCCATGACATGCTAAAATTTCAAATAAAACTGAGTAATAATCAACTTTGAATAATCCAATTGAAATCCTATAACAACTTTGGAACCGAATGGACCAATAAAACCCAAATGAAGTCTCATAATGAAAAATTACTGAAAAGAAAGTCTAACTAAATAAAGCGATAAAAATGAATAAACTCCAGTTGCGCCTCCAAATGATAGCCAATAAATCTTATGCAGCTACTCTAGCACTAATACATGAAAATGTTGGTCAATGCACGGGGTCAGAGCCCTTAGCATCATTACACACTACTCCCCTCAGATAGGGTCCGTGAACCCAGACAGTAGCATTATACGCAATAAATATCACAATAGAGTATTTTAAATACAAATATAATTAAACGCGGGAAGGATAAATAACTAACCACCCCCAAAGATTCTGACAAAAACACATCAATATCATTTTAGTTATCCCACAGCCCCAAAGTGTTAATTGAATTAAATCAACCCAAATTTATTATTGTTCTCACCTTTTATTATGGCGGTCCTTCCGCCCCGAGTGGTAATCCACCAAAGTGTCACACTTCCCCTCGTCAATAGCCACTCGAATCCGTTTAAACTGTCGATCCCCCGAAATATGACAAGGTTCCACGCTCGATACGACATAAATTGCCCAAGCCGACCCGTTTAAACTGTCGTTCCCTGACACATTATGTCGCCATAAATTTTAATACCCGTTTTTTTTTTATCTTAGGCATTAATTCTCATTTTCTCAATTTCATAATTAACAAATTACCTCATCCTTTTAATCGAATTGAGATTCTCAAAACACCCCTTAGTCCCATAACTAAGGGTCCCCAAAGTACATATACCTCCTATCCTACGTATAAGGTGAATTTCCAGCATTTACTCATCCTAGTCTCATGCCTAGGCTAGCATGACGACGATGAAACATGAAAATCATCCCACCCTCGGAATATAAAATCCCCACGAATTACACTAACTAGTACCATACCTAGCAAACATAAATTATAACTAAGGCCTACCCACTAGTCCCATACCTAGTAAGCATCCTATAATAGAGGTGAGCAAAATACTACGCAAAAGCCCCTCGTCCCCGCAATGGCAAAAGTGAATAATAATAAATCACACAATACACAATTCATAAGAATAACATAGCACGTAATCATAAAAATACCAATTCAATTTCATTCAATGAATAACACCATTGTCGTCTTCAACATAATTAATTACGCTGAAAAGTGTTAAATTTTATTAACATGCAACAATATTCAATACGACATAATCATACTCTTTTACAAGTCATCTAATTTCTTTTAAAAGTGTGAGCGCGTCCCAATTACCGTATAAATAATCCCACAAAAAGTCAACATGAGAACCTAAAACCAAAACCATAAAACCCCAATAATATCGCCTACGCACCCAAGGGTTTGAAACATTTATTCATATTTAAAAGTTTCACAAAAACAGTCCCAAAATTTAGTGTCCACTTTCTCTATTTAAAGTACTAATTTCTTTTAATAAAAACATTCAATTAAGGGTTTAGGCGACACTTATAACGCATAATACTAAAGGAAAGGAATAGAGTATTCATGCCTGAAATTTGTCGGATAAAAATCTGAGTAGACGGTTGGATTCCTCTTGAAAAACACCAATTGAATCTTCAATTCTGGAGTTAAAACTTGTTAAAAGTTGGGGCTAAGGGTTGAATATGAGAGAAAATATGTTTGGAGAACCTTACAGGAGAAAAATCTAAGAGAAAAGTGTTCTGAAAGTCCAATCCCCGTATCAGTTTAGATATTTTAAGGGTTTAAGAGTTAAAATACAATAAAGAATCTAATTAACCAATCGCCTCACCTGTCGTTCGAACGACTGACACCTGTTGTTCAAACGAGATGCGATGTCGTTCGAACGACTTACACTGTCATTTGAACTACCCAAACACTTAAATTAAAAACTTTGAAAGATCCGCCTTTACACGAAGAAAAATATTATTTAACTCAACAAAACGTACCTGCTTGTTAAAACAGTTTTTTTTTTTAAAATCATTAGAACATTTTATTATAACTTCTTTTTAATTCCGGTTGGAAATTTACTACTTAAATATAAAAAATCAACATGTTTAATTATTAAAGCCCAATAAATCCAAATTTTTATTTTTTTCAAATATTCTAATTAATTAATAAAAACACGGGGTACTACATACTTCCACACTAGCAAAGGAATTCCATCCTCGAAATTCAGTAATTCGTAATCGCGCAAACTAAAATAAGGCTCACCTATGCCTACCCATAGAGTAACACAATTAGGCGCCCATACACTTAACCTACCTGAACGTAATCCTTAACAAAAATATAATATATATAACGCCTACGTATATAAGTATTTAAGAAAATATTACATACCACGATACTTTACTAGCCACGCAATATATCCTGTTCTGCCTGAGGCTGAGGCATATAGCACCTCATGTAACTGGTATTGGTTGGCGCTGCAAATACTCCCTGACCACTTGATGCTGTTGGTTCTCCTGGTGCTCCCTGAACACCTGCTGCTACGAGAACTAGAGGGCTCAGTCCTTGATGTCCCTGTAACCCTTGACCTTGTTGTCCTTGTGTGACTTGACCATGTTGGGCGTGTGTCTCTCGACCTTGCTGGCCTTCTTTTTTGAAACACCTAGATGCCTTATGTCCTACTTTTCCTTGGAAAAAGGATTCACCCTTAAAAGGTTTAGAACTTCTAGTAGTTGTTCGTTCTTCTCCTTGTCCTCGTTGTTCCTGGTTTTTTCTTTGTTTCTTTCACGCTTAGTCATTGCGACCCTTATTCTCACCACCTTGTCCATTTGACTCTTGTCTCTTTCCCAACATCTTTTGATGACTGGCCTTCTCTTGCCATAGTAACATTGCGACATCCACCACCTGAGCATAAGTAGTGTATGTCGGATTTCCCAACACCATCTGCCTAATCGACCAAGGTAATCCCTTAATGAAACACTCCATTTTTTTCACCTCAGCGCTAACCTACTCTGGTACAAATATAGATAAATTGGTGAACTCCTGTTCATACTCGAAAATTGACTTTGAACCTTGCTCTAAGTCCATATATTCTCTCTTCTTCGCGTTCCTAATTGCATACGGAAAGTACTTATTGTTAAAATTTATCAGAAAATCAATATAACCCAACTGATATCTATCCTCCGATGTGGTGGCACTCTCCCACCACTATAATGCATCCTTAGTCAGCTTAAACATTGATAATATCTGCTTCTGCACATCCGTGCAGTCCACCATCCTTAAATGTCTATCCATGACCCTCCTCCATTGGTGAACAACCATTGGGTCAGATCCCCTGTGAAGGTGGTAGGATTTCCCTTAAGAAAGCTGGTTCTCACCCTATCCCAAGAAGAAACGGGTGTACCTTGTTGTTGTGCCTCTAAAGTCACCCATATCTCTCTCCCCATGTCCATACCACCCGTTGTGGCCTCACGATTGATAGCCGCTAACTCCTCGGCCTCCAAAATAATCTGACACTGAGTCGCGGGACCAGACATGGACTCCTCCCTCCTACTCCCAGCTCTCTTTGTGTTCGCTAACTAAAAAGATGGGAACCAAACAACATCAAACTCGGAATGACTAAGAGTGCGAATCATCAAAAGGAATCAAAGATAAGCAATGCAAAAACTAAGAGGGACTCATAACCTACGAGACCTAAGACCATGCTCTGATACCATCTGTCACACCTCGCCTAATTCTGATGTCGGTCGCCACCAAAACTAAGCCCGGGGCAAGTAAATAAATACCATTCTTAGCATGCGACAAATATGAGACATAATAAAATAAATCCATAAGATAAATATTAGAATCAATCCCAAATGATAATAAATACCAAATGATAAAAGATCCATCACATGCTAAAACTTTGAATAAATCCAATCTTCAAAAATGATTTAATTAAAACTGAGTAATAATCAACTGTGAATAATCCAACTGAAATCCTCTACCAACTTTGGAACCGAATGGCCCAATAAAACCCAAATGAAGTCTCATAATGAAAAAAGACTGAAAAGAAAGTATAACTAAATAAAGCGATAAAAATGAATAAAATCTAGTTGCGCCTCCAAACGATAGCCAATAAATCCTATGCAGCTACTCCAGCACTAATAGCTGAAAATATTAGTCAACGCACGAGGTTAGAGCCCCGAGCATGAATCTACACTACTCCCCTCAGATAGGGTCCGTGAATCCAGAAAGTAGCATTATACGCAATAAATATCACAATAGATTATTTTAAATAGGAATATAATTAAACGCGGGAAGGATAAATAACTAACCACCCCCAAAGGTTCTGATAAAAACACACCAATATCATTTTAATCATCCCACAACCCCAAAGCGTTAATTTAATTAAATCAACCCAAATTTATTGTTGTTCTCACTTTTTATTATGGCGGTCCTCCCGCCCCGGGTGGAAAGTCGCCAAAGTGTCACATTTCCCCTTGTCAATAGCCAGTCGAATCTGTTTAAATTGTCGATCCCCCACAATATGATAAGGTTCCCCGCGCGACACGATATAAATTGCCCAAACTGACCCATTTAAACTGTCGGTCCCTGACACACTATCCGACTCCCACCATTATAACGCTGTCCCGCTAGACAAAAAGTAGAAAGCATCTGCTTCTGCGACTCAGTACACTCTAGCATCTGCAATTGACACTGAATGTTGTTCTTCCATTCGTGAGCCATTACCACATTAGTATTTCCCCCTGAACTCGGGCGATTGGCCTTTTCAGAAGGTCTCCCTGATTTGCTGCCAAGAGGTTGGCCCTGATGGGTCTGAACTGCTGGTCCCACTGAAGCTAGTGCCTGGGGTTGGGGAAAACGGGAGGCCATGGACCTCATAGCTGTCTCAACTGCTTGAGCCACTATCACAACCACCTGAGTGGTAAAAATAATCTCAGGTGGGGGTGGGGGTGGGGGTAGTGGTATTTGTGGCTCTTGATGAGCCTCCTTCACTTCATCCCTAGCCTCGACCCTCTCCGCTCTCAGTCTCCTCGGTGGCATATGAAAATAGAAGAATTTTATAAGTACACATTTTATGCAAAAATCTAATAGCAGAAGTGCGATATCTCAAGCACGCAAAGATAAGGCAACAGTCCTAAAATAGGGCTCTATATCAAAAGAACGAAGCGTTGAAAACGCATCAAGCCATATAGATCCTAAGGACACTGTAACCTGATGTTCTGATACCATCTGTGACACCCCGCCTAATTTAAGCCTTGGTGATTTGTCCTAAATCCAATTAAAATAGGTTTCTCAGTTGGTTCATTCTTAGTATCACTGTCGAAAACTTTTTAATTACAAACTGAGAGTGTAGCTACAGCGGAAATATTGCGACTTCTCAAATAAAAACCAATTTTAATTAATCCCAAATGTTAGTTAAACCCTAAGACATGCATCTAGATGATTTATCAAATAAAATATAGCATGCAGGATAAAAACAATCAATTTCAGGAAAAATCCCCCAAAGGGGCAAAACCTTTTATTTTCATTATAATATTGTAACATACAATTTCGAATTACAATGAAAATACAGTGACTAAGAATTACCCTCAGGTATCGAATTCTGTAGTCGGCGGCTGGAAATATCCCTTTCCAGGAGGGCTGCAATGAAGAAGAGAAACGGCTCCTCCACAAGGGTGTGACACAGAAATACCCGCAGGTGTCGGTTCCTATGTCGGCGGCTGGAATTTTCCCTTTCCAGGAGGGCAGCAATGAAGAAGAGAACGGCTTCTCCACAAGGGTTGAACAATAGCAAAGCTTGTGTTCTAGGGTTCCAAAAGATTCACAAAAGTAATTGGGATTTTTTGGTGTGAATCAAAAAGAGTCTTGGGACTCAAAAAGGTGAAGACTTAGAGTATTTAGGACTCTGAAAATCGTCTTGAAAAGTCTTTTGAAAATAACTCCCCAAAGTTGGCTTAAATAAGAAAACTTTGAGCCTAAAAAATCTCTGCAGAATCTGGCCGAATTTATCCCAGGCAGACCGGTCCGGCTTGGGGGAGGATCGGTCCGATTAAGCGGATCGGTTCTTTTATTTTAGGCTTCTTCGGTTCGCTTACGGTCCGGGGTATACTGGATCTGCAGCAAGAGGATCGATCCGTTATCTTACTATTTTGTAAGGACATTTTTGTCCATGAGCAATTTATATGTCGTACGCCGTTACACCGTTGAAGAAAATCAAGATCATACACTCATCAACGGATCCGAATATCAAAAGCAGAAGAAGAAACAAAGGCTGACAACCGGACCGGTCCGCCTGAATAAAAGAACCGATCCGGTCAACCGGACCGATCCGGTCACAAACGGACCGATCCGTTATGCTGAAGGCCAGTATACCCCGGATCGATGGCAAACCGATGAAGCTGATAACCGAACCGATCCGATGTCAACCGGACCAATCCTCCTTCAATAAAAGAACCGATCCGATGTCAACCGGACCGATCCGCCTCTGACTCAGACCGGTCCACCGAGGATAACTTCAATCAGATCGTGTTCAGATCGTGTTCTAAAATTTATGTCCCGAGCCTTCTTATTTAATCCCACTACGGGAAGTGGTTTTCTAAGACTTATTTACACGATTTCCAGAGTAAAGAAAGCCCTAAGTCTTCACCTATTGAGTTCCAATACTCTAGGTTTTTGATTCACGCAAATTCCATACCTTTGTGAATCACTTTGCAACCCAGGAACGCACTTTTGCTGTTCAACCCTTTGTGGAGGAGACCGTTCTTCTTCTCCATTGCAGCCCTACTGGATAGGGATAGTTCCAGCCGCCGACTACAGAATCCGATACCTGAGGGTAATTCTTAGTCACTTGTATTTTCATTGTAATCCGATTGTAAGCCATTTTCTTACAAATTATAGTGAAAATAAATGGTTTTGCCCCTGTGGGGGATTTTTCCTCAATTATGCGTGTTTGAATAACTCTTGCATGATTTCATATTGTTTCAATCACACCTAGTTGCATGTTTAGGGTTTGTTTGGGTTAAAAGGTGTTTAAAATATAATTTGATCATTTGAACGCGAGCTCACACGTTTCCAGGCGGACCGGTCCGGCTTGGGGGCGGATCGGTCCGATTAATCGGATCGGTTCTTTTATTTTAGGCTTCTTCGGTTCGCTTGCGGTCCGGGGTATACTGGATCTACCGCAAGCGGATCGATCCGTTATCTTACTATTTTGTAAGGACATTTTTTTCATGTCCGTTATCTTACTGTTTTGTATGTCATACGCCGTTACATTTGGCACGTATCTACACGATCACATATGACAGCCCCAATCCGAATTCTGGGAATCAAGCATCCAACACCTCCATCATGTGTCCCACATCGGCCTCAACGACTTCACGTACCATGCTTTTAGGGACTATATGCTAGTGGTATGCAAGAGAAGTCAAATCAATGAAAGAAGTCATGATATGGAAGTTCAAGGGAAATTTGGTAATTGTACATCCACCGTCCAGAGGATAGGTTAACTGGAAAGTTAAAGAGCTTGCCTCAACAAAGATACTGGAAGAAACGGCATCTCATTCCGAGCTACGGTGAAGAAGATATGGCCCTTTGAAGATGGAGAGAATTCCTCGAAGGAATCTGGTTTCTGAGGACCGGACCGGTCCGGCCAAAATAAAAGAACCGATCCGATCATTTGGACCGATCCAGTCACAAACGGACCGATCCGTTATGCTAAAGGCCAGTATACCCCGGATCGATGGCAAACCGATGAAGCTGATAACCGAACCGATCCGATGTCAATCGGACCAATCCGCCTTCAATAAAAGAACCGATCCGATGTCAACCGGACCGATCCGCCTCAGACCCGGACCGGTCTGCCTGGGATAACTTCAAACAGATCGTGTTTCGATTTTTTATGGCTCAAGTCCTCTTATTTATACCAACTTCGGGAGAGTTATTTTTCAAGACTTCTACACGATTTTATGAGTTCCAAAACTCTAAAGTCTTCATGGTATTTGAGTCCATTGATTCATACCTTTGATTCACACAAATTCCATACCTTTGTGAATATCTTTGCAACCCAGGAACGAAGCTTTGCTCTTGTTCAACCCTTGTGGAGAAGCCGTTTCTCTTCTCCATTGCAGCCCTACTGGACAGGGATATCTCCAGCCGCCGACTACAGAATCCGATACCTGAGGGTAATTCTTAGTCACTTGTATTTTCATTGTAATCTGATTGTAAGCCGTTTTCTTACAAATTATAGTGAAAATAAATGGTTTTTCCCCTGTGGGGGATTTTTCCTCAATTATGTGTGTTTGAATAACTCTTGCATGATTTCATATTGTTTCAATCACACCTAGTTGCATGTTTAGGGTTTGTTTGGGTTAAAAGGTGTTTAAAATATAATTTGATCATTTGAATGCGAGCACACATGTTCTCAAATTGGTCACTGTATTTTCATTGTAATCCGAAATTGTATGTTACAATATTATAATGAAAATAAAAGGTTTTGCCCCTTTGGGGGATTTTTCCTGAAATTGTTTGTTTTTATCCTGCATGCTATATTTTATTTGATAAATCATCTAGATGCATGTCTTAGGGTTTAACTAAAATTTGGGATTAATTAAAATTGGTTTTTATTTGAGAAGTCGCAATATTTCCGCTGTAACTGCACTCTCAAATTGATATCAGAGCCTGTTGCACTAAGTTTTTGTGTTTTGATCCTAATTTTGCATAAAAATGGCTTTTGATGGTTTTGATGATCTTCGATGTCAAATTTTTGAAAAATTTAATTGGAAAATTCACACGAACTCCTGTTTTAAATCTTCTGTTGAAAACGAATCTGAGAGGTGTCCTTGTTGTGAGGGTGTTGGTCACACGTTACATGAGTGTACCACAAATTTAAAGAAGAAATTGAATAAACCGATTTCTCATGTTTCTACCCTTAGTGATTGTGATTCGGAAGAAGAAGTTTTTTATGCTTCTAGGCGAGAGTTTCCCATCCATGTGATTAGTGATGATAGTGAAGGTGATGGGAGTGTGGATGAAAGTGAGGAGGAAAGTGTAGATGAGCATGACTTGCAAACTGCTTTCAATGAACTTTATGCTGAAACTTTGAAAACAAAGAAAGAAAATTTAAAATTGAAAGCTAAATTGAAAGAGTGTGCCATAAGAAATAATGATTTTTTAGTTGAAGAACTTAGGGCACATGAGAAAATTTTGAAAGAGAAGCTTGAGTATGTCGAGGGTGAGAGAGATAGTCTTAGAGGGTTGATGGAGACTATGAAAAAGGAGCTTTTAGAGTTTGAGGATTCTAAACGAGTACTTGAATCTAGGATAGGTAAACTTGAGATGAAATTGAAGGATTCAAGCAAAGTGAAATTTGATTTGGAGTCTAGGTCTGAAAAACTTGATAAGATTTTAGGCACAGTCGAGATCAAAACGGATAGGGGTGGGATTGGTCTTGAAAAATATGTTGCACCCATTCCCACACGTGTGAGAGAGCCTCCTAGCTTTGTTAAGAAAGAGACACCTACGGGTGTTAGGAAAGAGCCCCCTAGGAACATCGTGAGAGTGCCTCCTAGGATCATTAGGAGAGATCCACCTAAGCAAATTCAGAAAGCGCCACCTAGGAATTTGAGGAGAGGGCCACCTTTAGGTAACACACACCGCCCGATTTACACTTGCACACATTGCGGTAGGCAAGGTCATCTTAGGCGATTTTGTTACAAGCTTTTAAATGGACCTAGGAAGGTTAATGAAAGAATAAATTCGATTCCCAAAACCCCCACACTTCGTTACACATCAATTTGGGTTAGAAAATCGGATTTAGAGGCTTATGGTTTATTTGACCACGATTCCCGTTTGCTTGCACGTGATTCACCCCATGTGAAATCTTTTGGTTGATTGTGATTGCATGTTTGTCATACACTAGTTGTGGTTTCATGATATATTTTTACTAGTGTGATGACTTGTACTTTTTGTATAAATTCTTGTTTTTGAATTTTTTTAAAAAATACAAAACGATTTTATTTTGATAAAATTTTGAGAAAATCCAAAAAGATTTTTATTTTTTGTTTGCACCGTTTATGGATGAACTCTTTGGATGACCAAGTCACAACATCATTCCATTTTTTTCATGTGACTGTTTGATAGTGTTTTGAGACAATAGGTCAATTCATCCTTGTGCTTTATAATGTTTGGAGTCATTAAGATGTAATTAAGTGTTACTTCCTACATGTTTGACTCATGTTTCCTTTATTGCACACATGCACGAATTTTGTTTGATTATTGTGCTTGTCCTATCACATGTTGGTTGGGTGTTTTCACTTCAATCCTGTCCTTAAAACGAACCAAGCGCGATAAATTTTGATAAGGAAATTGTGCATATAAAAACCGTTTTGTGAGTTTGTGTGCTTTGTTTGATAACAGGGAGGGGCTGCGAAAGGTAATCATCTATCCTTTGCGCAAAAGCCACCGTTAAAAAGGACCTAAAAAATTGAGGAATTTTATTATCCGAGGTCCAAAGAGGTTAAAAGAGCCCGAAAAAAATTGAAAGGCAATAAAAAGAAATTCATGCCAATAAGGGGCCATTTAGGTTTTTTCACCAATTCTCCAAAGTTTGAGAATTTAGATTACCTCTAAAAGAAAATATATATGAGGGAGTTTGGTTGGAGAATTTAAAACGGGCCTGCACGTCCTTGAAATTCTTGAAAATGCGCTATATAGTTTTGGACGTTATTGGTGTGGAAATCATTTGACTTTGATTTGTTGATTTGCATAAGACGATGTCATCTAAATTCAACAAATTTTTACACCTAAGGATACCTTTGATGTTCATTCGTTAGGAGTACACGTATGCATCGTGCACATATGATTGATTGAGTTGATTTACCTATCGAATGTGTTCACACCCATTCATTCCGTTTCCATGACTTGGTTGTTTGAGTCTAAATCCATGGTGTGATTTTTGTATCATATTTGTTCACATTGGTATCTTATCTTTTGTATGAAAAATTTGAAAATTCAAAAATAGTTTGAGAAGATTTATTTGAGCATCTCCTTGCAAGAGCACATTTACCATATTGTTTGATGCCCTGTTTTGTATACCGTGACACCCCGATTTTGCCTATTTGATTCATTCTTCTCATTTGTTTATTTGGGGACATCATAAAAAAGGGGAGAAAGAATTATCATATTATGGGGGAGTTTTTGAGATATAGCTTATGTTTTTATCATATATTGGTATCCATGTTTATCTCAATTCAAACTCGATATGTCACGTAGTATTTTCTTTGTCTCATGTGTGTAGGTATAAAGATTGAAGATCAATATGTTGCACACCCTGATGAGAAACGCTTTGAGATTTGATGATTGTTGAAGATTGAAGAACAAACGATGAAGATTTATACCTTTGTATCTTTCCATCTTTAGGGTTCATGGGAGGGTAGATTTGTATAGGTCAATAGTTGATAATTCGGATATTTTTTATGTATGTACCGACATAGACATAGGGGGAGATTTGTAAGGACATTTTTGTCCATTATCAATTTGTATGTCGTACGCCATCACACCGTTGAAGAAACTCAAGATCGCATCTACATCAACGGATCCGAATATCAAAGTGTCTTCAACATCATAGCCTCTGCGTGAATGAACTTGGTAAAATTTTGTTTTTACGTTCCTTAAAGTTCATATTTAGTATTGGGAAATTTTTATAAAATGTTTTTTATAAAAATAAGAAGTAAGTTTTTTATTGTAGGCTTGGGGGCGGATCGGTCCGATTAACCGGATCGGTTATTTTATTTTAGGCATCTTCGGTTCGCTTGCAGTCCGGGGTATACTGGATCTGCAGCAAGCGGATCGATCCGGTTGAGGGGCGGACCAGTCCGGTTGTGGATCGGTCCGGTAGGGGGCGGACCGGTCCGGTTTTCCCAAAAAAATAAAATCTTTTTAAAAGCCTCATTTTGCTTGAAAAAACTTACTTCTTATTTTTATAAAAAACATTTTATAAAAATTTCCCAATACTAAATATGAACTTTAAGGAACGTAAAAACAAAATTTTACCAAGTTCATTCACGCAGAGGCTATGATGTTGAAGACACTTTGATATTCGGATCCGTTGATGTAGATGCGATCTTGAGTTTCTTCAACGGTGTAACGGCGTATGACATACAAATTGATAATGGACAAAAATGTCCTTACACAAACCGCCTAGGTGAAATTAGAATAGTATCAAATTTTAACTTCCAGTAAACATACAACAACATGCAGAACAATGTATAAGTCAAATACCAACAAAGAAATCTGAATATAACAACTAAGGTAAACAATTCTTGCCGAATAAACCATCGGCCAAAAAACCCACAAATATCAAAATCCCAACCAATGAAAGTAATGTGGGACAACATGTCTATACTGGGAACTGAAATCCTGCACCGGATTAAAAATGATAAAAGAAGCGTCTAATCAATGTCCTACAACATCCATCTGTGCTGAAGCTCCGAAATCCCTGGAATGAAGTCACGCTTGGCATCCCTGTGGCTCGACACCTCCAAGGTTTTAAAAATATTTTATATAACAAGAGTTAGTACTCAAAACGTTTTGAAAATATTTAGTAAGTAATTTATTGCAGTAAATATCTGTTATTGATTACACATGTTAGGCTCACGCACACTCACTTGAGCTTCCTCACCTCTCATCCATAGAACATGCCTAATGTTCCATACTTAGCCTAGTTAGCTACAACTACCCAAGATATTTAGACTATAAAACTTGTATGAACTCATCTACACGTCTCAGTTCCCATACCGCCCATTCAGTACTAAGTTTCATTAACACTTCTCATATTGTTAATAATTTTCCAGTAACATTTCACATATGTTAGTTTCTGATTTGAAAGTTAAGTCTAACCACTTAATCTTATTCATTATATGTCCAATATCTAATATTATGTTCTTCCGATTAAGCTTTCTCCATGTAAGTTACTATTTAGTTATTTTCACATCATCTAATTATCTACTACTCCATCCTAGTAGATTATTCATATAGTATATATTTCACACACAATATAGACTAAAAGGATAATTGGCCCGGTCTAATCATCGACTCTAATTATCCAAAATTATTTATCTTTTAGATGTATGCACATCATATCATCCTCTACCATTCTACCCAAGTATATTATTTATACAATATATATTTCACTCACAATATATACTATAAGGAGTTTTGGCCCCTTGTAATCATCGACTGCAATTCTCCTATCATTTACATTGGCCCGATCTAATCCTCGATAATGAAATAGTAAAATATTGGCTCGGTCTAATCCTCGACTCCAATATCATATAGGCACTATAGGTATTCACCCAACACTAAGTAAAAAATTTATAGGTATTCACACAACCTAAAGATTTACATTAGTACGTAGTATATTTCTCTCCAATACTCACCGTACCTTGCATTTTTTCAATTTTTTCCTTCTCGCACTTACTCGAGTATTCACCCAACTCCAAGGGACATAGTTAACCCCTTTTTAATTTCAGTAGCTAAGCCTAACTCACTCTAGTGGTATGTATCATGGATTAATGTTACTTTCCCTCCATAACTCATGCTACACATTTCTCGATAAATATCCCAATCGATTTATCCTCGTCGATCCCTACTTTAAGTCTCACTCTAAAGGACGCTATCAGACTTAACTATATCCCTACTGGCGTTTACTGAGTCCCCAACTAGGCATAACATCATCCCTAGGGTTCCCCTCAATCGTTAGGAATCAAAAAAGCATCAATACACAAAAGAGCCTCAATTTTGCTTTAGTCGATCGATCGATGGTTTTTGGTCGATCGATCGACATTCATAGGTCGATCGATCGATCGATCGACCAGATATCAGCCATGCCCAGTTTCGATTTTCTCCGATTTTGATCCTTCTAAACCTCTTATAACCTTATGAAACATTCTCCCATCATTACTAACATATATATGGACTAATCCTCACGTAAATATATCACCAAATCCATACGAAACCCTTCAGAGAATCATCGAAATTCAGTTTCCATTAAACCCTAGATAATGGTGTTCTTCATATTGATTTTAACATAAACTCAGAATTAAAATCCGTAGTGACAATCAAATTTCATATGATTTTCAATCCTCTACAGGTGTTAATATCAACTACATGCAATCCTAACTAAACATACATCAAAATCAATCTTTTTCTCCAAGAAGGTAAACTAGCATTTTCATAAATCATGTAAGCCTACACATGGGTATCATAATTTTGAATTTAATTGCAATAAACCACTTGCCTTATATATAGGTGATCTTATTTCGTGGTGAAGTTGATGATTTAATGTGCTTCCCTTCAAATCTTCACTCCTTAGGTGCTTGGGATGCAAGAACGCCTTTCGATCCTTCGCAAACCTTACTTTAGCTCTTGGGAACGATTTCTCTTTACCCTTTATTGACTTCTCTAAGATTTTTGAGTCCAATTATAATTATCAGATATAGAACTCTAATTTCGTAGGTCCTTTAACCTCTATTTTTAGAATGACTAAATTATCCCCGTAAGGTGCCGGTTTGGCCTAAAATTGACCCGTGACCCAGTTGACATCTCCGGGTATACTATTTTGACTAATTAGCCCCTTTCGGGCTTATCTGTGACCTCTAAATTATCATTCGAGTCACTTAAAATATATTTCTTGATTCTCATCTCAAAATAGCCTACATGTGACTCGACTCTCGGTGAGGTAACATAAGTTGCCCATATCACTCGCTATGACGTAAACATCATATTCATATCAATCAGTATCTATCTCTCGATTAATATTTAATAACTAAAATTATTATTAACTCACTTAATAACCATAATTATTATTAAATCACATTAAATTACTCTACCCACGTAATTTAAATTAAAACATATTTTCTATTTAATTAGTAAATTAATTAAATTCTAAATACGCAGAAATTACGAGGTATTACATACTTCCCCTCTTACAAATGAATTTTGTCCTGAAAATTAGGATATACCTGCGGTGAACAACTCTGGATACTGCTCTCGCATATCCTTATCCCGCTCCCATGTCGACTCGTCAACATTGTGATGTTCCCACTGTACTTACACTAATGGTACCACTTTGGATCGAAGCTTGCGCTCGCTATGATCCAGAATAACCACGGGTCTCTCCTCATACGAGACATATGGCTGCAAATCAATCTCCTCAAGTGGGACGTGCCAGAAGTCCCTATCGCTTCTCCTGTATTTATTCAGCGACGCTACAAGGAACACGTCGTGTATTCACTGAAGATGCTATGTAAGTCCCAACTTGTATGCTACCGGTCCCACCCTTTCAATAATAGGAAACGGTTCTACGTATCTCCGCACTAAATTTCCCTTCTTGTCGAATCTCATAATCCCCTTCATAGGAAGCACCCGAACCAACACCTGGTCACCCACCTCTAGCTCTACGTGTCTTCTACTGGCGTCAGCATTACTCTTCTGCCTATCCTGAGCTATTAGAATACATCCTCGAATTAACTCTATCTTGGTAAAAGTCTCATGTATCATTTTTGGCCCCAATAGCTTATTGTCCCCCACCTCTAACCATCAAGCGGGCAAACGACAAGGCCTCCCATACAGTACTTTGAATGGAGCCATACCGATAGTGAATTGGCAAGAGTTGTTATACGAAAACTCTACTAATGTAATATATCTCTCCCATCCTCCCCCAAAGTCTAGGATACACATCCTCAACATATCTTCGAGCATCTGATTTACTCTCTCAATCTGCCCGTCTGTCGGTGGGTGATATGTTGTACTCAAATGTAAATCTGTGCCCATGGCCTCCTAAAGGCTCTGTCAAAAATGTGCCACAAATATATGGTCTCTGTCAGACATAATATTAATAGGGACCCCGTGCAGCTTCTCAATCTCTGAAATGAATAGCTGCGCAAACTGCATCGTATCAAAGTCAGTACGAACCGATAAGAAATGAGCTACCTTGGTCAGCCGATCCACTATCACCCAAATGGAATTGTGGCCCCTCTGTGATGTCGGTAGTCCAGTAATAAAGTCCATCAAAATCCTCTCCCACTTAAACACGAGAATCTCCAGTGGCTGTAGCATCCCGAAGGTCTCTTATGTTCAATTTTCACCAGTTGACATGTAACACTCTTCGAGATAAACTCTGCTATGTCTCTCTTCATACCCGACCATCAATACTGTCATCGCATATCCTGGTACATCTTGTCCCCATCAAGATGCAGTGTAAAACCGGAGCCGTGAGACTCGATCATCACTTCCTGCCTCAACTCCTCATCTTCGGGCACTACTAATCTCCCATTAAATCGCAGACCTCCCTCTGAATTGAATGAGTACGACTTCGCGCCCACGGTTAATAACTATCGTACCCTGTACCGACAGAATTGATCCTCCACTCGAGCCTTCACTACCCGTATAACGATCTCGGGAGTGATGGTCATTACCGCCATGTATGCCCTGGCCACCTCATCCTCCTACTGGAGCTCACTCCACACCTCAGCTACCTCCCCAGTAGGTCATCGGCTTAACGCATCTGCCACCATGTTAGCCTTACCAGGATGATACTGTATATCAAACTGGTAATCCTTCACGAATTCTAGCCACCGTCTCTGCCTTATATTCAGATCCTTCCATGTGAAGAGAAACTTAAGTGACTTATGATCCGTGAAGAGAGTGAATTATTCCCCTAGGAGATAGTGCCTCCATATCCTCAAAGCAAAAACGACCACTGCCAACTCGAGGTCATGAGTGGGGTAATTCTTCTCATGTGGCTTTAGCTTATAGAAGCATAAGCTATCGCCCTTTCCTCCTGCTGTAACACACCCCTAAGTCCCTGTAGGGATGCATCAGTATATACCCGGTACTTCATTCCACTCTTAGGAAATGCAAATACGGATGCTGATGTTAACTTGTCCTTTATCTCATCAAACGCTAACTGACAGTGGACGCTCCACGCGAATGGTACTCCCTTTCGGGTCAAGTTCGTCAAAGGACCAGTAGTCTTTGAGAACCCTTTGATGAAGCGACGATAATAACCGACCAACCCCAAAAAGCCACAAATCTCGCTTGGTGTTGTGGGTTCTCCCCACTCCCTCAACGCTGATACTTTACTCGGATTATCAGCAATGCCCCGATCAGACATAATATGGCTAAGAAACTGAACCTCTCAAAGCCAAAATCCACACTTCTCGAGTTTGGTGTACAATTGATGGTCCCGTAATGTCTGAAGAACCACACGTATGTGCTCAGCATGCTCCTCCTCGGAGCGAGAGCAAACTATAATATCGTCTATAAACACGGTCACAAACTGGTCTTAAAACCCCCTGAATACCCAGTTCATGAGAGCTATGACCACTGCAGGCGCATTGGTGAGTCCAAACGGCATCATCCTGAACTCATATAACCCGTACCGCGATAAGAAAGCGGTCTTAGGTACATCCTCCTCTCGAATGCGCAATTGATGGTAACCTGACATCAAATCGATCTTAGAGAAGTATGCAGCCCCTCTCAATTGATCAAACAACTCATCAATCCTAGGTAACGGATACTTATTACGTATCGTCACCTTGTTCAACTCCCTGTAGTCCACACACAAACGAAGAGAACCATCCATTTTCTTCATAAATAACACCAGCGCACCCCATGGTGATGTACTCTGCCGAATGAAACCCTGTCCCAAGAGCTGCTGAATCTGCTCTCTCAGCTACCGCATCTCTAAAGGGTCCATGTGATACGGTGCTCTGGAAATCGATCTGCTCCCCGGTGCTATGTCAATAACAAACTTAATATCCCTGCTAGGTGGTAACCCTAGTATCTCCTAAAAGACATCCTCAAAATCCCTTACAATTGGGATTGAGTCCAGAGAAACAACCACCACTTGTGAGGTCTCCTCCTCAATGTATTATAAGTGAGTGCACGACCCTCCCTCTGGAAGAGGCATCGCCACTAAGAACATCTCCTATCCTGAAATGTCAAACACGATAGTCATATTATAGAAATCTACCATTGATCTATAACCCGCTAACCAATCCATGCCTGGGATGATGTCATAACCCTCCATGTCTAACACTAGAAGGTTTGCCGCTAGACTCAATCTCCCGATTATAATGTTCACACCCATACAGATAGAGTGTATAAAGGACCCACTACCCATCGGTGACTCCACACACATAAGATGAGTGTCGATTGTCTCTAAGAGGTTGGATACCCGTGTAAATCTAGTGGCAATAAAATAATGCGTCGCCCCCATGTCAAACAAAATACTACCCTCATGCCTATGGATAGGATATATACCCGCGACTGCCGGCGGTGCTGGAGGTGCTGGCTGGCAAGGCACGACCTAGACGTTGTACACATGCCCGTAGTGCATCTAACCTGGTTGCTGTTGTGGGGCCTATGTTGGTGATAGGGCTAACGGAGCCTGTTGCCCCTGTGGGGCACCCTTAATCTGAGCCCCATTTTTCTGGGGGCAATCTCTACTCTTATGACCCTGCTGACCACATGTGAAGCACTGACCCTGGACCTTTCTCTGTCCCTGCTGGCCCTGATGACCTCCTCCCTGGTTCCCTTGGCTCTGTCGGCCTTGGGGAATCTGTTGCTGCTGTTGGGGACCTTGCTGACTCTGCTTAAATCCCCCGTCGTGTCAGTACTTTCCAGATTTAAATATCTTGGCAAAATTCCCCTATTGCAAATCTTGCTCCTGCTGACCTGTTATCTGTTGTTGCTGGGGTGGTGCCCCATTAGTACCACTCCCCCCAGTCTTGCCCTGCTGGATGGGCCCATCTCTCTTGCTCCCTTTTTCATGGAAGTAGTGATCCTAACAATGGAACAATGAAGCATTGACGACGTCAGTGAAAGTCCTCAATGCAAGATTACCGATCAAATGCTGCCTGATCTTCCAGGCCAAAACCTTCATGAACTTTTCTTTCTTCCTCTCTTCGTTACTCACCTCATCTGGCATAAAACTTTCCAGGCGGGTAAAATATTCCTCGTAGTCTTCTACCGAGCGGTCACCCTGACATATTTCCCCAAACTTCTTCCTCATCTCAGTCTCAACGACAGGTGGGAAGTACTTACAGTCAATTGGCACCCATAACTTTGTAATCATCATCAAGTCCCTCTCCTATGCAGTGGTAACCGACTCCCACCACTGTAATGCTGCTCCCGTCAGACGGAAAGTAGCAAGCATATGCTTCTGTGACTCAGTACACTCTAGCATGCATAAATGACGTTAAATGTTCTTCTTCCAATTGAAAGCCATTACCACATCAGTACTGCCCTGGAACTCGGGTGGATAGACCATCTGAAAGGTCTCCCTGATTTACTGCCAAAAGGGTGGCCCTGCTGGGGCCTGAACTGCCAGTACCACTGAAGTTGTTGCCTAGGCTAGGGAAAATGGGTGACCGTGGCCCTCATAGCCGTATCAACTGCTTGAGCTACTATCACATCCACCTGAGTGGTAGAAATCATCTCGGGTGGGGGGTGGGGGTGGCGGTATTTGTGGCTCCTGATGAGCCTCCCCCACTTCATCCCTAGCCTTGGATCTCACTGCTCTATATCTCTTCGGTGGCATCTGAAAATAAAAGAAATTTTTAAGTGCACATTTTATACAAAAATCTAACAGTAGAAGTGCGATATCTCAAGCATGCAAAGATAAGGAAACAGTCCTAAAATAGGGCTCTATATCAAAAGAACAAAGCACAAGCCGTACAGAACCTAAGGACACTGTAACCTGATGCTCTGATACCATATGTGACACCCCTCCTAATTAAATCCCAAGTGATCAGTCCTCAATCCAATTAAAATAGGTTTCTCGGTTGGTTCATTCTTAGCATCACTGTCGAAAACTTTTTAATTACTAACCAGCTAGGTGAAATTAGAATAGTGTCAAATTTTAACTTCCAGTAAACATACAACAACATGCGAAACAATGTATAAGTCAAATACCAACATAAAAATCTGAAAATAACAACTAAGGTAAACAAGTCTTGCCGAATAAACCATCGGCCAAAAAACCCACAAATATCAAAATCCCAACTAATGAAAGTAATGTGGAACAACATGTCCATACTGGAAACTGAAATCCTGCACTAGATTAGAAATGATAAAATAAGCATCTAATCAATGTCCTGCAACATCCATCTGTACTGCAACTCCGAAATCCCTAGAATGAAGTCACGCTTGGCATCCCTATGGCTGGACACCTCAAAGGTTTTAAAAATATTTTACATAACAAGATTTAGTACTCAAAACGTTTTGAAAATATTTAGCAAGTAATTTATTGCAGTAAAGATCAGTTATTGATTACACATGTTAGGCTCACGCACACTAACTTGAGCTTTTTCACCTCTTATCTATAGAGCACGCCTAACGTTCCATACTTAACCTAGTTATCTATAACTACGCAAGCTATTTAGACTATAGTACTTGTCTGAACTCATCTACACGTCTAAGTTCCCATACCGCTCATTCAGTACTAAGTTTCATTAACACTTCTCATATTGTTAATAATTTTCCAGTAACATTTCACATATGTTAGTTTCTGATTTGAAAGTTAAGTCTGACCACTTAATCTCATTCATTAGATGTCCACTATCTAATATTATGTTCTTTCAATTAAACTTTCTCCACGTAAGTTACTATCTAGATGTATTCACATCATCTAATTATCTACTACTCCATCCTATTAGATTATTCATATAGTATATATTTCACACACAATATAGACTATAAGGATAATTGGCCCGGTCTAATCATCGACTCCAATTATCCCAAATTAGTTATCTTTTAGATGTATGCACATTATATCATCCTCTACCATTCTACCCAAGTAGATTATTTATATAGTATATATTTCACTCACAATGTATACTATAAGGAGTTTTGGCCTGGTCTAATCATCGACTCCAATTATCCTATCATTTAGATTGGCTCGATCTAATCCTCGACTCCAAATGTAAATGAAATAGTAAAATATTGGCCCGATCTAATCCTCGACTCCAATATCATATAGGCACTATAGGTATTCACCCAACTCTAAGTACAAAATTTGTAGGTATTCACACAACCTAAAGATTTACATTAGTACGTAGTATATTTCTCACCAGCAATCACCGTACCTTACATTTTTTCGATTTATTTCCTTATCGCACTTACTCGAGTATTCACCCAACTCCAAGGGACCTAGTTAACCTCTTTTTAATTTCAGTAGCTAAGTCTAACTCACTCTACTGGTATGTATCATGGATTAATGTTACTTTCCCTCCATAACTCATGCTACACATTTCTCGATACACATCCCAATCGATTTATCCTCGTCGATCCATACTTTGAGTCTCACTCTAAAGGACCCTATTGGACTTAATTATATCCCTAATGGTCTTTACTAAGTCCCCAACTAGGCATAATATCATCCCTAGGGTTCCCCTCGATCGTTAGGAATCAAATAAGCATCAATACACAAAAGTGCCTCAATTCAGCTTTAGTCGATCGATCGATCAGTCGATCGATCGACCAGATATCGACCATGCCCAGTTTCGGTTTTCTCCGAGTTTGTTCCTTCTAAACCTCTTAAAACCTTATGAAACACTCTCCCATCATTATCAAACATTACTAACATGTATATGGACTAATCCTCACGTACATATATCATCAAATCCATGCGAAACCCTTCAAAAAATCATCAAAATTCAGTTTTCATTAAACCCTAGATAATGGTGTTCTTCATATTGATTTTAACATAAAATCAGAATTAAAATACGTAGTGACAATCAAATTTCTTCTGATTTTCAACCCTCTACAGGTGTTAATATCAACTACATGCAATCCTAACTAAACATGCATCAAAATTAATCTTTTTCTCCAAGAAGGTTAAATTGGATTTTCAAAAATCATGTAACCCTACACACGGGTCTTATAACTTTAAATTTAATTGCAATAAACCACTTGCCTTATACAAAGGTGATTTTATTTCATGATTAAGATGATGATTTGATGTGCTTCCCTTCAAATCTTCACTCCTTACGTGCTTGCGATGCAAGGACGCCTTTCGATCCTGCGCAAACTCTCCTTTGGCTCTTGGGAACAGTTTCTCTTTACCCTCTAATGACTTCTCTAAGCTTTTTCAGTTATCAACCCTAGCCCCTAATTATAATTTTAGATATATGACTTTATTTTTCGTAGGTCCTTTAACCTCTATATTTAGAATGACCAAATTACCCCCGTAAGGTGCCGGTTTGGACCAAAATTGACCCACAACCCAATTGACATCCTCGGGTATACTATTTTGACTAATTTGCCCCTTTCGAGCTCATCTGTGACCTCTAAATTATCATCCGAGTCACTTAACATATATTTCTCGATTCTCACCTCAAAATAGCCTATACATGACTCGACTCTCGGTGAGGTAACATAAGTTGCCCAAATCACTCGCTATGGCTTAAACATTATATCCATATTAATCAGTATCCATCTCTCGATTAATATTTAATAACTATAATTATTATTAACTCACTAAATAACCATAGTTATTATTAAATCACATTAAATTACTCTACTCACGCAATTTAAATTAAAACGTATTTTCTATTTAATTAGTCAATTAATTAAATTCTAAATACGCAGAAATTACGGGGTATTACAAACAGTCCCAAAATTTAGAGTCCACTTTCTCTATTTAAGTTACTAATTGCTTTTAAGAAAAACATGCAATTAAGGGTTTAGGCGAAACTTAAAACGCATAATACTAAAGGAAAGGAATAGAGTATTCATGCCTGAAATTTATCGAATGAAAATCTGAGTAGACGGTTGGATTCCTCTTGAAAAACACCAATTGAATCTTCAATTCTCGAGTTAAAACTTGTTAAAAGTTGGGGATAAGGAAGTATGAGAGGAGATATGTTTGGAGAACCTTACTAGAGAAAAGTTTGAGAGAAGAGTGTTCTGAAAGTCCCATCCCCGTATCAATTTTGATATTTAAAGGGCTTAAGAGTTAGAATACCATTAAGACTCTAAATAACCCACCGCCTCACCTGTCGTTCGAACAACTGACACCTGTCGTTCAAACGAGATGCGATGTCATTCGAATGACATACGCTATCGCTTGAACGACCCAAACACTTCATTTAAAAACTTTGAAATATTCAGCTTTACACTTAGAAAAATATTCTTTAACTCAACAAATGTACCTACATGTTAAAACATTTAAAAAAAATCATTATAACATTTTATTATAACTCCGATTTAATTCCGGTTGAAAATTTACTAGTCATATATAAAAAATCAACATGTTTAATTATTAAAGCCCAATAAATCCAAAATGTATTTTTCTCGAATATTCCAATTAATTAGTTAAATTAATCCATAAAAACACGAGGTGTTACATACTTCCCCACTAGCAAAGGAGTTTCGTCCTCGAAATTCAGCAATTCGTAATCGAGCAAAATAAAATAAGGCTGACATACGCCTACCCATAGAGTATCACAATTAGGCGCCCATACACCTAACCTACTCGAACATAATCCTTAACAAAAATACAATTTATATAACGCCTACATTTATAAGTATTTAAGAAAATATTCCATACCGTGATACTCTACTAGCCGCGCAATCTATCCTGCTCTTCCTGAGGCCGAGGCACATAGCACCTCCCGTAATTGGTATTGGTTGGTGCTGCGGCTACTCGCTGACCACTTGACGCTGTCGGTGCTCACTGAATACCTTCTGCTGAGAGAACTAGAGGCCTCAATCCATGCTGTCCCTATACCCCTTAACCTTATTGGCCTTGTGTGACATGACCGTGTTGGGCCTATACCGCTTGGCCTTGTTGGCCCTCTTTCTTGAAACACCTAGCCACCTTATATCCTACTTTCCAAGGTTCATAACGTCTAGCAGTTGCTCGTTCTTCTCCTTGTCCTTGTTATACATGGTTTGTTCTTTGTTTCTTCCACGCTTGGTCATTGCGACCCTTATTCTCACAACCTTATCCATTTGACTCTTGTCGCTCTCCCAAATTCTTTTGATAATTGGCCTTCTCTTGCCATAGTAACATTACAACATCCACCATCTGAGCATAAGTAGTCTACGTCGGATTTCCTAACACCATCTGCCTAATTGACCAAGACAATACCTTAATGAAACACTTTATTTTCTTGACCTCAGTACTAACATCCTCTTGTACAAACATAGATAAATTGGTGAACTCATGTTCATACTCGACAATGTACTTTGAACCTTGCTCCAAGTCCATAAATTCCCTCTTCTTCGTGTTCCTAATTGCACACGGAAAGTACTTATTGTTAAAGTTTATCAAAAAATCTACATAAACCAATTTATCTCTATCCTTCGATGTGGTGGCACTCTCCCACCATTGTAATGCATCCTCAGTCAGCTTAAACGTTGCTAACATCTGCTTCTACACATCCGTCCAGTCCACCATTCTCAAATGTCTCTCCATATCCCTCCTTAATTGGCAAACAATCGTTGGGTCAGATCCCCCTACGAAGGTGGGAAGATTGCCCTTAAGAAAACTGGTTCTCACCCTTTCCCAAGTCAAAATGGGTGTACCCTGCTGTTGTGCCCAAAAGTCACCCATCTCTGTCTCCCCATCTCCATACCGGTCGTTGTGGCCTCACGAAAGATAGCCGCTAACTCCTCGGCCTCCAAAATAATCTTACGCTGCCTCTCCTGAGTCGCGGGACCAGAAACGGAGTCCTCCCTCCTATTCTCAGCTCTCACTACACCAAAAACAACAATCTGGCATGGTTTAAAACTATGCAAGATCAAATCTGTCCCGATTTTGAACTGTACCAGGATCAGGTGTTCCAAAATGACCATTTTTTTTCTGGCACGATTTAAAAGTGTGCCAGATTTTACCAAACAGGAACACTTCTGGCACACTTTAAAATTGTGCCAGAATTTGATATTTCTGACACACTTTTGGCACACTTTATAACTGTGACAGATTGAGTACATTTTAGTACTCTTTTGGCACAGTTCTAAACCGTGCCAAAAATTGATACATTTTTGGCACAGTTTTGAACTGTGTCAAATTTTTTGGATCAAAGAAAAAAATTAATTATTTGAAAATAAAACAATTCACAAATTGTGAATCTCGAAGTTGTTGATAAACTAATGTACATACAAACTTCAAAATATTACAAGTATTAATCGTTCACAGACCAACAAAAATTGGGCAGAGTTTTCCCTGTTTTCTGGACATTCTAAAACCTGCTAATATAATACATGCGTAATGTAAAGCCCGTATGACCATAAAATATACCAATGAAAAGCCCGCACAGCCATAAAGGCTAACAATAAAACTACAAAAGCCCACACGACCATAACACAAAAAATAGGATCCTGAATATTAACGACATTAAGTAAATAATCCCCTTGTTATAGACCATTGACTTCATGTGTTCCACATGGATAAAGGCTAATGAAAAAATGTTATCCTGCAAAAAAATAATATACAAAAAGGAGATGATATTAGTAACCGAGTAATTTAAAAAAAAAATCTTATTCAAGCAGAAAATTTGCATATACGAATTAAAATTATTATTTTATTCTCAAATCAAAATTCTTGTGACCTCCTGGTCATCTCCTACGAGTTACATTTGTCCCATGCGAGGTGTTAGTGCCTCTTACGGGATTCGTTTAAATTTTCACCCCTTAACGTCTTGTTTTTAAGCCTAATCTATATATTTTTAAATTATCATCATATTCTCAAACCAAGAGACCCGTGACTATGCAATCAATTCCCACGAGTTACATTGGTCACGTGCGAGGTGTTCGTGCCTCTTACAGGGCCGTTTGGGTTTTCACCCTTTAACGCCATATTTTTATGCCTAGTCTAGATATTTTTAAATTATCGTCATATTCTCAAACCGTGAGATCAGCGACCACGCGATCAATTCATACGAGTTACATTGATCCCGTGAGAGGTGTTCGTGCCTCTTACGGGGCCATTTGGGTCTACTTTAGGTTTTCACCCACTAACGACATGTTTTTAAGAAAAAGTCTAGATATTTTTAAATTATCATCATATTCTCAAACCATATGTCCCGTGACTACACGGTCAGTTCCTACGAGTTACCTTGGCCCCGTACGAAGTTTTCATGCCTTTTACGGGGCCGTTTGGGGGCTGGTTTTAGTTTTCAACCTCAAACGACATGTTTTTATGCCTAATCTAAATATTTTTAAATTATCGTCATATTCTCAAACCAAGAAACCCATGACTACACAGTCAAATCCCATAAGTTACATTGGTCCCGTGAGAGGCGTTCGTACCGCTTATGGGGCCGTTTGAGAACTGATTTAAGTTTTCACCCTTTAATGGTTTGTTATTAAGCCTAATCTAGATATTTTCAAATTATCGTCATATTCTCAAATCGAGAGATCCGTGACTACGCGATCAATTCTTATGAGTTACATTGGTCACGTGCGACGTGTTCGTGCCTCTTACGGGGCCGTTTGGGAGTTGGTTTGGATTTTCACCCTTTAACGGCTTATTTTTAAGCCTAATCTAGATATTTTCAAATTATTGTCATATTCTCAAATCGAGAGACTCGTGATTACGCGGCCAATTCTTATGAGTTACATTGGTCCCGTACGAGGTGTTCGTGCCTCATACGGAGCTATTTGGGGTCTAGTTTAGGTTTTCACCCACTAACGGCATATTTTTAAGCCAAAGTCTAGATATTTTCAAATTATCATCGTATTCTCAAATCATATGTCCCTTGACTACACGGTCAGTTACAATGAGTTACATTGGCCCCGTGCGAAGTGTTAGTGCCTTTTACGGGGCCATTTGAGGGCTGGTTTGAGTTTTAACCTCAAACGGCATGTTTTTAGGAATAATCTAAATATTTATTAATTATCATTGTATTCTCAAATCAGAAGACCCGTCACGACACGGTCAGTTCTTATAAGTTACATTGGTCCCGTACGAGGTGTTCGTGCCTCTTATGGGGCCATTTGGGGTTTGGTTTGGGTTTTCACCCATTAAAGGCTTATTTTTAAGCCTAATCTAGATATTTTCAAATAACAGTCATATTCTCAAATCGAAATACCCACGACTACATGATCAATTCCTACGAGTTACATTGGCCTCGTGCGAGGTGTTCGTGCCTCTAACGAGGCCATTTAGTGTCTAATTTGGATTTTCATCTACTAAGGGTATGTTTTTAAGCCAAAGTCTAAATATTTTCAAATTATCAATGTATTTTCAAATCATATGTCCCGTGACTATGCGGTCAGCTCCTACGAGTTACATTCACCCCATGCGAGGTGTTAGTGCCTCTTACAGGACCGTTGGGGGGGCTAGTTTGGGTTTTCACCATTTAGCGACTTATTTTTAAGCCTAGTCTATATATTTTCAAATTATCGTCATATTCTCAAACCAAAAGGCCCGTGGCTACACGGTCAGTTCCTATAAGTTACATTGGTCCCGTGCGAGGTGTTCGTGCCTCTTACGGGGCTGTTTGAGGACTGATTTAAGTTTTCACCCTTTAACGGCTTGTTTTTAAGCCTAATCTAGATGTTTTACAATTATCATCATATTCTCAAATTGGGAGACCCGTGACTAGACGGTCAGTTCCTACAAATTACATTGGTCCTGTGCAACGTGTTTGATTAGGCATAAATTCTTCACATTTATCCCCTTAATTTCGGTATTTTTATGATCCCGTGCGGTGTAAATAGATTGGATTTGTCTCATATTTATGCTACTAACCCTTTTTGTCAATTATTTCGTATTTTGTGTTTCTCCTATGTGTTTTACAGATAGTTCATGCAAGTTAGTGCCAAAGAGAACACAAAATAGTGAAAGAAACCAAGAATCGGGGAGTTAAAGGGAATTTTCGTAATTTTTCAGCCATAGTCGGGAGGTGGGGCCAACTAGAAAGTTGAAGAGCTTTCAATTACAAGAACACTGGAAAAAACGGCACCTCAATCCGAGCTACGATGAAGAAGTTATGCCCATTTGAAGTTGAGAAGAAATCCAAGAAAAAAAGCTGTCAGAACCGAACCGAACCGAAGCTGAGAAAAAAGAACCAGTATGCCCATTTGTCACGCACAAGATCCGTTACGAAATTAGTCACGCTTTCTAAGTGTGACAAATTGGCAGATACGGGATTTTTATTTTGTGCTTATCTTTTAGCCAAAAGAGTTTTATGTTTTGGGGATTCTTCTAAACGACCCTTAGCCTATATATTTAGTCATTAGGACTCTTTTTATGAAGATTTCATTCATGTAAAAGCTCCATAACAAGTAGGAACATCTAGGAGAAGAATTTACATACTTTGCACCATTAATTCAAGAGCTTTTTCGGTTTTTCTTCAATCTTTGATTTCTTCTTGCATGTTCTTGTGCTTCAGTCGTGGTAATTTTTATTTCCAGCACTTTTATTATTATTTACCATGTTAGACTAGGTTTTTAAAGGTTGGGATGCATGAACCCAACCTGATGTTGTAGTTGCTTGTGTATAAAATTAGTCCTCTGAATTTAGTGATTAATTACGACCGTATTGCGTAGTTACACAATAATTGTAGATCTTTATATCTCGTTTGCCTCTGGGTACTCGTGATGATTTAGAGTGCAATTCGAGTGCAACTATCGCGATACTGATTTGCTCATCCTCAGATTAAGTATGACGCGGGCTTGAACCTCGTATACGTAATGCTTAGGAGTACTAAATTCCGGGTCAAATTAATCAGTTAAATTTACGATTAGTTTTATACCATCAATACTCTAGGGTTGGGGGATTGTGTCTCTACCTTAATTTTTCCAATTAGTTTTAGTTAACTTCTTTATTTTTCCCTTTTTCCTTTGTCACTCAATCATCATCTTTTACACTTTGTTTTTTTTGAAGTAATAAATCAATTAAAATCTATCAAACATTCCCTGTGGATTCGATACCCAGACTCGCCACTATACCCCGCAAGAGTGTAGTTAAAGTTTAGGTTTTTTTTGTATTGTGGTTGGAAGCCGACAACAACGACTAGCGTATTTACACGGACGCTCGGTTTCCGACTCGATCAAAATGGCGCCGTTGCCGGGGAGTGTTTTGTTATAGATTATAATTGATTTACTATTTCGCAAGATATTTTTTTTCTTTCTTTTAATTTTTTTTTGCAGGCTTGCACAATTGAGCGCCAAGAAACGTTGAATCCTTAGCCGCACACCTCTTTAAGTGGATTGTCCGTTTAAAAACTATTCGGTAATCATGTCTTTTTATAGTGAGTTCGGTAATTATAATGGTTCATATGGGAATAGTTTTCAATCTTTTTATTTTCAAGAATCTCCGCCTCGACCTATTAAAATGGGTGAGTGGCTTTTAATTCATGAATATGAAAGGCTTGAAAATAAATATCGGGAAAAAAATCGTTTTTGGGAGAAAGAGTTGGATGCATTATTCGAATCCAATGACGATTTTTCTTCCGAGGTTATAGAGCCAATGAATCCTACTTTGGAAGAAAGAATGCTTTTTCTAATCAAACAAGTACTCGATTTTCTTTCCACCCAAAGTGCAATGGATGTTGATCTTGTTACGAAAATGATCTCACTTTGCGATGAGATACGTTCTAATTTGGAAAACAAAGAGGAGGTTGAGACTTGTGTGTCACCTCAAATTTTTGAAGAACATCTCATTGAAAGTGAGTCTTCCTCCCTTGAAATTCAATCTCCGAGTGATGATGAATCACTTGAGATTGAGTTTATTTCATCACCATTTTCGTTCACCGTTATTGAACCATTAGAAGTACCGCTAGATTCCTATGAGTCGGTTGAAAATTCTGAAACGTTTACACCTTTTATCGACAAAGACACTTTGCTAGAATTGTTTTCTAATATGGACTATTCCTTTTTGTGTGCCCCTCTCCCCATACTACTTGAAAAAGATTCGGGAGGTGATTATATTTTTCTTGGATCTCAATTGTACTTGTCCCACATAGCACCCAAACCCCCCATCATCCCGTTAAATTTTTTAATTGGTGATGGTTCATTTTTTCCATCTCACACATGCCTTCCGTTGTTCAAACGGAATCCTTATTTTTCGGGAGGCATGCATCCTAGTGAGGGTACATCATTAATCCCTCAAAGTCATATTGTATTTTGGGTGGACCCTCAAATTTTTCGACTTCTAGTGTATAATTTATTAGAATTTGAAAATCGTAGGTTGTACAATAGTTAGCTTTTTTTTTTTTTTTTTTTTTTAAAATTTTTTTTAGTATCGAGTTTTTGTTATTATTTTTGCTATGCTTGGTTCTAACATGTTTTGTAGATTCAATGGACTCGCATTCATCGGGGATCGCTCCAATTGGGTAATATCTTTATTTTCCTCTCTTTATATTGTGTTCTTGATTCGCATTGAGGACAATGCAACATTTAAGTTAGGGGGTGTGGGATATTCTTCCCATTTATTGTTTAGTTTCATTGATTTGATCACGTGTTCGTTCCAAGTATGTTTTTTTTTTAGAAAAAAAAAATCAAAAATTTCAAAAAAAAAAAAAATCATAAAATTTTGAAAAATCCAAAAATATTTTTGTTCAAAATAAATAAAAATTGGAATTCAAATTTTTCAAAAATATCATTAAAAGTCAAATTGGAGTCTCAAATTGTAAACATTCAACATACACAAAGCCGAAATTGACCAAAGATGGAAATTGAGCGAAAATTGACGACTTAACGAATAAATGTTGAGATTAACAAACCCGGTGAGATTCGAGCCTATCACGTTTTGCGAGATTTTAAATCAATCCGAGTTAATTGTTAACTCAAAGTTCTTTTTAGCGCTTAATAAGTTGTCAATGATCTCAATCCTTTCATGTTGATCGGTTTTGAAAAATGTGTGCAATGTTGCCTTGAAAAACATGCCAAATTAGTCTCTAAACTTAAATTCACCTCGAAACGCATTTGGTAACGCAATTGGCATTTTGGACAATGAAGTAGGCCCTCGTTTGTCACCCCAAAAATATTGGCCAGAAAAAGTAGCAAAAAATTACCCTTTGCAACCCAAATTGAGCCAAATAATTTTCCCTTTCGTTTGACAACCCGAAAAACCCAAAATGGCCCGGAATTGCGAAAAATGAAAAAAAATTCAGAATTTAAGTCCGAAAAGTGCAACAAAAAGGGGCAAGAAAAAAAAATAATAGAAATGAAAAAAAATAGAAAAAGAAGAAAAAAATGAGCAATAGCCAAAAAAAAATGCACAAATGGACATCACGAATGACTTTTCCAATTCCAACCTTCCATACCTCCTTCATTTTACCCAATGCAACCTTCAACCCGAAAAAGTCCTAACCGAGTCCAAATTGCAAAAATTGATTACCGCGTGGAGAGTTAAGACACCAAAAGATAATATGAGAGGTTAGGTGCGCGAAATAGAGACAATGTTCCCGTTTTGAAAATCGTAATCCGTTGATGAGATCCTTTCACTATAAAAATTTCCGTCTTTCTAATTGCATGCGTGAATTTGCTTCCATTACATTTACTCTTTATATCACGCATGCCTAGAGAATAGACATAATCCGAGAGATTCGTTTGTGAGTGCATTCCGTGAGAAATTGAAATCAAAACGAATTTTCGGATAAGTAACGTAATGATCAATCAATGGAAATTGGCGGTTATATTTCTGGCTTCGCACACACACACACTACGGTTTGAGACTTGTAAATATGACTTGATGATGTATATTTTCTGAAAAGTTTGAATTACACATTTTTTGCATATTTTGAATTTTATTTGAGTCGAATTTTGTGGGTATATTCACTGCAAACCCTCACGAGACACAACTCGTCCTACTAGGGTAACCTAGAGGTTTAAAGGCTTGTTGCATACGCTAAATGCAATCGCTTGCCCGCGAAAAAGGTATTCTATCCCAATAAAGTTTTTGAAGGGTCCTTAACTCATAATCTCGTTCTTTTACATTGCTCGGGACGCGCAAAGTTCTAAGTTAGGGGGGTTTGATTAGGCATAAATTCTTCACATTTATCCCCTTAATTTCGGTATTTTTATGATCCCGTGCGGTGTAAATAGATTGGATTTGTCTCATATTTATTCTACTAACCCTTTTTGTCAATTATTTCGTATTTTGTGTTTCTCCTATGTGTTTTACAGATAGTTCATGCAAGTTAGTGCCAAAGAGAACACAAAATAGTGAAAGAAACCAAGAATCGGGGAGTTAAAGGGCATTTTCGTAATTTTTCAGCCATAGTCGGGAGGTGGGGCCAACTGGAAAGTTGAAGAGCTTTCAATTACAAGAACACTGGAAAAAACGGCACCTCAATCCGAGCTACGATGAAGAAGTTATGCCCATTTGAAGTTGAGAAGAAATCCAAGAAAAAAAGCTGTCAGAACCGAACCGAACCGAAGCTGAGAAAAAAGAACCAGTATGCCCATTTGTCACGCACAAGATCCGTTATGAAATTAGTCACGCTTTCTAAGTGTGACAAATTGGCAGATTCGGGATTTTTATTTTGTGCTTATCTTTTAGCCAAAAGAGTTTTATGTTTTGGGGATTCTTCTAAACGACCCTTAGCCTATATATTTAGTCATTAGGACTCTTTTTATGAAGATTTCATTCATGTAAAAGCTCCATAACAAGTAGGAACATCTAGGAGAAGAATTTACATACTTTGCACCATTAATTCAAGAGCTTTTTCGGTTTTTCTTCAATCTTTGATTTCTTCTTGCATGTTCTTGTGCTTCAGTCGTGGTAATTTTTATTTCCAGCACTTTTATTATTATTTACCATGTTAGACTAGGTTTTTAAAGGTTGGGATGCATGAACCCAACCTGATGTTGTAGTTGCTTGTGTATAAAATTAGTCCTCTGAATTTAGTGATTAATTACGACCGTATTGCGTAGTTACTCAATAATTGTAGATCTTTATATCTCGTTTGCCTTTGGGTACTCGTGATGATTTAGAGTGCAATTCGAGTGCAACTATCGCGATACTGATTTGCTTATCCTCAGATTAAGTATGACGCGGGCTTGAACCTCGTATACGTAATGCTTAGGAGTACTAAATTCCGGGTCAAATTAATCAGTTAAATTTACGATTAGTTTTATACCATCAATACTCTAGGGTTGGGGGATTGTGTCTCTACCTTAATTTTTCCAATTAGTTTTAGTTAACTTCTTTATTTTTCCCTTTTTCCTTTGTCACTCAATCATCATCTTTTACACTTTATTTTTTTTGAAGTAATAAATCAATTAAAATCTATCAAACATTCCCTGTGGATTCGATACCCAGACTCGCCACTATACCCCGCAAGAGTGTAGTTAAAGTTTAGGTTTTTTTTGTATTGTGGTTGGAAGCCGACAACAACGACTAACGTATTTACACGGATGCTCGGTTTTCGACTCGATCAAAATGATGAAACGGCGCGCCTCACTTTCCAAATCGTATGCGCCAACATCCTTCAAACGTCCAACGATTCCGCCATGAGGCCTCGGCAGGGCACCTTGACCTACCATCTGTTCGATCCTCAAACCACCATCCATTTGGCCCGCACTTTATATGCTGACATCATCGCCGCTTCTTTGGATGAGAAGGGCACCGCCCCCTTGCCCTATGCCCGGCTGATCACGTCTATCCTCTTAGACGCCGGCATTGAGGCCCCTGCCGACCGTACCCGGATTCCCGGTCCCTTTGGACAGGTCACTCGCACTAAGAGTGCCAAACAGCTCGCCATAATCCGGGCACGGCGAGGTCATGATAGCGAGGAAGAGGCTGCCTCGGAAGAGAGCGCGGACGAGGAGGCCGCCGAAGCGGACGTCGAGATGGGTGACGTCGCCGCCGACGACGAGTCGGCGGACGAGGAGGACGACCCGGACTTTGAGTGGGCGGGAACCGACATTTCGACCCGGTTGTCCAACCTCGAGACCCGATTCGGGAATTTTGAGAACAAGTTCGACACCTTTGTGATCGACTACCAACGCGATCAAAATCGGGCGGCTCGCAGGCAAGCGGATATCTATCGACGCCTAGGGGATCCGTATGAGCCACTCCCATCGCATTTCCAAGACCCCTACGGCCCCGACGCGCCCAGCTCCTCCCATTTCCCTCCCCCGTGATATTTTGGTTGCTAGGACTGTTTTGATGTATTTATTCTCACATCCTACATAGGCTGTAATCCTGTTTGTACCACAGTCTTATGTTATACAAAGTTGCATTTTTCCATATTTGTTTGTTTTACTTATTGCACTTATTATTTTGCCTTATTTAGATTTTAGTCCTTTTTTTTTGCTTGAGGACAATGCAAAAGTCTAAGTTAGGGGGGGTCACAAGTGCATATTTCTAAAACTTCACAAATTTTGAAAAATGCCCAAAATTTCCAAAAAAAAAAAAATCAAAAAAAAAAATTTGAAAAATCCAAAAATATTTTTGTTCAAAATAAATAAAAATTGGAATTCAAATTTTTCAAAAATATCATTAAAAGTCAAATTGGAGTCTCAAATTGTAAACATTCAACATACACAAAGCCGAAATTGACCAAAGATGGAAATTGAGCGAAAATTGACGACTTAACGAATAAATGTGGAGATTAACAAACCCGGTGAGAGTCGAGCCTATCACGTTTTGCGAGATTTTAAATCAATCCGAGTTAATTGTTAACTCATAGTTCTTTTTAGCGCTTAATAAGTTGTCAAGGATCTCAATCCTTTCATTTTGATCGGTTTTGAAAAATGTGTGCAATGTTGCCTTGAAAATCGTGCCAAATTAGTCTCTAAACTTAAATTCACCTCGAAACGCATTTGGTAACGCAATTGGCATTTTGGACAATGAAGTAGGCCCTCGTTTGTCACCCCAAAAATATTGGCCAGAAAAAGTAGCGAAAAATTACCCTTTGCAACCCAAATTGAGCCAAATAATTTTCCCTTTCGTTTGACAACCCGAAAAACCCAAAATAGCCCGGAATTGCGAAAAATGAAAAAAATTCAGAATTTAAGTCCGAAAAGTGCAACAAAAAAGGGGCAAGAAAAAAAAAATAGAAGAATGCTCAACAAAAATAGCAAGAAAAAAAAAAATAATAGAAATAAAAAAAATAAAAAAAAAACAGAAAAAGAAGAAAAAAATGAGCAATAGCCCGGAAAATGCACAAATGGACATCACGAATGACTTTTCCAATTCCAACCTTCCATACCGCCTTTATTTTACCCAATGCAACCTTTAACCCGAAAAAGTCCTAACCGAGTCCAAATTGCAAAAATTGAGTACCGCGTGGAGAGCTAATACACCAAAAGATAATATAAGAGGTTAAATGCGCGAAATAGAGGCGATGTTCCCGTTTTTAAAATCGTAATCCGTTGATGAGATCCTTTCACTATAAAAATTTCCGTCTTTCTAATTTCATGCGTGAATTTGCTTCCATTACATTTACTCTTTATATCACGCATGCCTAGAGAATAGCCATAATCCGAGAGATTCGTTTGTGAGTGCATTCCGTGAGAAATTGAAATCAAAACGAATTTTCGGATAAGTAACGTAATGATCAATCGATGGAAATTGGCGGTTATATTTCTGGCTTCGCACGCACACACTACGGTTTGAGACTTGTAAACATGACTTAATGATGACTATTTTCTGGAAAAGTTTGAATTATACAATTTTTGGTTATTTTGAAGTTCTTTGAGTCGAATTTTGTGGGTAGATTCTCTGCAAACCCTCACGAGACACAACTCGTCCCACTAGGGTAACCTAGGGGTTTAAAGGCTTGTTGCATATGCTAAATGCAATCGCTTGCCCGCGAAAGAGGTAATTTATCCCAATAAAATGTTTTTCAAAAGTTGAGCCTTGCTAGAATTCTTTTACATTGCTCGGGACGCGCAAAGTTCTAAGTTAGGGGGGTTTGATTAGGCATAAATTCTTCCTAATTTATCTCTTAATTTCGGTACTTTAATCACCTCGAACAACGTAATTGGATTGACTTTATCTCATAATCTTGTTATTGACTTATCCTAACAAGTACACCGAGTTTCTGGTATTTTGTTATGATTTTACAGGTATCTAATGTCAAGAAATAGAAGAAGGAAACCGGAAGACTAGAGAAAGTCAACGAGAAAAGTCAAAAGGGAAAAAGAGTCATTTCTACCCAGAATCCGGATGAGGTACCTAAAGAGAAGTTGAAGGTATCATCCTCACAAGCACCTAGGAAGAAACGGCACCTCAATCGGATACCCGGAGCAGAAGATATGGACAGTCAAAGTTTGAGAGGAAAGTCAAATAGGCAGACCGGTCCGCACTCAACCCGGACCGGTCCGCCCTGCAAACTCCAGTGGACTGCGAACCGAAGGAGAACCGAAGAGACAAAAAAATAAAAGAACCGATCCGCCCCGGATCGGTCCGCCTGAAAAATAAAAGAACCGATCCGCTTTAGAGGCAGACCGATCCGCCTAAGGACCGGACCGGTCCGCCCATCGAGATTTGTTTTCTGATTCTCCTCCAAAGGCTCCGGTTTAGACTCAACTTCTTGAGATTTCGTTTAGGATATAAAAACCCGAATTATTTTCGTTGGGAGGAGGCTAGAACGTGGGGAGTTAATTTTAATTTCTCATTTTCTTCCACAAACCCTAGCTGTACATACAATTTCAAGTTTTATTCAAAGATTGAAAGTTATTCAAAGTTTGTGTGATCATCAAGTTTATTCATTGCTGCAATTGTTCTTTGGGTAATTTTAGTAAGTTGTTTCTTCTTTGTGATTCGATTTTATAGTATTCCATCAATTGTCCTTAGATTAATCATGAATTCTTGCATGTTAAACACTGTCTCCATCATTTTCGGTATGTCCGGCTAGATTCCCAAGGTCGGGTTACATGAACCCAACCTGATGTGGTCATTGCATGTATAAAGTTAATCCTCTGAACTTAGTAATTAATTTTGACTGTATTGCGTAGGGACACAACAATTGTAGGTCTAAATATCTCGTTTGCCCCTGGGTAACCGGGATGATTGAGAATACAAATCGAGTGTCGTTATCGTAATACTGGTTTACTCGTCCTTTGATTAAGTATGACGCGGGCTTGAACCTCGTATACGTAATGCTTGGGAGTACTAAATTCCGGGTCAAATTAATTAGATAAGCTCACGATTAATATTATATTGCGATACACTAGGGTTGGGGGATTGTATTCCCGTCCTATTTTTCATCATCTCATTTAAAAGTTCAATTCAATCCTTCATTCTTAATCTAGGTCATTTAGTTAGCTGCATTTTTCACCATACTTTCATAATTGCATTTAGTGTAATTGAATCCCAAAACAAAAATCAATCTTTTCTTTTCTTCTTAGAGTCAACGTTAGGATTCCTCAGTCTTATTCCGTCGTCACAACTTCTGTTGTCCTTTTTCCCTGAGGATCGATACCCGACTTGTCGGATTATTACTTGAACGACAGGCTTACACTTGAGCCTAGAGAGTACACACTTTAGATACACATTATGAGTCGTGTCAGTGTTCGTGCCTCTTACGGGGCTATTTGGAGTCTAGTTTCGATTTTCACCCACTAACGACATGTTTTTAAGCCAAAGTCTGGATATTTTCAAATTATCTTCATATTCTCAAACCATATGTGCTATGACTACATGGTAAGTTCCTACAAGTTGCATTGGCCCCATGCGAAGTATTTGTGCCTTTTACGGAGCCGTTTGGGGGCTGGTTTGAGTTTTCACCCTCAAATGGCATGTTGTTAAGAACAATCTAAATATTTTTAAATTATCATCATATTCTAAAATTGGGAGACCCGTCACTACACGGTCAGTTCTTACAAGTTACATTGGTCCCGTACGAGGTGTTCATGCCTGTTATGGGGCCGTTTGGGGGTTGCTTTGGGTTTTCACCCTTTTACGGCTTATTTTTAAGCCTAATCTAGATACTTTCAAATTATCGTCATATTCTTAAACTGAGTGACCCACGACTGCGCGATCAATTCCTGCGAGTTACATTGGTCCCGTACGAGATGTTCATGCCTCTTACGGGGCCGTTTGGGGGCTGGTTTGGGTTTTCATCCTTTAACGACTTATTTTTAAGCCTAATCTAGATATTTTCCAACTATCGTCATATTCTCGAACCGGAAGATACGTGACTACACGGTTAGTTCCTATAAGTTACATTGGTCCCATATGAGGTGTTCGTGCCTCTTACGGGGTCGTTTGGGGATTACTTTGGGTTTTCACCCTTTAACGGCTTGTTTTTAAGCCTAATCTATGTATTTTCTAATTATCATCATATTCTCAAATCGGGAGACCCGTGACTACACGGTCAGTTCTTACGAGTTACATTGGTCCCATGCGAGGTGTTAGTGCCTCTTACGAGGCCATTTGGGTGCTAGTTTGAGTTTTCACCCTCTAACGGCATGTTTTAAGACTAATTTAGTTATTTTCAATCTGTTATAATGTTCTTAAATCGGGAGACCCAAGACTACGCATATGTCCGCATATGTGGTATACAATTATAACGGTTATAGAGTTTAGCATTCTATATACGTATATGTGTTATACAATTAGATCCTCTACAATTATAACAATTCTATGTCCGCATATGTGTTATACAGTTATAAAAGTTATAGAGTTATAACAGTTATATATCTCCAACATAACATATGGGGAGTTATTACATTTTCAGTTTTCAACTAATGTTAACTGAAATACATTTGAATAAACCACCTAAATAGGTATTGTCAACTATAGCCATATTCATCAAATTATAATTGTTTGACGCAATTGAATAATATGCGGCAAAGAATTTATCTCCAACACAACCATCTTCCAAATCAATTGTTCAGGGAAACTCATATTACAGTTATAAATGGAATGGATACAAATGTTTATTCCTAATCAACGTGGAAGACAACTCAAAAGAAGAAAAACAAAAAAAGACATATCTTAATTAAATTAACTTACATGGATTGATTTGATGAGATCATCCTTGATAGCATACCCCTAAGAGAGATATTTGCAAAGAGTCTTTATTTTTCTGTAAAAAAAAAGTGATATGAAATATATTTCCAATTGATACCAAGTATGTGCAATACAAATTATTGCATTATACTAAAGAGGTAAGGGGGTGACACTACTAAAATTAACCTCCCTAGTTTTTATAGATTTTATTTTCACTTGTTTGAGATGTTTTATTATATGGCTTTCAGTACTCTAGTGCCAGGAGATTCCCTCCTGTATAGTATTTCTCATTTTTTTCAAATAGGAACACAAGGATAATGGAAGGTAAGAGAAAAAACGAGCATACAAAAATTTATATGGATAAAGATAACACGAGAGTGAAAGAGATAGAATGGTGACATCAAAATTAAGATCCCAGGAATTAAATATTTCTTCCACCTTACCTTTTTAAAGCACTGGTGTAAAAAATCTGTAAGGCCGGGAGATAGGCTATCTGGTATTTGAGGATGCTCATCATGAAATAACAATAAGGAAATCAAATCACTGTTAACAACCAAAGACACAATAATTTGCCCATGTTTATTATCAGAAACAAAGCAGGTTAGTCTTTAGTTTTTAGTAGAGTTTAGGAGATTAACGCTCTATTAATTTCAGTACAGTGTCCTGTTTTGGTAATTCATTTTAGTACTTATTTGATTCTCCTATTTTTTGTTAGTTTCTATAATGATGTTCAGGAAATAATACACGCTCTTCTAGCATATTTTAAGTTTCATTACTGAATGTCAATTCTATGAATTGAGTTTCAAAAGTAACAGCTTCACATACGTATTGTACATATATCCCCACCCTTTGATTTGCTTTTCACTATCTGGCCACACCAGTATAGACAACTAGGAAATGATATCTGTTTAGGAACTCCCAAGGCTACATTTCTCTCAATAGTTGTCTCAACAAATGTTGCTTCAGCTTCCACATCACAGACTTGAGAGATATCCTCAATTGTTGCTTTGACCACATTTTGAATACATGTGGGAAGGCCGTGTTTAGTTTTTCTATTTTGATATTTTCGTTTTCATCGCGACTATATTTATCCATCTTCTTAGCTTAGTGAATGAATGATTGTTCAGCTTTCGGTTGAATATAATTGTATGTACTACTTTGAAGTTTGTTGTTCTGTTATATTTTGTTGTGTGACTGAGATTCAGTATCTACAGAAAGATGATTTTCTCAACCTTTTTGTATGTGTGTTATGATGCACTTAGTCTTATAAATGTCAAATACAAATGACTTTAGTTTTTACTTATGTAGTTGGTTTGTCATTGCACTCTGTTTATGATAGCATTATCTTGTTATAACATTGAAATTTGATGCGCTATATGATTGAACACGAGTATGCTTTGTGACATTTTTACGTGTACGAGCATTCCTAGCGCATAGGTTGTAATGCCAAATATGGCAATTAAATTTACTTGGGTAATTTTGAGGGTTGATTTTGTATTCCCCATTTAAAATTTAGGTTAATTTAGTCATTTATGGTAGTTCCGGCGGGAGATAAATTTTAATTTATGTTTGATGTGTGATAAAGTGAGATTGAAAATTAGGATAATTTAATTCCATCTCAGATTTAATGTTAGATGAGTTGAAATTTAAAATGGGATAAATTATACTAAGTAAAGCTTCTATCTATGAGTTGTGCTGTGGGATCAATAGCTCAAAGGAAATATTTTCTTCATTGTGACTGCTTAGTGTATGATTATGGACTGTCAGACACAAGTCCTTTCTATGCCATGCACAAAGAGTAAAATAATCATCATATAGTAATGGATTATTAGTTTGTAACGTTTATAAAGAAAATTAGAGATGTGCAAGCATTTTATTTGGGGCACAAGGACAGGAAAAATGAAAAGACCAAACACAAACCAGTAGAAATTGAAGTGAAGACCAAACACAATGCCATGTCCGCCTCCTCATTTGTCTTATATTCATGGGGGAATGATCTGTTAATTCTCGAGTAAACCAAAATAAATATTACAATAAAATAATGCATAAGACATGAAGTTAAATCTCGTTGAATTCAAACAACAAAACTCAAATTTCAGACATTAAATTCAAATTACAACACATAAATAAGAGAACTCATACATTATTTAGCGAATATACTAATTATATAAAGAAATCAGTATAAAACTAGTTCTTCGGTAAACACAAATTCGCACCAACCCAATTACTATCCCTACTTTACTTCTTCAGTAAACATAAATTCACACCAACCCAATTGCTTCCCCTATACTTCTATAAAAGTAGCTTTTGTACATCATACTATGATATTTGCATGAGACTTTCTTGAAACAAATCCAACATTTACATTATGGACAATAGGAGACATGGTGGCATATACCTGCAACAAAAATATCAACATTGAAATAGGATAGTATATACATATGGAAACATACATACATATGGTAACTTTTAAATAAATTGGAATAGTTCCTAACTATAGTAATATTTTAATTAACGAACAAGTATGACTGGGGGTAGCCCTCTGTCATATACACAATAGCGCAGAAGCACACTTAATTAAACTTGCATAATAGGCACATAATTAATAAATTAACTATAGAAAACACATCAATCTCAACTTCAGCATTTATTGAGTTCCACGATACCAAATCTCTCACCACCATTTGATCAAACACCTCCTAAGCATGCCCTAGTTTACCAAATTTGGCATACATGTTAATTAGCACATTGCCCACAAACAAATCAAACTCCAACCCAGGATTAATAACATACAAATGGATCAACATTCCTAGCAAAATATTATCCATTTGTGCACAAATAGGAAGATTTGTTGCAACAGTAATCGGGTCCATCGTAATACCCTCCAAACTCATCTCATCTAACACATCTGGTGCCTCAACAGCATTCTAAGAACCCATATCTTAAATTTGATTTATTAGAGACATTATATTATTTTCTTATCTACGTGTTTATTTTTTGTATGCTAATCATATCTCCAAACAAAAAAAACATGTACAAATTCAAATTTCGTAAGAAACACTTTTTTTACCTTGTTGTATTTCAGACAATTGTCCATGATTTTCCCATCGAACAACCATTCTCTACAATAAATGATCGTGCACACTTTAAGTAACTATCGACTCCGCTATCAACCTAAAAAAAGTCATATACCAATATAAAGGTAAGCAGCCAAATAACACACAATCTAGAAAAAAATCTGAAATAAACACACAATATAGAAAAAAAAATAAACAATCAGAAATAAACACACAAAAAAAATGAAATTGTTGTTGTAAACCCAGGCGAGATGCTCCTCCAAACCAAACCCCTATTGACAGCGGTGATGCCGTACCAAATCTATTATAACCCAAAAAACCCACCCAAACCTTCCACGGATGCTATTACACCGTTGAACGGCCACAAATCCCCTAACAAACCCTGAATCTGGAGTCCTCGCCCCCGCCGCCTTTACACCATCGACAGACCTCCACCAGACATCGACATCCCTCCACCGGACATCCGCAATATGTAAATTTACAACTGTAGAGCTGACGTCTCCTCCAGTGTATGGTGATACCGGAGGGGAAAGGGAAAAAGGCCGGGGCCGTCCTTGAATGTGTGAGAGACAGAGAGGAGAGTATCGCTCACAGCGGGAGATTAAGAATGAGAGGACAAGCAGAGAGAGCGGGAGAACAAAAAAAATTGAGAGGGTTATTATTTTCCAAGAGTATTTATATATTATTAAGTGTACTTAATTTTGGCACACTAAAAAACAGTGCCAAAATTTTGGCACTGTTTTAAAGTGTGCCAGATTATTATGAAACCGTGGCAGAATTTGACACAGTTTTAAACTGTGCCAGATTTTTAATATCAAGGTGTGCCAAATTGTTATTTTTGGTGTAATGTCTCCTTGTGTTCGCCATCTGAAAAGATATGAACAAAACAACATCAGACTCGGAATGGCTAAGAGTGCGAATCAACAAAAGGAATCAAAGATAAGCAACGCGGAAACTAAGACGGACTTATAACCTACGAGACCTAAGACCATAATCTGATACCATCTATAACACCTCGCCTAATTCTAATGTCGGTTGCCACCAAAACTAAGCCGGGGGTAAGTAAATAAATACAATTCTTAGCACGAGACAAATATGAGTCATAATAAAATCAATCCATAAGATAAATATTTGAATAAATGTCAAAAGATAATAAATACCGAACGATAAAAGATCCATCACATGTTAAAAGTTTGAATAAATCAAATTTCCAAAAATGATTTAATTAGAACTAAGTAATAATCAACTGTAAATAATCCAACTAAAATCATTAAACAACCTTGAAACCGAATTGCCCAATAAAACCCAAATGAAGTCTCATAATGAAAAACGATTGAAAAGAAAGTATAACTAAATAAAGCGATAAAAATGAATAAACTCCAGTTGTGCCTCCAAACGATAGCCAATACATCCTATGAAACTACTCCAGTACTAATACCTGAAATGTTAGTCAACGCACGAGGTTAGAGCATCGATCATGAATACACACTACTCCCCTATGATAGGTCGTGAACCCAGACAGTAGCATTATATGCAATAAATATCACAATAGAGTATTTTAAATACGAATATAATTAAACACTGGAAGGAGTAATAACTAACCGCCCCCAAAGGTTCTGATAAAAACACACAAATATCATTTTAATTATCCCACAACCCCAAAGCGTTAATTTAATTAAAGAAACCCAAATTTATTATTGTTATCACTTTTTATTATGGCGGTCCTCTCGCCCTGGGTGGTAATCCCCAAAGTGTCACACTTCACCATGTCAATAGCCAGGCGAATCCGTTTAAACTGTCGATCCCCCGCAATATGATAAGGTTCCACGCACGACACGACATAAATCGCCCAAGATGACCCGTTTGAACTGTCGGTCCCTGACACATTATATCGTCACAAATTTTAATACCCATTTTAATCTTTGGCAATAATTCTCATTTTCTCAATTTCATAATTAACAAATTACCCGACCATTTTAATCGACGTGAAATCCTCAAAATACCCCTTAGTCCCATACCTAAGGTCCCCGAAGTACATATATGTCCAAGCCTACGTATAAGATGAAATTTCCAGCATTTACTCATCCTAGTCTCATGCCTAGGCTAGCGTGACGATAATAAAACATGAAAATCATCCCACCCTCGAATTATAAAATCCCCACGAATTTACACTAACTAGTACCATACCTTATAAGCATAAACTATAACTAAGGCCCACCCACTAGTCCCATACCTAGTAAGCATCCTATAATAGAGGTGAGCAAAATACTATTCAAAAGCCCCTCTCCCCCGCGATGGCAAAACTGAATAATAATAAATCACACAATACATAATTCATAAGAATAACATATAAATAATCCAACAAAAAGTCTACATGAGAACCTACACCTAAAACCATAAAAATCCAATAATCTTACTTACACACCCAAGGGTTTCAAAGATTTATTCATATTTAAAAGTTTCATAAAAACAGTCCCAAAATTTAGAGTCCACTTTCTCTATTTAAGTTACTAATTACTTTTAAGAAAAACATGCAATTAAGGGTTTATGCGACACTTAAAACGCATAATACTAAAGGAAAGAAATAGAGTATTCATGCTTGAAATTTTTCGGATAAAAATCTGAGTAGACGGTTGGATTCCTCTTGAAAAACACCAATTGAATCTTTAATTCTTTAATTAAAACTTGTTAAAAATTGGGGCTAGGGGTTGAATATGAGATGAAATATGTTTGGAGAACGTTACCGGAGAAAAGTTTGAGAGAAAAGTGTTCTGAAAGTCCCAGTCCCGTATCAGTTTTGATATTTAAAAGGGTTTAAGAGTTAGAATACAATTAAGAACCTAATTAACCCATCGCTTCACTTGTCGTTTGAACGACTGATAGCTGTCATTCAAATGAGATGCGATGTCGTTCGAATGACATACGTTGTCGTTTGAACGACCCTAACACTTCAATTAAAAACTTTGAAAAATCCGCCTTTACACTTAGAAAAATATTCTTTAACTCAACAAAACGTACCTTCTTGTTAAAACATTTTTTTTAAATTCATTATAACATTTTATTATAACTCCGATTTAATTCCGGTTGAAAATTTACTACTTAAATACAAAAAATCAATATGTTTAATTATTAAAGCCCAATAAATCCAAATTTTTATTTTTCTCGAATATTACAATTAATTAATTTAATTAATTAATAAGCACACGGGATGTTACATACTTCCCCTCTAGCAAAGGAATCTTGTCCTCGAAATTCAGCAATTCGTAATCGCGCAAACTAAAATAAGGCTCACATATGCCTACCCGTAGAGTACCACAATTAGGTGCCCATACACCTAACCTACCCGAACGTAATCCTTAACAAAAATACAATATATATAATGCCTACATATATAAGTATTTAAGAGAATATTACATACCGTGATACTCTACTACCCAGAAAATCTATCCTGCTCTACCTGAGGCTGAGGCATATAGCACCTCCCGTAACTGGAATTGGTGGGGGCTGCGGCTACTCCCTGACCACTTGACGCTGCACGTGCTCCTTGAACACCTGCTGCTGCGAGAACTAGAGGCCTCAGTCCTTGGTGTCCCTATACCCCTTGACCTTGTTGCCCTTATGTGACTTAACCTTGTTGGGCCTGTGCCGCTTGGCCTTGTTGGCCCTCTTTCTTGAATCACCTAGCCGGCTTATGTCCTACTTTCCCACAGAAAAAGCATTCACCCTTAAAAGGTTCGAAACGTCTAGCAGTTGCTGGTTCTTCTCCTTGTCCTTATTGTTCTTGGTTTATTCTTTATTTCTTCCACGCTTGGTCATTGAGACCCTTATTCTCACCACCTTGTCAATTTTACTCTTATCTCTTTCCTAACTTCTTTTGATAATTGGCCTTATCTTGCCATAGTAACATTGCGACATCCACCATCTGATCATAAGTAGTGTACGCCAGATTTCCCAACACCATCTGCCTAATCGACCAAGACAATCCCTTAATGAAACACTCCATTTTCTTCACCTCAGTGCTACCCTCCTATGGTACAAACATAGATAAATTGGTGAACTCCTATTCATACTCGACAATCGATTTTGAACCTTGATCAGAGTCCATAAATTCTCTCTTCTTTGCATTCCCAATTGCATACGGAAAGTAATTATTATTAAACTTTATCAGAAAATCTGCATAACCCAACTGATCTCTATCTTTCGATGTGGTGGCACTCTCCCCCCACTGTAATGCATCCTCAGTCAGCTTAATTGTTGCTAATATCTTCTTTTACACATCCGTGCGGTCCACCATCTTTACATCTCTCTCCATGTTCCCCCTCTATTGGTGAATAAGCATTGGGTCAGATCCCCCTGCGAAGGTGGGAGGATTGCCCTTAAGAAAGATGGTTCTCACCCTATCCCAAGACGAAACGGGTGTACCCTACTGTTGTGCCTCATAAAGTCACCCATCTCTGTCTCCCCATCTCTATACGGGTCGCTGTGGCCTCACGAATGAAAGCCGCTAACTATTCATCCTCCAAAATAATCTAACGCTACCTCTCCTGAGTCGCGGGACCGAAAATGGACTCCTCCCTCCTACTCCCAGCTCTCACTACACCAAAAATAACAATCTGACACGGTTTAAAACCGTGCCATATGAAATCTGGCACGGTTTTAAACTGTGCCAGAATTAGGTGTTGCAAAATGGCCATTTTTCTGGCATAATTTAAAAGTATGTCAGATTTGACCAAACAGGAACACTTCTGACACACTTTAAAACTGTGCCAAAATTTGATATTTCTGGCACACTTTATAACTGTGCCAGATCGATTAGAGTTTAGTACTCTTTTGGCATAGTTCAAAACCGTGCCAAAAATTGATACATTTTTGGCACGATTTTAAACTGTGCCAAATTTTTTGGATCAAAGAAACAAATTAATTATTTGAAAATAAGAAAGTTCACAAATTGCGAATCTCGAAGTTGTTGATAAACTAATGTACACACAAACTTCAAAATATTACAAGTATTAATCGTTCACGGGTCAAAAAAATTGGGCAGAGTTTCCCTTATTTTATGGATATTCTAAAACCTGCTAATATAATACATGCGTAATGTAAAGCCCACACGACCATAAAATATAACAATAAAATTACAAAATCCTGCACTGCCATAAAATATAACAATAAAATTACAAAAGCCCACACGACCATAAAAGCTAACAATAAAACTACAAAAGCTCGCACGGCCATAACACAAAAATAGAATCCTAAATATTAATGACATTAAGTAAATAATCCCCATGATATAGACCATTGACTTCATGTGTTCCACGTGGATAAAAGGTAATGACAAGATGTTACGCTGCGAAAAAATAAGATACAAAAAGGAGACTATATAAGTAACCGAGTAATTTAAAAAAAAATCTTATTCACGCTGAAAATTTGCATATACGAATTAAAATTATTATTTTATCCTCAAATCGAAATTCTTGTGACTACCTGGTCAACTCATACGAGTTACATTAGTCCCACGCTAGTTGTTAGTGCCTCTTACGGGGACGTTTGAGGATTGATTTAAATTTTCACCATTTAGCGTCTTGTTTTTAAGCCGAATATAGATATTTTCAAATTATCGTCATAGTCTCAAATAGAGAGACCCACGACTACGCGATCAATTCCTACAAGTTACTTTGGTCACGTGTGAGGTGTTCGAGCCTTTTACAGGGTCGTTTGGGGACTGGTTTGGATTTTCACCCTTTAACAACTTGCTTTTAAGCCTTATCTAGATATTTTAAAATTATCGTTATATTCTCAAATTGAGAGACCTGTGACTACACGGTTAATTCTTACGAGTTACATTGATCCCGTGATAGGTGTTCGTGCCTCTTACGGGGACATTTGGGGTCTAGTTTAGGTTTTCACCCGCTAACGGCATGTTTTTAAGCCAAAGTCTAGATATTTTCAAATTATCATCGTATTCTCAATCCATATATTCTGTGACTACACGATCAATTTCTACGAGTTAGATTAGTCCCGTGCGAAGTGTTAATGCCTTTTACGGGGTCGTTTGGGGGCTGGTTTGAGTTTTCAACCTCAAACGTCATGTTTTTAAGCCTAATCTAAATATTTTTAAATTATCGTCATATTCTCAAATCAGGAGACCCGTGACTACAGGGTCAGTTCCTACAAGTTATATTGGTCCAGTGCGAGGTGTTCGTGCCGCTTACGTGACCGTTTGAGGAATGGTTTAAGTTTTCACCCTTCAACGACTTGTTTTTAAGCCTAATCTAGACATTTTCAAATTATCATCATATTCTCAAACTGAGATTCCCGTGACTACGCGATCAATTCCTATGAGTTACATTGGTCACGTGCGAGGTGTTTGTGCCTCTTACGGGGTCGTTTGGGGGCTGGTTTGGGTTTTCACCCTTTAAAGACTTATTTTTAAGCCTAATCTTGATATTTTCAAATTATTTTCATATTCTCATATCGAGAGACCCGCGACTACGTGGCCAATTATTACGAGTTACATCGGTCCCGTGCGAGGTGTTCGTGCCTCTTACGGGGCCATTTGGGGTCTAGTTTTGGTTTTCAACTACTAACGGCATGTTTTTAAGCCAAAGTCTACATATTTTTAAATTATCATCGTATTCTCAAACCATATATCCCGTGACTACATGGTTAGTTCCAATGAGTTACATTGGTCCCGTGCGAAGTGTCAGTGCCTTTTACGGGGCCGTTTGGTGGTTGGTTTGAGTTTTCACCTTCAAACGACATGTTTTTAAGAATAATCTAAATATTTTTAAATCCTCATCATGTTCTTAAACTTGGAGACCCGTCACTACACGATCAGTTCCTATAAGTTTCATTGGTCCCGTATGAGGTGTTCTTGCCTATTACGGAGCCGTTTGGGGGCTCGTTTGGGTTTTCACCCTTTAACGGTTTATTTATAAGCATAATCTAGATATTATCAAATTATTGTCATATTCTTAAATCGAGAGCCCCGTGACTACGCGGTCAATTCTTACGAGTTATATTGATCCCCTAAGAGGTGTTCATGCCTCTTATAGGGACATTTGGGGTCTAGTTTAGATTTACACCCACTAACGGCATGTTTTTTAATTCAAAGTCTAGATATTTTCAAATTATCATCGTATTATCAAACCATATATTCCGTGACTATACGGTGAGTTCCAACGAGTTACATTCACCCCGTGCGAGGTGTTAGTACTTCTTAGAGGACCGTTGGGGGGCTGGTTTGGGTTTTCACCCTTTAGTGGCTTGTTTTTAAGTCTAATCTACATATTTTCAAATTATCGTCATATTCTCAAATCGGGAGACCCGTGACTATATGGTCAGTTCCTACAAGTTATATTGGTCCCGTACGAGGTATTTATGCCTCTTACAGGGCCGTTTGAGGACTTGTTTAAGTTTTTACCCTTTAACGGCTTGTTTTTAAGCCTAATCTAGATATTTTCAAATTATCGTCATATTCTCAAATCGGGAGACTCGTGACTAGACGGTCAGTTCCAAAAAATTACATTGGTCCCGTGCAAGGTGTTCGTGCCTCTTACAGGGCCATTTGGGGTCTAGTTTAGGTTTTCACCCACTAACGACATGTTGTTAAGCCAAAGTCTAGATATTTTCAAATTATCATCGTATTCTCAAACCATATGTCATATGGCTATACGGTCAATTCCTACGACTTACAGTGGCCCCGTGAGAAGTGTTAATGCCTTTTAAGGGGACGTTTGGGGGCTGGTTTTAGTTCTCAACCTCAAACGACATGTTTTTATGCCTAATCTAAATATTTTTAAATTATCATCATATTCTCAAACCGATAGACCCGTGACTACACGGTCAGTTCCTACAAGTTACATTCATCTCGTGAGAGGTGTTCGGGCATCTTACGGGGCCGTTTGAGGACTGGTTTAAGTTTACACCCTTTAACGACTTATTTTTAAGCCTAATCTAGATATTTTCAAATTATTGTCATATTCTTAAATCGAGAGACCCGTGACTACGCGGTCAATGCCTATGAGTTACATTGGTCCCCTGCGAGATGTTCGTGTCTCTTAGGGGCCGTTTGGGGGCAAGTTTTGGTTTCTCCCTTTAACGACTTATTTTTAAGCCTAATCTAGATATTTTCCAGCTATCATCATATTCTCAAATCGGGAGACCCGTGACTACACTGTCAGTTCCTACAAGGTAATTACATTGGTCCCGTGCGAGGTGTTAGTGCCTCTTCCAGAGGGATTTGGGCGCTAGTTTGAGTTTTCACGCTCTAACCACATGTTTTTAAGACTAATCTAAATATTTTCAAATTATCATCATATTTTCAAATCAGGAGACCCCTGACTATGCATATGTCCGCATTCTATGTCCCCATATATGGTTTAGAGTTATAACAGTTAAAGAGTTTTGCATTCTATGTCCGCATATGTGTTGTACAATTAGATCCTCTATAATTATAACAATTCTATGTCCGCATATATGTTATACAGTTATAACAGTTATAGAGTTATAACAGTTATATAGTTATAACAGTAATATATCTCCAACACAACATATGGGGAGTTATTACATTTTCAGTTTTCAACTAATGTTAACTGAAATACATTTGAATAAACCACCTAAATAGGTATTGTCAACTATAGCCATATTCATCAAATTATAATTGTTTGACTCAATTGAATAATATGTGGCAAAGAATTTATCTCCAACACAACCATCTTCCAAATCAATTGTTCAGGGAAACTCATATTACAGTTATAAATGGAATGGATACAAATGTCTATTCCTAATCAACGTGGAAGACAACTCAAAAGAAGAAAAACAAAAAAAGACATATCTTAATTAAATTAACTTGCATGGATTGATTTGATGAGATCACCCTTGATGGAATACCCCTAAGAGATATATTTGCAAAGAGTCTTTATTTTTCTGTAAAAAAAAAGTGATATGAAATATATTTCCAATTGATACCAAGTATGTGCAATACAAATTATTGCATTATACTAAAGAGGAGAGGGGGTGGCACTACTAAAATTAACCTCCCTAGTTTTTATAGATTTTATTTTCACTTGTTTGAGATGTTTTAATATATGGCTTTCAGTACTCTAGTGCCAGGAGATTCCCTCCTGTATAGTATTTCTCATTTTTTCAAATAGGAACACAAGGATAATGGAAAGTAAGAGAAAAAAAGTGTGTGAAAAATTTATATGGATAGAGATAACACCAGAGTGAAAAAGTTAGAATGGTGACATCAAAATTAAGAGCCCAGGAATTAAATATTTCTTCCACCTCACCTTCTTAAAGCACTGGCGCAAAAAATCTGTAAGGCCAGGAGATAGGCTATCTGGTATTGGAGGCTGCTCATCTTGATATAATAATAAGGAAATCAAATCACCGTTAACAACCAAAGACACAGTAATTTGACCATATTTATTATCAGAAACAAAGTTGGTTAGTATTTAGTTTTTAGTAGAGTTTAGGAGATTGACGTTCTATTAATTATGAAATGCTTCTTTATGACGCAGAATATTGATAAAATACCATTGGTTCAGTGTCCTGTTTTGGTAATTCATGTGAGTACCCATTTTTTGTTAGTTTCTATAGTGATGTTCCGGAAATAATACATTCTCTTCTAGCATATTTTAAGTTTCATTACTGAAATTCAATTCTATGAATTGAGTTTCAAAAGTAATAGCTTCATATACGTATTGTACATATGTCCCCACCCTTTGATTCGCTTTTCACTATCTGGCCACACCAGTATAGATAACTAGGAAATGATATCTGTTTAGGAACTCCCAAGGTTGCATTTCTCTCAATAGTTGTCTCAACAAATGTTGCTTCAGCTTCCAGATCACAGACTTGAGAGATATCCTCAACTGTTTCTATTACCACATTCTGAATGCTTATGGGAAGGCTGTGTTTAGTTTTTCTATTTTGATCTTTTCGTTATCATCGCAACTATGTTTATTCATCTTCTTAGCTTAGTTAATGAATTCTTGTTCAGCTTTCGGCTGAATATCATTGTATGAACTTCTTTGAAGTTTGTTGTTCTGTTATATTTTGTTGTATGACTGAGATTTTGTTGTATGACTGAGATTCAGTATTCACAGAAAGATGATTTTCTCAACCTTTTTGTATGTATTTTATGATGCACTTGGTCTTATAAATGTCAAATACAAATGATTTTAGTTTTTACTTGTGTAGTTGGTCTGTCATTGCACTCTGTTTATGATAGCATTATCTGGTTATAACAATGAAATTTGATGTGCTTTATGATATTTTAACGTGTACGACCATTCCTAGCGCATAGGTTGTAATGCCAAATATGGCAATTAAATTTACTTGGGTAATTTTGAGGGTTTATTTTGTATCCCCCATTCAAAATTTAGGATAATTTAGTCATCCGTGGTAGTTCCAGTGGGATATAAATTTTAAGTTTTGTTTGATGTGTGATAAAGCGATATTGAAATTAAGGATAATTTAATTCCATCTCAGATTTAATGTTAGATGAGATGAAATTTAAAATGGGATAAATTATACGAAGTAAAGCTTCTATCTATGAGTTGTGTTGTTGGACCAATAGCTCAAAGGAAATATTTTCTTCATTGTGATTGCTTAGTGTATGATTATGGACAGTCAGGCACAAGTCCTTTCTATGCCATGCACAAAGAGTAAAATAATCGTCATATAGTAATGGACAATTAATTTTTAACGTTTATAAAGAAAATTAGAGATGTGCAAGTATTTTATTTGTGGCACAAGGACATTAAAAAAAAGGCTAAACACAATGCCATGACCGACTCCTCGTCTGTCTTATATTCATGGGGGAATGATCTGTTAAATATCGAGTAAACCTAAATAAAGATTACAGTAAAACAACGCAAAAGACATGAAGTTAAATCTCGTTGAATTCAAACAACAAAACTGAACTTTCTGACATTGAATTCAAATTACAACACATAAATAAAAGAATTCATACATTATTTAGCGAATATACTAATTATAAAAAGAAATCAATATAAAACTAGTTCTTCAGTAAACACAAATTCGCACTAACCCAATTACTACCCCTATGTTAGTTCTTCAGTAAACATAAATTCACACCAACCCAATTGTTACCCATACTTCTATAAAAGTAGCATTTGTACATCATACCGTGATATTTGCATGAGACTCTCTTGCAACAGATGCGACATTTACAATATGGACAATAGGAGACATGGTGGCATATGCCTGTAACAAAAATATCAACATTGAAATAGGATAGTATATATATAAACATGCATACATATGGTAACTTTTAAATAAATTGGAATAGTTCCCAACTACAGTAATATTTTAATTAACGAACAAGGATGACTGGGGGTAGCCCCCTGTCATATATACAATAGCGCATAAGCACGCTTAATAAAACCTGCATAGTAGGCACATAATTAATAAATTAACTATAGAAAACACATCAATCTCAACTTCAATAATTATTGAGTTCCACGATACCAAATCTCTCACCGCCATTTGATCAAACACCTCCTGAGCATGCCCCAGTTTGCCAAATTTGGCATACATGTTAATTAGCACGTTGCCCACAAACAAATCAAACTCCAACCCATGCTTAATGACATATAAATGGATCAACATTCCTAGCAAAATATTATACATTTGTGCAAAAATCGGAAGAGTTGTTGCAACAGCAATCGGGTCCATCTTAATACTTTTCAAACTCATCTCATCTAACACATCCGGTGCCTCAATGGCATTCCAAGAACCCATATCTTAAATTTGATTTATTAGAGACATTATATTCTTTTCTTGTCTACGTGTCTATTTTTTGTATGCTAATCATATCTCCAAACAAAAAAAACATGTACAAATTCAAATTCCGCGAGAAATTTTTTTTTACCTTGTTGAGTTTGAAACAACTGTCCATGATTTTCCCATTGGACAACCATTCTCTACAATAAATGCTCGTACACACTTTGAGTAACTATCGACTCCACTATCAACCTAAAAAAATTTATATACCAATTTAAAGGTAAGCAGCCAAATAACACACAATCTAGAAAAAAATCTGAAAGAAACACACAATATCGAAAAAAAATCAGAGATAAACGCACAAAAAATGAAATTGTTATTGCAGACCCAAGCGAGCTGCTCCTCTAAATCCAACCCTTATTTCCAATGGTGAAGCCGAACCAAATATATTACAACCCAAAAAACCCACCCAAACCCTCCACGGATTCTATTACACCATTGAACGACCACAAATCCCCTAATAAACCCTGAATCTGGAGTCCCCGACCCTACAGCCTTTACACCATCGAAAGACCTCCACCAAACATCGACATCCCTCCACCGGACATCCCTCACATCCCTCCACTGGACATCCACAACATGTAATTTTACAACTATAGAGTTGACGTCTCCTCCAGTGTATGGTGATGCCGGAGGGGAATGGGAAAAAGGTCGGGCCGTCCTTGAATGTGTGAGAGACAGAGAGGAGAGAATCGCTCACAGCAGGAGATTGAGAATGACAGGAGAGAGAGAGCGGGAGAACAAAAAAAATGAGAGGGTTATTATTTTCTAAGATTATTTATATTTTACTATGTGTACTTAATTTTGGCACACTTAAAAATAGGGCCAAAATTTTGGCGTTGTTTTAAAGTGTGCCAGATTATTATAAAATCGTGCCAGAATTTGGCACAGTTTTAAACTGTGCCAGATTTTTAATATTAAGGTGTACCAAATTGTTATTTTTGGTGTAGTGTCTCCTTATGTTCGCTATCTCAAAAGATAGGAACAAAACAACATCAGACTCGGAATGACTAAGAGTGTGAATCATCAAAAGGAATCAAAGATAAGAAATGCGGAAACTAAGATGGACTCATAACCTACGAGACCTAAGACCATGCTCTGATACCATATGTCACACCCCGCCTAATTCTGGTGTGCCGCCAGCAAAAACTAAGTCGGGGGCAAGTAACTAAATACCATTCTTAGGATGAGACAGATATGAGACATAATAAAATCAATCCATAAGATAAATATTTGAATAATCCCAAATGATAGTAACAACCAAATGATAAAAGATCCATTACATGCTAAAACTTTGAATAAATCCAATCTCCAAAAATGATTTAATTAAATCTGAGTAATAATCAACTCTGAATAATCCAACTGAAATCCTCTAACAACTTTGGAACCGAATGGCCCAATAAAACCCAAATGAAGTCTCATAATGAAAAACGACTGAAAAGAAAGTATAACTATATAAAGCGATAAAAATGAATAAACTCCAGCTCCGCCTCCAAACGATAGCCAATAAATCCTATGCAGCTACTCCCACACTAATACTCGAAAATATTAGTCAACGCACGAGGTTAGCACACCGGGCATGAATACACACTACTCCCCTCAAATATGGTGCGTGAATCCAGACAGTAGCATTATACGTAATAAATATCACAGTAGAGTATTTTAAATACGAATAAATTTAAACGCGGGAAGGATAAATAACTAACCACCCCCAAAGGTTCTGATAAAAACACCCCAATATCGTTTTAATTATCCCACAGTCCCAAAGCATTAATTTAATTAAATCAACCCAAATTTATTATTGTTCTCACTTTTTATTATGGCAGTCCTCCCACCCCGGGTGGTAATCCACAAAAGTGTCACACTTCCCCTTGTCAATAGCAAGTCGAATCCATTTAAACTGTTAATCCCCCGCAATACGACAAGGTTCCATACACGACACGACATAAATGGCCCAGGCTAACCCGTTTAAACTGTCGATTCCTGACACATTATGTCGCCAAAAATTTTAATACCAATTTTTATCTTAGGCATTAATTCTCATTTTCTTAATTTCATAATTAACAAATTACCCCACCCTTTTAATCGATGTGAGATCCTCAAAATACCCCTTAGTCCCATACCTAAAGGTCCCCAAAGTACATATATGTCCTATCCTACGTAGAAGATGAATTTCCATTATTTACTCGTCCTAGTCTCCTGCCTACGCTAGCGTGACGACGATAAAACATGAAAATCAGCCCACCCTTGGAATATAAAGTTCCCACTAATTCACACTAACGAGTTCCATACCTAGCAAGCATAAATTATAACCAAGGCCTACCCACTAGTCCCATACCTAGTAAGCATCCTATAATAGAAGTGAGAAAAATACTATCCAAAACCCCCCGTCCCCGCAATGGCAAAAGTGAATAATAATAAATCTTACAATACACAATTCATAAGAATAACAAAGCACGTAATCATAAAAATCCCAATTCAATTTGATTCAATGTATAACACCATCGTCATTTTCAACATAATTAATTACGTTACAAAATGTTAAATTTTATTAACACGCAACAATATTCAATACGGCATAATCATACTCTTTTATAAGTCATCTAATTTCTTTTACAAGTGTGAGCGCGTCTTAATAGCCAAATAAATAACCCCACAAAAATTCTACGTGAGAAGCTACACCTAAAACCATAAAAATCTAATAATCTCACCTACGCACCCAAGGGTTTCAAGATTTATTCATATTTAAAAGTTTCATAAAAACAGCCCCAAAATTTAGTGTCCACTTTCTCTATTTAAGTTACTAATTGCTTTTAAGAAAAACTTGCAATTAAGGGTTTAGGCGACACTTCAAAAGCTTAATACTAAAGGAAAGGAATAGATTATTCATGCCTGAAATTTTTCGAATAAAAATTTGAATAGACTGTGGGATTCCTCTTGAAAAACACCAATTGAATCTTCAATTATTGAGTTAAAACTTGTTAAAATTTGGAGCTAGGGGTTGAATGTGAGAGGAAATATGTTTGGAGAACCTTACTGGAGAAAATTTTGAGAGAAATGTGTTCTGAAAGTCCCGGGCCAGTACCGATTTTGGTATTTAAAAGGTTTAAGAGTTAGAATAGAATTAGGACTGTAATTAACCCACCGCCTCACCTGTCGTTCGAACGACATACGCCGTCATTTGAACGACCCAAACACTTTAATTAAAAACTTTGAAAGATCCGCCTTTACACTTAGAAAAATATTCTTTAACTCAAATAAACGTACCTTCTTGTTAAAATATTTTTTTTAAATCATTCTAACATTTTATTATCACTCCAATTTAAATCCGGTTGAAAATTTACAACTGAAATATAAAAAATCAACATATTTAATTATTAAACCCCAATAAATCCAAAATCTTATTTTTCTCGAATATTCCAATTAACTAGTTAAATTAATTAATAAAAACACGAGGAGTTACATACTTCCCCACTAGCAAAGGAATTTCGTTCTCGAAATTCCGCAATTCGTAATCGCGCTAAAATAAAATAAGGCTTACATACGCCAACCCATAGAGTACCACAATTTGGCGCCCATACACCAAATCAACCCGAACATAATCCTTAACAAAAATACAATATATATAATGCCCACATTTATAAGTATTTATGGAAATATTACATACCATGATACTCCTCTAGCCACGCAATCTATCTTGCTTTGCCTGAGGCTGAGGAACATAGCACCTCCCGTAATTGGTATTGGTTGGCGCTGCGGCTACTCCCTGACCGCTAGACACTATCGTTGCTCACTGAACACCTGCTACTGCGAGAACTAAAGGCCTCAGTACTTATTGTCCCTGTACCCCTTGACCTTGTTGCCCTTGTGGAACTTGTCCCTATTGGGACCACTGTTCTAAAAAACTCGACTAGGCTCCGCCTAGGCTTGAAGCTTGGGAGAAACACCCCGCCTTAATATTTTGATGCCTTATGCTTGGTAAAACCCTCCAGGCACACTTTTTCTCTAAAAACAACAATGCTTTAGTGAAGCGATATCGCCTTTTAAAGATTTTTTTACAAATCGGACCATTATCTCATCTAAAATAATCAAATAGTATTTTAATATGCAAATATTCAGACATATTTTTATGATATGTACAATTTTAGTAGTTTAATAGCCTTGTTATGGTTAAAAAATATTAAAATATATTAAAAAGGCCTAAGCACCTTTTCACGGCTTTTTATGCCTAAGGCCTGCCTAGGCTTCTAAGGCTTAAGGCTTGGCCTCCACGCCTCGACCACGCCCCGCATTTTTTAGAACCTTGATTGGGACTGTGCCTATTGGCCTTGTTGGGCCTCTTTCTTGAAACACTTAGTCGCTTTATGTCCTACTTTCCCATAGAAAAAGCGTTCACCCTTAAAAGGTTCGGAACGTCTAGCAGTTGCTCATTCTTTTGCTTGTCCTTGTTGTTCCTGGTTTGTTCTTTGTTACTTCAACGCTTGGTCATTGCGACCCTTATCCTCACCATCTTGTCCAATTGACTCATGTCCCTTTCCCAACTGCTTTTGATAATTGGCCTTCTCTTGCCATAGTAACATTGCGACATCCACTATCCGAGCATAAGTAGTGTACATCGAATTCTCCAACACCATCTGCCTAATCGACCAAGACAATCCCATAATAAAACATTCCATTTTCTTCACCTCAGTGCTAACCTCTTATGGTACAAACATAGATAAATTGGTGAACTCATGTTCATACTCGACAATCGACTTTGAACCTTGCTCTAATTCCATAAATTCTCTCTTATTCGCGGTCCTAATTGCATACGAAAATTACTTATTTTTAAACTTTATTAGAAAATATGCATAACCCAATTGATCTCTATCCTCCGATGTGGTGGAACTCTCCAGCCATTGTAATGCATCCCCAGTCAGCTTAAACATTGCTAACATCTTCTTTTGCACATTCGTGCAGTCCACCATCCTCAAATGTCTCTCCATGTCCCTCCACCATTTGTGAATAACCATTGGGTCAGATCCCCCTACGAAGGTAGGAGGATTGCCCTTAAGAAAGCTGGTTGTCACCCTATCTCAAGCCGAAATGGGTGTACCCTGCTGTTGTGCCTCTAAATTCACCCATCTTTTTCTCCCCATATCCATACTGAATATTGTGGCCGCCTCACGAATGATAGCCGCTAACTCCTCGTCCTCCAAAATAATCTGACGTTGCCTCTCCTGAGTCGTGGGACCAGAAACGGGATCCTCCCTCTTACTCCTAGCTCTCCTTACGTTCGCCATCTGAAAAGATAGAAATAAAACAACATCTGAATCGGAATGACTAAGAGTGAGAATCATTAAAAGGAATCAGAGATAAGCAACGCGAAGACTAAGATGGACTCATAACCTACGAGACCTAAGACCATGCTCTATTACCATCTGTCACACCCCGCCTAATTTTGATATCGTCCGCCAGCAAAACTAAGTCGGGCGCAACTAAATAAATACCATTCTTAGCATAAGACAGATATGAGACATAATAAAATCAATCCATAAGATAAATATTTGAATCAATCCCAAATGATAATAACAACCGAACAATAAAAGATCCATTACATTCTAAAACTTTGAATAAATCCAATCTCCAAAAATGATTTGATTAAAACTGAGTAATAATCAACTGTGAATAATCCAACTGAAATTTTCTAACAATTTTGGAACTGAATGGCCCAATAAAACCCAAATGAAGTCTCAAAATGAAAATCGACCGAAAAGAAAGTAAAAATAAATGAAGCGATAAAAATGAATAAATTCTAGTCACGCCTCCAAACGATAGCCAATAAATCCTATGCAGCTACTCCCGTACTAATACCTAAAAATGTTAGTCAACGCACGAGATCAGAGCCCCGAGCATGAATACACATTACTCCACTCAGATAGGGTCCGTGAACCCAAACACTAGCATTATACGCAATAAATATCACAACAGAGTATTTGAAATACGAATATAATTAAACGCGAAAAAAATAAATAACTACCCCCCCCCCCAAAGATTCTGATAAAAACAAATCAATATTATTTTCATTATCCCACAGACTGTAATACCCCGTAATTTTATTGATTTTTATTTAAGGGATGAACTAAATTAAATGAGAATTAATTGGGAATTAATTCGGGTATAAATACTAGCGAGATGTGAGTTGGTATTTGATTATAATATTAAAATTTAATATCTCTGAGTATGTATGGTAATACATGAGCATTGAAAATATTAAAGTTGTCGCGAGACTGAAATACGACAATTTGAAAACTTAAGTTGGGACGCGCGTGTCAGTCGCGTCAGGAACGAAATTATCTAAATTAAAAAGTGAAATATATTTTTATCAACCAAATGGTCATTTTGTGTGTGCCAACATGTTCGGAAGGGTTGAAATAGTCAGAAAATACTAGCCGGGGGTTTAGTTTGGGTCCAGGGGCATTTTTAGGCCATACCGGCAACCCTAAAGGGTAGTTTGGTAATTTTAAAAATATGGGAATTAAAACCCACGAATTTTAGAGGTTAATTTTATATTAGTAATGAACCCACTAAGTCCATTATTCAGCATTTATCAAGTAGTGGGCTACGGGAGTTAAAGGGAGAGTCCTAAGAGGTTCCAAAAGAAACCCTAGCCACCATCACCATCCTTGAGAGAAAAAATCTGTAGAGAGAAAGAGGAGAATCAACCTTCATCCTTCAACACCAAATCAGAGCATCTAAGACAAGTATTTTAATTACATGAATTCAAGTGAATGTTTCCTCCATGCTTAGAATTGAATATATGTCTTATATTGAAAGTTTGATGAAAACCCATGAAATTGGAGATAGAAGTTGTAATCTTATATGAGAATCGCATGTAGAATAGTTATGGACGAATTTCATATCCAAAATATATCTATTGATGATTTTAAAAATGGATTTATAAGAAATAGTTGTAGACATTAAATTCTGTGTTCATGTTTATAGGGTTTGGGACAAGATTTGGGAATTATGATTATTACATGTTGATCTAGGAGGTATTGACCCCATATGTATGTTAAAGAGTGACCTAGGAGGACTTAGTGTAGCTTAAACACATTAAAACTTAGTTTGGATGATCATAGGATGGATTTAGAAAGGAGAAAAAGGAAGAAAATCGGATTTTGCAGATTTCGGGGCGTATTCAGCCATCTCGTTAGAAGACCTGCCCAGGTCGTTCGAACAACCTCGTTCGAACGAGTTTCTAACGAGATGACAGTATCCCTTATAATGAGTTGGTAGTTCATTCGAAGCCTTTCATTCGAACGAGACTTCTAACGAGTTGACAGAATGGCCTTTTAAGCCTGATTTTATTTCAAATGTTCCGTAGACTTAATTAATGAAGAATTAACCTTCCCTTATTGACTAGTGGGTAAAATTGTGAGGATTTGGGGTACGTTGAGGAGTAGAACTTAGAATATTATAGTAGACCGGATGACAATTGTGGATTTCGAAACGAGTACCTAATTACGACGTGAGAAGAGTTGACAACTCTAATGCATTTAAAACGGGAACTTATAAACGTATAACAGTAAATAATGGGATAAGAACGAGAAGTATACCTCTATTAAAATACTAAAATATCTAAGAAGTGTTAATGCTAAGTATATGTGGTTATCTGTGTATAACATACCTACCATGCTTGCTATCACGGGAGGTCGGCGTTCGATTCAGGACCATCTAATCTTTGTGTGCCTACGGGGGGGATTTAGATTGGTACCTAGAGGACATAGGTAAGAGAAGGACTTATTGAGAAGTTAATAAGTCTGCTGATCATGGGAGCGTAGGTATGTGCGTGACCTATGTGATGTGAACTATGTTCGCCTCCACTATGTGTGTTTGTTACTTGTCAAAACGATTCCTGAGAGATTCAGAACACGTGATCCTTATGTACGTGATGTACCGGAATTGGATAGCAGAGTATGTGCGCACCGCAGCTTAGTCTAGGGGTGCTAGTATTGTATAATTTTGAGAAGATTGATGCAATGAAATATTGATGCGAATTGTCTATATAAGTGCAAGTGTGAATTAATGTTACATCCTGTAGAATTAAAAATGGGAAAACGCTTAGAAATTGTTATGATTAATTTCGAGAATTAAATGAAAGTAAAATTCCCAGTTTGTATAAAGGCGTCGGGAATTAAACCATGATTAGTTTAGTAAATACCAAATATTGAAGCGGACTAGTTTGATAGTAGAATAACTAGATTTGGTTACGGATACGTTATGAGTGCACAGATAGTCGAGAGGTGAGTATTTCATGTGAGAGCACGTCCTAACATGTATTTTGCATTCATTGTTTAATGTCGTTAAAACACTTGCTATATTTTAAACAATTTTCACACTCGGGCTCTGACCTGTTTGCTTCCAAATATATTTTCTTGTAAAAACCTTTTAGGTGCCCAGCCACAAGGACACCAAGCATAGGGGTTCCATTCAGGTGACGTACTATAGCTGATGTGGAAGTTACAGGACCTTGACAGTAGACGCCTCCACTTTTGATCTTGACTCTATGTTATCAGATTTTTCTCATCTGTTGGGCATGTCGCCCCATTTCTTTTAGACACTTTATTTATCCAGTTACATCAGATTTTGGGTTGTAATTAATTTAATGATGCAGACTTAGTATTTGTTTATTTCGGTATTTGGATTGTTGTGAGGAGTATCCCTCCAGACTCATTACTATTTTATGGTTATTCCAGTGTCATTATGTTGTGGTGGTTATGTTAGCATTTTATAATTTAATTATTGCATGTTAATCGGATTTAATTAAATTGACAACTCACTTTTTAAATATTAGGTGGCTAGTAATTGTTAAAACGTTTTTCGACAGTGATGCTATGAACTGAACCGACTTGGCATTTTGTATTAATTTATTAAAGGAGTAGCTACCCGGTATTTAATTAGTCGGGGTGTCACACAGACCTAAAGCGTTAATTTAATTAAATCAACCCAAATTTATTATTGTTCTCACTTTTTAATATGGCGGTCCTCCCGTCCCGGGTGGTAATCCACCAAAGTGTCACACTTCCCCTTGTCAATAGCCAGCTGAATCCATTTAAACTATCAATCCCCCGTAATAGGACAAGGTTCCACGCATGACATGACCTAAATTGCCCAAGCTGACCCGTTTAAACTGTCGGTTCCTGACACATTATGTCGCCACAAATTTTAATACCCGTTTTTAGCTTAGGCATTAATTCTCATTTTCTCAATTTCATAATTAATAAATTACCCCACCCTTTTAATCAATGTGAGATCCTCAAAATACCCCTTAGTCCCATACCTAAGGGTCCTCAAAGTACATATACGTCATATCCTATGTATACGATGAATTTCCATCATTTACTCGTCCTAGTATCATGCCTAGGCTAGCGTGATGACGATAAAATATCAAAATCAGCCCACCCTCGGGATATAAAAACCCCACTAATTTAAACTAACCCGTCCCATACCTAGCAAGCATAAATTATAACCAAAGCCTACCCACTAGTCCCATACCTAGTAAGCTTCCTATAATAGGAGTGAGCAAAATACTATCCATAACCCCCTCGTCCCCGCAATGGCAAAGGTGAATAATAATAAATCACACAACACACAATTCATAAGAATAACGTAGCACGTAATCATTAAAATCCCAATTCAATTTGATTCAATGTATAACACCGTCGTCATTTTCAACATAATAAATTATGTTAAAAAATGTTAAATTTTATTAACATGCAACAATATTCAATACGGCATAATCATACTCTTTTATAAGTCATCTAATTTCTTTTAAAAGTGTGAGCGCGTCCCAATAGCCATATAAATAATCCCACAAAAAGTCTACATGAGAACCTACACCCAAAACCATAAAACCCCAATAATCTCACCTACGCACCTAAGGGTTTAAAAGATTTATTCATATCTAAAAGTTTCATAAAAGCAGTCCCAAAATTTAGTGTCCGCTTTCTCTATTTAAGTTACTAATTGCTTTTAAGAAAAACTTGCAATTAAGGGTTTAGGCGACACTGGAAACTCATAATACTAAAGGAAAGGAATAGAGTATTAATGCCTGAAATTTGTCGGATAAAAATCTGAGTAGACGGTTGGATTTCTCTTAAAAAACACCAATTGAATCTTCAATTCTTGAGTTAAAACTTGTTAAAAGTTGGGGATAGGGGTTGAATATGAGAGGAAATATGTTTGGAGAACCTTACTGGAGAAAATTTTGAGAGAAAAGTGTTCTGAAAGTTCCAGTCCCGTATCAGTTTTGGTATTTAAAGGGTTTAAGAGTTAGAATAAAATCAGGACTCTAATTAACCCACCGCCTCACCTATCATTCAAATGACTGACACATGTCGTTCAAATGAGATGCGATGTCGTTTGAACGACCCAAACACTTTAATTAAAAACTTTAAAATATCCGCCTTTACACTTAAAAAAATATTCTTTAACTTAACAAAACGTACTTGCTTGTTAAAACATTTTTTTTTAAATCATTCTAACATTTTATTATAACTCCGATTTAATTCCGGTTGAAAATTTACTACTCAAATACAAAAAATCAACATGTTTAATTATTAAAGCCAAATAAGTCCAAAATTTTAGTTTCTCAAATATTCCAATTAAATAGTTAAATTAATTAATAAAAACACGAGGTGTTACATACTTCCCCACTAGCAAAGGAATTTCGTCCTCGAAATTCAGAAATTTGTAATCGCGCAAAACAAAATAAGGCTCACATATACCTACCCATTGAGTACCACAATTAGGCGTCCATACACCTAACCTACCTGAACATAATCCTTAATAAAAAATACAATATATATAATGCCTATATTTATAAGTATTTAAGAAAATATTACATACCGTGATACTCTACTAGCCACGTAATTTATCCAACTCTGCCCGAGGCTAAGGTACGTAGCACCTCCCGTAATCGGTATAGATTAGCGCTGCGGCTACTCCCTAACCACTTGACGCTGTCGATGCTCACTGAACACCTGCTGCTGCGAGAACTAAAGGCTTCAGTCCTTGTTGTCCCAGTACCCCTTGACCTTGTTGCGCTTGTGTAACTTGCGTGACTTGTCCCTATTGGGCCTGTGCCGCTTGGCCTTGTTGGCCCACTTTCTTGAAACACTTAACCTCTTTATGTCCTATTTTCCCACAGAAAAAGTATTCACCCTTAAAAGGTTTGGAACGTCTAGCACTTGCTCGTTCTTCTGCTTATCCTTGTTGTTCCTGATTTGTTCTTTGTTTCTTCCACTCTTGGTCATTGCAACCCTTATTATCACCACCTTGTCCATTTGACTCTTGTCTCTTTCCCAACTTCTTTTGATAATTGACCTTTTCTTTCCATAATAACATTACGACATCCACCACTTCAGCATAAGTAGTGTACGCCGAATTTCCCAACACCATATGCCTAATTGACCAAGACAATCCCTTAATGAAACACTCCATTTTCTTCACCTCAGTGCTAACCTCCTCTGGTAAAAACATAGATAAATTGGTGAACTCCTGTTCATACTCGATAATCTACTTTGAACCTTGCTCCGATTCTATAAATTCTCTCTTATTTGCATTCCTAATTGCATACGAAAAGTACATACTGTTAAAGTTTATCAGAAAATATGCATAACCCAACTGATCAATATCCTCCGATGTGGTGGCACTCTCCCACCACTGTAATGCATCCCCAGTCAGCTTAAACGTTACTAACATCTTCTTCTGCACATCCTTGCAGTCCACCATCCTCAAATGTCTCTCCATGTCCCTCCTCTATTGGTGAACAACCGTTGGGTCAGTTCCCCCTACGAAGGTGGGAGGATTGCCCTTAAAAAAGCTAGTTCTCACCCTATCCCAAGTCGAAACGGGAGTACCCTTCCGTTGTGCCTCTAAAGTCACCCATTACCGTATCCCCATATCCATACTGATCGTTGTGGTCTCCCAAATGATAGCTGCTAACTCCTCAGCCTCCAAAATAATCTCACGCTGCCTCTTTTGAGTCGCGAGACCAGAAACGGACTCCTTCCTCTTACTTCCAGTTCTCCTTGTGTTCGCCATCTGAAAATATAGGAACCAAACGACATCAGAATCGGAATGACTAAGAGTACGAATCATCAAAATGAATCGAAGATAAGCAACGCGAAGACTAATACGGACTCATAACCTACCATACCTAAGACTATGCTCTGATACCATCTGTCACACCCCGCCTAATTCTGATGTCGACCGCTAGCAAAACTAAGTCGGGCATAAGTAAATAAATACCATTCTTAGCATGAGACAGATATGAGACATAATAAAATCAATCCATAAAGTAAATGTTTGAATCAATCCCAAATGATAATAACAACTGAATGATAAAAGATCCATCACATGCTAAAACTTCAAATAAATCCAATCTCCAAAAATGATTTAATTAAAACTGAGTAGTAATTAACTGTGAATAATCCAACTGAAATCCCTTAACAACTTTGGAACCGAATGGCCTAATAAAACCCAAATGAATTCTCATAATAAAATTCGATTGAAAAGAAAGTCTAACTAAACAAAGCGATAAAAATGAATAAACTCCAGATGCGCCTCCAAACGATAGCCAATAAATCATGTGCAACTACTCCAGCACTAATACCTGAAAATGTTAGTCAACGCACGAGGTCAGATCCCCAAGCATGAATACACACTACTCCCATCAAATAGGGTATGTGAACTCAGACAGTAGCATTATATGTAATAAATATCACAATAGAGTATTTTAAATACGAATATAATTAAATGCGGGAAGGATAAATAACTAACCACCCCCAAAGATTCTGATAAAAACACACCAATATCATTTTAATTATTTCACAACCCTAAAGCTTTAATTTAATTAAATAAACCCAAATTTATTATTCTTCTCACTTTTTGTTATGGCGATCCTCCCACCTCGAGTGGTAATCCACCAAAGTGTCACACTTCCCCTTGTCAATAGCCAGCCGAATCCGTTTAAACTGTCGATCCCCTGTAATATGACAAGGTTCCATGTGCGACACGACATAAATCGCCCCAGCTAACCCGTTTAAACTGTCGGTCCCTGACACTTTATATCGCCATAAATTTTAATACCCGTTTCTATCTTAGGCATTATTTCTCATTTTCTCAATTTCATAATTAACAAATTACCCCACCTATTTAATCGATGTGAGATCCTCAAAATACCCCTTAGTCCCATACCTAAGGGTCCCCAAAGTACATATACGTCATATCCTACGTACGAGATGAATTTTCAGTATTTACTCATCCTAGTCTCATGCCTAGGCTAGCGTGATAACAATAAAACATTAAAATATCCCACCCTCGAAATATGAAATCCCCACGAATTTACACTAACTAGTCCCATACCTAGCAAGTATAAATTATAATTAAGGTCTACCCACTAGTCTCACACCTAGTAAGCATCCTATAATAGAGGTGAGCAAAATACTATTCAAAAACCCCTCGCCCCCATGATGGCAAAAGTGAATAATAATAAATCACAGAATACACAATTCATAGGAATAACATAGCACGTAATCATAAATCTCCAATTCAATTTCATTAAATGAATAGCACCGTCGTCGTTTTCAACATAATTAATTACGTTCAAAAATGTTAAAATTTATTAACATGCAACAGTATTCAATACGGCATAATCATACTCTTTTATAAGTCATCTAATTTATTTTAAAAGTGTGAGTGCGTCCCAATAACCATATAAATAATTCCACAAAAAGTCTACATGAGAACCTACACCCCAAATCATAAAAATCCAATAATCTCACCTACGCACCCAAGAGTTTCAAAGATTTATTCATATTTAAAAGTTTCATAATAACAGTCCCAAAATTTAGTGTCCACTTTCTCTATTTAAGTTACTAATTGCTTTTAAGAAAAACTTGCAATTAAGGGTTTAGGCGACACTTAAAACTCATAATACTACAGGAAAGGAATAGAGTATTCATGCCTGAAATTTGTCAGATAAAAATTTGAGTAGACGGTTGGATTCTCTTGAAAAACACCAATTGAATATTCAATTCTTGAGTTAAAACTTGTTAAAATGTGGGGCTAGGGGTTGAATATGATAGGAAATTTATTTGGAGAATCTTATTGGAGAAAAATTTGAGAGAAAAGTGTTCTGAAAGTTTCAGTCCCGTATCAGTTTTGGTATTTAAAGGGTTTAAGAGTTAGAATACAATTATGACTCTAATTAACCCACCGACTCACCTATCGTTCGAATGACTGACACCTGTCGTTCAAACGATATGCGATATCGTTCGAACGACATATGCTATCATTTGAACAACCCAAACACTTCAATTAAAAACTTTGAAAGATTTTCCTTTAGACTTAGAAAAATATTCTTTAACTCAACAAAAAGTACTTGCTTATAAAACATTTTTTTTAAATCATTCTAACATTTTATTATAACTCCAATTTAATTCCGGTTGAAAATTTACTACTCAAATATAAAAAATCAACATGTTTAATTATTAAAGCCCAATAAATCCAAATTTTTATTGTTCTCGAATATTTCAATTAATTAATTAAATTAATTAAAATACGGGGTATTACAGAACCTAAGTGCATGATTTAATTGAATCAAGAACAAGTTTTAATGCCTCAAAATCGAAGCTTAAAATTTTCGGGCGGCCTCGAATTTTTAGAAAATAAATTCGAGAGTTTTATTCAACCATAATCCCTCAAATCAGGCTTGTTTTGCTACATTTTAAACATAGAATAAAACCATTATAATGTCGGAATAAGAATCACAACTTTCAACTACTCATGCTTAGTCAATTTTTTTTCCATTTGTATAGAATTCCAATAGCTCAATTTACCCCATCAAAAATCAATATGGTTGGATTCCTATAAAAAAATTATGCAATTTTCATTCAGGAACCAACTCAAATGGATTCCTTCAAGGTGTCAAATTTAAGGTCAAAGTTTCAAAATCCTAAATTCAAATGGTCTAAGGTTGAAGATGAGTGGGTTACACGCGCGTGAGTGAGAGTCAAATCAGGCATGTGAAATATTTGACTGAGCGCGTGAGGGTGCGCCTCCAATAAAAAAATCTAATTTTTTCTAAATTTTTATTTTTAATTTTGAATTAAATGGTATATTGAATCACCATGTTTGGATCCTAAGAAAGCATTTTCTTGAGAAAATCAATTTAAAATTAAGTTTTAATTTTACACATAACCCCCTGACCAATTTTCCAAGTATTTCAAAACATCCCCAAACTTTTTCTAAAAATTCTTTTGTTCAAATAAATCTATTTTGTCTCTTGTCACTAAATCCGAATTTAGTAAAAAATAAAGAGAAAATATTCTAAAAACTTTTAAAAATTATACGTTATACCCTTTGATCTATTTTTACACTAAAACTTCTTACAATTTGGTATCCTACTACATCATATAAGCATTATTTTAGGTATATATGACCTACTTACACTCTCCGTGATTTTAGACTATTCAGTCAACCCTAGTGAATTAGACGCACAGACTCGAAATTCGAAAATTCAAAGTAGGTGATTTTAATTTCAGCGTTAAACAAACTGAGCACATGTCTTTCATAATTACTGATTGTTATATCACTCTGTGATAATGTTGAACTCACATTTCAAATACGAAATTATTTGTGCAGTTCGTGTTTATTCCATATATTGATTATCTCGACATTTCAGTTTTCCCTAAAACCGATCAACCATTACATCTTAGAACTTCAGTAAAAGCCAATGAACTTTTTTTTTATTTTACCCTTAATTGGGATATAGCCCTGCAAGTTATTACCCTAATTTCATATTATCCTGTAATTTATGACCATTATTAGTGAAACTTCTAGTAGTATACCTTACAATTTAGGGATTAGACTTCGGTATACCATGACTATTATAATTAGCATGTAGGACTTAGATGTTGAGTGCCTAATTTTTATTTACTATATACGTATGAGTGTCACTCTAGCTAAGTGTGCCCAGCCTTTATTATGATTATTTTTCCCCAACGTGTTTGGGATTGCCTGTCCAAGTATATATTATGCTTTGGACGATATTGTAATGGTATGTCTACGTAGAAACCCCTATAACCGATAATGTATGGGTTATCTTGTTATATCCTGAACCCTTATCTTCACAACTTGATACACAACTTATCCGGTTACACTTCACCATATTATTCATTTACATATCATTAAACGCCAGTATACCCCTGACAGTTCTAAGATATTTCAATTTGCTTCCAGATTTTATGATATCAATATTAAATCCAATTTCTCTCTAATAATACATTTTCTCCCATACCTTATATAGAAATAAAAATTATTTACTTGATGTGTCTGCTTAATTGTTTTCCTTCTAGATGGATGACGAACCTGAAGAAGATGAGATACCTCCTGCACGTTTGGACTTTTATTTAATATTACCTCGTAAAATCTTTTCGATTACGTACGTATGGGTAGTAGCAGACAAAGGATGGTAGTTCCCGTTGGAATATCTACACCGCAACTTATCAGCTCTTATAATTCTCAAATATTTTCTAGTAGTTTTACCTTATATATGGCATGTACGAATAATTATGTATTTCCATTGATATCAAAATCAACTATGTAATAAGATTCTAGGCATCTCCCTAATAAAATCTTTTAATTTCCGTTGCCTTTAATTTATTTGTTATATTTATTATACTCTTTACTTACTATTAAAAACATAGAATTCGCGGATGCGACAGTATACTTAAGACATAATCGTCACCTAGTCTCATGCCAATGATAGAATAACATAGCGATATATAACCTAGCCCCATACATAGAAAATACTCAAATGTACAAATGAACACTCGCTAGTCCATACCTAGAAATCATCAACAACTATTAATATGCCTACTCCCTAGTCCCATACCTATAAAGTAACATGCTAAAAAAAGGTGAAAGTAACGTGTGAAAGTTCCCACATCCCAACAATGTTATTCTATTAACATACACAATTCCTACATTAATTTTATTCCTATTCCAACATTACAATACCTTACGTCACAATTATACAAGTTCGATTTCATGCGCAGTAAACCAATTATAACATATGATAAACGAGTTCTACAAAATATTCTGGCAAGTTGTAAAAATTTAATATTTCATAAGAGTGGTTATTAAACGAATTAAATTATAAACTGGTTTAAATATGCATATTAATAATTTTTCGCAACACATTATTATATTTTTCATGATATTAATCGATGAAGTGATTTTATAAATCAACACATAATATCGAATACCATATTTTACTTAACATGCGATTCATCCTAACAACCCACGATAACAAAGTATAATAATCTAAGCATGCAGTATTTCAAGTATTAAAATTAATTTCAAAAGTTTATAAAACTATATTTATAATTAAGTTATCAATTTACCTAATTAAGTTGCTATTCGTATCAAGAAAATATGCGTATTTAATGTTTATGAAACATATAAATTAAATAATACTTAGGAAAAATAATAGTTATATTCTTACATGAGAAATAATTATTTTGAAAATCTGATCTCCACTGCGTTCGTCTTGCAAAAAATAATAAACCTTTTCTTATATGACCTTATTTAAAATATTAATGTAACGCCCTGCAAATTTGGGTTGAAGTTTAGTTTTAATGGAGGTTTAGTGTTAAAAGAGGAAGAAATAACTATTTTGTATCTTCCACCTTGAGTTTAAGGGAAACGGGTATTAAAAATATGTGCGTGAAAAGAGAATCCAATTGCCTTCATATAATAAAGAGAGAAAGAGAAAAAAATATATATAAACCAACTGAGTCAGTCCCGACCAAATCCACGCACATGGGAAGGTCGTGAGCACCCCGCTAACCACTCGCAGTCACGGTTCAACCTGAGATCTTTTTCTCTTATTTTGATTTTTACACCCATTTTAATTAGGAAAATTCATGAAAAGTTCAATATAAACACAACTTTAATTTACCCAATAATTCTACACGCGATACCATTTTTTAAAGCTAAAACTTGAAGTCTAAGAATTTGTAAAATTACTAGAATAACCTTTAGGTTTAAATCAAATTACCAAATTATTATCTTATTTGTTAAATGCACTAAAAATTCATTTAATTAATTAAAAATCACCAAATTTAGTTTAAATAATATATTTCTAATTTAATTCATATTCTAATAAAAATAATTTTATTATTTAATTATTCCGATTAATTAATTAAATCTGGTTATAAAAATACGAGGTATATATTATAAATACAATATACATATACATATACATATATGTAAGGAATAATATATATATAATTTATAATATGTATACCTAAAAATGGTATGCATAATACAAATCATTGGAGATATACTTGTTCACTAACAACGCTCAAAACAAGCATAATATGCGATATTATGCTGTGACTGAGAATATTATACATTGTCCACTTTATGACAGTGTACAATACTTTATTACAATTTTAAATGAGTTTGTGTGCATATAGCTTTTTCCTTATAACTTGTAGTATTATGAATACATTAATGTGATTAATTCATACTTAATGACTGTCAATTAGTGACAATTAAAATCAACCCATAAAATCTTTGTATCATGAACTATTAACAATGATGTGCACCCCATAAGTTTGTTTAAGAATTGTACGTAAAAGTTATGTTAAACGCAAAAAAATAGAATTATAAATTATTAATCATCACTTACATAAAATTGTGACAATTCAAATATATTGAGTCAATCATCAATTATCTTGTAAGAAATAAGATTCCAATGGAATTTTAAATGCATAGGAACTAGGACAACAATTTTAAATCAATAAATTTTGACATAAAAGTTTAAACTTAAATAAAACTCAAATATTCGTTGTGGTATATAACCAAATATTGAAATGTTGAATCTTAGATTAACTCTCAAATTGTTTTGACAAATTGAGACACAACACATTAATATTACTTTCAAAATCATAATATATAGAGAGATTAACATAATCGAATGACTCGAACTTGACCATATTTGATATGAACACAATATATATATATATAAAAATTAGAGAATACCTGAGTAATATATATTACAATATAAAATATACATAACACTTTACTAATTCCACGGATAGACTAAGTTTTGTGCACAAACCTGATATAACATGTGATGAACATTAACGCAACTACTTCTGAATTATAACACGATGAAACTTTATTAACATAATCTCACTCTCTCTCTTACCATTATTTCCTAAACTCGTGGCACTTCCATACCACGTTGCTCCACTCGGAGACCAAATATGATAATAAAATCACTCATAAAAATGATTTGATCCCAAATGAATCAAGGAGTACATAGGAAGGGAACATATACAAGTCAAGCTCTAAGGATGCTAAGCAAATTAATAAGCTATGTAGCGAGGGTTGATGCCTCTCCCAGATTTTAGGAGGCACAAATACCACTTCCTTCTTAGCAAACTTACTTTGAGGTAAGTCAACCCCGCTTTTCTTCCTTATATAATTTCTTGTCATACTTATACCATCTTTAGGTAACCAACTATTTTTCCTCATTGGATTCTTATTCCTAGTAACATGAGCATATGATATTGGTTTAGGAAACTCTTTGCTAACATATGTTCTCTTATTGACCATAAACTTAATCCTTATCATCAACTTGGTAATCTTATCTCTTATCTCACTAATAGGATCTTTCTTCACCAACTTTCTAATATTTTGAATGAACTTAACATCGTTCTCTTTCAAATACTTACAAGTTTGGTTTGAATGACTATGTAACCTATAATATGTACAGAAAGGCACATTTCTCCTAAACTTAGGTTTCGATTCATGAGAAATTCTCTTAACTTTATCAGTATATTTTCTTTTAAAACAAAAATGGGCATTGTGATTAGTTTTCCCATATAAAGAATATCCATATGCATGTGGCCTAGATAAAGACATAGGGACAACCTCTTTCTTTTTCAATTTTGGAGTTTGTTCCTTAGTCTTGTTTTTGCTACAAGAAGAGATTTCAACATTCGATTTTGAAGCAACATTTTTTTCCATTTGTTCATTATAGACAATATTGTTTTTTTCATTTCTTGTTTGATCATGGTTCATTAAAATTCTATCGAGGATGTTTGTTTTATCATTCATGTCAAATTTTTAATATTCGGCCTGTCGAATCTCTTTTCAACATCAACTTTCAAAATTTCTCTTTGAATCTTTACTTCTTTTTTCCTTTCCAAAGGACTTCATTTTTTCTTTTCAACGTTTCGTTCCCATCAATCAAAACATCAACATTTTCTTCGAGTTACAAATTCTCTAATTGAACATTTTCAACCTTTTCTTATTTTTTATCTTGTTCAAATTTGAAGGATTCCATTTTGTTAAAGAGTTTGATGTTTAACTTTTTAAATTTCAAGGACTCTTGATAAAGTTCGTCAAAGGCCTCATGTATGTCAGTAACTTCATCAATCTCTCATCTAGTAATCTATGATGTGATTTGTGTGAACCTTCGCTATTACACAATGAGGAATCACTAAAAGATACATGATTAAACTCTTTAACCCTATTTCTCTTAACAACATCATTGAATGACATATTTTCATCACATGCCATTTCTCTGTCTTCTAACCTCACCATGAAAGTTATCTCACTGCCACTTTCATACTCTCATCGGACTCACTCTCTGAATCACTTAAGCTGGCTTTGTAGATTTTATTCTTCTCAAAATCCTATTTCCTATCTTGCTTCTTTAAGTGAGCTGGACATACATTTATGTGATGTCCCACTCCACCACAATCAAAATATTTATCTTCCTATATATTATTTTCCTTTGTTGGACGCACTCCTATCATGATAACATGACGAATGATGTCTAGTGGATTTGTATAGTTCAGGTTCAAACTTCTTTTCATTTAAAAAAAAATTCTTATTATTTTTATGAAAATAGTTGAACCTGTTCACAAATATATCTATATCCACCTCAACATTCTATTTCAGTCTATCATCACTCTTGCTAGACATAATATTCTAACTAGATTTCGCTAAAAATGTAATATCCTTCTTTGACTTAGACACACTCAAATGCTCTTCTTAACCATAAATTCGAAGTAACCTAATCAACTTTTCTAAACTACATGTGTCCGTGTCTTTTATCTCATTAGGGATAGAAACTTTGGTTTTGAATCTAGAAGATAATGTTTTAATAAAATCATAACAACCTTATTCTCATGAATCCTCTCTCCCAGGATAAATAAGGCAGTGACAACCTCGGTCAATCTAGTATAATAATCATTAAATCTCTCTTTTTCATTCATTCGCATTGTCTTAAGCATAATCATAATATTTTGTAACTTAGTTCTCTTAAAGCTAAAAGTTCCCTCATTAGTGAATCTCAATATATCCCAAACTTCCTTTTTTGTTTCACAATTGAGTATATGGTCATATTCTTGTGTGCTAACCGATGCAAATATACCATTCAACGCAATCGAGTTACAGTTACAATTAACAAACTCGACATTCGACCAAATAACCATTAGTTTATTAATTCTGACTACATATTCTTTAATCAAGGGATAACTACACTCATCTACATTCTTGCATGCTTATATTACAAATGAGCACGCATTTTGACTTTTCAATGGCCATAATTTGAGCCATCAAAGAAGACATATGATTTATAGAGCTACTATCACGATATTGATCCATTCTCTAAAGAAAGATCTAAACACAATCCTCAATCTAAATACAAGAGTAAAGAACATATATAAAAACATACAAACGAGCAACATATATTGTAACGGCCGATTGTTTAAAAGAGCAAGTGCTCTGATACCAATTTTTTACATGTTTTTTTTTTGTAATTTTTAGATTTTGTAAATATTTTTTAGAATGGTCTCTAATTTTAAAATTTTTAAGTTTTTTTATATTAGATTGAACTAAAATACCGTATTGTGCATGATGCATGACTTATTTTCCATACAAATATCCACTAAGTTAGGGGATTTGGGTAGTAGTGGCAAAGTTGGCCCAAAATCATTTACACTGCCCATTTAAGCCCACCGTTTAAGATATGGGGCCCATTTTATTTAATTTGCGGGTTAAATTTGGATGAAGAAAAAAATTATCGCGGGTCAATCTGGCCACCCATTTGTTTTTGTAAAAGCTACCTTAACCCTAAAATCAACTTCTTTTGTTTACGCACAACCCACAACAAAATCCCTCTCCTTGTCTCTCTTGATCTAAAACAAGCCAAATGAGTCTCTTTATATCTCTCCCTATATATATATATAGGTCTGCTCCCCCCCCCCCCCCCCTCTCTCTCTCTCTCTCTCTCTCTCTATATATATATATATAATGCTCTTGTGCGGATTAGTCCGCATTTTAAGAATGCGGACCGGACACGTGTCACCTAACGGTGCCCCTATAAATTATCGCCTAAATTATAGGTACACTTTCTCTGTTTTTTGCGCTCACCGCAAGGTGACACATGTCCAGTCCGCACAAGAGCAGAACTGATATATATATATATATATATATATATATATATATATATATATATATATATATATATATATATATATATATATATATATATATATATATAGCCAAACTCTAATTCAGACAGATTTTTGTGTGATTTTTTAAAAATAGCAAAACAATTCAGTTTGAGCTCGTTTTTTATAAGGGTCCCCTAAGATGTTTAAATACCACAGAAAAAAAAATCAAGTCGAAAAAAGTTTTTTCGCTATTTTTAAAAATACGAAAAAATCTGTCTGCAAGTTGCGTCCACATTAGAGTTGACCCTTATATATATGTGTGTGTGTGTGTGTGTGTGCTATGTGTACTATTTCCACCACGAAGATGGGAGATTAGATTTTTCATGTAAAACCCAACTCTCTCTCTTTTTTATTAAAAAAAAATTAGAATATGTGAAAACGAAGGTGATGATGGCTGAACAACTTTCCTCTATTTGCAAAAAAATTGTAAAAAATGGAAAATAAAAATGGCTCATCCGGCCCGAACCTAATGTTCCAATCCCTATTTGTAGGGGTATTCAAAAAACCGACTAGATCAACTGATCGGACTGAACCGAGCCGAACCAACTTTTTTTTTTCGGCCTTTTTTCTTAATTGGCCCAGTCTCGATTTATTTTTTTGGTGGACTGACCTAGTCGGTCTGGTCCACGGTTTGAAGTTTCAAAAATCTTGTTAAGACCCACCCGGAGAGACTCTATATAAAATAATATATTTTTACGTATATATGTACTAGCGGATGCCCGTGCGGATGGCACGGTGATAAATTTGCCCCGTGATAAAATCCAGCCCAGAATAAAAAAAAAAATTATTTTTCAAAAATATATATTTAATAAATTTTAAAAAATATATATATATTTGGTAAAAAAATTTAAAAAAAATAAAACATTTTGCATGATATTTCACGCATGGACATGAAATGAGAAAATATCAGGCATACAAAAATGAAGATATTTTTACCGAAACCATGCTCCTTTATTATATGGATATATATAAGATAAATAAATAATGAAAATATATATTTTAATATAGGCTATTTGGCTCGCCCAAAATTAGCCTAACTTATATTTGACCGGTCCAAACTCGTTTATCTACAAGTGCTATTTTTAGTAAATTGAAGCCATTGAGAAAGTTCGGAAGGTTAAGATCAGAAAATGAAAGTAAGAACGACGAAGTAACAATTGCGATAAAATTAAGGGAAAAAATATAATTAACTATTTTCTTTATATAAAATAAGATCAAATTAATTTTGATCACACAAAAGTGAACCAAATAATCTAAAAGTCTTCGTAATATGTGAATGGACAAGAGAGGGGGACGGGGGTTGGTAATTCGCTGTGCATTTCGTTTGAGCACAAGAAAAACAGGTTATGTATTATAAGTATGTAAGACGCGGTGGTGTGTGGACTAAAACGATACACTCACACACGGTGTCAAACATCCATTTTGACAAATGCGTTCATTTGATCCCATCACCCCTTGACCAAATCCATTACTTTAGCTTAATCCCACACAGCCCAGCCTCCTAAACCACCACTCACATACAACCCTTCCTTCAAACAATTAATTTCCATTTGACTAAAATATCTATCCTGACCTGAATATTTCAACTCAATACACCTTCATTTTAAAACCAAACCAAAACCAGGGACGTTGAGCATTTTACTGTAGTGTACGTATTTAAAAATTAAAATGCCAAGTGGGATAGTTAGGAGAGGTTATAAAAACGTCCATCTGTCATTTATTGTAACAACTACTTAACAAAATAAGCCAGTCAGGAGAGAGAAAGAGAGTGGTCGTCGTCGATCTTTGGATCTCTCCTGGCATTGTTCAAAAATGGCGGACCATTACGTGGTAATTGGTTCGATCTTAGGGCTCGTTTTGGTATACGTTTTGTTTCTCAAGAAAAATAGCCGACGGAGCCAAGATAACAATACGACGGCCAAAACCACCGCCATTAATGAAGAATGCAGATCTAAGGACGACGCTGACGTCATCATCGTCGGTGCTGGCGTTGCTGGTGCTGCTCTCGCTCACACCCTCGCCAAGGTATTCATCTCTACTTTTATATGTAATTAGAGGTCATCAATTAGCTCCGTCTGATAATACGCTTTCATTTTAAGTGATTTTAATTGTAAATTGCCTCCCACTGTATGTGTATTACCTGATTCATGATTCTTAATTGGAAATTTCTACACAGACTCGTGATTCTAATTCATTTTGTGTCGGACGGTAACGTTTCATGTTTGCATTGTTAGTGTTTTCAATGATTAGAAACCCCGGAGACGAACCAATACAGACAGGTTAATGTAAGATGGAATTGGAAGCTATGTTTCTAGGTTGATTTTGAATTGCAATTCTTTGTGTTTTTTCTTTTTGTTATTATTATTGTTGTTTTTTTGGTAGCATATCTGGGTGCACCTCAATCAATCCTCATTTGCGGTTGGTGGCTTTCGCTGACCAAGCATTATTTTCACAGTGGGAACCAAATCCAATCCACCTCCAAGACTTTTCCAGTGGCAGCTGGCAAAATGTGACACGACCAGTGGCGGAGCCAAGATTTTACACTCGGACGGGCTACCTTAATGGTGATTTCCGGGGGTAGAACACCCCGGGCCGAATTTTTTTAGGTTAATTTTTAGTATTCACCAAATAATTTCTCAAAAATAATTGAATATTATTTTAATTGATGATTATATAAATACCTAACAAGTAATATTGTAAAATAATATAACAATTCACTTTTTAATTTTATTTTCGCACAAGTGGGGTCTTGTTTAAGTTGAGTAGGGTAATTATTTTGGGACGGGCTTGGTAATTATTTTGAGTTGGTTAACACCATTAAAATTAATTTTTCAAATTTAGACCCGGGATTTTGCCCGCCCTAGCCGACACTTGGCTCCGCCCCTAGACACGACATGATAACACGATACGATACGATCCGAAATTAACAGTTAATGGGTCAAGCCTTATCGGATACGGGTCACTATCGGGTTAACACGAAAGATCTGTTAAATATAACGAATTGGGTTGGTTAAATTTGCTTTACCCGATAACAATCCGTTAAGACCCGAATACTGTTCATGTCATACCGGGTCGTGTGACTCGTTAGTAGCCATTATGACCCGTTAAAATATGTAGGGAAAAATAAAAATAATATTTTTATTTTGAGAGGGCTAGATATGTAATTATGCAAAGCTAACGGGTCTTATTGGTACGTGTCTATCGGTTCATATCGGGTTAAACCCGTTAAGACCCGAAAACAATTCGTTACCTTAACGGGTTAAACGGATTCGTGTCGTGTAACCCGTTAGGAAAACGAATCGTGTACGAATATTCGATTCATGACCCGTTAAGCTAACGGGTCGTGTTCGGGTTGAGCAAACTTTCACACAAATTCGTTAAGATCCGACACGAACACGATCCGAACCGACCCGTTGCCAGGTCTAGCTTTATACCACTGAGCCAAGAGGCTCGGTTATTGTTGTTGATGATGATATATTGGTTTATTAGTTGGAGTAAAATTAGCCGTTAGTCTCTAAACTATCTCTTTAGAAACTCTCTTTAGTTTTCAAATGGTCCTTAATTTTTTATTTAGTTTTTTTGCCTTTAATCACATATCTTAAGATTTGTTAGGCTTTCATCCCATGTGTTTTTAAAATTGTAGTAAGTTCCATAATCACTCAAAACCATCCATAACTGCTCTGTAACCGCTGCTCTTTTTTTTCGCAGAGAATGACACATATCCCATACTCGTTACAATAGGACCAACAACAACTAAAAAAATAAATATATGGGAGTGGAGATAAATAAATTTTAAAAAATAGAACTAAATACTTAAGAAGTTAAGATCCCTTAAAGTTTTGCACTTTAACAGTTTTGGTTTCATAAAAATTGTTTGAACTTGTTTTTTTAATAGTTTTTTTTTTAAAAAAGAATCGGTTTAAATAAATCAGTGTTTCAAAATATAGTTATATATTTTATATTTTAAAAGGGAAATGTGTATAAAAATTTTAAAAAATATTGTACTTTTTTTTTAGATAAAAAACAGTATTTATCTTTTAAAAAAACATTTTTTAACTTAAGAAATGTGTTTTTAAAACATTTTTTTAAAACTTTTATACATATGTGCTGCATGTGCGTGTGTGTGTTATATGCTGTGTGCATGTGAGTTATATATTCTGTATATATATGTTGTGTGTGTGTGAGTTATATATGCTGTATATATATGTTGTGTGTTATATTTTATATATATGTGATGTGTGTGTGTGTGTGGTGTGTTAGAGAGAGGAAGGGGTGTTTGAGAGTAAAATGGGTAATTTGACATTATTCTGTCAAAGATTAACGGTGTGTTAGACAGAGTCCTCACATTGAAATAAGTTATATAGTTCGGGGATTAATTAAAGGCAAACAAAAGATTGGGAAACATTTAAAAACTTAGAAGATAGTTTAGGGACTAAAAGCGTATTTTACTGTAATAGTTATATACTTGATATATTGGCTAACCACAATCTTATGTACGAGTTCAATAATTTTAGGATATTTTGTAACTTGAGAAGTGAATTTGAATTATGTTTTTGGTTGAGAAGTGAATTTGAATTATATTTTATAACTTGAGAAGTGAATTTGAATTATGTTTTAATTCTTTGATGTTGACTTTGACCAGCAAAGTTTTCATTTGGGGACAAACTCAAGGAATGAAAATTTTGGTGGTCAGAGGAAGTAATCAAAGAATTATTGGGGCCAGAAGTTTTCATACACCCTTTCTGCTTATTTGATGTGTTTTTTTCTTTTTCAAAAGAATTCCCTTAAAATACTTAATTACCGACTTCCATTACTTTTAAACTTACGGGGTCTTTACACATAGGTCCCATTTGTCGAGTCAACATTCTTATAAGTCCCATTGACTTTTCAACAATCCTATAGGTCCTATTCCAACTTTTTAAGGAATTTTTTCACAATTTTACCTTTTTAAAACCAACCATCTGTAACTTCCTTAAGGAAGTTACATAAGTGGTTGAACTTTTTTTTTTAATCTTTAAATGATCATAACTTTTAATTCACAAATTCGTTTTTCGCAAAATTACTATTTTTGAAATCTGCTCGACGAGATGTATCAAACAAGATCCATGAAGGAAATTTCAAAGAAAAAAATTTACACAAACAGTAAACTTTACTCTATGCACTAGAATATGAAATAGTTTTATATATGTGTCATTTTCACTAATAGACGGTAACATTTACTGTGGTAATATTACACAGAATATATATATATTTATATATATATCCGGTGGATTCAAACCCTTTTTTTCAAAATTACCTTATATCTAAAGGTTCGCGCTAGCGATATCCAATCCTTGCCACCATTGTTGGAGCTTCAACGACCTACGTCAGAGCTCCGATTTGGAGTGGGTAAGGGTGGCATGTGGTGCCGCTGGCGCGGACCTTTGAAAATAAGAAACTTTTGAATAAATGGGTTTTGGATCCACCGGGGTGTCATGGGGTGCCGCTGGCGCGAACCTTTGAAAATAAGATTGGATAAATGGGATCGGGATCATCTGGAGCACCAATTTGGGATGAGTAGGGGTGGCACAAAACTTTAAAAATAGGAGCATATTGGATATATATATATATAGTTTGTAAAAATGTCATAGATATTAAACTTTATTGTATACACCAGAAAATGAAATAGTTTCATATTTGTGACATTTTCACAAACAATAACATTTACTGTGTTAATATATATATGAAATAGTTTTATATATATAACATTTGCACAAACAGTAACATTTACTGAGTTAATATTACATAATATATATATATATATATATACACGGTAGATTCAAACCTCTTTTTTTTTTTTAAATTATCATATTTTTAAAGGTTTACGCTAGCGACATTCAATCCCCACCACTACCCATCCCCATTGTCGAAGCTTCAACGACTTTCATCAGCGCTATGATTTAGGTGGGTAGTAGTGGCATAGGGTGCCGCTGGCGCGGACATCTGAAATTAAGAGAATATTAGATAAATGGAGTTTGGATCCACTGGAGCTCCGATTTGGGGTGATTAGGGGTGACATTGGGTTAGGTTTATATCTATAACATTTTTACAAACGTTAACATTTACTGTGTGGATACACCGTATATATATATATATATATATATATATATACGGTGTATCCAAATCTTTTTTTTTTGATATTGTCTTATTTTTAACGGCGTGCGCTAGCGGTATTTAATCCCGACCACCACCAACCCCAATTGTCGGAGCTCCAACAACCTTCATCAGAGTTCTGATTTGGGGTGACATGGAGTGTCGCTGGCGCGGACCTTAGGAAATAAGAGAATATTAGATAAATGGGGTTTGGATACACCGGAGCTCTAGTTTGAGAGGTGAGTAGGAGTAGCATTGGATTAGGTTTATATCTGTAATATTTTCACAAATAATAAATGTTACTGTTTGTGAAAGTGTTACATCGGCATCCCATGCCACCTCAAATCAGAGCTCTGATGAAGGTTGTTGGAGCTCCGATAAAGGGGGTGGGTGGTGGTGGGAATTGGATGCCGCTGGTGCGGACTGTTAAAAACAAGATAATATCAGAAAAAAGAGGTTTGTATATATATATATATATATATATATATATATATATACTGTGTTATATGAACACAGTAAATGTTAATGTTTGTGAAAATGTTATAAATATAAACCTAACTCAATGCCACCCCTACTCACCTCAAATCGGAGCTCCGTTGGATCCAAATCCCATTTATCTAATATTCTCTTAATTTCAGAGGTCCGCGTCAGCGGCACCCTATGCCACTACTACCAACCCAAATCATAGCTCTGATGAAAGTCGTTGAAGCTCCGACAATGGGGGTGGGTAGTGGTGGGGATTGAATGTCGCTAGCGTAAACCTTTAAAAATATGGTAATTTTAAAAAAAAAAGAAGTAGTTTGGATCTACCGTGTGTGTGTGTGTGTGTATATATATATATATATTATGTAATATTAACTCAGTAAAAGTTACTGTTTGTGAAAATGTTATATATATATTGTGTAATATTAACTCCGTAAATGTTACTGTTTGTGAAAATGTTATATATATATAAAACCATTTCATAAATATATTAACACAGTAAATGTTATTGTTTGTGAAAATGTCACAGATATAAAACTATTTTATTTTCTGGTGTATACAAAAAAATTTAATATCTATGACATTTTTACAAACAATAGCATTTACTGTGTCATCGCATTATATATATATATTCAATATGTTATTTTTAAAGCTCTGCGCCATCGGAACTTAATGTCACCCCAAACCGGTGCTTAAGAGTATCCAGATCCCATTTATCCAATCTTATTTTCAACGGTCTGCCCCAGTGGATATATATATATACTGTGTAGTATTACCACAGTAAATGTTACTGTCTGTTTGTGAAAATGTCACATATATAAAACTATTTCATATTCTAGTGCATACAGTAAAGTTTACTGTTTGTGTAAATTTTTTTCTTTGGAATTTTATAGCCTTCATGGATCTTGTTTAATAGATCTCGTCGAGCAGATTTCAAAAATTGTAATTTTGCGAAAAACGGATTTATGAATCAAAAGTTATGATCATTTAAAGATTAAAAAAAAAGTACAACCACTTATGTAACTTCCTAAAGGAAGTTACGGATGATTAGTTATAATAGGGTAAAATTGTGAAAAAATTCCCTAAAAAGTTGGAATAGGACCTATAGGATTGTTGAAAAGTCAATAGGACTTATAAGAATATTGACCCGACAAATGGGCCTAAATATAATTATCCCTAAACTTATTTACTGAAGTATGGCACTTTGAAATTTCACTGTACGCGACACCAAATTACATTAAAATCGTTGTAATATAGAGAAATTTCAAAGTGCCATATTTTTGTAAATAATTATAAAAAGACCGTATTTGTATAAGTATTTATGTACATTTAAAAAAAGAAAAACTCCTTATTGGTGCTAACATGTGTCATGAACAGACTTAAACTTTCTAAAATATCATACAAAAGGAAGGAAAAATTGGAAATTTTGAAGTCACCCAATTGTGTAATTTGGTTCGTTGGGAATAAACTTTGTATCAATATATATGTTATCATCTGATGTCGTTAGCTTAGTTGTTTTTCTTTACAATTCACACTTACATCAGTTGCTAACTTATTTTGTGTACTTTGTATTGTAGGATGGGCGTCGGGTACACGTGATTGAAAGAGACATGACAGAGCCTGACAGAATTGTTGGAGAACTTCTACAACCAGGCGGCTACCTCAAATTGATGGAGTTGGGACTGCAAGGTAGGAATTACCACTTGGGAGGAAACCTGTATCTAGCCATTTTAGTTATGGAGCACTTTTTTTTAATTGTTGGTCAACTAATGCATCTCAGTGTAGGAGGGTTAGAGAAAACTTATGTCAAGTCACGGTTGCTAGTTAAATGATCCATTTGTGATGCTTTCACTACAGATTGTGTGGAGGAAATAGACGCTCAGCGAGTGTTTGGATATGCCCTTTTCAAGGATGGAAAGAATACTCGTCTCTCTTATCCCTTGGAAAAGTTTCACTCAGACGTGGCTGGGAGGAGCTTTCACAACGGCCGATTCATACAGAGAATGAGGGAGAAAGCTGCAACCCTGTCCAAGTGCGTATAATTTCTCTCTTTCTTACTACACATCATTATTCGATTAATGTAGCTTAGCATCAAATTATCAGAACCAGTGTCATCAAAATTTCTTTTGTAGGACTTGTCTGTGTTCTTTGGTAGTTACACCATTATTCTATTTTCTACAGTGTCCAATTGGAGCAAGGAACAGTTACATCTCTTCTTGAAGTAAATGGGACTGTTAAAGGTGTGCAATACAAGACTAAAAATGGCGAGGAACTGACCAAATATGCACCTCTGACCATTGTCTGTGATGGTTGCTTTTCGAACTTGCGCCGCTCTCTTTGCAACCCTCAGGTGAGGCTGATTTCTTATGTTTATTCTTATGTAACTCGATCAGTAATTGCTAATATGGCCAAATTTGTCTTTAATAACTATATAACTTTTTATATGGAAGCATGCAAAAAACAAAAAAGCAGTTGCAAGAAATCCTCTGAACTGTTTATAAGGCAACAGATGCCCCTCAATTATGTATTTCCTGTTCTAAGACCCGCATTCTGCAGACTTTCTAGCGACACGGGGAGTCTTTGAGGGTGTAGGGAAGTTACCCTTATTATATTTCAAGATTGTATTTCTGCAGTAATAAGCTAATCAACAATGATGTTTTAATCCTCTATAGGTTGATGTGCCTTCTTGTTTCGTTGGTCTCGTCCTAGAGAACTGCGAACTTCCATTCCCCAACCACGGGCACGTTATCTTAGCAGACCCATCTCCCATCTTGTTTTATCGCATCAGCAGTACAGAGATTCGCTGTCTGGTCGATGTACCTGGCCAAAAGGTACCCTCCATCTCAAACGGTGAAATGGCCAAATACCTGAAAACCGTGGTTGCTCCCCAGGTAAATGCATATCTACAAATTTTACTCCAGTTGTTTCTGCGTTGCTTCACTATCCACATTAGACTAATTTGTTGTGTCTATTTTTAGATCCCTCCTGAGCTGCAGGATTCCTTTATAGCAACAATTGAGAAAGGAAACATAAGGACAATGCCCAACAGAAGCATGCCGGCCGATCCTCACCCTACCCCGGGGGCTTTGCTCATGGGGGATGCTTTTAACATGCGCCACCCCTTAACTGGTGGAGGAATGACGGTAGCACTCTCTGATATTGTTGTACTACGTGATCTTCTTAGGCCTCTACGTGACATGAATGACGCACCTACTCTCTGCAGATATCTCGAATCGTTTTACACCTTGCGTAAGGTGAGTTGTATAATTATTGGCATCCTTTAGGCTAATATATATCACTATATATTATTATTATTATATACTCCATCCGTCCCAAATCAAGAGTCCACTATTTCTTTTGGTCCGTCCCAAATTAAGAGTCTGCTTTCCCTTTTTGGACATAATCAATGATCCAAATTTCCCGATAGTGAACATGTGTTGATCTTGGCCATTGATTGAAGATATTTTTAATCTATACAGAAAGAGAATAGAGACTTAATTTGGGACGGAGAGAGCATATAGGTTATCATGTTGTGGGATTGGGTCACTGAGATACGGAGCCACTGGTGCCATTTGAATGCAGTAGCATGATTTCTGTCAAAGCAAAAAGCAAACTCCCATTCCATTTAATTGCTATAACAGAAAAAAAGAGACAAATATTTATTACTGTATTTATTTCTATTAATCACATTGGAATCTTTGAAGATTGATATTTATTAAATTTAAAAGTAAAACAAACAAGAGAGAAGAAAAGAAAAGGGATTGAAAGGGCTAGCCAAATATTCCCATCCGGTTCACAAAATGATGTAAAAAAAATTAAATGTCAAAACTAATCATTTGTAACGCGAGTTAGGTTTTTTAATTCTGATAATATGAGGCCGAACTCTCCTTTTTGATTGCTGCTTCTTAAATTATTAGTTTCTCCACTGTTAGCGTAAAAAAATGAGTTTCAGTTGAGATTGCTCAGACATCCGACCATATTAGTCATTCCCACTCACTGTTTTTATTGCAATTTTCTCGGCAGCCCGTGGCTTCCACTATCAATACACTGGCAGGCGCACTGTATAAGGTGTTTTGTGCATCACCTGATCAAGCGAGGATAGAAATGAGAGAGGCATGTTTCGATTATTTGAGCCTCGGCGGAGTTTGCTCATCTGGACCCGTGTCTTTACTCTCCGGTTTGAACCCTCGGCCATTGAGCTTGGTTTGCCATTTCTTTGCGGTGGCAATATTTGGCGTGGGCCGCTTGTTACTTCCTTTCCCCTCGCCCAAACGCATGTGGATTGGAGTTAGATTGATTTCCGTGAGTTTTTTTTTTCTATTTTTTTTTAATAGTTTTCAGTGAAATAACATTACTTTTTCTCCCCTTGAATTCTAAAATTGAGTTTTATATCTTTGCAGGGTGCATCCGGTATCATCTTCCCCATTATTAGGGCTGAAGGAGTTAGGCAGATGTTCTTCCCAGCAACAGTCCCTGCATATTACAGAGCTGCTCCTGCTTCATGAGGTGGTGATGAAAGCCAAACTCGAGAAAAAGGCATCAAGGATTGCTATCTGCACTGCTATTATAAATGATGATAAATTTGTGTCAGCATTTGCAATTCCTTGTTCAAAGTATCGAGGGAGGCTCGGAGAGTGTAAACCAACACATGTTTTTGCCTCTTTGTTTTTTTCCCCCCTTCTTTCAGTTTACTGATTAACTTTTGTGTACTAAAGTATATATATATATTATTTTTCTCCAATTTATCTTGCTGTGAACCTGGAAATTGTGGCTTTTAAGTCACTTTCGAATGAGCAACAGTTTGCTTCCATTAAACCACAATTTGCGTATTTAAGAGCTATCTGGGGGTAATAATCATCACAGGCATCTCATCAGAAGCAGCAAATGATTCTGTATGGCCTACAATTTCTTAAGATTAGTATTTTTGGAACCGTTGAATTGAGATGAGTAATTTTGGCAATTTTTGAATGATCTATATAATTGTTGGGAAGTAATAATCACAGCCATCCGGATCTTAACCTCCTCCTACACTATATTTCTATTTGTTGAGGGATCAAAATAAACTTAAAAAGGTCAAAGCTTGTAACACCCCGCCTAATTAAATACCGATGATCAGTCCTTTATTAAATTAAAATCAAGATGAATGGTTGGTTCATTCTCAGCATCACTGTTACAAAATAATATTTTTCAATTTGAACACCCTAAATAATTAAGCTAAGTGTCAAAATAATTTAAAGTCTCATTTTTCCTTTATTAAATACTAATATGAAAACCTTTTTAATATCCAATAGTTAAGAATCACATACATACTAAGGATGACAATTAATACACAAGAATTGAACCATCTATATAAACCAAACTAGGCTTAAGAACTATAAATATAATCATCCTGACAAGAGTTAACTCCTAACTCCCAAGGAGTACTGAATACCGAAAGTATAAATGAAAATAAATCTCTGACAAAATCCAAACGGAATAGAAAATCGAGCGATACATGCCCTAACTAAGCAAATCTAAAGTAAGAATAGAATCAATGACGAGGTCGTCTAAAGCAAAGGCCTGCAACTTCCACATAAGCTACAGTACGTCCAATCCAAAGAATATATGCAAGACTCCCCTGTGGCTGGGCACCTGTAATACATACATATATATATAGTATATATACAAGAGAGAAAGAAATGACAGAAAACGGGTCAGAGCCCGAGTGTAAAACAGTTTTACAAATAGTTTAGCAAGTATTAAAAATACTTACTGGTTAATATAACCACCATGTTAGTGCGCGACACACTCTTGAGAATTCTCACCTCTCATTTAGTGTGCACGTCTACCTTACTACTGATCACATAAGTCTATCTAACTTATCCCCCCATAAAGTTCTATCCCGAGAAGTGTTAAGGCCAAAATATTTAGTTTTAGAAGATCATTCATTTCCATATTCTTACGTTGCTTAGAACCACTTAGTTACCGTTACAAAATTTACGAACACTTGTTATAACGCTGAATCATTTATTCATTACTTAACTACTTATACACACAGTATAAAGTTTCCATATATATATATATATATATATATATATATATATATATATATATATATATATATACTATCGGCACCCCACATAAATCTATGGTGCTGGCATACTCTGCTATCAAGTCCCCGTTTCACTCATACTAAGGGAAATACTAGTTCGGAATCATTCTCGAACTGTATTAACACAATACACATATAAATGGAGGCGAAGAATAGTTCTGAATCCTAAGAGGTCAGCACACCCTCACGTCTCTTAGAACATCTGACTATCATTTTCAGATAACATGTATTTGGAATATTATCTTCTAGGGTACGAGTCAATATCCCCCATAGAGGTCCAATCGAGATAAGACCGTCCCAAAGCGGAAACCTCTGTGATAGCAAGTAGCCCGGGTATGATTTTTACACAGATACATAATATATGCACAGTCACACAGTCATATATATAAATATTCATATTTTCCAAATTAGGTGCGCCCACGACCCATAATTATAATTATTCGCTCTTAGCACAAATTACTCAATTATCTCGCATAACAGATTTGTCTCTTTTATTCTCATTTGTAATTTATTTCATACTTACTTCTCATCTCTCGAAGTATTCTCTCTCACTAAGTATAATTTCAGCAGGTATACCCTCACTTACCTTCTAGTCTAAATCTTTCACGAGTCTCAATCTTTTAGTAAACGTACACACAATTTCTAATGTATGAATAACTTTCCGTTCCACAATTTCATCTCATATTAATTTCACTCAACAGGGTCTACTTAGACCCTACTGGTCCTCTTCATAACCCATTATACTATTTAAAAGATATTCAAGGGTTCCCACGTATTTTATCCGAATTAAACCAAAAGGGGAAAAACATGCAGTTTTTCAGGAGGGATCGATCGACTGAGGAATGGGGTAGATCGATCGATCGTCGATCGATCGATGGTCTTGGTCGATCGACCGATCAAGCAGTTCTTGCCCAGTTTTATGCAATTTTCAACCTACGGGTTCAACTATTCTAACCCCTCCAAACCTCTATAATTTCATCCCAAACTCCCAATCAAGTTATCCAAATGTATAAGCAATGTATATAAACAAGTTCTAATGTAACAACATCAATAAATCCTCAACGAATCAATCAAAAAGGGGTTTAATCTCAGATTTTTTTATAAAACCAAATTTTGCATGAATAATCATAAACCTCTATTTTGATCTAGATTTTCTTCCCAAATATCATTATAAATTCGTGAGTAATCATCTACATATGATCACGATTTCAGACTATATGGATTCTCCCTACAACACATAAATTCTCTTCCAAAACATATAATTCTTCAATTAAAAATATGATTTTCATTCCTAGACTAACATGGAAGGAATACCAACTAGAAATCAGCAAGATAGATACTTGCCTGGGATTCAAGGGTCTGATTTGTTGATGAAAAATATATGGTTGCATTCCTCCTCGTGCGATCTACATTTTGGTGGTGGTGCAATCGGGTGAGTTCTAGGGCTTGGATTGCTTGGAAACTCTTCACCTTCTTCTCTAATCTCTTCACCTTCTTCTGTAATGGTTGGGCTTAGGTTTTGTGTTTGTTGACCTTAAGAGACAACTCCAAATGGATAATATATACTAAGAAAATTTGTGGGTTTAATTACCCAAAGATACAAAATGATTATAATATCCTCCCGGGATGTCAATTAGGCCTAAAAACGTCCCGAGACCCAAACTAAACAAACCTCTGGATATACTTTTCTGACTATCTCGACCCTTTCGGACACTTTGACGCACTCAAAACGGCCATAGGATCGATTTATAATATATTCACTTTTATAATAATAATAATTTAGTCCCGACATGATACAAGCGCGTCCTGACTTAAATTTCTATAATTGTCATTTTATTCACTCGTGACAATGTTAATAAAATAAATCTAATGTATTACTTTACTCATTTAGTAATATTCAACAAATTTCCAATAATTACTAACTCACGTCACACTAGTAAATATTAAAAATAAATTTCCGGATTAATATTAAATTAATATCTTAAATTAAATTTAATAAATCCCCAATTTTAAAAGCCATAAAAATACGGGGTATTACATACTTCCCCCCTAATAACGGAATTTCGTCCCGAAATTCGGAAACTAAGGCATTCTTGGTAAAAATAGATCTAGATACTTTATAAATACTCAAAAGGGACTTTCGGGTACGGTGAATTTCTATAGTCCCCCGCCTCATAATAAGCTTATGAAACACTCTCATTACCATCAGTTATAGAGTCACGCCTTAACATCAGCATTTCACATTGTGCTCCAATCCGTTGCTATTCGCATAAGATGACCCTACACATCATTGGCCCCCATTGTCTCAATATTATTGGGAGGTCGCACTTCACTACGTAATCAGTACTCGTATTACTTTTTTAACACAAAACTCCTTTTTTTAGAGAAACCATGCTAATATTTGACCACTTTTGTCAGTTCTTCGAATCTCGATTTTCGACGACGTAACTCTTACGACATTCACAAGTCACCTAAAACAGCCGTGGTAATTCCACCCTAGTCATCAGACTCTAACTCGATCGATCAAAAATTCTGATTATCCACTCACCTCCAAAGAGTTAGAGGGATAATAGTTAAGGTTTTTCCACATGAAATTTCACTAAGCAGTTTGTCCACAACAAACAGGTACGAGTGGTTCCATGAAACTCTACTGTACTAAACGTCACTTGCTATATACATCCGTTGTGGAAATGAAATGATGACCATGAATTCAAAATTACTTTCACGTGGCTACACTAATCTTTAATCACCTTGCCTACTCCCTGGCTAAGGGTGATACAACCTACTCCCCGGCTAAGGGTAATACAACCTACTCAAAACAAAACGTTATCCCCACTGCTTTCTGAGATCCTGGTTTGAAAGTGGGGTCAATGATCCCATTCTAGTTCAGAATAATACCGCGAAGAACCTCTTACCGGTGCGATTTTTATTTTGAAAGAAAAGTTAGGGCACACTGTCTAATAGTTTATACCATCCAAAAGAATAATAATCACTTTCTTTTAGGTCAACTTGTTCCAGACATTCTAAGGAACTCGTGACCTTACCTTGAAGTACACCCCATCCAAGAAACTTCACACAATTGCTCTCTTCTATTTTATTTTTATTTTTTTGGAATCGTAGGTTTGCTACAAAATTCTCTGATTGATCATCTCGTTCCAACCGATTTCCATCTATGAGTGTTGCCCGCGGAGACTACTCACTATGTCCCGCCCAACATCGACGTCTACTTGTAATGATTCACATTAACTGACACTTATCACTCCCCTTCTTTTCTTAGTGTATATCGAAAGTTCCGACCCGTGAAATTTTCTCTACGATGTACACTGATGAACTTGTATACCTTACTAACATCATTATTCAACCTACGCGAATTCACTTTCAACCCTTGACTAGGTAAAACTTCGCTCCGAGTGTTTTCCATAATAGTTAATGTGACACCCCGACTAATTAAACACCGGGTAGCTACTCCTTTATAAAATTAATTCAAAATGCCAAGTTGGCTCAGTTAATAGCATCACTGTCGGAAACCTTTTAAAGATTACTAACCACCTAGTATTTAAAAAGTAAGTGCCAAGTTTTATTATATCTGATTAACATGCAACAAGAGTAATGAATAACTAAATAACACCATTCACCATACTGAAATATAATGAATAACCATCACACTATGTAAATAAAACCTGGAGGAAAAACTCCTCAATACAAATCCCACAACTGATAAGTAAACTGAAATAAATAACTAAACTGAAAACTGAGCAATACATGCTAGAGTCTGAAAACTGAAATGTAAAAATGTCTAATAGAATTGGGCAACATGCCCTACAACTGATAAATGCTGAGACTGGAATCCAAACGAGAGAAGCGTCTACATGCAAATCCCTGTAGCTTCCACAAACAGCTACAGCTCGTCACCTGAATGAGAATCCTATGCTTGGTGACCTTGTGGCTGGGCACCTAAAAAGGTTTTACAAGAAAATATATTTGAAAGCAAATGGGTCAGAGCCCGAAAGTGGAAAACATTTTAGAAACCTGCAAGTGCTTTAAAAACATTTAAAACATTAAATGCAAAGTACATGTTAGGACGTGCACTCACATTAAATTCTCACCTCTCGACTAACTGTGCACTCCTAACGTAAGTACCCATCTATAACTACCTTCTCCACTAGCTAAGTGACAACGTAAACTAGCTAGACAACCAAAGGTTCTACTCATTTTACTCGGTTAATTTAACATAACAACGCTCGTAATTTAATAGAGGTCTCTCGTAATCTCCGTTATTAAGTACCCCATTGATATAACTAACAGCTAACTCATTATATATCTCGAAACAATACCGGAATATTGTACAACATTAACATGAGGATTTCCATTAAATAAATGTATATTATTCATCACATAAATATACGATACAAGCACCCCGCAATCTAAGCTGTAGTGCACACATACTCTGCTATCCATCCCGGTACATCACGTACATAAGGATTACATATTCCGAATCTCTCAGGAATAGTTTACCGATAATAACATCACAAATAATGGAGGCGAACACAGTCACCATCACATGGGTCACGCACATACCTACGCTCCCATGGTCAGCGGACTTATTAATATCACAATAAGTCTTTCAATGACCTATGTTCATCAAGGTACCAGTCTATATCCCCCCCGTAGGCACACAAGGATTAGAGGGTCCTAAGCGAACGAAACCTCCCGTGATAGCAAGTATGGTAGGTATGTCATACATACAATCCATATATCAATACTAAGTAAACACACTTCTTAGTAATACCGTATTTTATTCGTAGTACATATAGCACTCTCGTACTAATTATAATTATCACAACTTATTTTATTCCGGTTCATAATTATACGCGCTATAATTCATCCTCACGTCGTAGTAGTCCCTCACGTCTCAACCCAAAAGATTCATTGAATATAACTCTCGTATATGATTTACTCATCCCAACAACCCAAAAGTCCCAAATCCATCACTATATCATCAAAGGGATGCTAACTCTACCCTTGAACCATCTCCCGGAACTCCAAAAGTCAAAACAGTCCAAAAGGGTCAAACTGTCAACTCGTTAGAAGTCTCGTTCGAACGAGGCTTCGAACGAGTTTGGACTGTCAGGTCGTTAGAAGTCTCGTTCGAACGAGGCTGTTCGAACGAGATCCCAGTTCGTTCGAACGAACTGATCCCTCTAACGATTATCTCGTTCGAACGAGATATCGAACGAAAACCCCACTCGTTAATAACGACTGGTCAATTCGTTAGAAGCTCGTTCGAACGAGCTCGTTCGAACGACCTGGGGGTTGCTTCTAACGAGATGCCAGTTTCGGCCCAGAACTTCCCAAAAATCGTTTTTCACCATTTATAACATTTCTAATCTCTCCCAAAGTCCATCCTAACAACGTTTTAGGGTCTGTAATCAATACTAAACCTATATAGTCACATCCTAACATGTTTCTAAAGGATCAATCCATCCAAATATTAATTTAATTTACACCTTTTTACACTTTTTCCAATTATCTCAAGAACATGAACCCTAACTACATATCATCATCAAATCCCAGAATTTAATTCGTTTTCTTTCCTTCTAATCACAATTATAATAAGGGAAATCATTTACCTATCATACTACATGCAATTCTCTTCACAATTTTTTAAGTTCTAAACCTCAAACTACATGGGTTTTCATTATCTTCCAAGAACAGTTGAAATTTATCAATTTCTAACATGGAGGAAACATTCTACGAATTTAAATAAGATTAAAACACTTGCCTTGGTTTGATTTCTGGTTTGGTGTAGGTTTGGTGAAGATTCTGCAGAGTTTCTTCTCTCCCAAGCTCTATCTCCAATGGTGGCTCAAGGTGGCTAGGGTTTTGATTTGGGAAAACTTAGAAAACCTAAATGACAACCTACGTAGCCTTCTAGGTTAATATGGGTTGGATAATGGGCTTAATGGGTTAATATCCACATCAGATTTAATCTCTAATTTTCGTCACTCTTAATTCCTCAAAATGTAAAATTACCAAAATACCCTTTAAGTTACCGGTATGGCCTAAAAATACCCCGGGACCCAAACTATACCCCCGGCTAGTGTTTTCTGACTATCTCGACCCTTCCGGATGCGATGGCGCACTCAAATCGACCATACGGACTATAGATTTTAAATTCACTTTTAATATCAAAATATTATACCGTGACGCGGCGGTCCCACGCGTCTCAACAAAATTTCTAAAATGCCGTATATAAATCTCACGACCAATTTTATAATAACCAATACATATATAATCATATATGCACATAATCAAATACCAATTCGCATCACATTAGTATTATTATTAACCCGGATTAATTTCCAATAAATACGCAATTTAATTAATAAATCCCAAAAATAAATATAGCCAAAAGTACGGGGTATTACATACTTCCCCCCTAATAACGGAATTTCGTCCCGAAATTCGAAACTAGAAAGTACCTGCTAAAACAGCTCTGGATAACGTTCGCGCATCTCATCCTCGCGCTCCCATGTGGACTCCTCGACATTGTGATGTCGCCACTGAACACGCACTAACGGGACTATCTTTGACCGCAGTTTCCTCTCGCTTCGGTCCAAAATAGCAATTGGCCCTTCCTCATAAGAGCTATCCGGCTGGAGATCGATGTCCTCCACAGCAATGTGAGAATGAGCCAAATCATCCCTAAGGTATTTCCTCAGCGAGGAAATATGGAACACGTCGTGAATCCGATGCAAATGCTCCGGTAACCCGAGTCTATACGCAACCGGTCCGATCCGCTCAATAATAGGGAACGGCCCCACATACCTCGGTGCCAACTTCCCCTTCTTCCCGAATCGCATAATCCCCTTCATCGGAGAAACCCTGAGCAAAACCTGGTCCCCCACTTGGAACTCCCTGAAAAACCTCTTCGCATCAGCATAACTCTTCTGCCTGTCTTGAGCTACCCGAATGCGACTCCGAATCAACTCAATCCTTGCCGAAGTATCCTGAATTACTTCCGGCCCAAGTAGTTTGTTGTCCCCCACTTCTAACCAACATGCTGGGGAACGACAAGGCCTACCGTACAATGCCTCAAACGGAGCCATGCCAATCGTGAACTGATAGGAGTTGTTGTAAGCAAACTCCACCAGTGGAAGGTACTGCTCCCATCCACCCCCGAAGTCAATAATACACATGCGTAGCATGTCTTCCAACATCTGATTGGTGCGCTCTGTCTGCCCATCAGTCTGCGGATGATAAGCCGTACTCAACCGCAATTCCGTGCCCATGGCCTCCTGGAAACTCTCCCAAAACCTCGAAACAAATATCTTGTCTCTGTCAGACACGATATTCAGGGGCACACCGTGAAGTCTCACAATCTCTGAAATGAAGAGCTGGGCGTACTGTCCCGTAGTGTAGTCAGTCCTTACGGGTAAGAAGTGAGCGACCTTGGACAGACTGTCCACAATTACCCAAACGGAGTCGTGACCCCTCTGCGACGTAGGCAACCCCGTGACAAAATCCATGGATATGCTCTCCCACATCCACACCGGAACCTCCAACGGCTGTATCAATCCTGCCGGTCTCTGGTGATCCACTTTTACAAGCTGACAAGTGGTGCATTTCGAGACAAACTCAGCGATCTCTCTCTTCATACCGCTCCACCAATACTGCCGTCTCATGTCTTGGTACATTTTGTCCCCTCCGGGATGTACCGCGAACCGTGAGCCGTGCGACTCTGCCATCACATCGTGTCGCAGTTCCTCTCCTTCCGGAACTACCAATCTCCCATTGAAGCGTAATCCCCCGTCTGAGCTAACGGTATAGAATTCATCTCCCTCAGCGAGTAATCGAACTATCTGCTCCTGACAGAACGAATCATTTGCCTGTGCCCGTACAACCTTCGTGACAATCTGCGGTGTAACGGTCATCACAGACATGAAAGATCGGGCCACTGCATCCTGGTGTCCCAATTCCTTCCACTTCGCTTTCCACACCTCTGCCACCTCCTCTGTTGGCCTGCGGCTCAACGCGTCTGCTACCACGTTAGCCTTACCCGGGTGGTACTGAATGTCGAACTGGTAGTCTTTCACAAATTCAAGCCACCTACGCTGCCGCATATTTAATTCCTTCTGCGTGAACAGATACTGTAGTGACTTGTGGTCCGTGAACAGATGAAACTTCTCCCCCAAAAGATAGTGTCTCCAAATCCGTAAGGCAAATACCACTGCCGCCAACTCTAAATCATGCGTGGGGTAATTCTTCTCATGAGGCTTAAGCTTACGGGAAGCATAAGCTATGGCCTGTCTCTCCTGCTGCAACACACCCCCCAGTCCTTGCAAAGACGCATCGGTGTAAACCAAATACTCAACTCCCGGTCTCGGCAACGCTAACACAGGTGCTGAGGTCAATTTGTCCTTTAACTCATCGAATGCCAACTGACAGGCATCACTCCAGATATATGGCACACCCTTGCGAGTAAGATGTGGCAAAGGACCTGCTATCTCTGAGAAACCCCGAATAAACCTCCTGTAGTATCCTGCTAAACCCAAGAAACTACGAATCTCCGTTGGTGTCGTGGGCTGTCCCCACTCCCTCACCGCTGACACCTTCCCCGGATCGACAGATATTCCCCGATCGAAAATAATATGACCCAAGAACTGGACTTCCTTCAGCCAAAACCCGCACTTCTCATATTTTGCATACAGCTCGTTCTGACGAAGTGTCTGCAAAACCAGCCTCAAATGCTCGGCGTGCTCCTCCTCTGTCTGAGAGTAAACCAGAATATCATCAATGAAGACAATGACAAACTGATCTAGGAAATCTCTGAACACCCTGTTCATCAAGTCCATAAACACTGCTGGAGCGTTGGTCAAGCCGAAAGGCATAACCCGAAACTCATAAGAACCATATCTCGACAAGAACGCAGTCTTCGAGACATCCTCCTCCCTGATACGCAACTGATGGTATCCCGACCTCAAGTCAATTTTCGAGAAGAAAGAAGCTCCTCTCAACTGGTCGAATAAGTCATCGATTCGAGGCAACGGATACTTATTCCGTATCGTGACCTTATTCAACTCTCGGTAGTCCACACACAACCTCAGTGAACCGTCCCTCTTCTTCACAAACAAAACTGGAGCGCCCCAAGGTGAGGTACTCCTACGAATAAAGCCCTGCCCTAACAGCTGCTCTATCTGATCCCTTAACTCTCGCATTTCAGCTGGAGCCATACGGTACGGTGCACGTGCTATAGGTCTCGTACCCGGTAGTAAATCAATAACGAAGTCTATCTCTCGACTGGGCGGTAAGCCTGGTATCTCCTGAAACACATCCGAGTACTCCCTGACAACCGGGATCGAATTTAAAGGAATAACAACCTCCTTAGAGGTATCCTCCTCTATGTAATACAGATGAGCGGTCGATCCTCCCTCTGGGCGAGGCATCACCACTATAAACATCTCCTGCCCCGGAATGGCAAAAACAATGCTCCCGCTGAAGCAATCAATCATGGCCCTATATAATACGAGCCAATCCATACCGATGATCACATCGTGAACATGCATGTCTAACACTAACATGTCCGCAGGCAATACCAAACCACCAACCTCTACCCCGACTCCCCGGCATATAAAGAAAATAAGTGACCCACTCCCCAATGGTGAGTCGACACACGTCACTGTGCTCTCTGCCGTAGCTAACAATCTTAAAGTTTTCGCGAAGTGTGTAGCAATAAAACAGTGTGTAGCACCCGTATCAAATAACACCCGACCCATAGTGCCATGGATAGGAAACGTACCCTCGATTGCGGGCGGTGCCTGTGGAACTGCAGCCTGGTGAACGTTGTAGACACGTCCATACTGTAGCTGCCCCTGCTGAGCTGGGACTGCTGGAATGGGTGGCAATGCTGCCATCTGTGGCGGTGCAGGAAGAGCGGCGGGAAACATAGGTCTCTGTGGCTCCTGGCGAGCACCCTGCTGCTGCTGCTGTGGGGCCCTGCCCCTATCGGGACAATCCTGCTTCTTATGGCCAGTCTTGCCACAAGTAAAGCACTTCCCTGGGAAGTTCCCTCCCCTCTGCCCCTGCTGTCCCCGGCCCTGGTGGCCGTTACCATTCCTCCCTTGGCCCTGCTGGCCCTGATGAAATTGCTGCCCATTCTGTCCCTGCTGGCCCTGATGGCCGTTTGGACCCTGATGGCCCTGGCGGAAACCTCCCTGTCCCTGCCTGTAGTTCCCTGACCGGAACCTCTTATTGTCCCCCTGCTGGGTACCCTGTTCAGTCTGTCTCTGCCCCTGACTGGTCTGTGCCCCGCTAGCACCATGCCCTCCAGTCCTGCCCTGATGGCTAGACTCCCCTGACCGCTTGCCCTCGGCCATATGAAAACGGTGGTCCTGGCAGTGTAGTAATGCAGCGTTAACCACATCAGAATACGTGGCCAACGATAGATTCCCTAGCAGATGCTGACGGATTCTCCAATTCAACCCATCAGTGAACTTCTCTATCTTTTTCTTCTCTGTTGGAATCTCGTCTGGAACGATATTCAACAGGTTAGTGAACTCGGCCTCATACTCGGCCACTGTCTTGCCTTCCTGCCTCAGACTCATCAGCTTCCTCCTCATCTCTGTATGAACTGCAGACGGAAAGTACTTGCGGTCGAACCGCACCCAGAACTCCTGAATCGTGAGGGTATCCCTCTCCTCTGCGGTGGTAATAGACTCCCACCACTGTAACGCAGATCCAACTATCTTGAAAGTAGCTAGCACCTGTTTCTGAACATCAGAGCACTCATGCATCCTCAAGTGCCTCTGCATATCCTTCCTCCATTGGCTCGAGATAACCACATCTGAGCTTCCAGCAAACTCTGGTGGATGCGCTTTCTGAAAAGCGTCACGTACACGTTCCCAAGCAGACGGGAATGCATTAACCTGGACTGGCGCAGCAACCGGCGCCTGCGGTGGTGCCTGCTGAATCACGGCAATCGCGGCATTTACCACTTGGGCTACTATAGCAGCAACCTCAGTGGCGTTCAACATGCCCTGAACTGGAGCGGGCTGTGGTTCGGGCGTAGCATTCCTGGGAACTCGTCGTGCACGTCGTGGAGGCATCTGAAATAAGAACAAAGTTTATAAGTTCGCAGTTTATAAACTTAATATAGCTGAAGAACGAAGCATACACAAAAGAGTACAACAGTCCTAAAATATAGGGCTCTATATCAAAGAAAACGTAGCGGAAACATAATAGCCGTACAGATCCTAAAGGACACTAGAACCTGATGCTCTGATACCACCTGTGACACCCCGACTAATTAAACACCGGGTAGCTACTCCTTTATAAAATTAATTCAAAATGCCAAGTTGGCTCAGTTAATAGCATCACTGTCGGAAACCTTTTAAAGATTACTAACCACCTAGTATTTAAAAAGTAAGTGCCAAGTTTTATTATATCTGATTAACATGCAACAAGAGTAATGAATAACTAAATAACACCATTCACCATACTGAAATAGAATGAATAACCATCACACTATGTAAATAAAACCTGGAGGAAAAACTCCTCAATACAAATCCCACAACTGATAAGTAAACTGAAATAAATAACTAAACTGAAAACTGAGCAATACATGCTAGAGTCTGAAAACTGAAATGTAAAAATGTCTAATAGAATTGGGCAACATGCCCTACAACTGATAAATGCTGAGACTGGAATCCAAACGAGAGAAGCGTCTACATGCAAATCCCTGTAGCTTCCACAAACAGCTACAGCTCGTCACCTGAATGAGAATCCTATGCTTGGTGACCTTGTGGCTGGGCACCTAAAAAGGTTTTACAAGAAAATATATTTGAAAGCAAATGGGTCAGAGCCCGAAAGTGGAAAACATTTTAGAAACCTGCAAGTGCTTTAAAAACATTTAAAACATTAAATGCAAAGTACATGTTAGGACGTGCACTCACATTAAATTCTCACCTCTCGACTAACTGTGCACTCCTAACGTAAGTACCCATCTATAACTACCTTCTCCACTAGCTAAGTGACAACGTAAACTAGCTAGACAACCAAAGGTTCTACTCATTTTACTCGGTTAATTTAACATAACAACGCTCGTAATTTAATAGAGGTCTCTCGTAATCTCCGTTATTAAGTACCCCATTGATATAACTAACAGCTAACTCATTATATATCTCGAAACAATACCGGAATATTGTACAACATTAACATGAGGATTTCCATTAAATAAATGTATATTATTCATCACATAAATATACGATACAAGCACCCCGCAATCTAAGCTGTAGTGCACACATACTCTGCTATCCATCCCGGTACATCACGTACATAAGGATTACATATTCCGAATCTCTCAGGAATAGTTTACCGATAATAACATCACAAATAATGGAGGCGAACACAGTCACCATCACATGGGTCACGCACATACCTACGCTCCCATGGTCAGCGGACTTATTAATATCACAATAAGTCTTTCAATGACCTATGTTCATCAAGGTACCAGTCTATATCCCCCCCGTAGGCACACAAGGATTAGAGGGTCCTAAGCGAACGAAACCTCCCGTGATAGCAAGTATGGTAGGTATGTCATACATACAATCCATATATCAATACTAAGTAAACACACTTCTTAGTAATACCGTATTTTATTCGTAGTACATATAGCACTCTCGTACTAATTATAATTATCACAACTTATTTTATTCCGGTTCATAATTATACGCGCTATAATTCATCCTCACGTCGTAGTAGTCCCTCACGTCTCAACCCAAAAGATTCATTGAATATAACTCTCGTATATGATTTACTCATCCCAACAACCCAAAAGTCCCAAATCCATCACTATATCATCAAAGGGATGCTAACTCTACCCTTGAACCATCTCCCGGAACTCCAAAAGTCAAAACAGTCCAAAAGGGTCAAACTGTCAACTCGTTAGAAGTCTCGTTCGAACGAGGCTTCGAACGAGTTTGGACTGTCAGGTCGTTAGAAGTCTCGTTCGAACGAGGCTGTTCGAACGAGATCCCAGTTCGTTCGAACGAACTGACCCCTCTAACGATTATCTCGTTCGAACGAGATATCGAACGAAAACCCCACTCGTTAATAACGACTGGTCAACTCGTTAGAAGCTCGTTCGAACGAGCTCGTTCGAACGACCTGGGGGTTGCTTCTAACGAGATGCCAGTTTCGGCCCAGAACTTCCCAAAAATCGTTTTTCACCATTTATAACATTTCTAATCTCTCCCAAAGTCCATCCTAACAACGTTTTAGGGTCTGTAATCAATACTAAACCTATATAGTCACATCCTAACATGTTTCTAAAGGATCAATCCATCCAAATATTAATTTAATTTACACCTTTTTACACTTTTTCCAATTATCTCAAGAACATGAACCCTAACTACATATCATCATCAAATCCCAGAATTTAATTCGTTTTCTTTCCTTCTAATCACAATTATAATAAGGGAAATCATTTACCTATCATACTACATGCAATTCTCTTCACAATTTTTTAAGTTCTAAACCTCAAACTACATGGGTTTTCATTATCTTCCAAGGACAGTTGAAATTTATCAATTTCTAACATGGAGGAAACATTCTACGAATTTAAATAAGATTAAAACACTTGCCTTGGTTTGATTTCTGGTTTGGTGTAGGTTTGGTGAAGATTCTGCAGAGTTTCTTCTCTCCCAAGCTCTATCTCCAATGGTGGCTCAAGGTGGCTAGGGTTTTGATTTGGGGAAACTTAGAAAACCTAAATGACAACCTACGTAGCCTTCTAGGTTAATATGGGTTGGATAATGGGCTTAATGGGTTAATATCCACATCAGATTTAATCTCTAATTTTCGTCACTCTTAATTCCTCAAAATGTAAAATTACCAAAATACCCTTTAAGTTACCGGTATGGCCTAAAAATACCCCGGGACCCAAACTATACCCCCGGCTAGTGTTTTCTGACTATCTCGACCCTTCCGGATGCGATGGCGCACTCAAATCGACCATACGGACTATAGATTTTAAATTCACTTTTAATATCAAAATATTATACCGTGACGCGGCGGTCCCACGCGTCTCAACAAAATTTCTAAAATGCCGTATATAAATCTCACGACCAATTTTATAATAACCAATACATATATAATCATATATGCACATAATCAAATACCAATTCGCATCACATTAGTATTATTATTAACCCGGATTAATTTCCAATAAATACGCAATTTAATTAATAAATCCCAAAAATAAATATAGCCAAAAGTACGGGGTATTACAGTTAAATTTTATCCTTCTCAAGGAATACCCTTAAATGGCTTCCCATAGCCTTCCAACTAAATTTTTGTTTGCTACTCTGATCGTAAATGTATATATGGATTATCATCCTTCTCACCACACTTAATTCACTCTACCAGTTCCACTTTGTTACGTCGTTCGCACAAACATATATTTCACACGTTTATCCCCACCTCTCTTCAACTCGAAGGATTCAAGCAACAGCTAACCAGGTTGCCCACACACCATATAAATCGTGCATATTGGTGTAAGCATCACCTACGCTTCACATATAACACCCAATTCTTTATTTCCATTGTGCTCACAATGTGTTTTACAACACTTGGGTATTCTCAAACCTCCTTATCATCATTCCACCCTTCGATTAGGTGATAAAACAAAACTTTCAATGTTTCCTTACCACACAGCTGGCTCCACTAGCCTTAAATCATCACTTAACTATAACTTACAATCAATATTACCAGCTCCTATGACAACCGAGGTACTAGACTCATGGACTAACGACCAAACATCTCTCTACTTCCAACCTTACGCTAAGTTTCATGCGTGGGATGTCTCGCAAAGCGAAATCCAAACAAGGAACCCCCCGATACACTACTACCTAGAATAGTCGGTTATCGAAATCCGTTGCGTCCTTCGCCCATAACCTATACTCTTTTATTCCATCTCTGAACATAAAAACTACAGCTCCTCCCGCAATGGTACTGAAACAAAGGACTTTTTACTAAATGCGCTATTGCTTATTATTAGTGGTAATCACCTTCCATAAATCTCGTACGTATACAATCGGGACTCTCAAGATCACTTTCCCAAACATATGAATATAATTCTTAACTTGAACATTCCAAAAGGATAAATATAACAATGCGCTCCTCCTAACACTGAGTCATGAGCGCTACACATAATAATGAGTGAAATCTTTCCGCCCAATGGTAAACCCAATACACACTGAATCATAATAACAAAATCCCTAAACACCCTGGGATTAAACATTTATGTACCACTATACCCTTCGAAGTCTCTATAATATATAATATGAGTGTGAGCCCGACCATCTCGCAGGTGAGGGTTTTAACAGAACAAAACATACTGCACTAGAGCAAAACCCCAGTAGCCTTGCAATTACTGCCCATTATCGTTTTAACTATTTTTTTTAAACCATAATCAGTATAATAATATACTCGCATATCACATCACTAAAACGAGTAATCTCAACAAATTATATAACACAAACAATGCACCCATTTATCCTCCGCGGATATCACTGAAGACAACCCCACTATACCAGGGAAAGCATACACATAATGATAACACTATAGATATACTCATTAAATTCTTCTCACATGCGAATCTAGTAATAAACAAAAATATTGTGACTCGCTCGCATTACACAAAACACGTCGCATCCTCCGAGGATAAAACTCTTACTTCTACTTTGTCAATCGCCTTGGCTACTTAATGGGCTTCCGTACATAACGCGTCTGTCTGAACCAAATCAAAAATTACATTAACAATTTCCCTTGCAAGCACCATACCCTTGTCCTTTTTCTCGCTTCAAAAAATGTTAACTCGTGTGGTTTTACTCTCCACAAAATACCTCAACACATAACCCACTTATCTCCCGTCATACTGGCCCTATTAGGGGTGTCCTTCTCTCGGACTTAAATAGTCTCAATCCTAATGGCTACCCCCGTTGTTCCCTTAGCTTTGTTGTCCCTAAGGAACGTGCTACTGGCTTCAATAACCCTTACTGAATTCACCATCGCTTGGTAAGAATTCATCTATCCGAATCATTTAAATGACCCCCCTGATGGGTCTCCCCCTTGCGGTGCCACTACACCAAAATGCTCATTTAGTAACAGACTATTTTTTTTATTACTAACAGTATTATACCATTACTATTTCTCACAATACATTACCGTTAGTAATCTCACATAAGTGTTACTAATATTAGTTCAATATTTTAAAATTAATTTTTTTCTTAGAAAGAAGGGTTAATTTTCCCTCTCCCAAAGAATTGCCCCGTCTACACATACTTTCTCTCCAAACGAGACCTCTTCTCCAAACCGAGACCTTTTCTTCTTGTCCAAATCGAGTCCTCTTCCTCTTTTCCAAATCGCAACCTCCTCCTCTTTTCCAAATCACGACCTCTTTTTCTTCCTCTTCTCTAAATCGCGACCTAGGGGTTGGAAGAATCGTGACCTAGGGTTTGGTGTGTTTCTCTCTCTCTCTATAGATCTGATGTTTATTTATTTCAGTTCAACAACTTGTTTGCTGATTCATGTTATATTATATTATTCGTTGATTTTATTGTGATTGTAGATCTTTTGTTTTTCTTGATTTGTAGTTGAGTTATGAAAATGTTAGAAAAGGTTTTGGATATGTAAATATGGAGACCCATTGATTTTATATTTGTTTTTATGAATTAAAACACTATATTGACATAAATTGCTCTCTATTAGGATTTACTTTATCTAGAATATACTGATAACGGGCTCAGTACTTTCATTGTTAATGTTTGAGAACCATTTGTGAGCTTTTGGGTGGTTAGGATGGGTACGAAATATCTTTTAATTCAGTGTATCTTCATTTGGTTCTCTTTTTGTGTGAGTAAATGGCTTAAAGTGCTTCAGTTTCTCTATGAGTAGTCTTCCAATTCCATGATCTTATTTACAACTTTTATCTTTTGGTATTAAAAAATAAACCTCTTTTCTATTACTTATCAATTTGGGGCGTTCGTTCAATTTTATATGTGGATTTGAGTATTCAAGTTCTTTATAATCATGTACTTTAGTCATTTTATTTAAAATTTTCTTAACCAATTTAGAGATGATGTATGTGAGTTTTCTTTTTATCTGTATATGCAATCCCAATTAAAAAGTTGTAATTTAGAGGAAACATATTGTTGTTGTTTTACATCCTAATGCTACTTTAACTTATTATTGCAACATATCTTCTATTATTGCAAATGGGGGTGATGAGATGGGCCTACTAAGATCACTAAGAAGAAAAGTATTTGTTTGTACTACTACAAACATATACCTTACCACGGAGCATATCACAGAAGGTAAAATTTTAACCATAAGTTAACATTTAACTTTATTTTATATTGTTGTGTTTTTCATTCTATTTTTTTTGTATATAATGGATGGAATCTGTTTGTGATACAATTACCACGCCTCACAATTGAATCTGATATAATCATTAACCGAAATCGTTGGATGCAACAAATTGCAAAAGGTATTAGGTCCCAACTCTGTTTCAATCTTATGCTTATGAATAAAAATGATGATTATTTATTACAATTCAAACGGGCGCTTATTATATAGAGAATTTACTCTTTTGAGATCGATGGGGGGAAAACTTGTTTGGAATAATGGAAAAAAATTAACTTTCTTTAAGGCTTCTTTTCACTTTTTCCAAAAACTTCAACATAAGACTGCTCAATTTGAACAAAAATCCACAAATCCGCAAACCCAAATCCACAAATCGCTCACGAGGAAGTGGAATGACTAGAGCGTCTGGTGGTGAAGGATCTCCAGAGCCACCGTGTTCGCAACTACGGTGGTAGTGAAGGATCGATCAAATCACTTCCACCACTCACAAACTCACACTCCATAATTACCCTTAACATTACTTTTTTTTATATTTCTTGCTACCAATCACAAGTTTAATAATTGGCTGTAGTTTCATTAGAAAAAAAAGAGGAAGTTTTCCCTCCTGCCTAAAAGATAAGCCTTTACTCTCACACACCCAAACGAAAAGTCCCAACGCATCACCTAGGGTTCTCTTACCCCTTTGCTATTCTCATCCCGTCGAAACCGTTTAAAGTATTGGAGAAACTATTTTGTTATCTTAAGTGATATTTGGGGCCAGTGGTTATCATCAGTTTCTCATATTTGATTAATTTTCAGAAACTTGGAGGGTAGGAGGTGTATAACAATATCTCGTTCTTTTGGAAATCACAAGATGAAGAATTATTTGTGGCAGATTCAGGTAATACTCTAAAACCAATATGTATTTCTAGTAGAGTACACCAATGGTGAAGATTGATATAGCTTCTATACATGGTATGTAGCTTATGGTGATATTTACCCTCTCGGCGTATTTCTTTTTATTCACTATAGTTGGTTTATGTTGGCCTTTTGGTATTCATTGATATTTTCAAATCAAGAATAGCACTAGGATGATAAATGATTAATTTTTCTCTCTCGATGTGTGTATATATGTGTATTTAGACGCACTATGATATATGTGTTACTTACTGTGATATTTGCCCTCTACACTAATACTATTTTTTGTTGAAGAAATATTTTATGTCGAACAAATATTTTATGTCTTGGGACACTAAATGCAATAAATTGAATCGATGTGATGTGAATCAATACCATATCACATACGACGCTTAATTTTAGTCTTAAAATAGTATGGATAACGATTTAAGATCAAGATTTACTCCTATGAATTGTACGTGAGAATCTTGTCCTTTTTAAGTTGTGTATGGGACTTGGAGATAACCCTTTCTCATTTATTGGCCATTGGATTTTGAGTTATTGTATTGCTTAACCTTTATATATCAGTTATGCTCTGTTTAGTTACCATTAGATGTTTAACACTTAATATTTTCTCCACACTGATTATAAATGCTGATACTAGTTCTTTAACACTTAGTATTTTCTCCACACTTATATTGTGGGTATTTTATTATTTATATGTACGTTTCTAATTATAAACTCAATTATGACGACTTCTCTACTTAAACTTACTTTTATCAGCTTTATATTCTTTAGCTTTATTTATCTTAGTGTTTATACTTTTAGTGTCCAAATCTGTTCTTACTTTGGAGAGTATAAAAGAAGTGTCGATTGAGCGTCCAAAGTTACGAATTTGTATATAAACATACTTTCCCGATAATGCGTATGATTTGATTCACTGTGCAAGATGCAGGGTTCACTGGGATGCAGATGGTACATTATAGATCGCGGTGTACTTCTTTCATGTATTACTAATTTATCTTAACTATATTGTTATCCTATTAGTTGATAACTGTAGGGGGGAAACCATTATTGGAACTCAATAGGATTCTTAGGCTAGGAGGTTTTTTTATATGGTCAGCTACACCAGTCTACCGCAATAATGAAAGAGATCAAAATGCCTGGAATGGTTTGTAATCCTCTTTTTTTTAAAATAATCATCAGTTTTCTTAATTTATAGTGTCACATCCCTAAAATGAGTTTTTCTAATTTATTCGACTCAGGTCTGAATCACATTTTACATTTGCTCTCTATTTTTACTATGAATTACATTGCCCCCCGCTTCCTCCCCCCCCCCCCCCACCCCCCCCCCCCCCCCACCACCACACACACACAAAAAAGAGATATTTATGTTTTATCCTGTAATATAGGTTGGATGATCATATCCTTTGTTTATTGCAGCTATGGTAGCTCTGACCGAAGCTATGTGCTGGAAGGTAGTGGCCAAGAAGTCTGATTCATCTGGATTTGGGCTGGTTATATATCAGAAGCCTATTTCATCTTCCTGCTATGAAACACGCACAGAAAATAATCCACCTTTGTGTGATCAGAATAGGTGGCAGAACAGTTCATGGTATGTTTTGAAGGCGATGATTCTATATGACCTAATTAGTCTTTATAATCACCATCATCATTTTTATTCTTCTTCTTGGATAGGTACGTTCCCCTCGAGAGCTATCTTCCACCACTAACAGTAACAAGCATGGATAATTCATACAAATGGCCCACACCCTAGCCCAAAAGGCTCAGCAGTAAACCTCAAAGCATCTCAACAGAGCCAGATGCTGAAGAAATCTTCTACGAGGACACCAAACACTGGTATGCACTTGTCTCAGATGTTTATCTAGGAGGCCTTCCCATAAACTGGTCAAGCGTGAGGAATGTGATGGATATGAATGCCGGTTATGGAGGGTAAGAATTTTTATTCACTGAATGAGCAGATTCCACTACTATTTTTCTCTATTATTGTCTCTAATGTTTTCTATGCTGGTCAGATTTGCTGCTGCACTTTTTGGTCCCGAATGAAACCAAGTACCCGAGGAGATGATTCTGTAAGTCTTTCATCTAATTTCATAAAACATACTCCTTCCGTCGTCGTCGTCGTTTGAATACATCTCTTGGAATATGTATTGGGGAGTGGTTTTCTGAGAGATTATGTGTCTGTCTATACATTGTATACATTGTGATGATCATTTAAATGCAATATTTTATGCCAGTCATTAAATTTGCATATATATATATTTTATCTTTATCACATTAAGTTTTTTGTACTAATATGTTATATAACCATGATATGAAATGAGTCCATTTCGGCAATAATATAATAAGCTGTAAGGGCCAAATCGCACCCAATCACTGTTCTGATTAACACTGTAGAAACAATAGTTCTCTTCTACAGTGAATACAGTGCCTGGAGTCATAATTTTTCCCTTTTAGGCTAAGTAATTATGTAATTTTCTTAGAGTGGATACTATAAATTTAATGTTTTTTTTTTTCAATTGGTTTGACTTGGATATGTTGCAGATGCATCGTGTTCACAAATTTTCAATAATGCGAATTTGTGAGTTTCATTATTGAGATGCTTCTTCAGGATAATAATAGTATACGTCAGAGAGGATGGATTTATTGGGGGAAGGATGGGTCCACAAAATGGTAGATTTGCTGAAATTAGGCAGCGTTGTTCTCTAGATGCTATAATCAATTGTGGTGTTCAGCAATTTACTGACCTTTGTTTCCACTCATCCACAATTGGCACCTTGCCTAAAGCTCCCCAAACTGTTAATTATTATCTCATCAATCCCATAGCAGGTATTTGACACTTTAATTGGCCTTCTGTCAGGTTGAATTTTTTGTTGTTTGAGTTATAATATTTCTCACTCTTATGCAATGTGCTCTATATATATATATATATATATATATATATATATATATATATATATATATATATATCAAATGAATCTCAAATGCACAACTTTCATAGAGTACTCTAACCATACTACTCTATGAAAGTTGTGCATTTGAGATTCATGTTATAATTATAAATTGTGCAATTTCAAGCTTTGATGGCCGAGCACATAAAAATGCGGAGGTTCTAAGTCGTAGCTGCATCTCCCTTATGAATCATATTCGCATTTATATCCCTGACGTATATGCTGAATTATTTAGTTTCTTGACCAGTCGTAATGATTTGCAAATAATCAGTCAAGATTGATTTTAACTTTGGATTTGATATGATATTTGAGAGATTGCTTTAGCTTTTCTGCATGATTATTCTTCTCTATATGTTTGCGCGAGCTCATGTTATTCTTCCGATGCATTACATAATTACTAATTATAATTATAAAACCACTTATCTGATCTGAAAAGCTTAAACAAAATAGACAATTTCTTGTATTGGTCCCATTGATATATTTTAGCTGGCGTGGATTGAATTTTAACTTGATATTTGGCATATCTACTAAAAAATTATCATTGTCAAAGATGGACATGCTCTAGCTTGGTAGCTCGAGCAGTGGACTCCCCTAGTTTGAAAAGCTGACTAAGAGACTACTTTCATTATTGGGTGGACTGTGGAGTTTTTTCAGGATGTAGCTTTATTACCCCTTCACCCCACCCCACACGTGTAAAAATAAAGAAGTAAAAGGCCAATCTTGTTTATTTTACCAGTTCAAGGAATCTGTCGATTTTTGTTGTGCAAGTTCTTACGATAAATTTTCTCTTTGTCAAGATTTTGAATGGCTTCATTTCGTTTTCCTTCTAGATGGCGCTGATAACATATCAATTGTAGCTTAAACTTGGTTTTGATCTCAACTTGCTAATCTGAATTTTGCAGACACACAACACCAGTTTCATGGGACTCGTCATTTCTATGGGAGTTGGACCTCAATGATAAGGTTGTTGGTGCAGTTTTGGACTCATGGTGCGGACGAGATTGTTGCCCTGGACGGAAATACAAGGACTACTTCAATTTCACAAACCCATTTATATCATCTAACATGGATTATGATCGATGTGGATGGTTGTACGGGATGAACATCTTTGATCTTGATGCTTATAGGAAGACCAACATCACCACAACTTATCATCGTTGCCTTAAACTTGTGAGTATCTTCTGTCTAATTAGTTCAATTTTATGGTAATTAGTTGATGCCTCAATCAGAAGTTTGTTCGGGATAAAACCTATTATTGGGACATAAAAGACTTGGATAAAACATGTTATTAAGGTTGTGCGGGATTCTTTACTATTATTGAATTTTGTTTATATTGAGGTTGTGCGGGATTTTATAGGCTGTGAAAACTTTTGTATTATTATTGAACTTTTATTTATATATGGCCGTGCGAATATTAATTAGGTTTGGAAGAGTCTAAGGCTGACCCCCTTAAACTGTGCATTTCGTTCCAAATTATTTCCTCTGGAGACTTTTTCGCGATAATAATTAGGTTCAAGGGCTTTTCGCATTACAAATAGGACTTTCTTGCAAGATTTGCATAATTCAGAGGAGTTATATGAAGTTGACTTATTGATTATTATTTGTGTGTAGCTGTGATATATTATTGATGCCCTCGAGATTCAAGCCATGTGGTTTAAACCAATTATATGCAATTTGATATGGCACTGTACCTGTAGTTCACAGCACCGGTGGACTTAAAGTGAGTTAACATTTCAAGTGTTCTTTTTCTTATATTAAAAAATGGTAATAATTCTCAACTAGTTATTTTCTTATATTTGGAGTTGCAACTAAGGTTACTGTACATCGACAATAATCCACCAAGACAATTCCTTACATCTTCGTCATATGTGCAGATTTTATATGTTTTTTATTTTTTTAATTTACAGATTCAAATGCATCACTGCCAGAGGGCGTTAAGCCAGTTGAGGCTACATCACTTGCCCAGTGTTACGTTGCAAGCCTGTGTGAGCCTTTAACAACGTTTGAGCCACACGAGGAAATCAGGGGTGCTTGTTTCAGCATACAAGTGATGAGAAACATATTGAAGAGGCTTCCCACGGCTAACTACATGACACTAGAATTAATTGCTCAACACTACTGCTACGTGTTAGTGAGAAGTCACTTCTTATGATGTTATATTGGATGCTTTTATTATAATAATGTAACTTTCGGGGCGATTGTATTACGATATTTCATTTGTTTGGTTTAAGATTCTTTTGTAAATAAAGAGTGAACGCTTATATAAATGTAAATGTTGAATATAATGCCCTTGTTTTTGTGGACTATTTTTGTATATGTTCTTATGATTTAAATAGTATGGTAAGAATAATTGAATTTGTTTAAATTCAGGATATTGGATCTTGAAAAATATATATTTTTTAAATGTGTTAATATTAGTAACAAAATTTTACCGTTATTAATTCTGAATTTATCCGTTACTATTAGTGACCAAATTTTTCCGTTACTAATTCTAATTTTTCCGCAGAATTTTACCGTTACTAGCTTCGTGCCCCACGCCTTTTTTCTAACGGAAAAATTGTGTTACTAATATTTTTAGTAATGGTAAAATTGTGTTACTAATGGCGTGTTTTGGTGTAGTGTGCGTTGCCAACTGCGTTTCATTTAGTCTCACTCTCCAATAAATCTTTCGATTACTTTAGCTCCCTTCACATAAGAGCGTTAACATCTCTACGGACAATGCGTGACATTGTCACCATATGGATCGACTGTCCAACAAAATAGTGTTGTCAACTTTCCTCACGAGTTGATCTCCCATTTGAAATCCTCTCTACCATTGGTATCCACTTCCGCTGATACAAGATTGGCTAAAAGTCTAAACTCATTTACAAATGAATCCCAGTCCGGCCCTTCAGTGATGGGTTCAAAACAACGTTCACATCTTATTCTGAACAACTGATGAAGGAACGTGCGGTTAAACTGTACCTAAGGTCCTTTCATTGATGCAACATTTTACTACAAAAGGTGGTGGTTGACTCCCACTATTTTAACTTTGCTCCGAGGAGTCAAGAAAAATTTTACCCCAAATTTTCATTTCTAGTTAACCACACTCCGCCATATGCCCAAGCCTTTGAATGTATTACCTTCGTTGGGTAACACATATAATTCCCGCATTTCTAGAATTTTCACTGATGACTCTCCTCAATTTTCCATTTGACCCTCTCCCAAGCGTTCTACGTTGGGTGAGTCTAATTTTGACATCACGTTTGACTAATCTTGCACTTGGAAAGCATAGTCTATGTCCTAGTCATCTTTACAGTCCGGGCCTCTCCTGTCAAAATAGGGGTGACCTCGACTACGGTCTTCATCCTTGAATATACTTCATGACCTCACCCAGCCCTGCCTCCCTCGATTCGCCCAACGGCCCTCATCTGCCATACTTCCTGTTCGATCACGTCCGAACACAAATAAGATTTACTAATATATTCGTGATAGTAAAAGAACGAAATCTCACCAATGAAATCAACAATCATAAACATGGGGCTCTATATCAAAGAAAGCTACGCTCGAAGCATAATTATCCGCACAAATCCTAAAGAGCACTAGAACCTGATGCTCTGATACCACCTGCAATACCCCACATAATCAAATACCGGGTGATCAGTCCTATATTAAATTAAAATCAAGGTGAGCGGTTGGTTCATTCTAAGCATCACTGTCGCAAAATAATATTTTCCAATTTGAACACCCTAAATAATTAAGCTAAGTGTCAAAATAATTTAAAGTCTTATTTTTCCTTTATTAAATACCAATATGAAAACCTTTTTAATACCCAACAGTTAAGAATCAAATACATACTAAGGATGACAATTAACACATAAGAATTGAACCATCTAGATAAACCGAAGAACTATAAATGTAATCATCCTGATAAGAGTTAACTCCCAAGGAGTACTGAATACTGTAAAATATAAATGAACATAAATCTCTGACAAAATCCAAACGGAATAAGAAATCGGGCGACACATGCCCTAACTAAGCAGATCTAAAGCAATAACAAAATCAATGACGAGGTCGTCTAAAGCAAAGGCCTGCAACTTTCACATAAGCTACAGCACGTCCAATCCAAATAACCTATGCAAGACGCCCCTATGGATGGGCAACTGTAATACATACATATATATACAAGAGAGAAAGAAATGACAGAAAACGGATCAGAGCTCGAGTGTAAAACAATTTTAAAAATAGTTTAGCAAGTATTTAAAATGCTTACTGGCTAATATAACCACCATGTTAGTGCGCGACACTCTCTTGAGAATTCTTACCTCTCATCTAGTGTGCACGCTTACCGTACTACTGATCACATAAGTCTATCTAACTTATCCTCCCATGAAGTACTAAGGCCATAATATTTAGTTTTAGAAAATCATTATCTTCCATATTCTTACGTTGCTTGGAACCACTTAGTTACCATTACAAAATTTACGAACACTTGTTATAAAGCTGAAGCATTTATTCATTACTTAACTATATATATATATATATATATATATATATATATATATATATATATATATATATATATATATATATGTATGTATGTATGTATGTATAACAATCATAATAAAATATATATATACTATCGGCACCCCACATAAATCTATAGTGTTGGCATACTCTGCTATCAAGTCCCCGTTTCACTCATACTAAGGGAAATACTAGTTCGAAATCACTCTCGAACTGTATTAACACAATACACATACAAATGGAGGCGAAGCATAGTTTTTAATCCAAAGAGGTCAGCATATACCCTCACGTCTCTTACAACTTCTGACTATCATTTTCAGATAACTTGTATCTGGAATACTATCTAGGATACGAGTCAATATCCCCCATAAAGGTACAATCGAGATAAGACCGTCTCGGCGCGGAAACATCCGTGATAGCAAGTAGCCCGGGTATGATTTTTACACAGATACATAATATATGCACAGTCACACAGTCATATATATAAATATTCACATTTTCTAAATTAGGTGCGCCCACAATACATAATTATAATTATCCGTTCTTAGCACAAATTACTCAATTATCTCGCATAACGAATTTGTCTATTTTATTCTCATTTGTAATTTATTTCATACTTGTTTCTCATCTCTCGAAGTATTATCTCTCACTAAGTATAATTTCAGCAGGAATACCAACTAGAAATCAACAAGATAGATAATTGTCGGGGTTCAAGGGTCTGATTTATTGATGAAAAATATATGGTTGCGTTCCTCCTCGTGCGATCTATATTTTGGTGGTGGTGGCGGTGCAATCGGGTGAGTTTTAGGCCTTGGATTGCTTGAAAACTCTCCACCTTCTTCTGTAATGGCTGGGCTTAGGTTTTGTGTTTGTTAACCCTAAGAGACAACTCCAAATGGCTAATATATACTAAGAAAATTCGTGGGTTTAATTATCCAAAAATATAAAATGTCTATAATACCCTTACAGGGTGTCAATTAGGCCTAAAAACACCCCGAGACCCAAACTAAATCCCCGGGTACACTTTTCTGACTATCTCGACCCTTCCGGATACTTTAGCGGACTCAAAACGACCATACGGACGACTTATAATATATTCACTTTTATAATAATAATTTAGTCCTGACACGACACAGGCGCGTCCCGACCTAAATTTCAATAATTGTCATTTTATTCACTCCTAACAATGTTGATAAAATAAATCTAATGTATTACTTTATTCATCTAGTAATATTCAACAAATTCTCAATAATTACTTACTCACGTCACGCTAGTAAATATTAAAAATAAATTTTCGAATTAATATTAAATTAATATCTCAAATTAAATTTAATAAATTCCCAATTTTAAAAGCCATAAAAATACGGAGTATTACAAAGTTATCCACATTTTAGAATTAATTAAATTGACTATTAATTACAAAAGGTAAACTAAATAAGACAATTCGATGTTCAAACCCGAAGTTAACGGTGAAACAAAAATATCAAAGGATCATCGAATGAGTGAGTGATTGGTAGGGCTGTAAATCGGGCTGGGTGAGCCGAATTGAGCCAGGCTTGGGGTTGTTCAGGCTCGGCTTGAATACCTTACTCATGTTCAAGTCTGAGCTTGGTCCCGAACTAATTTTTTCCACCTAAGCCTGAATCCCGCTCATAAATATTACGGGGGCCCGATTTTGAGCATGTCCGATTTTAAATTTTTTGTTAAAATTTCCCCTTATATTTCCATCATGGAGAAAATGTAAACACTAAAATATAATTGATATTTCATAAAATAATATATATATTTATGAAATCTATTAAATTAAAATAAGGAAAGTAAGAGTAAAAACTTACAAAAACCAATTAAATTTCATACACCTATGATTAGTTAACATAAATGTATTCTATTATATAAATTTGTTTATTTATTTAAATATTTAAAGTTTGGGCTTGACAAAGTTTGATTCTAGCTTGCCCGAAATTCATTCGGGTTTGAAATTTTAACTCAAGCTCAGCTCGGTTCAAACTCAAATAAACTCGGCCCGAAAGTTGCAGGCCGAATGGGCAGAGCTCGCTCAATTTACAGGCCAATGATTGGGTACCCATTTCTCTTGCACCTCATTTGGTTCGAATCTCATCCAAATTAATATTACTTGGAAGGAGAATATTAATTCTAAAGGAGACTAATAAATATAAAAATTTTAGACAGAGTTCTCTGTAATTTATATGGACAGTTGAAGGATGTCCCTTGAACTTTAGTAAATTGTGTCCTATGATATACAGCCTCAGTTTGCTGCTCAAACTTCTGTCGCCATATTTCACCAATTGCCAAAGTTGACTACAAGTACAATTTACAAGAAGATAAATACACAAATGAATAAATGCATAGCTTAATGTGACAATAACCAATTGTTCGACATTGCTCTTTTGTGTGTGTGTGTGTGTGTGTGTTTTCTTAATAAAACCATTCCAAATAATAATAATAAGGGCAATTTACAATCAAGTCCATTGATAACAATTTTTAAACATTTAAGAACAATTTACTATTTGGTCCACTTGTTATGCTACTAGAATAGACTTCTACAAGAAGAGAATTAATGGATCTAGGTGTTTAAAATTTATCAAAATTCTCTTAGTGTTTAAAATTTGTTTGTAAAATTTATTTGTGAGGGACCTAAGAATACTTTTCTCTAATAATAACAATCATCTCTTAGCTACATACACCAACCATCAGTATTGTCAATAGCCTGATTGGCAGATGACTCAATTTTTTATTCTTTATACATAATTACACTAAAAGAAATGCCACATAAATACAAATGGCAGTTTTCACTTTTCCTTTTATGTCACCCTCTTCAAAAAATGGCCCCCTTGAAATGGGCCTAATATTACAACATTAAAATCAAGAAACGATCAAATTGTTCCCTAGAAATATATTGCAATGATCTCCTGACGCTGCACTATTGAAAACTGCGATCTTCAGAATATGCACAAAAGTTGACGAGTTATTACTTGTTGTTCTTTCTTTCCAACTTTATGGCCTCATAAGACGTCATGACCTCCTTGAACTTTGCTTCAGCGGCCTCTGTGGTGTATTCACAACATCAAAATGTCAAAAACACAAATGCAAAACATTGGCACCACAACCTGATCTGGGTGCTCAGTTAGAATGATCAATGCACTGCCCACCTTTGTTGTGCTGATTCTGATCTGGGTGGAACTCTTTTGCCTTTTTCCTAAAAGCTGTCTGCGTCAACAAGGATGTTAAAAAATCAACTAAAAAAACATTTTTCTACTATTCTAAAAGATAGGACTGCACGAGAGGTTTGTACAGGAGTCTGTCCGTATATATATATCAAGGTTCTAATAAACGTGGGACGTGATCGAGACGTGGAGGCCAACCCTTAAGCCTTAGAAGCCTAGGCCGGCCTTAGGCATAAAAAGGCGTGAAAAGGTGTTTCAATCTTCTTAATATATTTTAATATTTTTTAACCATAGCAAGGGTATTAAAATATTAAAATTGTACATATCATAAAAATATGTCTGAATACATGCAAATTAAAATACTATTTGATTATTTTGGATGAGATAATAGTCCGATTTGTAAAAAAATTCTTTAAAGGGAGATATCGTTTCACTAAAGCATTATTTTATGAGTTACATGGGTCTGAGTGTGAGAGAGAGAGAGAGAGGCTATCTGAAGCACTCAAAATATAAATAATCGTTACAAGAAATATGCCGCAAGGTTCTGTTCTCTTAATTTCACTATCTTTATCTCGCTGTGATCATATCTCACTATATCTTCATTTTTGTGCCCTAACGCTTCAGCTTTCAGTATTTATGATGCAACTATGCTTAAGCGATTAAACACAAACTCAGGCATATTCTCAGTCCATTTCCTCAATCATAAAATTAGTATGTGATTACAAGAGGGAGCCAAGGGCCTTATTTATACATTAAACTACTTTAGGAATTAATACAATATCTAAATATCTCCTTATTAAAAATATTATTAATCCTCCTCCTCCTGGCCGATAAAAAAAAAAGAGATTTAGTGATATGAAGGTCATTTTTAGTCATTATTTTATTTTAGTATTTCATTGTATTTTTCTTTTGTTTAGTATTTAGAAGAAGGAAGATTATTGGTTCCTAGGGACATAATTGTAATTAGATTCTTAGCTTAGAGGCCAAGTAACCTCATTTCTATAAATACTCATTTGTAGCCTCATTTGAGGCATTCTTCCATTTTGAAATATATTGAATTGAGAAAGTTTAAACAAGAGTCCTCTTTTCTTGTTCCCATTTGGAGTCATTTATGTCAATTGGTATCAGAGTCTACTCGGTTCTACCCGTTGTTGTTGTTGTAAAATAAAAATTCGTAAACAACGTCACGATGGATTCAAGAAAGGAGCAAACCCCCGTGAAAATTCCCAACGAAAGTCTCGTAGAGGTCATCAACCAATTGATGGCCCGAATGGAGGAGTTTGACGCGCAACTTCCTCCACTAACAACCACCGTTGGCCGCCCTCACGCTGCCCCGGTATCATCTCCAAACCTTAACCCTAATTCCCCCAAATCAACCCATTCTACACCCCTACCACAAAGAAACCCTAGCCCCATATACACAAGAAAACACCACCACGAATGGTGGCGCTCCACCGCAACACCCAATTGGCCGACATACACAAAAAAACCTCAGATCAGCCACCCTGCCCCAAAACAACACAACTACCCACCAAAACCCCAAACCGCCCCACCCCGGACCCAAATTGAACCCGTCCCAGACCCGATATTGTCCCAACCCGCCAGAAACCAAGTTCAGCCCACTGGTTACCACCTTCGCAGCCTAACGACCCAGGCCCGAAGCCAAATGGGCCAGATCCAGCCGCTGACTGCCTTTGACGAAACCTCCAACTTGGGCCGAGCCCACCGAGGATCTCCACGCACCTCCGACTCATCCCGACATTTGTCCGGCAATTCCTTCTCCGGTATATGTTCTAATCGCACTCCCCATGATCGGAATGTACTCTCCGACAATCGCCGAGATAATACGTGACATTCGGCACACAAAGGGTTCAAATCCAACTCATCCGCAAGCAAAGGTAATAATTTCGGTGTCAAATGAATCCAACGTGCATCTTAACCCAAATCTTGAATACCAAACCCTAGAATTTCAATCCCTACACATCCCCAATACTCTCACCCTCCAAAATTCACAATAATCTCACCCTCCACCACTACCCAAACTCTCATCACACCAACATATTCATTCACCACACCTTCCACCTCACATTCTCGTCCCACCCCATTCACCACCCCCAAACCACCACACTTACCCCACACCTCCTCAACATGGCCACCCCCTACATCACATCTCCATTTACCCTCGTCGTTACCCCCAAAAACATCTCTATACCCCCGGCCCCACCACTACTACTTACCCCCACCCACCCCATATAGCCTTCGCCGACCACCCAACACATGTACCTCATCCCCATTATGCGTGGGATGCTTGCTTCGTCCATTCCGCCCCCGTTGACTCACATGAGCGGGCACAGAGAGGATTAGCATACCCCCACATGATGGCCCACCTTCACCCGGACCCCACTCCGCCCCAAAGTTTGAGCCTCCCCCTCCCACCGAGTGGCGCACCGATGTCTCCCCTATAGATTCTCTGGGTCCGAAGGTTACTCCGTACGTACCTCTCTCAGAGCGACATTATTTTTTGTATTATCATAAGGGGAACCATATGAACCACTACCCTTACCACCAATCGTAGGTCCCAGGCCCACCTCCTTCCCCACCACGAGAGCCCATTCCACCTTATATTCCTCCTCCACCCGCCCCACCACCACCACCACTAGCTCTCGATCCTCCTCATCCACCGCCTCAGAGACGGTCACAGAGAGCATTATTTACGGAGCCTCCGCTAGGCGTTGATGACCTAGATGAGGATGCCTTAGCCCTACAGGGTGGTGACACCATTACACACTTAGCCCTTCAGTTACTATCGAGGAGTATGCAGGGTGATATTCGAGTGGATATCCCGATGTTCGATGGCCACCTACAGTCCGATGCCGTTGTTGATTGGCTTGCCGCCTTGGAGAGGATATTTGAGTACAAGCGACTGAAAGGTCCCGTTAGCGGCCACCAAATTTCAGGGTTACGCGAGTGTTTGGTGGAATGATTTGGAGCAGCGACGTGTTCTTGAGGGCCAGCCTCCTATACAGTCTTGGGCAGAGCTTCGTGCACGGTTGATGACCACTTTTGTTCCCGCTACTTGCAAGCAATGTTTAAAAAGGCGTTTGAGGCTTACGCCTCGAAGCGGGTAAAAAATGCCTCGAGGCTTAAGCCTCAGGGTTGAATTTAAGGCTTACACCTCAATGCGCCTCGAGGCTTATGCCTCAATGTGCCTCACGCCTTTTTGCTTAGGCGCGAAAAAAAAAAAAAAAAACTCATTTTCTTCTTCCATCACGAAGCCTGTTTTTTTAAAGGTTAAAGTTCTTCATTTTTCTAAAATTGCAATTAACTTTAAAAAATGTTGTTTTAATCTACAACCTCTTATTCTTTTTTTGTTTTAAAATTGCACTTAACTTATACTATTTACTATTGTAACTTGAAAGAAATTTTTAAAAAATAACCAATATGTGAATGAAACTTAAAAAACTGATTTTGTCAATTTGATTTTGCATTGATTAATTTATTGTCATGTTATAAAATAACCATAAAATAGCCTATGTGAATGAAAATAAAAAAAATGATTTGGTCAATTTAATTTTGCATTGATTAATTTATTGTCATATAATAAAATTAACAATATGTAAAAAAGTCATCTCGGGGGGAACAAAAAAATGTTTAACTATGTGAGAAAGTCCTCAAAGATGTTTTTTTTTTGCAGTTTTATTTTATATTTCTTTGTTACTTTATCTTTTTATAGTTTTATTAGTATTTTTATAATATTATTTTGTTCCTTTTTTTTTGTGAGGCTTAAGCATCAATATGCCTCGCCTCGCTGAAGCCAAAACGCCTCGCCTCTCGCCTTTTTAAAGATTGCTTACGAGAGTGATCTCTTTTTGCAGGTCCAGTCTCTTCGGCAGTACACTACAGTCTTAGACAACACAGAGCGCTTTCAGCTTCTTGTACTCGTGCTCGTCTCGGTGAGAGTGAGGAGCAGCGGATCAGTCAGTATATCCATGGCCTCCAGAGTTATATCAAAAGAGATCTCGCTTTAAGTGACGTCACCTCCTTTGCCAAGGCGGTTAAGTACGCTACTAAAGTCGAGTCATTCTATCAGACTGCCACTCCACTGTAGCACCCGTGACTTCTACTGCCCCTGTGATTCTGCCTACCTCAGCTACTCCGATCCCCACGGTTCCTCCTCCTGCACCCACTCACCCGATAACATTCAAATGTCACAATTATGGGGTGCTTGGCCATAGAGCCTCGAATTGCTCCATTCCCCGATGACGCGCTCTCCTAGCTTCGGGCGATCCTGAGTATCTTGGGGAGAGACCGGAGATTCGACCCCAGCATGCTCTCATTACTATCCTCGATGGTGACACTAACGGTCTTTCCCTCTGAATTTGAGGACGAATTCTTTCAAAGGGAGGAGAGTGATGTGAATATGGTTATTTTTAGTCTTCTTTTATTTTTAGTATTTCATTGTAATTTTCTTTTGTTTAGTATTTAGAAGAAGAAAGGTTATTGGCTCATAGGGACATAATTGTAATTAGATTCTTAGATTGAGAGGCCAAGCAACCTCCTTCATATAAACACACATTTGTAGCCTCATTTGATGCATTCTTCCATTTTGAGATATATTGAATTGAGAGTTTAGACGAGTCCTCTTTTCTTGTTCCCATTTGGTGTCATTTACATCATTTAGGATGAGATTTTTCAAAGAATTGGAGAAATTTTTGTCAAAATAAATAAATATTTTGGGTTCTTTAATTTCTTCCCAAACCAAATCTCGCTGCAACTCACAGCTAAGTTCTCTTTCAATAGCAAATATGGAGCATGCCAAAAATTTTAGAGCCCAAGGAAACTAATTATTGGGCCATTAATGCCAAAATTCATTTAAATCGAAACCAAATATGGCTCCCAACTGAAATGAGCCAGGACTCATGAGCCTACTACTATCAATAGGGCTGTGCTTCGACTGGATCGGATCGGAAAATGACCCTTCGAAAAAAATTCGATTTTTTCGGAAATAAAATAATTATTCCAATTTCCGATCCAATTTTTTCGGTAAATTAAAAAAAATTCCGAATTCCTAAAAATCGAAAAAAATCGAAACCTCAAAATATACTAAAAATCTAGAAATTTCGGAAATTCCAAATTCTAAAATAAAATATAGGATTTTCGATTACTCAAAATTCTCATTTTAAAGAAATCAAGAAAAAAGTTTAACCCAACATTAACCATTTTTTTTATTTGTGTAGAGGGATAATCTCCTTTTATAGAGGACTTTTTTGGACCTCTCTTCCTCTCCTTGCCGATGTGGGACACATGAGAATGTTTAAAAAAATCCGAAAAATCGAAAATCGGAAAATATTTCGGAAAATAATTCGGAAAAAACGGATCGGCAGAGTTTCATAAAAATAGGAAAATCGAAAATTCAAAATTATTTCCGATTTTCGATCCGATTTTTTTCTGAAAAATCGGAAAACGGAAAACCCTATACACGTTCCAAAATCAGAAAATATCGGATCGGATATCGGAAAAATTGGAATGTTCGGAAAAAAAAAAACACAGCCCTAACTATCAACCACAATATCAAACTTGAGAAACTCCTTTAACCTACAGTCCACCCAATATTCGTTAAAAGCAACCCTTCTTAACAGCCTCGGACCACTTCAGCCAGACCCAACTCACTAAACATACTTCTATGGGCTGGGAGCAATTTGCCTAACAGATCAGCCCTATAGTTTGTAAAGAGAAACATCGATAATTCGAATGGGGAGCACCAAATGGCTCTTTTGCATGCGTAGCAGCAGCTTGGAACCCAAATGGTCGCACGTCTTATGCACTTCCTCTGGAATCTTGACGCCTAGGTCGGCACCCTCCCTCAACAACTTGGTAACCCAACCTTCACCAATTCCAGCTTGTTTCTCGCCATAAACAGCCTGCTCAGCATCGTCAGGTGAACTGAGAAGTCTGACAAAGAACTCGGTTGGGTCTTCCCACAATGCTTAGGAGGCTCGACCTTCAATGGTGTCAAACCATGCTGGAGGCTCTGTCCCATCTCGACTTTGAGCTGTGATATATCTATCCCTTTTGCTGCCAGAGATCAGGGAGGGTCGAGAGTTCTGGTTGTTGCTCATGTTCTGCAGATGTTGGGCAACTCCCATGGTGTGTTTGTGAGCGAAAGGAATGTTGCCACCTACATGTGGCGAGTCATGCCCTACCGGGGTTTTGTCTCAAGTAGATCGTCCCATGACTTCTAACCCTCTAACGAGCTCCACCTCTTTTGCAGCTGGGTCGATATTTTGCTTCTTCAATCCGAACACGGAACTAGGGCTTTGTCCACCACCAGCATTGTGTCTCACTCCCCTTGTTTGAACCTTCATTCTCGTCAACAGCACTTGCTACACTAAGGGCCTTACTATCGAAAATCCCAAATCTTTAACATCATGTTCCCTCACAAATTCTTGGAGATTGACAATGCCTGTGGTGGGTTCCGCAACTTTTTTCTCGCTGATGTTAAAGTAGTTTGAGGTCTGGTCTTTGGCTGTGGTGTCTGCCCAGAGATCTGTCAAACGCTCTTGGTAACCCCAGTCAAACACCCCACCTATACTCTGCTTTCCAAGAAGCAAGTATTAAATCACATGACACACTTTCCAGCGACATTTTTCATACCACAGATCACTAATGAATCCGAATTTTACCCAAGCAATTCATTGCACCAAAAGAACAGCTTGTTTGTGTACTTTTGATTTACTCTTCGGTCTCTTCAAGGGGCAGCCGGCATACCTCAATGCAGTGTTCTAAAAAATGCGCCTAGGCGAGGATTTTTAGATACGCCAAGTTTTGATCCTAGGCGTGGTGGTCAACGTTTTTTTGGGAAAAGGCGTTAAAAAACGCGTTTTTTTATTTTTTTTTCTGGTGTTAACCAAAACGACGTCGTTTTGGTATCTTTAAAAAAAAAAAAAAAAAAAAAACACGTCAACTAAACCTGTGAACTAAACCTAATCTCTCAAGACATGAGTCTCGGTGTTTTTAGCAATCGCCGTTCTCCTTTTTCTTCTCAGTTCAGCCCCTGTTCTCGTTCGAAGGAACTCAGGTAAAAGTTTTGTTTACGGTTTTTATTTGGACCCTAATTCGTTCAGCCCCTGCTTTATTTGGACATCCACAACAACACAATTAGTTTGTTTATGAGTTTATCTTATGGAAAACTTTGTATGTAAAAGCTTTGTAACCTCCCTGTTCTAAGACAGTATATATGGTTTCAATTTTGTTTATGAGTTTGTTTATTGGTTTATGGAGTCATAGAAAAATTAATGTGTTATAGAAAGAGTTGCTTGCAATGTGTCATTTCTGATTTTGTATCGGATGGTACAGAAGATGGAATGGATGAAGAAGATGATTTCGAATTGGAGTCCGACAAGGAATTAGATGATTGAACATGTTTATTTAAGTTTAAAAAATGATTATAATATTTATGAGCTTGTTTGAGATACATGTTGTTTGGTTGAAAATTGGGTTGTACTAACTCATGGATCATTTTAGTATTTTAATTTGAATTTTGGTCATATTGTTATTAATGGTTTGGTTACTACATGATCTATTGTAGTGTAAGTTTATTAGGGTGATGTGGACTTTTGAAGCATGCACATGGAAAAGGGCTCCCAACGCGTATATTGGTATTCAATTTTCAAGGTATGTATCATTTTCTATTTTATAAGTGGCTATTTTGGTTTCATTCATGTTGATTAATATTATTTATTTAAATTATTTTATTGACTACTTTGAATTTTGATTGCATGTAATTGGGTGATAATATGATGAGGAGTTATGGAGCGTGCATATGGAAAAGGCGCCCAATTGCAAATATACGGACATATTTTTAAGGTATGTACCATTTTAGTATTTTTATTAGCCTTGTTATAAAAAGGGCAAACCCAGTGCACGAGGCTCCCGCCACTGCGGGATACTGGGGGGGCTGGATGTACGCAGCCTTACCCCTGCTTGCGCAGAGAGGCTGTTTCCGTGAATCGAACCCGTGACCTTAGGTCACAGCGGGGGCAACCTTACCGTTGGCCTAAACGCCTTTTTACGCCTAAGGCCCGCTTAGGCTTCTAAGGCTTGAGGCTTGGCCTCCACGCTTCTGTCACGCTCCGCGTTTTTTAGATTCTTGCCTCAATGTCATTAAGAAGTTCGTAGATGTTCGAGTCAAGGTATATTGCCACCTACATGACATCCATACTGATACATATAACTACCATGATCACAAACACAAACCAAACTATGCTGATACCACTTTGATGCAAATACGCATAAGTGATCAAACAGACATACTTACACATAATATAAAGGTCATACCCAGTGCACAAGTCTCCTGCTTAATTGGAGGGTCTGCTTAATTGGAGGGTCTGGGAGAGGAGGATGTCGGCTGACCTTACCCCCCATATATGGAGAGGCTGCTCCCATATCTCGAACCTGAGATGAACCGTAGCTTGGGCAAGGGCTGCTCCCATTAAAAAGTAATAATTCTTTCTCTCAATCCATCTTCTCATTCAAAAAATTCTTAAGTCATTCCAAGTGAGGGTTGAAGGCCTTGTTATATGTTAAAATGCCTAGAATCTTGATTAGAGCAATAACCTTTATAAGGAAATAAGGATTAACAAGGAAAGAATATAATATATCCTCATATAATAAGATCTCTAAAAAATCTCCTAAAAATGAAGAATTAAAGTTTAATACCCCTCCCCTCCTTGAATATCTGAAAGGTCCTTAGGCGGGGCACGTTCATCTAAGCACACCAATTTATCTTATATTCTCATTTGAACGAGGGGAAGCAAATCAAATAACCATCAAAGAAAGTTTAGTGCTGAGAACCTGAAACTCTCTACCATTCGATCTCTCTAAAACGTAATAATGTCACAGTTTAAGGGAAAAGACTCTTAAAATATACTAAAGAGATAAAAGGTCAACAAAGATTAAGTTTGTAATATCCCACCCTAATAATTCCATTAAATTTTGTATGAATTGTAATGGAGTGAGGATTGGGAAGAATTATTGGAAAGTTGTGGGTCCAAATTGAAGGATATACAAGAATAGGAAAAAAGAGAGGGTCGTTCAAACGACATAAGGAGGTCGTTAGAAGTGAGAATCAATGTCGCGCAAAGCAGGGTTCAAACGAGATGTCATTACAGTCCAGGTCGCGCGAAGCCAATAATCATCGAACGAGGTGGTGATGTCGCTCGAGCGAGGTTATGCTATCGTTTGAACGGCGTGCCTCGAAAATGCTTTTATCAAATTGCCCTTGTGCGCTGTCACATTTCTGGCCCTTGATCTATTATGCTGTCAAGCTCAGACAAGCCCAGATTGGGCAAAACGGGATTTTTGGTCTTTAAGGGGTTTTTATAAAGCATGTTAGGGAAAGATGGAAGATCATGAGAGAGTGAGAGAAGGTGTTCTTCCGCCATTTTTAGGTGTTCTTCCATCCATGTTGGCCTTCCACCACCATTTCACCACCATTTTCTTATAATATTCCACCATGTTCAAGTCTACAACACCTATTTCCACCATTGTTAAAGTAGAGCTATGAATTTTGGAAAAAGTATTGGGGGATTTGGGGAGAAGATGATGGAACTTTCATGGAGTTTGAAGTGGGTTTTTGAAGGGGTTTTGCTTGGAGCACAAATAAAACATTTTGGAGGATGCATTTGGTATTATTTTGTTAGAAATAAAGAATGAATAAATATTTTAAAAGTCTTAAAATATTAAAACTTGGTATTTTATGAAAATGGTGTATTTTCTATAAAAATTGATGTCAAACATTTTATGAAATAAAATGTTTGAAAATAATGATTTATTTTTCTAAACATTTAGAGGAATATAACATTTCAATGTTTCTTGCAAAATGTAAAGTTAATGAAAATGGACATTTGTTAAATTTGAAGAAATAAAATTTCTTTTATGCCATGAAAGTGTATTTTTGCAAGTATGAAATGTATGTTTAACCTATTAATAGGATTTAAGATCCATCTTCTCGTGCATGTAAACTTGTAGTATTTTGGCAATCAATGTATAAATAAGCTTAAAGAAGAATTTGTTAGTTTTAAACATGGAATAAGAAAAGAAGTAATTCTTGTCTTGAAAGTGAGTGAATAAGGGGTTAAAAGTGTGATAAGTATAAAGTGTGAGACTACACGTATTGCTAGAAAGGAAATGGCATTTTCTTATGAAAGTAGTCTTTAAGTGTAAATTAGAGTTCTTGAATAAAGAAAGTAAAGAAATGTCGAATATGGAAAGATGGTCAGTAAAGGTGTGGAATAAGTGTTAATGGCTAAACATTGGAAAGTTGGTGTGTATAACTTAATAATGTTGTAAAAGATTAACACTTGTGAAATTGGAAAGGAAATAATAAAATAAAGATGTTTCCAATTAAGAGGAATATTACTCCAAGGTTAAAAAGATGTTTCCTCGTACATCGACAACGTGCGTTTTGTGGACTTGATTTATTTTACTTGCTTAATCAGGCTAGATGCATGTTTAGGATTAAACAAGATAAAATCGGGATAAAGTAAAATTGGTTCACACTTGGTGCATAATTAAAATTGGAAAAATGTTCTTTGAAAGAAATATTGTTTTCACCTTAAGCACATTTAAAAGAGACCTTTTTACAAATGCCAAGGACGACGTGTGTGGTCCCCACATAAATTCTGAGTGGGTAGAACCCGAAAGTAAGTTTGGTGGCAATCTCATATATTTAAAGGATACAATAAGGTGGATGTATCTCTCGAACGGAGTACTGCTCAAGGGAATTTGGGATTTCAATCACGATATGATAAGGCAAACAACTGCCTAGGTATAGTAGGTTGGTGACGTCGTCACCAGTAAATGGACAAGGTCAATGTAGATAACGGTGTGGGATATCCGCCAATCGAAATGATTCATGTATGCAATCATGTGAAAGGGTAGGCCCTTGCTCCCAAGGAGGGAAGTTGGGCGTTGACTTCCTAGAGGACTACCGATTCAAATCTTGCTTTCGTGTTACGAGAATGAATGGTTGTGATCCGATTCATCACGGCTAGTGACCCAAGTCAATGTATGTGGCTAGGATTAATGCTCGGTGAGAACTTTGGGAATAAGTGATATGAATTCAAGCATACGGCGTAGGTTTGCTTTCGTAAATCATAGTCGGACGCTTATGGGCGAAATTTCTCAGAATGGTTGCTTGTTCCTTCTGACTCTCGTGTGTCCCTTTCCGTTTCGGTAATCGGTATTCTCACATATGTGGTGACTCGGATTGGTGCCATGTCATGGTACGACGCGGTTGAACCTGGTAGAGCGCGGTGGACCAGGAATGGTGAATGCAATTCAAAAACTGGGTGCGTACGCCCCATCTGAGGTATTCTTGCTATTGCATAAAGTTTTGTGTATGGACACACGGTTTGCTCATAGTACTGGCTTTTCTTTGGATTTGCGGTCTTTCAACTGGCCGGCACGGCAGTCAGTGGCTCTGGTTGCAAAGAGTGGGATGATGACGTGAGGATATGGTAGTGTTAAAAATCGAGGAAAACTTAGCATAGGATGTTGCTTTGCCACGGTGAATGGATTAGAGGGAGGCTCTAGCGAGTGCTCAAAGGTGAGACACCTAGGGTAGTGCTAGGGTCATCAGAGTTACGCAGCTGAAGATGTAAACCGAGCGCACGTGATGACTTGGTAAGAATATCACTCTTTGGATTGAGAAAATAGCATAATATGGTTATTGGCAAGCTCATGCGAGTGGCGTAGCCAGGATAACCTGAAAAGTTGTGGGGCGCAGGATGTACAGTCCTAAAATAGAAATAATTTTGATGATGAATACGACAATTGGTTGCATTACGATTCACATTGGGTAAGTGTCGATCGCTAGAGAGGATTTGCCCGTAGAGGCGCCGGTATGCACCGAGTACTAGCATAGGTGGTGCTAGAAATTGTTTGGTCATGATCATACAGTGAGTGAAAACTCAAAGTCGATTATGTGACGTTCGTGGTTAGCGAGATGACGAGCATTAGAACATGTCGCATGTTGATTATTTGGTGACAAACTCCGCATGGGGGCGCATAGGGTGACCTTAATATTGAGAACTTCGGTGATTTTGTCTTGAAGAATCTCTATGGCTTTAAATAGAAGTTGGCGAACCCCATAAGCCTAAGGATTAACGGATCGAGAATTTTGGGGACGAAATTCCCCAAAGAGGGAAGTTTGTAATATCCACCCTAATAATTCGATTAAATTTTGTATGAAATGTAATGGAGCGAGGATTAAGGAGAATTATTGGAAAATTGTGGGTCCAAATTGAAGGAAATAAAAGAATAGGAAAAAAGAGAGGGTCGTTCAAACAACATAAAGGGGTCGTTAGAAGAGAGAATCAATGTCGCGCGAAGTAGGGTTCAAACAACCTTCAAACGAGATGTCACTGCATTACAATCCCAGGTCGCGCGAAGCCAATCATTGAACGAGGCGGTAATGTCGCTTGAACGAGGTTGTGTTGTCGTTCAAACGATATACCTCGAAAATATTTTTTTCAGATTGCCCTTGTGCGCTGTCACATTTTTTGCCCTTGATTTGGTATGCTATCAAGCTCATATGAGCCCAGAATGGGCAAAACGGGATTTTTGGTCTTTAAGGGGTTTTTTATAAGGCATGTTTGGGTCATTTGTTGGGGAAAGATGGAAGAAGATGAGAGAGTGAGAGAAGGTAGTTTTCCACCATTTTTAGGTGTTCTTCCACCCATGTTGGCCTTCCACCACCATTTTCTTATAATATTCCACTATGTTTGGCGCTACGAATTTTGGAGAAGTGCTGAGGGATTTTTTGAGAAGATGATGGAACTTCCATGGAGTTTGAAGTGGGTTTTGAAGGGGTTATGCTTGGAGCACAATTGGAGCATTTTGGAGGATGCATTTGGTAACCCCTGAGGCCACTTTTGGAGGTGGGGGTTGCTCCTCCTACACCAACCTTCTTGCCACCATTTGGAGTCTTTAGAGGCGGGAAATTCTATCCTTAGTATTTAAGACTATGTTGTATATTTGCAGTCTTATTGTTAGATTACATGAATAGGGCATTGGATTAAATGATGGAATTTATGTGTAATAAATAATAAAAAAGTTATGGAATAAAAATGTTGGTAAACTATTATTTTGTTAAAAATAAAGAATGAATAAATATTTCAAAGTCTTGAAATATTAAAAGTTGGTATTTTATGAAAATGGTGCATTTTCTAGAAAGATTGTTGTGAAACATTTTGTGAAATGAAATGTTTGAAAATAATGATTTATTTTGCTAAACATTTGGTGGAATAATATTTCAAAGTTTCTTGTAAAAATGAAAAGTTTATAAAAAATGGACATTTGTTGCGTTAGAAGAAATAAAAATATCTTTTATGCCCTGAAAGTGTATTTTTGCAAGTATGATGAATTTCTAAAAGGAAATGCATGTTTAACCCATTAATAGGATTTTAAGATTTAAAATCCATCTTTTAATGCATGTAAACTTGTAGTATTTTGGCAACAAATGTATAAACAAGTTTAAAGAAGATTTTGTTGGGTTTAAACATGGAATAAGAAAATTAGAAATTCTAGTCTTCAAAGTATGCAAAATAGGGGTTAAAAGTGTGATAAGTACAAAGTGTGAGACTACACATATTGATAAAAAGGAATGGTATTTTCTTATGAAAGTAGTCGTTAAGTGTAAATTAGAATTCTTGAATAAAGAAAGTAAAGAAATGTCTAATTTGGAAAGATGGTTAGTAAAGGTGTGGAATAAATGTTAATGGTTAAACATTGGAAAGTTGGTGTGTATAACTTAATAATGTCGTAAAAGATTAACACTTATGAAATCGAAAAGGAAATATTGAAATAAAGATATTTCCAATTACGAGGAATATTACTCCAAGGTTAAAAAAGTGTTAATTAAAACACTTAAGAAGTTAGTATGGGTAACTTAATAGTGTTCTAGAAAAATAAACACTTGTGGAAATGGAGTAAAAGATTTGTTTGGAAATAAATGGGTAAAATGGTAATTTTACTTAAAGTGGAACATTTTTATGAAATAAAAAATTTGGAAAAGGTGTTACACAAATTAGTCCTAAATGAATATGATTTTTGAAATAAAATTAAAGTTAAAGTGTAAAAGCTATGCAATGATAATTTCAAGTATAACACAAGTTGGGGTGTAACCCCGGACTTGACTTCGACCGGGTAAAAAGGAAAATAAGGAATAATGTGGACAGTTGTAAAATATAAAAACACATGCAAAAGAACTCGAATGACACCAGGATAATTAAGGAGGACCCGAATCCCTGGGGTGAAAGACCCAGAACAACTAGCCAGAGCATATGGTGCACATAGCCAGTGGTGTAGAGCCCGTTGAAGTATGTGGTTATTGGAAGATTCCGAGAAAAGATAAAGGAATAAGGAACATGTCAAGAAATGGGTTGTGTGGTGAAAATGTGTTAAGATAACCTAATTTGAATGAATTAATAAATGTTCCGGTAAAGGTGAATGGACAAGTAAATATGTAAGTTGATTAATGTCCATAAGGTAAAGAAAAAGGTAAAGTAAGTTAGTAAATGGGTGGTTAAGCAACCTAAGTGGCTCAACCCATAATTAACAGAAGAATGTGTTGTAAAAGGGTTTCAATGATTAAGTATTTTTTAACACGGTATTCGCGTGTTGAAAGGGTGAGTTTCAATGAAAATACTAATGTGGATTGGTTAAAAGGAATAGGGTAATTTTGGTAAAGAAATGGCTTTCGGTCAAACCAAGTATAGTTGTTTCAAGTATTTAACCGCGTGTGTTAAATAAAGTGAGAAATATCGATATGAGAAAAAGAAAGTCTTTTATAAGGTTAAGGTGAATTAATCTGAATAAATAAGGTTTTCGGAAGTAAACTGTTTCATGAATTAAGTATATGTATATGTATGTTTATATATGTATACAAGGTGTTCCATGTGCACGTAAGTATGACGTGTTGTCCTTTTTCTGCCGTTCGATTGCATACTGCATTTGTATATTTCCCACTGAGCATTCGGCTCACTCCCTCATTTTGTTACGACAGGTTGGGTGCGGTTTTGTCTTTTGAGAGTGTTATACAGGTAAGTACTTTCTTTTATATTACGTTAGTAGCTCTGTATGCTTAGGCTTCGGAGTGCTGCCCATGGGACCCTCACGTAGTTTAATTTGAAATTGGAATTGCATGCTAAACAAGCTAAACATTAATTAAAATAAAACTGGACTAGCAACATTATATAGGTTTCATTGCACCTCACACCTAACACTCGGGTCGGACAGGGTTGACTACAGATAACCTATAAATCCGGGTCGGGGCATTATAAAGATGGCATCATATAAGAGAGGAGAGAATAAGAGACAAAATTGACGAATAACTACGCCCTTACATCTCCCTTCCTTGAGTGGAAATTCAGGTCGATATGATGTAATGTGGCCTCTACTATCCATAAGCTCTTTGCTAATTGTCGTCCCACCCAACTAACAAAATACATCTTCATTGTCCGGATGGTGACGTAGAAATCTCGTTGTCTGCATTGTTGCTCTCCACTCTGTCTACATGAACATCATCTAGAACCGTATGTTAGCAATGGTATCGGAGGTGTGATGTCGCGAGATTTGGATAAGTCCGCAACATTAAACACGAGGTGAACTCGAAACTCTAGGGGAAGGTCAATCTTGTAGGCACTGTTCCCATGGTAGCGAAGCATGAGGAATGGCCCAAAACACCACATTTGCAACTTGTGTCCCTTTCCATGCCGTCTCTCCTTACGGAGGTAAAGCATAACCAAGTCCCCAAGTTGAAATACGACCTCTCGACAATTGGGGTCCACATTCTCCTTGTAGGAGTTCTAGCGCTCCTAAATGATGTTCATGGTTCAATGACGCCGATGAAAGGAACTACTGGAAATTCATCCAACTTCGATATCCTAGATATCATTTAGGCCGCAATCCATAAAAGGTGGGCTAACTGGAACAGTTAGGCTGCAATCACAATAGATACATTTTAAAGCAGCTTCTCAACGGCCTAACTGGGTCGGTGGGTGTAGTGGTCGAACCTCCATCACATGTAGACATCTCTCTGAAATACTCAACTACCTTGAGAGCATACTCAATCATCTGCCTCGAGAAAGTGAGCCTGCAACCGTAACTCAGTCTAGTACTACAATTGAAGTCTATGCAATTATCGCTCAACCTGGCTCTCGTGCATAAGCTGAAACTGCTTATAGTGCTTTTACCCTGCCGAAAGTTCCTCAACTTGAACAAAAAAGTTCCTCTGGGGAATAAAGACGAGATGAAACTGACAACAAATAGGCAGTTGATCCAACATCATCCTCTCCTTCACAAGCTCATTCCACCAAACTCAAGAGTATCCATGCCATTTGGCGGCCACAAGCTTCACACATTTCAGGTCAGTGATGTTCTTGTAGCAACAATTTGTTTATGGAGTCGAGCCAATCGATAAAAGATCCAGGTACATGTTACAATTAAACATGGGAACATCAACAGAATGTCCTTTTGCAATAGCTACCGGAGACCCCAAAGCTGATGCATAAAAAACAAGCAGTCTTAAAGTTGAATAAAACAAAGATTTTATGTATACCACTTTCCATAAGGAACTAAATTCCACCACCCACATCACCCAAAGGCTAGTCGTCATCGCCACTGGCGGAAACATCAACCAGGCCCAATACAAATGGATTGAGAAGCCTAACATCACCAACATACCGCTAGCTAGCTTTTTTTTTTTTTTGGGTGTGGGGGGGGAGGGGGGGGGGGGGGGGTGTTACTGGTACCTGAAACTAGAAATCATCCATTAAATGCCCTCGGTTCATGCATAAAAGAATAAGTACGATCTTTAAGCAGAACAAAAAAAGACTAAACCTTTTAACTGCACACCACTTGTCATGAGTAAGGGTCTCATGACATCACCCTCATGCTAGTCATGGCATATCGTCGTGGTTTCCCTCACTGGCTTGGGGAAAAAAGGGGTTGATATACTTGTCATCCACCAACTAAACCTATGAAGCACGGATGCGGGTGCGACATGGTGCGGGTGCAGTGATTCGAAAAATCTTTAAAAAGTAGGATTCAGGTGCGGTGGTAAATATAATAATAACAATTATAGAAAATATATTATATTATTCCTCAATATTGTATAGATAGTACATTCGGTTTTGTACAAATTAGTAGCATGCATTAATCTCCAACATAAAATGTATGGACTATAATGAAAAAGATTTAAATGATAATATCATTTCATCTGTTGTAAAATCTAGCCACGTGCCTACCTTTTAAACACCACTAATGTAAATAAAGTATTATTCAGTGAAACTGCTCGAGGCCAGAAGACGTTAAAGGTTAATTTGGAATAACACAACAATATTGAGCTTTAAGATCCCCATCAATAAAATCAACATCAATTATTGTCGATATACAATGCGTCAATCTACATATTTCTAACTTTCAAATCTCTTTTATCTTTGGCCAAATCTCACTCTCTCCTTCTGAAAGTTCCAACCAATCTAGAATATATATGCTCATAGCTTTATGAAGAACATTGAGTCAAAAAATACCACCAATCTTGGTTGAATTTAGTACTCTTCATGAAAAATCAAGATTCTTAAAGAACCCATGAAAAATCTGTGATTGAATGTACTTGAAAATACTGGATATGCATGGGTGCAAATAAGAGGAGAATCGCACCCGATTCGGGTGTGATTAGGATGCGTTTACCATTTTGAATAATCAATGCTTCATAGACCCTAACATATATCATCCGTAGCCAGGGGACGTGGAGTGGTTTGTTGAACCATATTGTCAATCCTCATACCTTACTTTGCTGAATGGCCAACTTGGGGCCCCTTGTAGACCTTTTGAGAGGTAAGCCCTCAAATGAGATCAGGGGTTATTTTATAATAATAAAAACTGTCTTAAAAGTTCAGGGGTTTAAAGTGTAATTTGGGGAATAGGGCAGAAGAAGTTGGAAATGGGTTTTGTAATTTTTTAGAAGTTGGTCGCAAGTTTGAAAGGCTTGGCGCCGAGTTCGCAGAAGGTTGAATGTGTAGGGAAGTGGGGCTGTAGTATTTGAAAGATGGTTGAGGAGAAAAGGACAAGAATTTGGGTTTATCGGCCTACGAGGTTCCTTTCCTCTGAGCTCTTCAAACTGAGCCCTAATCAACTTTTCTGACGCGTTGACTCCCTGACCTCTGTGTTATGCCCTGGCAATGACCCCTGCCCCACAAGGGAAGTCCACTGACTCTTTTAAGGGTGTCAGATGGGTGAAACTTTTTCGTTTAACGGATCTTGTCGATTTTAAGTTGGTCAACTCCATGGTGAGGGGCTTACGTAGCCGTCAGATACAATGTGAAATTCACCCAGATGCAGAGACAGACACAGGGGTTACGGGGGGGACTGGATTCACCCCACCTCCCACCCCACCCCAACCCCCACCCACCCCACAGAAAGAAAGAAAGGTTTACAATTTTAACCTTCTTGCATATTTTTACAAGTTTGCCTCCCTCATATATAAAAATAAATCTTTTGGCCCCACAGTCTAGAACCACTAATGAAATCAAATAAAACCCCCATTATTTTTGTCAAAAACAGATTGCAGATACCCTTAGTAGTCTTTTACAAGCCCCCTCTAGTATTGATTACAAGGTCTTTGCTCTGTCAGATACATTAGAGCCGGTTCACGTCCTAGGTTCCAGCTATGAAGCACGGACACTCTCACGGAAGCCACGAGTTGCGTGTCTTGTCGAAACACATATTATGTGCGCGCTCCGACACGTTACCAACACGCTGGGACATGTGATGGTGATTCTGCTTTATTTATGATTTTTAATGTTAAAGTGTATTAGAATTTTGTTTTGTATGATACATTTTCTTAATTTCATGTTAAGAATGCTCTAATAATATATTTTATGAAAAAAATATGTTTCATTTCATTAATATATATATTTAAATATATTATATATTATACTTATCTTAGCGTGTCGTATCCTAGTTTTTGGAAGAATCATGTGTCGCGTGTCGAAACGCGTGTTACGAGTCCATGCTTCATAGGGTACCAGCCTCTCCTGAAATATGATTAGAAATGTCTACCATCTTACCGGGAGCCTTGCATTGGGCACAAACTTTAGCTATTCATAGTAAGCTTTAAGTTTTGGAACATCTATTTTTATGTAACTCAGAATTTATTCCAACCTGAGTTCCAGCAACTAATCTATATGAAACACGATGACCGGTCACGAGTCATGAGCAGTGTTTAAAAAGGCGCCAGAGGCGTACGCCTCGAGGCGAGGCGAGGGAAAAAAGCCTCGAGGCTTAAGCCTCAGGCCATAAAATAGAGGCTTACGCCTTTTTGGATGAGGCTATCCGCCTCAAGGCGGTGAGGCGCACACCTCTTATACGGGACTTAAAAAAATGAAAAGAGAAGATATTTAAAAAAAAAAACGTACGTTAGAAATAAACCAAAACCCTTCTATTCTTCAAGTCCTACTTACTCTCTCTGCTCCGAAACCCTTCTCCTCCTTCGAAACCCTAACCCGGCCATCCTTCTCCTTCTATTCTTCAAGTCCGACCCTCGGTAAGACTCCAGCTTTTAGTTCTTCAACTCCGGCCTTAGCTTTTACTAAAAACTGTTATATGAAAGTGTTTATGTTATTTTTTTTCAGTTTTAGTATTAGTTTTAGTTTAGTTTTAGTATTAGTTTTAGTAGTTTTTTTTTTGTAAAAACTTTGGTTGCAAGTTTTTTTACCTTTTTTTCTGTTTTTTTTTCTTTTCTGTTTTTATGTTATTTCCTATAAAAACTTTGATTTTTAGCTTAGTTTTTAGTTTACACTTTTTCCTGTTTTTTTCTGTTTCACAATATTTTAATAAAACCTGTTTCACAATATTTTTTTACTTGTTTTTTGTAATAACTTTGTTTTATATTTTTTTTTTTGTAGTTGAATTATGTCTAGAAAGGATCCCGCTTGGAAATATGGTACGGAGGTTGATAATGGGAAAGGATATGTCTATATCCAATGTAAGTTTTGCAATAAAGTTATAAAGGGGGGTGTCAAACGAATGAAAGATCATCTTGTGGGAACGAAAAAAAATGTTCGAGAATGTGATAGAGTTCCTCCGGATGTGAGACAGGAAATGGCGGATTTCTTGAAAAATAAAAACTTTGAAAAAGATGTGGCCCGAAGAAAATCCGAGGAACATGTTGGGAGTGGTGCGTATTTCACAAGTTCAAAAGATGGTTCAAGTATGGGTAGTACGGCTAGGGGGATTAGGGGACCCATGGATAGGCTTTTAGTTGATCTTGATGACGAGGATTGTGATGATCAACCTAAGCCTAAAACTGAAAAGGAGGCTAGAGATGAAGCATGCCTTGATATTGGTAGATTTTTCTTTGAAAATGGTCTTCCATTTCATGTGGCAAATAGTCCTTCCTTTATTAGTATGGTGCGGGCAATTGGAAAGTATGGTCGCAGGTTGAAACCTCCTACTGCATACGAGCTTAGCACGTGGATATTAGATGAGGAAGAAAGGCATGCCAAAATTGTAGTTGATGAAGTAAAGAAAACGTGGATGCAATCAGGGGTGTCCATATTATCGGATGGTTGGAAGGAAATTCGAGGTCACCATTTGATAAATTTTCTCGTTAATAATCCACATGGAACGGTTTTCTTGCGATCAGTTAATGCGTCAGATGCTATAAAGGACGCAAACATGTTGTTTAAGCTTCTTGATAGTGTTGTTGAGGAGGTGGGGGGGAGTTGGTCATTCAAGTTGTAACCGACAATGCCTCGAATTATAAGGCGGCGGGAAAGTTGATGGAGAAGAGGAAACGTCTGTGGTGGACACCATGCGCCACCCATTGCATTGACCTAATGTTGGAGAAAGTTGGGGAATTACCGCAGCACAAAAATGCCTTGATAAAGTCAAAGAAGGTATTAATTTATCTTTAATTTTTATTTTTTACTTTTTAATTCGTTTCACATATTAACAATGTGATATATAATTGTAGGTGAGTAACTTCATATATAATCATGGGTGGATTTTGCAACTGATGAGAGATCATACGAAGAAGGATCTTATTCGCCCGGCTGCAACGAGATTTGCTACCGCTTATTTGACCCTTCAGAGTATGTATAGCCTTAAGGAACCATTGGAGCGTATGTTCACTTCTCTTGAATGGGCTAAGATCAAGCTGGGCAAAGAAGGATGAAGGGAAGCAAATAAAAAAAATCATTTTACAGCATCGAAATTTTTGGGGTAGTATGTCGTACGCAATTAGAAGCACAAAACCTCTTGTGGGGGTTTTGAGAATGACTGATTCAGAGAAGATGCCAGCGATGGGTTTCATTTATGGTGCCATGGACAAAGCAAAGGAGGCCATAGCAGAAAATTTGGGAGGAGATGAGGGGTCTTATAAGGAGATATGGAGCATAATTGATACGAAATGGGAGTTTCAGTGACATCGCCATTTGCATGCGGCGGCATATTTCTTAAATCCGCATTTTCAATATGAAGAGAACTTCTCTAACCATCCTAAAATTAAATTGGGTTTATTGACTTGCATGGAAAAGCTTATTCCGAATGAGCAAGATAGATTGAAAGCGGATATACAGATTGATGATTTTAGGAATAGAAAGGGTTTTTTCTCTTTTGCATCAGCAAAAATAAGTTGCAAATTGCGTAGTCCGGGTAAGTAAATCTTTTGTTTAAGTACGCTTTGCTTTTGATTAATACCATTAAATACATTTTTGAACTAAATTTTACTTCACTCTTATTTTAGCGGATTGGTGGATTCAATTTGGAGATGGAACTCCAGAATTGACTAGTTTTGCGGTGAGGGTTTTGAGTCTTACATGCTCTTCGTCCGCATGTGAACGCAACTGGAGCACATTCAATCAAGTATTCGTTTGTAAAAAATTATTATTTGTAAAAATTATTATTTATTTAATGACTAAAAAATTATTATTTGAAAAATTTATACAGCTCCATACGAAAAAGAGAAATCGTTTGTCAACAAAGAGGTTGAATTCATTGGTGTATATAATGTATAACAAGAAGTTAAAGACGAAGTTTTTGAGAAAGAAGGTGCTTAAAGAGGATGAGGAGCCATTGGTTATTGACCATCTACCTTCAGATGATGAGTGGGTAGCGGAGCAAGATGATGATTCCCATTCGATAGATGCCTCGAAGGTTACGGATGCCTCAGGAGCGATGGATGATGTGACAGGGGTAGGAGAGATTCCCATTCCCATTCGCCGTGAACGTGCTAGAGGGGGGCGAGGAAGAAAGAGAAATAATTCACAATTTAACACTTCAAAAAAGGGTTAGTATTCACAATTGTCTTTTTTACATTAAATAATTATTTTAAAGAGTTAAAATAATTATATTTTATCTTATAGGTAAAGGAAAGGGGATCTTGGTAGATGAAGAAGATGAATTTGTTGATGTTGACTCGGGTGATGATGATGACGAGATGACCATTAGATATGATGATTCCATGGACGATCTTATTAGCGATGGTGATGATAGCGGTGATGAGGATGGATTAAATCCGCTTTTCAAGCCTTTGGATACGGATGATCCATTATTGTTTTAGTAGTAAACTTGAGGGGATGCTTTGTTTTTCTATATTTTTGTGATGAACAATATGGTAATGATGTAATGGAGATGAACTTTAAGTTTGATTGGTTGATGGATTGAATGATTATGGACCCTTTTGCATCATTTGATGTGTTGGATTATTTTTTTGTGAAATTATTAGACTTTTTATATTTTTTTCCCTTTTCTTTTTTTCTTTTCGGTGAGGCTTACGCCTCGCCTCGCCTTTCGCCTTTTTAAACATTGGTCATGAGATTGATATGGTAACTACTAAACTTTAAAAGTGAAAACCCAAATTTTTTATAAACAAGGGGATACCATTTTCAGTTAGAAAATACCACATTAAAACATAAATTTCCACTTGTCTTCTTTACAATCACCCCCCTGAAAACTACCTTGTTCCCACAACTGAGCAGGGCCTAAATTCCAATCATTGAAACTTGAACTGCACCATAGCCTATGACCATATTATGTTATTCCTAAATATCGATACAAAACAAGATTAATTTAACAGATGATTTTTTTTCTTATTATTAACTGATCAAAAGATAGGAAAGAGCAGCACAGGAATCAGAATCAAGGAAAAGAGAAGAACTAACCGTACCCCTACGCTTGTGCAGCTTCTTTCATGTACAAGATCGATCGATTAAAACAAAAGATCAAATACCGTCAATCTCCAATACAAAAACAAAGGATCAATACAGTCGACCCAGTATCTAATTCCTACGAAACCTCACCTAATATCGAGGCTCATTGAAATTGACCATGTTCGATATCACCAATCCGCTGACTTCGTTGGCCTGTTCCAAGACATAGGCGATCGCGAAGCCCTAAACCATCCTTGACACCTCAGGCTGCAACTCACAAGTTAATTGTTGTAGTTTGTGAAGCCTGACTTAATGTATCATACATGTATTAGGCTGCCCTAATATTCCTAGTATATTATACTGTTTCGCTCTAAAGCGTGTGAGATCATATTGTAACCTTCTTCAAAATAGTGAAACCTTTACCTGCTGCGGCCGTGGATGTAGCTTCTCACATTGACAAGTGAACCACGTAAAATCGTGTTTTGTGTGTGTTTGCAAAAATTACGTTGCTATTCGTTTTGCCATAATCACAATTAGGGTTCACTCCCCAACAGTTTTGTGTGACACTCCCTTCACCGTTGAAGGGAATAGTAAGTTTGACCATGAGCTTTGTTGGCTCATCCCATGTTGGCATTGAGCTACAACCTCCCTTGCACTCGTCTCCCTTTTAACACTACTGCTCCTCCAATGGTTCCGCCTTAACCCATATCGGCCAAACATGACCTCAGACGATGAAACCACAAAGGTGATTGTTGATTTTCATCTCACAAAGGTGTCATGATTATGGGAGGGCTTTATGGGGGTCATAACTGAAAAAATCATCTAATAGTTTGTGCTTAGGCAAAGATGGTCCGAACAAACAAAAGTCTAATTTTTATGTTTTTCAAATTTTTAAATCCAATAAAACTTGGCACAAATTTTAAGCCTTTATTGTGGAAAACCGATTTACCAAATTTTATTTTTTTATCCTAAAACATGCATCTAAGTGATAAGTAGATAAAATAAAGAAATCATCCACAAGATGCCAATGTACTAGGAAAACCACGAAGGGAGAAACCTCGGGCGGCCTAGCCAACAGATCATTATGATACGACTTTACAAAGCATAGAGAGTAGATTTACTCAACGACTCGATCCCCACAAGACTTGATACTCTTTTATACTCCACCGCTCCTCCACAATGTGCAATGCAGGAGTCCACCCACGTAAGCTGCCACAACGCACAAGTCCACGCACATCTCGGTATCCACCGATGAGGCTCAACAACCGTCTACAGATAAAAACATGGAATCCACTGCTTCTTCATCGCAACACCACAAACACGGACGCGTGTAAACAAGTACGAAATCCATCGCACGAAACCGATTCTCTTTAGATGTAGAGAATCAAGACTTGGTGCCCAAACAGAAAGATCTCAAAGCATATGAAATACGAATCTTGGATCTTTAAACATAAAGGGTGAAACAAGAGTTTTGATACTTGGGTAAACAGATAGGAAAACGTTTTTCGCCAAAATTTCTTGAAAAATCTGAGACCAACCAACTTAAATAGAAAAATACGAATTTCTAGGCGGCGAACTCATTTGAACGAAAACACAAGGCCATTTGAACCGGATTAGCTTTTCGTTCAAATGAAATAACATTCTCGTTCGATCGTCCTTCTAACGAGATGTGCAATCCTTGGCAGAGGATTCTCGTTCCATAGTATTTAGATGGCGTTCCAACGAGATCAGAAGTCGTTCGAATGAAAACTCAACTTCGTTCTAACGAGTTCAATTCTCGTTCTAACAAGATTAAAATAAAAAATATTTTTCTTTAAAAAATATTTAAAAACAGTTCCAAACGGTTTTAAAGTAAAAAACAAACACCCTTAAAAAATATCTAAGGACCCATATTCAATATGCATTCATACCTGCGAGATCCTCGGTAACCGTGAAGACAAACTTGGCACGATAAACACGGCACGATATATTCAATCTTTGAAGTTGGTTGCTACGTCTTCATCAAACATGTCATAGTCTTATGAGATCAACAACACAAAGCCTAACCTATGAAACAAATGTTTTGTCCGGAATTATGCCAATTATATATAAATTGACTCGATTGGAAATTTGTCCTTACAATAACAAGCCGTACGTTCCAACAACTGGAGAACGGTACAAACCGTGACCAGTTTTGGACTCGTCACCACCGAGTAACCACCGACTGCAAGCAGGATGTGTGAGGATATCCTATGGTTGAAAAGATATAGTAAGAGGATTGGTTTATCTAAAAACTCACAAATATGTTTTTCAAGCTTGAAAGATCATATTCAAGAACAAATTATTTGGAAAATGATTTCTCAAAACTAGCTTGAGTGCAAAAATCTTCCTGGATTCAAGAATGAATCACAAAGCTTGAAATTCACATATGAGATGAACTAAGAAAAATGCTCTTGAAAAGCTGAATATTTTTTATACCTTTTCTTACAAAAGTTCACTCCAAAATCAACATGGAAGGAGGCAAGCAAGAACATGTTTACAACTTGTGTATGAAGAAAAGTGGGATAACACTCGAGTGATGCAACCCAAATGGCTTAGAAGCAAGCTCTATTGGCTGCCAACAAAGCTTGTGTAGAGGGGGCCTGAAGGTAATCCTGGGATTAGGGATAATCCACCAATTAGCAACAGTGTTCTGAGGATAAGCTCAGCGTGGCAACTCAAGCGTGGCAGCTTGGTGAGGCAGCTCAGCGTGGCAACTCAAGCGTGGCAGCTTGGTGAGGCAGCCCAGCGTGGCAACTCAGGCGTGGCATCTTGGTGAGGCAGCTCAGCGTGGCAACTCAAGCGTGGCAGCTTGGTGAGGCAGCTTGGCGTGGCAACTCGTACTTTAGCTTATTGTTACTTTGCCATACTATAGCTTTGTTTATATTTACTACGAGTTGTAATGACTGTAATGTTGTAACGAGAATAATGAATGGGAGTGAGGTCGAACGGTACTCGCGAGAGACCAGGCTTGGCAGGGCCTGGGAGAGCTTTCATGCTCTATCGAACAACCTCACCGTGGGAACTTTAGAGGGATTTGGTTTGGAGGATTGAGAAGTGGGGCACCGTTGGGGCTTGTCCTGACCATCTTAGATACACCTGGTAAAACACCGAAGGACCCTGACCGTGGAACCTCAAGCGGAGCAGCTTGGAGTTCCATCGGGCATTGAGTTATGAACCAAACAACCCTCTACTTAAATGTCACATCTACTGTGGGTGATGTCACTAGCCTTCTAAACAATGTCAGACATGCACTTGAGTAAACCACCGTGGTATTTGGGGCTGTCAGATAGTTGGTAAACAACCTCTGCGACAATAACCCCCTGACATACAGTGGTTAGGCAAAAGGCATGTCTTGGCATTTAATGTTTATGACGTAGGAGACAACTAGTGCATCAGGCATTTAATGTTGTGACATAAAGTATGAGGGATGTCTTTCATAGTCTTTAATGGCTGAGTTGCCTCGGGGGTGGTGTGGGGGGCTATTTAAGGACCCCAACCACCTTTGAGGAGAGGATGATCTTTTGAGAGTTCAAAAGTTATTATTAGAGAAATTTATTTACTAGAGAGAGATTTATTAAAAGAACCAGAGAGTTCTGCCACCCACCATTTTGTCATTGATTACGAAACTTTTAATACATAACAGAGATCCTTGAGAGTTTTAGTATGTTTGCCTGCCTACCAAGGTGTATCTAGGGTGCTTACTTCTCTCTCCCTCTAGCTAAGTTATTTCTGAAGTTCTTTATTATATTGTGAGTTATATACGAGAGATTTGTGAGTATAAGATGGGTTCCATACGTTCCAAACTGCTCTTTGTGTCTTGTGGCTAAATCACTAGTGCTTTTCTAACTAACCTTGACATAACCATACTTAAAAGGGGTTACGCCTCCATCTTATCTAAACTACCCTCTTACATTTGGCGACTCTGCTGGGGAGGCATTCTTCTAAGGAAGAAGTATGGCGCAAGATAACGTTAATCGAAGGCTCAACTTTGATGATATCCAACACAGTGAAGAGCAAGCAGCGGTAGAATTGGAGGCTTTAAGGAGCGGAGCTCCTCGAATAGAAGTGCCCCCAGTTCAGGCGACAACAGGCGTTCCGGGAGTGACGCAGGCTTCCACGAGCGCTGGGCTGGGATCTGCCCAGATGACCCTCCTTATGAGCAAGTTCTATGAGTTTTTGCAAACTCCTGCAGCTTCAACGGTGCTGGGAGGACTCGAAGCCAATTCCTTCGTAACACCAGGGGCAGCTCCAACGGTTCCACCAGGCGCAGGTACAACGGGAGCAGCCCCGGCAAGCATACCCTCCGTCGTGAATCCGGCGGTGGGAATCTCCGGAGTATCAACGGCGCCAGCTGTAACGATGGCTCCAACTATAACGGTCCTTCAGCCAACACCCCCATTGGCCGTTGCCCCATCGCCCATGGAGGAAATGAGGAGAGAAATGCAAAAGGAGATGTTAAAGTTTGTGCAGGCTTCCTCACAGTCTATAGGTGAGGTAGCTTCAGTCTATGATGACTTTAGGACACCTTATCCTCAGGAATACAACGATGAGCCTTACCCGAGGGATTATATTCCCCCCATCTTTGAAAAATACACAGGGAAGGGTGGGAATCCGAAAGAGCACATTAAACGTTTTATTGAGCACCTAGGGGCGCATTGCAACAACAAGAAACTCAGGTTGAGGGAGTTTTCCAAATCCCTAACCGATAAAGCATACACGTGGTATTCTCATTTGGCCCCTAAAAGTGTTTCCACATGGGAAGAGATGCATGTGCTGTTTGTCCAAAAGTTCTTTCTAGCAGAGGACAAATTCACTCTGACCCAACTAGGGAGAGAGAAGCAACGACCAGGAGAAGACGTGGTGGCGTACGTTCGGAGGTTCAGGGAAAGGTCTCTGGACGTGAGAGAGGAGGCCAAGGAATCCAAACTATTACAAATCTGCGCCGAAGGACTACTCCCGGAGTACATCTGCCATCTTATCAATGAGACGCGCGAGGGAACTTTTTAGGCATTTTTAAAATCTGCAAGGAACATCTCATTGGTCGTACGACCAAACCCGGTGGTGGTGCCTATGATATTCAGACAGCCGATACAACCTGGGGGAGGAAGGCCTCAACCCCCACGGGTGGGATACACCGAAGGAACAGATGGGGGTAAGGCGGCGAAGAAGGACAACAAAAGGAAGTTTGGAAGGGATAGAGAAGACCCACCACCGTTACCATGCACGATAGAAGAGGCGGTGAGTTGTTATAACGCCATGGTCCAGGGTGGAACAGTTTACCTACCAAAAGGCGTTCCTTCGGAGGAACCCGATGACGCAACGAAGGCGGATCCTAGGTATTGTCAGGTTCATCGAAAGATCCAGCACCCGACAGAGAGCTGCTTCACACTGAGAAGAATCATTGACAAGTACATGAAGGCAGGGACGCTGCAGATCCCCCCACAGAACGTTAACAACAACCCCCTTCCAGCGCATGGGGCCAACTTGGTGACGGCCTACGACGATGAGGCGGAAAGAGGCGAAGGAAGGTCAACAATGAGGCAAAGAGAATTCGAAGAAACTCTGGAATATTGCACCACAGGAATGGCTAACGTAATTTTAGCCTACGATGAAGCAAGCGCTAAAGACATGGAAGACGTATACAGCGTTGAAGGCGAGGAAATGGAGGCAGTCGTTGAATACAGCGCAGTTTCAAAATCCCCAAAATTCGCTTGGTTCTTCGATCAAGTGGGGATACCAAAGGAGAGCAGACTGGAAATAACTCAGGCGATCCTAAACATCGCGAAGAAGGACGCGGTTCCCTCGGTGAAATGGAGGGGACCCATGGCGAGGCTGGTAAAAAAGTTCCTATCAGAGGTGACCTTCAGCGATGCAGACAGAGCTGTAAGGTTCCCTCATAACAGGCCCTTGTATGTGACGGCCAGTATCAATGGGGTTAGTTTTGCAAGAACGCTTATGGATGGGGGTGCTTCCATCAACATTATGCCGATCAACTCCTTCCACGCAGCTAATATCCCAGAAGAAAGGTTGGTCCCCATGCCTCTAGTAATCTCAGGGTATGACAATCAATCTTCCAAATCCATTGGGTACGTGAATGTGGGAATTGTAATGGGAAATCTGAGTTCCCACATCAAGTTCCATGTAATAGAAAGTGCAACTTCCTATCATTTACTAATAGGAAGAGTATGGATGCACAATCAAGGTTTAGTTCCTTCAACATATCATCAATGCGCCAAGGCAAATGTCAAAGGAACAGAAGTGACCATTAGGGCTACAAAAAGGCCTTCTGCTATCGAGGAAGCTCACTTTGTAGAGGCGGCCTTTTATACGGAGTTGGAGGAGGATGCTCGAGTCCTAACGAGAAGAATGGAGGGGGCATGGGTTCCCTCAATCAGAGATAGAATGGGGCCTCTGAACGAGCAAAGCAAAGAAGCCGCGAGTAACGAAGGGGTGAGGGCCGAAGAAACCCATCAGGTGATCCCTCGACCCCAAAGTACCACGAAGCAGCTCAAAAACAAAGTAAGGCTTAGAGTGGATCCTGTGGAGCATGAGGTCCAACGACAAAGCGTGCTAAGTCGCTTTTCAGGGGGAAGAATCGCTGAGGCTTCGAGAGAAAGGAAGAGGAAGGCCGTGGCAACAGCTACCAACAGACAATGCAAGAAGGTGGTCACTAAAGAGGGGAAGGTGGTATACCGTTTATAACGATGTGAGCGGGCGGCCGAAGAGACCGAGGATGGGGCTGACCCGTTATATGAGTGTTTCTTGGTGGATCAACAGGGACAGTGTATGGTGATAGACAACTCCAACATACAGGAGTTCGTGGAGGAGGTCGCCGAAGAACCAGATTACATGGCAAATCAACCAAAGCCCCAGGCACAAGAGTTGGAGCAGCTGAACCTGGCAGGAGAAGGGGAAGACCCAAGGCCCATCTTCATCGCGAAGGATCTCGGTAAGAGGAAACGAGAAGCCTTGGTTGGGCTAATCCGGGAGTTCATAGATGTCTTTGTATGGAAGTATACCGAAATGGAAGGGCTAGATGAGGAAGTGAGCTGCCACAAGCTAAACGTGATGCCTTCAGCCATCCCGGTGAAGCAGGCAACAAGGACTTACAAACCTGAGTTGGACTTGAAGATTAAGGAAGAGGTTCAACGTTTGTTGGCAGCAGGATTCATCAAACCAATACAGCATCCCCTTTGGCTATCTAGCATTGTTCCAGTAGGAAAGAAGGACAAGAATCAAATAAGGATCTGTGTGGATTTTAGAGATTTAAACAGGGCTTGCCCCAAAGATGAGTTCCCTCTACCCTCCATTGATAGCTTGATAGATGCCACGGCTGGGCATGAGATGTATAGCTTCATGGATGGGTACGTAGGGTACAACCAGATCAAGATGGACCCCGCAGACGCAGAGAAAACGGCGTTCAGAACCCCGTTGGGCAATTTCATGTACAAAGTAATGCCGTTTGGACTTAAGAACGCGGGGGCTACTTATCAAAGAACAATGATGGCCATTTTTCACGATTTCTTCCACAAATTTGTAGAATTCTATGTGGACGATTTGGTCATCAAATCGAAGAAGGAGGAGTCCCACCTAAACGACTTAAAGAAGGTGTTTACTCGATGTAGGAAGTATAAATTAAGGATGAACCCATTGAAGTGCGTCTTTGGAGTAACATGCGGGAAGTTTCTAGGCTTCGTGGTTGATCGACAAGGGGTGCAGATGGACCAGGATAAACAACGCGCGATCTTAGAAATGCCGTGCCCAAGAACGGCGAAGGAGCTAAAAAGCTTCCTCGGAAAAGTCTCCTACCTCAGAAGATTTGTACCAGGATTGGCCGAGGTAACACACCCGTTGATGCAGTTGCTGCGAAAGAACACAAAGTTCAGATGGGAAAAGGACCACCAGGAGTCTCTCGATGAGTTGAAGAAGCTGCTCGTTTCACCACAAATCATGGTTCCTCCGCAGGCAGGAGTACCGTTGCAGCTGTACCTCACCTCAACTACAAGGTCCGTTGGAGCCTTGCTGGCACAAGAGATTGACGGGCAAGAACGGCCGGTGTATTACCTCAGCAGGATCATACATGGGCCAGAGATTAGATATAGCAGCCTAGAAAGGCATTGTTTGGCCTTAGTCTTTGTAGCACAAAAACTTAGACATTATATGCTGTCTTTTACAATTTATATTGTAACTAGATGTGATCCTATTAAGTATTTGTTGGCTAGAACTATCTTGATTGGCAGGGCAGCTAGGTGGTTCCTTATTCTCTCCGAATATGATTTAAAGTGTGTGATTCCTCGTGCCATCAAGAGCCAGGCGTATGCTGATCTGTTGGCAATCTTTCCATCTGGAGCATTTGAACCACCTAAAGAAGACATTCCGGGAGACGACTTGCAAGCCAACTATCTGGATGCAACCGATGAGGAATGGACGATGCAGTTTGATGGGTCTTCGGCAGAGAAAAAAGGAGGGGCAGGGGTCATCCTTTCAAAAGGAACGGAGGAAATTTGTCTTTCCTACAAACTAGATTTCCCTTGCTCCAATAACGAAGCAGAATACGAAGCGTTAGTGCTAGGGTTGCTGGAGGCTCTTCGGAGGGGAATTCGTTCTCTCTGCATCAAAGGTGACTCGAACTTAGTAATTCAGCAAGTTAACGGAGAATATGCGTTGAAGCACATGAGTTTGGCACCGTACAGAACGATCATTCAAAGGCTCCTCAGCCAGTTCCATCGGACCAAAATCAGAAGACACCCCAGAACGATGAACCGTCATCCAGACGCTTATGCCACTATTGCTCAAAAGATGGTCATGAGGAGCGATACGACTATCGTTACGATCCAACGAAGAACAGCTCCTTCGGTGGTGCAGTCAATACTACCGATGGAGGGAGACGCGGATTGGAGAGGAGAGATCAGGAAGCAACTGGAGTCTGGCGAAGGAGCTATGGGACTAAGAGAGTTAGCCCAATACTTTACAAACCAGGGAAATCTTTACTACAGAAATGCAGGGGGATGGTTATCAAGATGCATTGGGCCAAAGGAAGCAGAGCGGAGGTTGAAGAGAACACATGAGGAGCATTGCGAAACAACTGAGATACCCCTCTATAGAAGAATTCAAAGAGGGGGATATTTCTGGCCTAGAATGAAGCAGGATGCGGCAGAACTACAACGGAATTGTGATAAGTGTCAGCTATTTTTCGAAGCAGCTGAGTGCCATTTCATAGAAGCCCAAACAGACTGGAGGCAGCCCTATATCGACTTTATCCAAGATGGAACTGCCCCAATGGAGAAAGTGGATGCGATGGGACTGAAGCGAAGGGCCCCAAGGTTCTATATCCAAGGGGGGCAGCTTTATCGAAGGGGGTACTTCAACAAGCCATTGCGTTGCATCACGAAAGAAGAGGCAACTGAGGTCCTCAAACAAGCCCATGACCCAGCTCACATAGGAGGGGCCAAGTTATATGATCAGCTGATGACGTTGGGATATTATTGGCCAACGATGGAGAAAGACTCAGCCGAATTTGTTCGAAAATGCAAAGCTTGCCAACTTCATGGGAATATGATCCATGCCCCATCGGTGGACTTACATTCTCTGGCAACGCCTTATCCTTTCCACACTTGGGCGTTCGACCTCGTGGGGGCGATACACCCCTCGTCAAGGGGCAAGATATGGATACTGGTAGCAACAGAGTGCTTTACAAAATGGGCTGAGGCAATACCACTCAGAAGGGCAACGGCTGGGGTAGTGAGTAGCTTCATCAGAGAGTATATCATTTGCCGTTTTGGGATCCAAAAGGTTATTCTCTCAGATAATGGGACTCCCTTTGTCAACTCAGAAGTAACGATGCTTACAGACAAGTATTCCATCGTTCATCACACTTCAACGGTGGCATACCCGAAGGGGAACGGTCAGGTCGAGGCAACTAACAAAACTCTGGTTAATATCCTGGCTAAAACAATGGAGGACTTTCCAGGATCGTGGGATGACAAGATACCAGCAGCATTGTGGGCCTATCGAACGACAAAGAGGAAGCCCACAGGGTACACTCCGTTCTCCCTTGTCTACGGGGCTGAGGCAATCCTTCCAGTGGAGTTGGAGGTTCCCTCTGCTCGATACGCCTTGCGAAGTAGCATGCTCCCTCAGAACAGGCATGTGCAGCTGGAGGCATTGGATGAACACAGAGACAACGCAATGCAACATTTTCAAATGTATACGAGGCAGCTCTCTAGGGCATATGACAACCTGGTAAGACCAAGGAGGTTCGTAGAGGGGGATCTCGTTTTGAAAGCAGCGGTGAAACACATTAGGGGACTTCCCCTGCAAAAATTCGCAGCCAATTGGGAGGGACCTTTCGTCGTAAAGGAAGCTCATGATTCAGGTTATTGCCTAATTTCTAAGTTGGAGGAAGACAAGCCATTCAAAATTAATAATAAATGGTTGAAAGTCTATCATGTGTAAACAATTAAGTTTGTACCATCGATGTATCTAGTCTTTGATTATGAATATACAAGTTTTATTGATGACGTGAAGTATAGACACCGATATGAAAGCAGTCACAACTCAAAGATAAAACGGGAAAATATACTTTCTTTCATTCAATAAACAAGAGAGCATTACAAAAAAAAAAAAGTGGGAACTATTGCCCAAGAATTACATAAATGGACGAAGAAGGAAAATATATACAAGAGCTTGCTACCCTAAAAGGAACCATAGGTCTGGGGAGGAGAAAAAATCCCCAGGAAGGCCCGAAGAAGCTGACGCAAACGAGCTTTGAGCGTTGACAGCAACCTCTAGCCTGATTTGCACCTGGGCGCGTTCAATAAGAAGCCTCTCCCGTTTCAGTTTGGCCAAACGAAGAGCCTCTTCGGCATTCTTTATTTCTTCATCCGCTGATTCCAAAAGAGGTGCCAGCTCAGCTAACTTAACTTCCTCAGCCCGTTGGTCCTCCTGGTGCTTCCTCAACAGTTCCCTCTGACCGATCAGCTGCTGGCTCTTCAAAGTTTTCAAATACGCCATAAGCCAGTCGAAACGGAAACCGTCACGACCCAATTCCTTCAGAAAACCCAGAAACTGATTAATGAGGGTTCGGGTTACACGGGAAGTGGGAGTATTGGCAATCTCAGCAACAACGATCGCCATGCCTTGCAGTCGATAACTCATCACGGGAATATTGGACCGTAGGCAGTCCACGGTGAAGGTCTCGGGGTGATGGTTCACCAACTGCTCAATCACCAAGCGATGGCTCACAGGCATTTGGGGAGAATTGTGAAGCACCATTAGGCAAAAGGCAGGAGGAGTTAAGTCAGGGAGAGGCAATTCGCACCCAGACTCACTTTCGGCCTCAACACCAGTCGTGGAACCTTGGTCAGCCTGGTCAGATTCCTCCGAAACAGCAGGTTCCTGACGTGGTGTGCCTATAAGTGAAAGAGCTGGTGAGGAATCCTCCTGAGCAACCTGAGAAGAGATATAAGAAACAGTGAGATTGTAACGTTTTCATTGTTAAGTCACCGTTATAAGGTGGAGATTATATATAAAAATCTTAACAAGTGTTTTCATTGTTAAGTCACCGTTATAAGGTGGAGATTATATAAAAAATCTTAACAAGTGTTTTCATTGTTAAGTCACCGTTATAAGGTGGAGATTATATAAAAATCTTAACAAGTGTTTTCATTGTTAAGTCACCGTTATAAGGTGGAGATTATATAAAAATCTTAACAAGTGTTTTCATTGTTAAGTCACCGTTATAAGGTGGAGATTATATAAAAAATCTTAGCAAGTGTTTTCATTGTTAAGTCACCGTTATAAGGTGGAGATTATATAAAAAATCTTAACAAGTGTTTTCATTGTTAAGTCACCGTTATAAGGTGGAGATTATATAAAAATCTTAACAAGTGTTTTCATTGTTAAGTCACCGTTATAAGGTGGAGATTATATAAAAATCTTAACAAGTGTTTTCATTGTTAAGTCACCGTTATAAGGTGGAGATTATATAAAGAATTAAGAAAGTACCTGAATCATAACAGGGGCAGGAGTGGGAGTCATCACGGAGGTTAAAGTGGCAGGAATTGTTGGGAGGGGACTTGTTACCTCATCAGCCTCAACGGGATCTCTGGCCCCAGAAACCTCAACCATCGGCATAGTTCCCTCGCCCACATAAGGTACCAAAGCAAGAGCAAGGGGTTCATCGGGAATAGATGAGGATGGTGAAAGATCAGGAGAAAGCTGCCATATAAAAGCCAATGTTAGTAAAGAGGAACAAATACAGAAAAAAGGGCGAAATGTATCCAAGAATAACTTACCTCAGTCAGAACGTTGAAAATGGGCACTGTGGTCAGAGGTCTCGCCAGCACCGTTGGACGAAGAATGTCTGCTAGCAGCAAGGATACTTCGACCTAGGGCAACCAACATCCTAAATTCAGCGCAAAGAACGGGGTGAAAGAGAAGGAATGCCAGATCAGACAAAGTTAAATATGAAACAATTACCTCAGGATCACCTGCAGCAACCAGAACGATGGGAAGAACACCCTCAGAGGAAGCCAGTGAGCCAGAGGGGACTGGAGTAGGCATCTCAGATTGTGTTGTCTCTGGTGGCGAAGAGACATTCATGGGCTCTATAACCTCACCCTCCCCAACTGCCTCCCCCGCCCGTCTTGAGATTGAACGACGGGCGTAAGTAAGCCCGGTCATTGGCGAACGGGGTGGGGTCGTATCGGATGAGATGGCCCCACAGCGACCGCCCACGAAACGGCTAATGGGGGGACTTGGGGGGCTAGGAGAACGAGGCCCCGTTTCTTTAAGTCCCTGCACCAAAGTAGTTAAGAACAATATATATAAGCAAATCCGGCTTGCTCTAACCAAAGAAGAAAAGAGAACAAGATAAGTGTACATACCTCAGAATGGGAAGAAGAATGAGAAGCTTGCACCGGGGAAGCTTGCTTCCGCTGGGACTTGGTGCCTAAAGTCTTCCTCCTCAGCCTTGTCATGGCACTGCCAGTGGCTTGAGGAACCTTCGAACCTTTTCTCCTCTTTGCAGCTGGCTCAGTGGGATCGACGACGATCGTGGGGAAGACAACCGAGGGAGGAACGACGACAGCGCGCCGTTGAAACTCTGCATTCACCCGATCTACCTCAGCCTGCGCCTCCCTCCTTAACCTCTCGGCCCTTTCAGGAGATATGGGAGGAGGAACGGAGGCTATGGGTAGGGCTGCCACAGGAATCTGGGATTTGGACTTTGCCTTTTTCGTGGAAGCCACCCCACTCTTGGCCTTCTTGGTCGACGGCTGCGAAGACCCTTCATCAGCAGTAGCTCCAGTCGAAGGAGCAGTCTTCCTGGATACCCCAGCACCTTTCGCTTTGGATATGGCAGTGGGAGTCATGGGGCACAACGGAGGTAGCTCTTCGGAAGGCCCTTTAGGGATTTTGCTTAGAGGGAACTCAATCCCCAGAATGGAGTTGCCTTTGAGTCCCAGCTCCATCGCAGCAAATGAAAGAACTGGAGGGTACACCGGCTCGCCATCTATGAATTCAGCAATGTTAGCCAGTTGTCTCGGCCAGAACTTCGTGGCAAATAGACTGGTCACATTCCCTTGCCTCTTGTTGGAGGGAATGGTGACTCTCCCAGCCATTGATTCACTTATCCCCCACGCAGCAGTGGAGGAAAATAAGGAACATGCCTCACTAAAGCTAACCTTCGGGTTTGAGGATTGGAAAACTGAGCGAGGAGCCCCCTGATCAGACCCAAATTGACGACTACACCGATTGGGGTTGTAATGTTCGCTGGAATATCCCCACTCGGTGTAGGAAGGCAGATACCCCGGAGAAAGGAGAAGCACCACGGCTAACTGAGGATCTTCAATGTCTACCCCCACCTGTACCACCCTGGATTCGTCCTGAAAGAAATCACAAGTGTGAACAAAGGCGTCCTCTCCGTAAGGCCTCATAACAAAGTCCTCAAAACGATCAATTGAGGCGATCAGCTCTTTTCGGCTCTGCCTCTTGTGATAAATATAAGAGCGGGGGGGCAAAATGGTTTCCCCAGAAGGAGGACGGTTGGCCTTGGCCGCCACAACAGGAAAGCGCGCGTAAAGAAAGCTGGTTAGAAGGACGCTGTTAGCAAAATTGGCCAAGTTATAACGGCCAAGGGATCGTTCCATATCGAACAACGTTCTGTCAAGCCAGGTGTAAAGGGACCCTAGGGCAATTGCAGCCAAAGGAAGTTTGATGCCCCGGGCCAAACGAAGGGATATGTTGATAAGGTCCCTTCGGGGCTGATCGTTTGGTTTTCCCGTCAAAAGAAAACGGGACAGAATCACAAGGATGTAAGCAGGGATCTCTAACGAAGTACCTTGGCCAGGGGCATCCGTTGAAATTGAAGAACTACCTTCACTAGAACCCTTGAAGAAATAATTAATCAGCGGAGTGAAGGTAGCTTTGTTTGAAGAACCGATGCAACTTCGGCATATTCGGTCCAACGCCAAACGGTCAGCAGTCTCTTCGGCGTCAAGAGGCTCATCGGTATAAGGCTCATGACCTGTTGCTTCGAGCCCCAGAAGCTCGCAGACATCTTCTAGGGTTATCGTGAACTCGCCCCACGCAGCAATAAATGTGTGAGTCGTCACGTTCCAACGAGAAACAAGAATGGGGAGAGCAGCATTATTTTTGGAGAGAGTAAACTCACCAAACCATTTAGCCCGTTGAAGGCCAATCTTACTCAAAATATCACCATAGGAACTCACCATGTGAGAGTTCCAAGCAGCAAAATGGGCAGGAGAACCACCTGGTGCTTCGAAGTCAATTTGGGACCATTGGAAGTCCCCTCGCTCCAGACGAAACCGGAGAGTCCCCTCTGGAGGAAGAAAGCCCCACTTCGAGGGTTCTTCGTCCTCGTCACCCAGCACTAAGGACTCAAACTTGCATTCAAAATTGACAGTCTTGCAAGCAGCAGCAAAGCAATCATCTTCGCCAAAAATGGGAGAGCGACGATAAAACCTTAACTGTTCACGACGGACAGCGTCCAAGGCAGAGGCACCAGTGGTGGTGGCAACAGCAGTAGCAGGCGGCGCACTGGTTGAAGAGATGGTGGGGTAACTTTGAGACGCCATGACAGAGTGTTAGTGCAAACAAAAAACAACCTTGAGTCAGAGGAGCCTGAGCACGACAATGGCGGAAGAACAACCACGGGAGGTGGCGAAGAAGATGAGAGCAAGAACACGACGGCACAAGGTCGAACAGCAATAGAGGTTTCAGACGATCAACAATGGAAGCTTTTTCTCTCTCTCTCTAAAAAACGAAGGAAATTTGAAGCAAGTAGTGGGAAAGAAAGAAAAAGAATGGTTTTAAGTGATTTGGCCGTTTAATTTTTAAAGTTCGTCGTTTAAGTTTCCCACCATTGCACGTGTGTGGCCGCCAGCAATCATTTCAAATGTACACGTGGCACTTCGGGAAGTGTTCTGACATGGAAAAGACAACGCTACGTCATTCAATGACGTGACACTTGGGGAACTGCCATCAATTAATGAAGTGACACCTAGGGAACAGCCACCGTTACCTTCCTAAGCAAGATTCAGTTTTGGGCGCCAAGATTTTCTCTGACATATCCAATAACCCCCCCCCCCCAACGAAGAAGGTGTCCCAACGGTTCAAAAAAGCCACGATGTCCCCTCGACAGAAGCTCACACGTTGTTTAGTTATGACTCAGTTACATCGGGGAGATTTTTTTCGCTTTTTCGAACATGACTGCAGGAATATTAGCAGATCCTTCGGGAGAATTTCATAGTCCGGGTAAGTAAATCTTTTGTTTAAGTACGCTTTGCTTTTGATTAATACCATTAAATACATTTTTGAACTAAATTTTACTTCACTCTTATTTTAGCGGATTGGTGGATTCAATTTGGAGATGGAACTCCAGAATTGACTAGTTTTGCGGTGAGGGTTTTGAGTCTTACATGCTCTTCGTCCGCATGTGAACGCAACTGGAGCACATTCAATCAAGTATTCGTTTGTAAAAAATTATTATTTGTAAAAATTATTATTTATTTAATGACTAAAAAATTATTATTTGAAAAATTTATACAGCTCCATACGAAAAAGAGAAATCGTTTGTCAACAAAGAGGTTGAATTCATTGGTGTATATAATGTATAACAAGAAGTTAAAGACGAAGTTTTTGAGAAAGAAGATGCTTAAAGAGGATGAGGACCCATTGGTTATTGACCATCTACCTTCAGATGATGAGTGGGTAGCGGAGCAAGATGATGATTCCCATTCGATAGATGCCTTGGAGGTTACGGATGCCTCAGGAGCGATGGATGATGTGACAGGGGTAGGAGAGATTCCCATTCCCATTCGCCGTGAACGTGCTAGAGGGGGGCGAGGAAGAAAGAGAAATAATTCACAATTTAACACTTCAAAAAAGGGTTAGTATTCACAATTGTCTTTTTTACATTAAATAATTATTTTAAAGAGTTAAAATAATTATATTTTATCTTATAGGTAAAGGAAAGGGGATCTTGGTAGATGAAGAAGATGAATTTGTTGATGTTGACTCGGGTGATGATGATGACGAGATGACCATTAGATATGATGATTCCATGGACGATCCTATTAGCGATGGTGATGATAGCGGTGATGAGGATGGATTAAATCCGCTTTTCAAGCCTTTGGATACGGATGATCCATTATTGTTTTAGTAGTAAACTTGAGGGGATGCTTTGTTTTTCTATATTTTTGTGATGAACAATATGGTAATGATGTAATGGAGATGAACTTTAAGTTTGATTGGTTGATGGATTGAATGATTATGGACCCTTTTGCATCATTTGATGTGTTGGATTATTTTTTTGTGAAATTATTAGACTTTTTATATTTTTTTCCCTTTTCTTTTTTTCTTTTCGGTGAGGCTTACGCCTCGCCTCGCCTTTCGCCTTTTTAAACATTGGTCATGAGATTGATATGGTAACTACTAAACTTTAAAAGTGAAAACCCAAATTTTTTATAAACAAGGGGATACCATTTTCAGTTAGAAAATACCACATTAAAACATAAATTTCCACTTGTCTTCTTTACAATCACCCCCCTGAAAACTACCTTGTTCCCACAACTGAGCAGGGCCTAAATTCCAATCATTGAAACTTGAACTGCACCATAGCCTATGACCATATTATGTTATTCCTAAATATCGATACAAAACAAGATTAATTTAACAGATGATTTTTTTTCTTATTATTAACTGATCAAAAGATAGGAAAGAGCAGCACAGGAATCAGAATCAAGGAAAAGAGAAGAACTAACCGTACCCCTACGCTTGTGCAGCTTCTTTCATGTACAAGATCGATCGATTAAAACAAAAGATCAAATACCGTCAATCTCCAATACAAAAACAAAGGATCAATACAGTCGACCCAGTATCTAATTCCTACGAAACCTCACCTAATATCGAGGCTCATTGAAATTGACCATGTTCGATATCACCAATCCGCTGACTTCGTTGGCCTGTTCCAAGACATAGGCGATCGCGAAGCCCTAAACCATCCTTGACACCTCAGGCTGCAACTCACAAGTTAATTGTTGTAGTTTGTGAAGCCTGACTTAATGTATCATACATGTATTAGGCTGCCCTAATATTCCTAGTATATTATACTGTTTCGCTCTAAAGCGTGTGAGATCATATTGTAACCTTCTTCAAAATAGTGAAACCTTTACCTGCTGCGGCCGTGGATGTAGCTTCTCACATTGACAAGTGAACCACGTAAAATCGTGTTTTGTGTGTGTTTGCAAAAATTACGTTGCTATTCGTTTTGCCATAATCACAATTAGGGTTCACTCCCCAACAGTTTTGTGTGACACTCCCTTCACCGTTGAAGGGAATAGTAAGTTTGACCATGAGCTTTGTTGGCTCATCCCATGTTGGCATTGAGCTACAACCTCCCTTGCACTCGTCTCCCTTTTAACACTACTGCTCCTCCAATGGTTCCGCCTTAACCCATATCGGCCAAACATGACCTCAGACGATGAAACCACAAAGGTGATTGTTGATTTTCATCTCACAAAGGTGTCATGATTATGGGAGGGCTTTATGGGGGTCATAACTGAAAAAATCATCTAATAGTTTGTGCTTAGGCAAAGATGGTCCGAACAAACAAAAGTCTAATTTTTATGTTTTTCAAATTTTTAAATCCAATAAAACTTGGCACAAATTTTAAGCCTTTATTGTGGAAAACCGATTTACCAAATTTTATTTTTTTATCCTAAAACATGCATCTAAGTGATAAGTAGATAAAATAAAGAAATCATCCACAAGATGCCAATGTACTAGGAAAACCACGAAGGGAGAAACCTCGGGCGGCCTAGCCAACAGATCATTATGATACGACTTTACAAAGCATAGAGAGTAGATTTACTCAACGACTCGATCCCCACAAGACTTGATACTCTTTTATACTCCACCGCTCCTCCACAATGTGCAATGCAGGAGTCCACCCACGTAAGCTGCCACAACGCACAAGTCCACGCACATCTCGGTATCCACCGATGAGGCTCAACAACCGTCTACAGATAAAAACATGGAATCCACTGCTTCTTCATCGCAACACCACAAACACGGACGCGTGTAAACAAGTACGAAATCCATCGCACGAAACCGATTCTCTTTAGATGTAGAGAATCAAGACTTGGTGCCCAAACAGAAAGATCTCAAAGCATATGAAATACGAATCTTGGATCTTTAAACATAAATGGTGAAACAAGAGTTTTGATACTTGGGTAAACAGATAGGAAAACGTTTTTCGCCAAAATTTCTTGAAAAATCTGAGACCAACCAACTTAAATAGAAAAATACGAATTTCTAGGCGGCGAACTCATTTGAACGAAAACACAAGGCCATTTGAACCGGATTAGCTTTTCGTTCAAATGAAATAACATTCTCGTTCGATCGTCCTTCTAACGAGATGTGCAATCCTTGGCAGAGGATTCTCGTTCCATAGTATTTAGATGGCGTTCCAACGAGATCAGAAGTCGTTCGAATGAAAACTCAACTTCGTTCTAACGAGTTCAATTCTCGTTCTAACAAGATTAAAATAAAAAATATTTTTCTTTAAAAAATATTTAAAAACAGTTCCAAACGGTTTTAAAGTAAAAAACACACACCCTTAAAAAATATCTAAGGACCCATATTCAATATGCATTCATACCTGCGAGATCCTCGGTAACCGTGAAGACAAACTTGGCACGATAAACACGGCACGATATATTCAATCTTTGAAGTTGGTTGCTACGTCTTCATCAAACATGTCATAGTCTTATGAGATCAACAACACAAAGCCTAACCTATGAAACAAATGTTTTGTCCGGAATTATGCCAATTATATATAAATTGACTCGATTGGAAATTTGTCCTTACAATAACAAGCCGTACGTTCCAACAACTGGAGAACGGTACAAACCGTGACCAGTTTTGGACTCGTCACCACCGAGTAACCACCGACTGCAAGCAGGATGTGTGAGGATATCCTATGGTTGAAAAGATATAGTAAGAGGATTGGTTTATCTAAAAACTCACAAATATGTTTTTCAAGCTTGAAAGATCATATTCAAGAACAAATTATTTGGAAAATGATTTCTCAAAACTAGCTTGAGTGCAAAAATCTTCCTGGATTCAAGAATGAATCACAAAGCTTGAAATTCACATATGAGATGAACTAAGAAAAATGCTCTTGAAAAGCTGAATATTTTTTATACCTTTTCTTACAAAAGTTCACTCCAAAATCAACATGGAAGGAGGCAAGCAAGAACATGTTTACAACTTGTGTATGAAGAAAAGTGGGATAACACTCGAGTGATGCAACCCAAATGGCTTAGAAGCAAGCTCTATTGGCTGCCAACAAAGCTTGTGTCAAGACACGACCCCCAATGAGATCAATATGGAAAGATCTAAAAAATGTGACAAATCTAATGGCTCCGCGGACTATTCGCTATAGCGATGCCATTGTTCTCTAATGAGAAAGGACATCGAACAAGGTCGCGCATGTAACCGAAGTTTTTTTACGTAAGTTAACATATATTGTAACAAGTGAACCAGGCGCTTCGCTGACGCGACGTCCTGTTTCGCTGAGACGGCAAGCCAACAAATGAGGTCGAGCAAGAGACAGAAGATTTAAAAACCGACATAATTTTCATAGGTCGCGACTAGCGAACCAGACAGTTAGTTGACGCGTGTCGCTGCAACGAGCTTCCAGCAAATGAGTCGCGAATGAAAACAAAAATTGCTCTATTTTACGCACTTTCACAAAACATAGAATTTTTCTTGTTCAACCTATGGCAAGCAAATTCTAAAATACAAAAGATGCAGTTTTAAAACATAAGTTTTTTATATGGAAAAAATATAGCATCTTGCATTTGGCAATCTCAAAAGGCCCACAAGGTTAAAAATATAAGATTTTCCAATTATGAATATTAATGTAACGAAGGGTGAATCTAAGTCCGCTAGACAATATACCTTTATCCTAAGTGTGGGGCAACGGGATGCATGATCCAGTATGAGTTTGATGAAGCTTTCCGGAGACCTCTTGAACTAGACTCAAGGTGTGTTTGACAAACGGAATAAAACAACTAAAACGGTTGGGCAAGTGTAGTGAAGATCTACAACTGCAATAGCAGAATAAAATGACAGACTGGCTACAAAAACTAACATGAACTGTGAAAGCAATGACATAATTAACTTGTGGTTAGCAGAGAATATCACCCTGAGCAAATCAAAATGGAAATACAGAATCCATATAATCAAACCAAATGTAGTCGGATAAAGTTCTGTTGAGTTGTAAGCTTATATGCACTAAACTTTACCAATGCGTGTTCCTAAAGAATAAGAAAGGGTCAAAGTAGGTGAAATTTAGGGATCATCATTGCGGTGTATACACTTTAAAACAATTTCAACTACCTAATCGATTGGATAACCATTGCGACAATCTTAACAAATTATATCCTCATTGATTCTTCTTGTAAATGTCAATATTAAAATAACTATTGACGATTTATCATTAAAATAAATATTCAATGTCATTTTAAATACCTTGTAAGATAAGGTAATTCAGTAAAAATATACACATCATTTGAAAATGGGAAAGAAAAAAATGACGTAAATGATGGAAGTGATGAAAAACATGTCATGTACCTTAATGTCACTTTCCGTGTATGGTTGGGTCCTCAACCTATTACAAATGAAAAAATATGTCAAATTGAAGGCGCAACCAACATATGATTTTTATAAAAAACACATGAACAGAAGATCAGCAGCAAGATCTCTATAATCTATCTAATGATATACTAGTTCTACCTCTACCCAAAAGAACTCAACCAAAACATATCATAAAAGCATGGTTCAAAAAGGCCGAAACCAAACCGGAACCGTCGAGTTAATTTGGTTTCAATACCCACCTATCCGAATCGGTCTACAAATATATTAGCGGAAATATCACTGGTTCGCCAACTTGAGCCATGGAGTTTTACCATTTTTATCAATTTTTGTTTGTTCCTGTACATAGTGTATAATTTCGTCTCCCAGAAGAAGAAAAAAAACAGAGTCAAAAGTTGGGCTGCCTATTTTTGGACCGAAATCGTGTTATTGAATCATGATCTATATACCTGCCTTCATTGCAGTAGGAGCTTCTCATTGTGTCTAGGTTAAGCAATTTAATATGAGAACCTCCTACTGCAATGGAGGCAGGTATATAGATCATGGTTCAATAAAGGGAAGAATTTGTTGGTTATGCAGTTTGCAATTACATTCACGTCTAGGCTAATTTCATCAAAACACAACAAACTACCTCAACAACGATAAATACAGCGTCAATCTGATGTCTATAGTACATGTTAGAGTAAATTACACCAGTGGTCCTTGAACTTCATCTCTTCTTAAAATTTGGCCCCGTGTCTAATTTTTGTAGCAATTTAAAAAAAAAAATCATTAAAATAAACACACTATTACAAGAGAGGACCGCATGTCCGCCCAGGAAAGTACAAAAACAACCCTATACAATGAAAAGAGAGCTTAGCTCACCAAAACCAGACTCAAAATCCTACCAAAAGCTATACCATGATCAACCCTGTGAACAATTGTTCCAAGAATATTGAACAAAGAGAACTGCATACTCCTATCCCAGGGACGCCCAAACAGTCGATGAGAATTTGATTTTATCCCACCGACGCTCTTTCTCCACTTTTCTACCTACAAAAATACAAGAATTTATGTAATACACCATATTTGTGGTATTTATTTAATGATTATTAATTGTGAGAATAAACTAATAAATTGGACTTAATTATTTTTCGAGTGAATTGGTAATAATAAAATGCATATATAGATGATGATTAAATTTGCATGTTATGTGTTTTATTTGTACCGCGTGTTATATTTAATTAATCGGTGTAATTAATTAAGTAGGACTATATGCGGTTACGCGTAAAATAAATATGTACGTGTTCTTTTTTACGTTGGGAGGTATTACCGTGAGTTATGAGCTATGAAGCACAGACACTCTCCCAGAGTCAACGAATCAACCTCGACTCGAGTCGAACACGCAACACGCTCGTTAGAGACACACGTGTCCTAGCGTATCCCAGAGTATCCTGATTTTTTTTAGGGTGGGACACGCAATGAACACGTTTTTAGGACACGCTAGGTAATTTTTAATGTTTTAGAAACTTAAAATGTGGTCGAAATTTTCATTTCCGAAAAATATTTATTATAATAGATGAAAACAAAAGGAAAAGCAATGTTTAGTAACAAAAAAAAAACATCAAAACCAAACGCTACCTCTCTAACGAACATAGCAACCCCTCATTTCTTACAAACAAATCCTAGCTGCAAGCCTGCAACTAAGTATCCATCCGAGGGAGGGGAGAAAGAGGCTAGTACTTACTCTTTTCTTTTTTTTTTGTTGAAAAAGTTGGCTTTACGTTTAAAAGAAGATATAAAGGCAGATTAGTAGTTGTGAAGTGTAAGGACTGTACTATTTTGTTTTTATAAATGGATTATGTACATAAAAGGAAGATATGGACACTTTCTTCTGTGTAATTAATATATTTTGAGCAGTGTGTTCTGTGTACTTACTATATTTTGAGCAGTGTGTTGTCACAACTGTTTACAAACCATAGTAAATGGGGCGGGTAGAGATATTACTTCTATGGACTTTCTTTTTTTCTTTTTGGGCTCTTTCTACAACTAGTTTATTTCTTACCCAGAACATATGAACTATGGAAAACAAAAAAGTTGTTCTAATACTTAACTTCATGTACTTATTACCTACATTTGTGCTCCATATTTGGTTAAATTTTTGCATTTGAGATATTCAGTTTTTATTTACATGCATTATTAACTAATCAAATATTTTATTAGTTTATATACCATAATTAATTACCTTTCTATCCTTATTGGTATCTATCAAAAGATAATATGTCACTCAACAACAATTTTTTAATTTCATGTCAAGTATGCTCTAATAATGTTTTTTATGGGGAAAAATCAATTTTATATATATATATATACAGTCGGGCTCTCCAACATACCCAACTAGACATACCTAGCAACATACCTCATTAAAAGAGTTGGGTTATAACTAATTTCGGGCAAAGGAAAAAAAAAACAATAGTGCCGCTGGCGCGGACCCAAATGCTTTAAACGCATTATTACATGTGTAATACCTAAAGCTCATTGAAAGATCCGGTATGAAAAACAAACAGGAAAACCTAAAACTCATTGATAGATCGATTTGTATCCCTGTACAAATCTACATAATTGGCAAAACTAAAAAACAGCAATAGATCGATTTCAACGAAATCTACAAAAAAGGAACAGATCAATTTGATAACTCTACTCAACCACACGCACTGGATCTTTTTAAACTCACATTCATGATTCATCAAGAGAAATTTACAAGATCTTTTTTGACTCACAGTAAGATCGTTCAGGCATTAAAAAGGCAGAAAAGAAATGGACGAACGGCGGAAGAAACATACCTTAGGACGGCTGGAGTTGGGTTTTGCCGGCTGTAGAAACAAAGCGAGAGGAACGGAAATGTGTAGGGTGAGGTCTTAATGGGTTTTATTTTAGGTTTATATAGGGACCCGCCCAATTTTCAACTCGGTCGCGGTATCGGGCGATACAAATAGATACGCTATTTAGAGAGCGCAAAAATTCCAAAAAAAATATAGAAAATTAAAAAAAAAAAATAAGATTAACAATATGGACCAATCGGATATGTTCAAAACCATCCTTTAATATGCATTGCATTGTACATTTGGTTATACTAAAGCGCAGCGAACTTGTCAGATTTAATATAAACAATATAAACAGTATACTTGTATAAATCATTACATATATTTTTGTATTGAGCCATCATCACATTATTAACAATTAGTGACAAATTACTGTGAACCAAAATACTATTTCAAAATACTTGTCTATCGACTGTTTTTTCAAATTGTTTTCAAACCCGTATAAAAAATAACCTATTTGTTGGAGATAAAAAAAAAAGTGAAATGTTTTTTTACAAATGTTTTGTTAAAAAAATTATTGTTTTATATCTTTTTTGTAACAGTTGCATCTTTTTTGTATAAAAAAAAACATTCGCAAAAGGAAACAAATGTTATTTTTACATTTTGTAAAAATATAACCTTCAAAAAATTAACATTTGTTTTCTTTTTGTAAAATAATAATCTACAAAAAATGACATTTGCATCGTTTTTGTAAAAAAATAAACTACAAAAAAACATTTGTATCTTTTTTGTAAAAAAAATAGCAAATGTTTCAAAAATCACTGGCATTTTTTTTCTTTTAAAGAAAGAAGGAACGAAAAACAAAGATGGGAAGAAGAGTTGTGAGCATTTGAGTGATGTGTAGTGTGTACAGCCGTTCAAATGAATAGAGGTTGCTTATCCTCGTGTCCTTTTTATCTGTGAAAAAAGTACAACCACTCTGTCTGAACTGATTAGATAAAACAGTCTGTTTGCTATTTTTTATACGGGTCCTTTCTTCGGGTTTTTTACGACCAAGTATTAACAATTAGAATTAGTACAAAACAACAATTTCTAAAAAAAAAAGGGAGTAATAGTTTTACTCAGCGGTTAGTTTTAAAACAGTGGCTTGTTGTAAAAAAAAACTGTGTAGCTTTTGTTTCAAAAAAATAAAATAAAGACTTAGAAAAAAGGATAGTAGGGCTAATTAAAAAAGAGCCGGTAGCAGGGTTAGAAAAAAAGGATGCGTAACCCTTTGTAAAAAAACAAAAGCATTTGTAAAAACCTCTTTTGACACAGCCGACATCGAGAAAGAAGGAGGTTTAGAAAAAAACGAGGGTTTGTAGCTTTCTTCTGCTTTGTAACTTTCAAGAAGCAGAGAAGAAGCAGATATCTGGTTTATAACCTTCTTCTTTTTTGGTTTGTAACTTTCTTCTTTTTTTTTGCGAAAAAACATATCTTGCCCGATATCTCGTTTGGGTCACGGATTCGGCCGAGATATCGGCCAATATCTCGAAATCAGCGAGATAGGGCGAGATTTTATCGAGTTATTTTTATTTTTGAATCGTGACACGGAATCGATTCGACTACACTCGAGGTCGAGTCAACTCGGCTGATACCGAGTCAACTCGACCGAGACTTTGAACCATGCGACCCATTAAGGTTATAACCCAACTCTTTTAATGAGGTATGTTGCTAGGTATGTTTAGTCGATTATGTTGGAGAGCCTATTTGTATATATATATATATATATATATATATATATATATATATATATATATATATATATTTAAAAATATACTATATATTATACGTGTCCTGATGTACTTTATCCTACTTTCATTAAAAATCATGGGTCGCGTGTCGTGTCGCATCTTGTATTACGTGTCAAGTCCATGCTTCATAGGTTATGAGGTACTATAATTTGGAGCAAACTCTAGAGTGATACGGAGGCCCGAATATGTATTTTTATCGGTCTAAGTTGGGCTCGGGGTTAGGTATACCACTAGGCTAAGTTTTGGACTATTCTACGTAGTATTTTGGGCTCATTTGGAAGCCCAAAAATAGGCCTAATATAGACCCACGGATCTAAGGATTACTTAGGAGAGTTAGACCTCATTAATCAAATACTTTACAATAGATAAATAAACCCTAGTAGCTTTAGATATTTGGGAGAGCCCAAGGAGAATTTGGAAGAAGAAGAACAAGGATCGTTGCGTAGAGATTCGTCGTTTATACTTTCAGGCAAGAAATCTGTTGCTTTATTACACATATAATCTATAACTTGTTTATAATTCATGTTATGTATTAAATTTTGGGATTTAGAATGCATATTTAAGACTGGAATATGATATCTTAATCATGTCTATCAATAGGTTAATTAGGATTAGCGTTAATTAATTATGAATAGAAAGACTTAAGCTTTTAAAAGAAAAATCTTAAATTGGATCGTTTTTTATATATGATTCTATGATTAGAACTCATTTTTAGGATTTGATTTCGTATATAAGTTGAATTACCATGTTAATTTGATGATTGGATATGAATTTGTGCATGTATTAGACTCCATTCAATGTAAATGAGGAACTAGGTTTAATTTGTGAACTTTGTGGAATTAAACCCTTATTTTGATGTATTTGGACTATAATCGTCGTAGAAACTATGTAGGATCGTGATCCCGTGATTAGATTTGATTATAATATAGTTATGATTGCTTGTTAGAAGTTTTTTGGGTTAACAAGAGAGGATTATTTTTCGAACTTGGGTTTCTGGGATGAAGAGACGATCTGTGCCTATCTCATCCAACGAGAATGGTGTCTCGTCCGAACAAGATAGGATGTTTCGTCCAACCAACTTTGCGATGTCAGCGGAGTTTGGGGGCAACAAATGATGGTTTTGGGTTTTAGTCTCATAATTAATTCTTGGGTAATTCTTATGCGCACTTAAATTACAATTTAAGAGGACAATTAAACTGAAGGACTATGAGAAGAGATATTGAGTTAGGGTTGAGAACTGTAAACCTTAATTTAGTTAGCACAATCCGGCATTGGGGATTGGGGGTATACGCGAGAGTGAAGTGACACCCTATATATATATATATATATATATATATATATATATATATATATATATATATATATATTCTGATTTGTGTGAACATATTGTTACTCGTGAGGAATCTATCGGTCGGGGTTGCTTTAAAGGTTGTAACTATGTACCACACACCACCTGGCTGTTAATGCAAGCCGTTGTGGAGGTCGTTATATTTGATTAAACGTTCAGGATGGTCACCGCTTGGTGACGAGAGAACGTGGATAGACTCGATCCATCGATCGGGTTTGGGTATGGGACCAGATGATGGTGTTACTGCGTAGTGATCTCCCCGTTGTTTATTTGTTTGTTTGTTTAAGTTCGTTAGGTGAGGGACTCCTACGGATTGACCGATAAAAGCACGAGAAGGTCTCCGAAGGTAGTTGCCTTCGTGTGATGTCAATAATATTATTGAAAGAGATATATTAGTCTAGCGATGGACGTTTAATTAAATGAACCCTATGTCACATTTATGTGTTGTTATTAAAAGATTGCGTATATCGTACTTTGTGAGGGATATTGCGGGGGTCCGTTACTTACTTATTGTGAGGTATTTTATTGCATGCGAGTGTCGATGGGATGGCATATTTATTCTAAATGAGTCAGATGATTATTACTGTTGATATTGAAGATATTTCTTGCAACTTTAAAGCGTTGAACCAAATCCCTGTCTTCCAAGCATTCATAGACAAGATCCACAAGGTTGAGGAGGTTATAACTGCAGCTCCACTTGCATTCCAGTTTCCGTTCAGTTGATTCTTAACATACGTTGTAACTTAATTCAATTTAGTTATTTCCATTCGGAGATTGTACGAACCTTGAGTCCCAATATTTTATTTCAGTTAGCTTATTTGGGAGTTGAGATTATTTCAGTTTGTTATGTTGGATGTTGAGATACTATTTATTCCAGTTTTATTTATCGTTTCAGTTTATCGCATGTTATGGATGGATTTAAATTCTTATGTATATTTGGTAACACGTGGCGCGTGGTTGTGCTCCCGGGAGAAGACTATCATTTTTTCTATTTTTAGTTTAGGATATTATTGTCATTTTCTTTTATTTTTAGTGTTTAATTAGTTTCCAAATATGTTTGGGGCTAAATAGTCAATTTTAGTTATTAGTTGCCCTTTTTAGTCTTTTTGGATCTTAGCTGATTAGCAAACTAATATCTCCTATAAATATACCCTTGGCCTTCATATGTAATCGGACTTGAATATTGATAAAAGAATATATATAGAGAGAGAAAGAAACTCTTTTTAGTTCAGTTTTATTTGGTGTATTTAGTTGGTGTGTAGTGTAATACTAACGCTTCCGCATTCTTGATTCACATCAATTGGTATCAGAGATGCGTTTGATCTTGGTGTTGAGTTGCATTTGTTCTTGGTGTTCATCGTGGTGCGTGAAGTGGGTATCGAGTTGAGATTCCAACTCGGGCAACCTTTAAATCAGGTGGATTGATAAATGTCCAAATGAGAATTGGGTGGATGAAAACCCTAAATTCCATCACCGCTAAAAGGGGGGATACCAACCCCTTTAGCCTCCTCCACCCCCACCCTCCACCATCACCTTCGTCCACCTCCATCTCCTACCACCACCATCGGAGCCCCAAAACCATCATCTCTTCCCCCACTCAAAATCCTCGTAGCCCCCCCTACTACCCCGCCCAAAAACCCTAACCCTAGTTATCCAACCACCACCCCTTACCCCCGATCTGCCCAAATACCCAAACCCTAGCCCCCTTTTCATAACCCAAATAGCCCCACACCTTTTTAACCCTCTTTTTCCCCCTTTTCCCCACTCATTAATGCCCAACTACAATCAAAATCAACAAAGAATGAGCTTCCCTACTCCGATCCAATCCCCCACCCCCTATTTGACCTCAAATCCGGTCAAAATTGGTCTTAAGGCCTATTTGTAACAACTCCAGACTTTCATGAAAATTGCGTCCCACTTGGGATCCATTTCCGACAATTTGCCATTTTTGCGTCTGGCTTTCCGGAATGTCGCCATCTTCAGTCCGCTTGTTTTGCCATCGTACTCGCAAAGGTGCGATCGCCGGAGTTACAGTCCGGTTAGATTCAAGGGTCGACCACACCAAGTAGCAACCATTTGCTTGTGGTGTCGAGAAGACGGATATGGTCTTCAGTTTTTGGTTGCTCGGATTTCGTAGAGGGCCATCGCCGGGAGTTAGGTTTTTTAGACCCATTATTGATGAGATTCATACACATGGGACTAATTCCAGTTGGACTGCCCGCTTTTGGTTGATTTTGATTGGGGTCCAAAGCTCTTCTTCGTTCATTTCATGTGGTATTGATGAGTCACCCTACACGCTCGAGGACGAGCCTTTCGAAGACGGGGAGAATTATCTATATTGGTAACACGTGGCGCGTGATCCCAGGAGAAATCTATCTTTTTTTTCTATTTTTAGTTTAGGATATTATTGTCATTTTCTTTTATTTTTAGTGTTTAATTAGTTTCCAAATATGTTTGGGGCTAATTAGTCAATTTTAGTTATTAGTTGGCATTTTTAGTCTTTTTGGATCTTAGCTTGGTTAATAAGCTAATCTCTCCTATAAATAGACCCTTGGTCTTCATTTGTAATCGGACTTGAATATTGATAAAAGAATATAGAGAGAGAGAAACTCTTTTTACTTTAGTTTTATTTGGTGTATTTAGTTGGTGTGTAGTGTAATAGTAACGCTTCCGCATTCTTGATTCACATCAAATTCACTTCAATTATTTTATTTGAATGTTGATCCTCCTGAGAATGATATAGATTGTTAACGCGACCTATATTCGGCGTATTAGAATGGCCAACCAAGAAGTAAAAAAAAAGCAAAAATGTTTTTATCTCCTTCTTCTTTCTTCATCTTTATTTTTTCTATAACTTACAACGGAGCAATTATTATATACGTACTCTGATTTTTTTCATTTGTTTTTTATCATGAACAAGAAAACTATGTTTTTTAAAGTTTATTATATATATATATATATATATATATATATATATATATAGAGAGAGAGAGAGAGAGAGAGAGAGAGAGAGAGAGAGATGGAGAGAGAGAGAGAGAGAGAGAGAGATGGTAAATCTATATACTCTGATGATATATATGTACCAAATTGATTAATATATACTAGTAAAAGAATTAGTTTTGGGACATTCATTTAGATTTATTCAATTTGTACTTTGGATACATTTACTATTTTTTTTATAATATAATGGTTGATATTTTTGTTATTATATATATATATATATATATATATATGCACATACCTATCAATTAATAATAGGACAAACTACACCAAATTTCCCTCAACTATCTCGGATTTACGAATCATCCCTTAAAGAAAAATACCAACAAATTCACCCCCTTAACTATCAATCCGTTGCAATTAAACCCAAAAACCAAGTTGTAACACCCCGTATTTTTTAAGATATAGAAATTAAATTAAATTAATGATTTGGATAATTTATTTAAAATGGAGAATTTATTTAATTTGGAGTACATTTATTTTAATTTGGAGAATTTGTTTAATTCGGTGATTTAGATTTAATTAATTCAAGTTGATATTTATTTTCACATGGAACATATTTTGAAATGAAATAAGAAAAGTTATATAGAGTAACTCGGGTGATATTTTAGAGGTCACGGTCGATTCTGAATAGGTTGAGATAGTCAAAAAATAGCACCCGGAGGTAGTAATTGGGTCTCAGGACATTTTTAAGCATAGTCGGCCCACACGGGGTGTTCAGGTCATTTGGGATTGGCCCATTAGCCTAAAAACGGGATTAGTACCATTTAACCTAAATTAAGAAATTGGAAACAACCATAATTCATTTAGGAGCTAAACCAAGAAGTATTGAGGGCGTTCTTCACCAAATCGCCGTCTACATCAAAGGGTCAGACCTAACGAATCAATAGAGGCAAGTGGTTAATTTTGCTTTGGATGAAAATTCGTGATAATCAATTCATATCATAGTGGGTGTATATGAAAAATCCATTTTTGGGAGGGTGTTGATATGAAATTGGGTTTTTGATAATTGGAGTAAATCGTGTAGATTTGTAAGGACACAAGTCTCCGAGTCTTAATGGTAGTGTTGGCTCAATTCCGGACAAAAACATTTGAGTCATAGGATAGAGTTCTTGACCATCCATCAAGCCTATGGCATGTTAAAGTTGAAGACGTTGCGGCTTATTTATCAAGAGAACATCAATACCGGTTTACATGTGCCTCGTTTCACGTCATCAACTTAGTTCCAATATCTCCTAAGGTATGAATGCATTACATATATATATATATATAGGAGCTTGGAACATTTTTTAATGGGTGTAATTTTATTTTAAACTGAAGTTTATTTTCAGAAGGTTATTTTAGAACTTTGAATAAAAAGTTTTTGTGCTTAAAATGAATTTTGACCATTCTGTCACTTCATTCGATATTGTCGTTCGAACGAGTTTTTTCGAACGAATTTGCCAACGACTTTTCCCTTTTTGCCACTGGAACCTCGTTAGAAGGTCGTTCGAACGAAAATCTCGTTCGAACGAGATTTCCGGCGGGAAAACTTTTTGGCAGTTTTTCTCCACTATCCCACTCTTTTGTTCCCACTAACTTTTGCCGGAATTAAAATGTGCGGGAACTGGGGGTGTTCAAAAAACCGACCGAACCGAGCCGAACCGCCTTATTTTTGTCGGTTTTTTTGTTAATCGATTCGTTCCCGGTTTTTTTGTAAAACCGACTGAGTCGGTCCGGTCCTCGGGTTTTGAGTTTATATGGTCAGTCGGATCGACCCGGACCGATAGTAATTAAATATATATATTTTATATTTTATATTTTATTTAGTGTTTTGTTTTGTGTGTTATGCTAAAACTAAACCCTACTGCCCTTTCATTTCATCTTATTCTCTCAGCCGTTCTTCTCTCACACGAGCAAAATAAATCAAAAACTCCCTCCCTCTCTAAACTCTCACGCCGCTGCTGCCTCACCCTCTCTCCTAAGCGGCGCTGCTGCTGGCCCACCCTCTAGACTCTTAACATCAAAGCCAGGTATGATTGGGCTCCCCTCTTTTTTTTTTACTGAGATTGTAAGTCTTGTTCCGATCTCTAATTTGTTCCGATCTCTGAGATCGCAAAGCTGACCTTATTTTTTTACTGAGATTACAAAGCTGATATACAGCAATATATGGTGTACACAGCAACTATATCAGGCCATTTTGGTTATTGCAAATATACAGCAACTATCATACATATACAACCCTCCCCTGTTTGTTGGACAGTTTTTAATCAGCTCAACATATTTGAAAAACAAGTTTAAGCCTTTAAAAAAATATAATTAATTAATGTTAGGACCAACAAACTAAACCGAACCGACCCTGTAAAAAATCGAACCGAATAAGGTCGGTTAACCGACATTATCGGTCCGGTCTTGGTCCATTTTTTTAGAGGACCGACATAGTCGGTCCGGTCCAAAAAAAACTTCAAAACCGAACCGTACCGGACCGCGAACACCCCTAGCGGGAACCAACTTTGAAAAACTAACTTTTTCATCTTCTACAGTCTCTAGAGAGAGTTTTTGAGAGCATAATTCCTCTATGAAAAAGTTCATGTTTTGAGTGTTTGTTTTTCAAGAAAATCATTCTTAAACACTTTTGTTTACACCCATATTAGTTTATTCCAAGTACCACATATATATATTTGCTTGGAGTTTGTTTAGCACCGGGTCCACTTTTCTACCTAAGAAGAAAAGAGTTTGGGTTTACTTCTGCATCCCTCAAAGAAAAAGAAGTTTGGTTTTGGCTATGGCATTCTCATACAGTGAAAAGCACCGTGTGTGGTTGACGGGTTCCTAAAGCATCATTGGTGGATTCCAAGGTTCCGGTGGATTTCGGGATTGTCGACTAAGCAAATGTTGGTACAAGAAGACGCGTCAGGGGCTTGAAAGGAGTCGAGTCGAGTCGAGTTGAGTAAGTTATTTGTCTTGTACTTGTAAAATTCCGTACTTAGTGGACTTAAGGCTAGGGTCGTCCGAGGTTTTTTCCCGTTGTGGGTTTTTCCTCGTACATCGCGGCGTAGTGGTTGTGAATTTATTTTATCTTGCAAATCACCTAGAACGCATGCTTAGGATTAAAAGATAAAATATTGTTTAATTCACTTTTCTTGTTTAATTTGGTGCTAAAATAAGTTTGGGTACAACTTAAGTTGATTTAATTCAAGTCAATAATTTATATTTGCTAAAATTTGGTTTGGCCTAATTTGGTAATATTGAAAATATTGTGTAGGCAAATTTTAGGACTTGTGTTAAATTAATTTTGGGCTAAAAGTAAATTTCTCATAGTTAACTTCATGTGTTCACCATAATTCACTCACTTAGGTTTTATTTTAATTTTGTTTTAAAAATTAAAATTTGTTGTTTAAATTAATTTTCCATCTTTTAAAGAAAAGAAAAATTAAATAAATTTTGGAAAATTAAATTGTGTTTTGAATCATCTTTATTCCGCATTTAAAAGGAAATGAAAGTGAAAGATTTTAAAATTGGGGTCCCCAGTGCTCCAACAAGTGGTATCAAAGCATTGATTTAGAAAAACTCACATTTTCAAGATTAATTACTCAATTGATGTAAGACTATTATAATCTAATTTGTAATCAAAACCCAGTAGTTGAACGAGTGCAATTTGGATGGATGGAATTGAATCTAGGATGAGATTTATATAAACCGTGATAAACCTGATTCGGACAATTTTGGGGAAAGTTATAGATTAATGATGTTTTAAGATCATTATGATGTTAGAACTTGTTTGGAGGATAATTATATGTTGGGAGAAATCGATTGAGTTCTAGGTTTGAGGATTTAAAAGCTTGAGTGCATAACAATGGTAGAAAAGCAGTCGGGGGAAGAAGGCTGATATCTGGTCGATCGATCGACCGACCAAATTCATCGATCGATCGATGCCTTCAGTTATTGTGAGACATGAGATTATAGATCTTTTCGTCATGGTCACGTGGGCGCCAACTTCGTATTTTCTGATTTTTTTTTAATTACTTATGATTTCTCTACGAAAGGATGCGTGAGACCAACATCTTTAGAAAGAAATATATTCGGGTTATTTTGAGAGGTCCGTAGATGAGTGAAGGACTTTAGAAATTATTAAGGAACATTATTTTATCCTTGGATTAGATAAGGATGAATCCGGGGTATGGATTTAGGAGTATTTAGGATGACCGACACTTGAAAACATATGTTGAAAATATATGAACGTATTCGAATGGGAATTTCGAATGAATTTAGCATACAGGCTGGTATCTTAAAGTGAATTTAATTAATAGAAATTAAATGGAACTAAATACTTAAAATCTTATGGGATGAGTACTAAGGGACTTAAGATTTAAAGAACTAATGAGATAAAATAATGGAGTGGCTAGGACTTTTCGAATAGTGGGGGAAAATGCTCGGGAACAATACGATGAGAAATTGAATAGTGAATTAATATTAATACGTAGGGTATTTAGCTGTTATATATACACTACGTATGATACAAATATTATAGGTTGAGGGAATACCTATATTGATTTTATATGTATATATGCATAGGTTGTGTGCTTACCTATTGGTTGATGGATTATGTGTAGGGTACTTGCTATCACGGGAGGTTTCGCGTTGTGGACAATCTTATTATGATGAGTCCATTGGGGGGATATTGACTTGTACCTCAGAACATAGAACTTAGGGATTGAGCACCATTTGTGTGAATAAGGGTGTGACCGGTCATTTGGGTGCGTAGATATGTGCATAGACCAAAGGCTTAGAACTATGTTCACCTCCGATATGTGTGATTTCATTTATTGTTCGTGGGAGATTATCCGAACCGATGTCCTTATTTAGTACGTGATGTATTGGGATTCAATAGCAGAGTAGACCCGCACCGCAGGTTTCTGCCTAAGGGTGGTGTGTACGTATATATGATATAGTGATGTAAATATATATATGTATATATGCGTGTGTTTTATTCTACTAGGTGTGCTTTAGTCGACTTTGTAAATAGTGATATCTAAATTAATTTCAGTATGTGAGAATTTTATAATTAGTTTGTGGCGTTAAATAAATCATAAGGAATTAAAAATTTGGTATCGTATTGTATGGGTAATACGGGTGAGAACAGTATAATATTAGACGGGAAAAAGGTCTAAGACTGAAAATATTATAAAGAGTTAATTCAAGATATTTAATTAAGTTAATGAGATAAATGACATATGAATCAACTGTAAGATTACTCGGGTTAGAGTAGTGTGTCGAGAAGTATACATAACAAGGCTAGTTAGACGGGGTAGTATAACCAGGAGGGTTAGGTAGAAGCGTTAGGTGTGCACTTTAGATGAGGGGTGAGAATTGTCTCAAAAGAGTGCGACACTAACTTAAATATGAAGAGCATTCATGCATTTTATTTATTGCAACATTTATCACTCGCTAAATATTTTCAAAATATTTGGGTTCTAACCCTTGCTGTAAATATTTTCAAAACATTTTAGGTGTCTAACCACAGGGACGCCAAACTTGATTATTAATTCCAGGGATACGCAGCTGTGGCATATGTGGATGCATGCAGGAATTGAAGTAGACGTTTCTTTTATTTCATTCCTAGATTAGGAATTTTATCTCTGTATTTTATTATGGGCGTGTCGCCTTCAGGACTTATTCAGATTTAATTTCAGTTCAGATTTTGTATTGAGATTTATTATTAGTTGTTTGATACTTTGGTTTTGGATTTGTAGCCGATGGTTTATTCGACAAGTCATTTATAATTCAGTATCATTTTAGATAACAATTGTGTGTATGGTTCAGCTTATTTTGTTTCCGCATGTTGTTATTTGTTTAATGAAAGATAAAATTTTGACACTTTCTTAATTATTTATTAGGTGATTAGTAATTAATATGGTTTTCGATAGTGATGCTAAGAATGAACCAAATGAGAATCCTGTTTTAATTTAATAAAGGACTGATCACCCGATATTTAATTGGGCGGGGTGTCACACAGTTTTCCCCATTTTTTTAGCACAGATTGAGTAAAATACCCCTCACTCAATTTAAAAACCCAAAACTAAAAATAAAATAAAATAAAAACCTATAACCTTCTTTATCTTTCATCACTCCACCATTTCAAACCCACCTCCCACCCCTCCTCACTCCACCATTTCAAACCTCCCCCACCAGCCATCAAACCTCCTCCACCTCTGCCCGCCCCCTCCCTCCACCACCAACAACAAAAAACTCATCCAACATCCCTCTTTCTTCTCCAAACCCCTAAACCTCAAAACAAAAAAAAAGATGCGTCAGAAAACCAAAAAAAGAGCCACCGAAAAACCAACAAAAAATCCACCGGAACAAACCCAAAAAAAAATCCACTCGACCAAACCAAAAAAAAAAATTCAGAATCTCCCCCACCCCCCCACCCCCCAAAAAAAAAAGAAAAACACCCAAAAAAAAATCAGATTAAACCCAAAAAATCCGATGGAGAACCCCCCAAAAAATCAACCGGAACACCCAAAAAATAAACCCACGGGGATAAACCAAAAAAAAAAAAGCCATAAGAACAAACGAAAAAAAAAAAAGTGATCTGGATTTGTTCCATGTGCATTCATTAATAATGAAGCCAAACCATTGGATTTGTTTACAAAGAAAGGTGGTAAAATATGCTTCACTGATCTGGACATGTAAACCGTTGAAATGGTCCTTGTGCATAGAAAGAGGGAGAGAAAGGGTCTTGAGTGTGTGTGTGTATGGCGAGTTGAAGAAGAAAAAGGGAGGGAAAGGGTGACAGGAAGGAGGGAGGGAGAGAGAGAAATGGGGTCTAGGGTTTGAGTTGTAGAAGAAAGAGGGAGGAGATGGGTATATACGGTTTGTTTTTAATTAATTCATTTTTTAATCTAGTCTACGGGTAAATTTGTCAATATACGATTAAAAAGGGAGACAACCCGGTTTCTGGGTTTAATTGCAATGGATTGATAGTTAAGGGGTTGAGTTTGCCAAGTATTTTTCTTGAGGGGAAATGACTCGTAAACCCGAGATAGTTGAGAGGGATTTTGCGTAATTTACCCTTCATTATATTTATAATATTGTTTTGGTACACAATTATTAATCAACATGCTAAATAATTAATTACTTGATGATGATACACAATTTTTTGTTGGTAAAGCTATTTTTTAAACTTCTTGTAGTGTTAGTGATATTAATTATGGATCTTTGATTAAAGTTGTTATATAACATTATTTTCGTGATTTATTGGATATTTTTTTATAATTTTTTTTGTTATTTTATTTTTTAAGTCAAGGCTTTCGCCTCACCCCGCATCGCGCCTTTTTAAACATTAGGAAGAGTATATTGGATTTAACCTTCCAGTAACATTAATCAACCTTCCAAGTACATTAAGTCTAAAAATGTCACTCTTCGTCCAGATTTACGAAACCAGAAACCAGGACAAATAAGAAATAAGTTGTAGAGTAGAAAAATTGTCTTGTCGTCAAAACTAGAATCAATATCAAGGTATTCCATCTCATCATTAAGCTAAACAATGTATTATCTTGCATCAAAATGACTTATTTATCCTCGGCTAGTAGTCATGTGGTCTGTAGATCATACTTGCTATGAAAAACTGAGCCCCAAAAGAGGCTTGTGCACCCAAGGAAACCTCTAAAGCCATTTACCGAAGAGAGCCATCTTTCATTTAATTAGACTACCCACACCTAACCCTTTTGATTTTCACGTTGAAAGAATTTTGCAATTGAATAAACGTTCACATCTACCCACCCAACCACGATTCAAAGTCACGGCCGAGTCAACTCGGTATCGGCCGAATTGGCTCGGAATCGCATGCCGATGAACGAAACCGAGAGAGGAATAAAAAAATAACAGTATCGTATTATATCGGTAAATATCGCCAATATCTCAGCGATCCCGAGATATCTTGCCGAATAAATATTGTTGAGATGATGATTTTTTACAAGAAAACAGAGAAGAGGGACGTTTGCAGAAATACTTCAAAGATTCTTACCTTTATTAGTTGATTTGAGGGAGATTGAAGTGCTCTCTGCCATTTTTGGACTCTATATGTCACAGACTAGTTTTAGGGTTGAGATTTCACCAATAAAATTGTTGATGATGCTAGCTTTCCAAACCACACCCTTTTCTCTTCATAAATGCCGAACTCCATAGGTTTCCAAACTAGAAAGTCAACGTTCCCTTCTCTCTCTCTTCGTAAAAGCCCCCAAACCCTTCTCCTCTCTTTTCAGTCAGTGAGAGTCTCTGACACACGACCAAACCCCATTTTTTTAGACGGCAACAATTGTTTTAAAATCCACGTTTTCTTTTCTTTTTTTAAAGCTAAAACCCACGCTAGGTGAAATGTTTTATACAAATGATGTCTAGAATTCCTAAAAATAAAAATAAAAAAGTTGTAAAAAAATATCTTGTACAAATAATATTTTAAGAAGGCCCAACTATTTTGGTAATTAGCAATTCTTGTTTTTTAAAAAATGTTTTGTATACTTGTTTTGGTAATTACTAATTCTTGGTATTGTTTTAAAAAATGTTTTGTACAAATAATATTTTAAAAAAATGTTTTGTACACATTTTTTTTCCATCTTTAATAAAATAGTAATTCTTGTTGTTTTGTAGAATGGTTGTAATAAATAATAGCAAATTAGTACGCATATTATTAAAGTTATGAAATTTATGAAACATATGCTTGTTATTTTGTAGAATGACTCCTAACGGGAGCATGGAACTACGAAATAAGAGGAAGGTAGATTGCAATTATTGTAGCAAGGTCGTTAGTGGTGGTATTACAAGATTGAAAGAACACGTAGCAGGTGCACAAGGGAATGTGGAACCATGTCGTCATGTACCCGGAGAGAGATAGCAGATCTTACAGATGGTACCAAGCATCGGGCCCTTGAGAAGAGGAAGGAGAAATAAGTAGAGAATTTGCGTGACCAAACCCAATACTACGATTAAGAACACAACGATGATGATGACGACAACGGCGATTAATTTTGGGTGATTAACGACGCTATACAAAGAGCCTAAAACATTTTGGAAAAAAATTACATGATGAAGGAGCATTTACTCTTATGGCTTCCGTTTAATTACTCTTATTAGTCTTTACTTTCTTAACGAGGGATATTTTAGATTTTCTCCAAATTAGGTCTTCCTCAAGAGAGTGCAACCCCTTTGTACTTTTTCATTATTCAATATGTTTCTTATCAAACTATAAATCCAGAGGGAATGGGTAAATTACATCAAAGTGAGCCACATCGTTCTTAGAGGGAATGGTGAAAATCCAGTGGCCAAAGTGGTTGCATGGGTGGGAGTAGAACCACCATAGGAGAAGACAATGGCACAAAGGACCCTATCGTAGAGGACCTAGCCCTTGCGGCTTGGTGTCCGACCACCCTGGCAAGCAGCATCAGCCCCTCCAACCCCACCAACCAGAGCCAACCCCTCCTTACCATCTCTTTGGTCACCTGGAGACCAGCAACCCCATCGTCCACGATTATTGTCCCACACATAGTTGTCAGAGGATTTTTTAGTGATTCGCCTCAAGGCGTATGCCTCTTGTGATGTTTAAAACATAGGACCCTTCAAGACCAATGGGTCAAAGTTTTAATGGTGGAATCATGGAAGCCTCACACTCTCCAGGGAGTAATCCTCAACGAGAGAGGTTATCAATCTGGGATGAAAAATAGGGATTGAAGTTTCCCCAAATAAATCAAGTCCCAAGAGAACCTCAAGGAACGCAACACTGAGTAAACCAAGCCCCTATAAATCATGATGGAGGGGTGACATTATTACACTTAATATATTTGGAGGGTTAAGTTGTTAATAAAGACAAATTAGGGGCCAAATTGTAACACAGGAGAAAGTTCAGGGGCTAGCAATGTAATTTACTCTACAATTATTACCTGTTGAGACCCAAAACTGCATAGTGGTGGGATAACAAATAACTAGCACCATCACGAGGGGTTTCCCTGAAGTTACTCTTGCGATCTTTGAACGATGTATCTGTCTTCCAGTACCAATCCTCCCGCTGGAAATTTTGATGATATTCACCTCGGCCACCTTCCTTCCAGCTTTCATAGCTACTTTTGTATTTATTTCTCTCTCTGTTGAAGACACTCTGCATTCGCCTTATACGTTCCTAGGACCAGAACGATAATCAAGTCAATAGCAATTAATAGAAATAGCAAAGTAATGGTTGGCATAAAGCCGAAGTACAAATATCAAACAGATTTCTAAGACAATTTGCACAACAGCACGTGAGCAGTTTCCATTCGAATGTTTTCCATTATAATATATAGTTGTGGGATCCTCAAATATATTTTCTTCATTGAAAAAAATTAATATATATAATTTCCCTATGAAATAATATTATAACCAAGGCCATGGGCTACGTAGTTTCGACAAACAATCACAATTATATATGTTATATAAACCATGTACCCATACAAGCAAGGGTAATAAATGTAGTGGCTCAGCATCTTCAAGAGCTTGGGGTTAATATTATCAATTTTGGAAAATAAAATAGAAAGATCAATCTCCAGGTTCTATGAAATGATAAATAGTATATGCATGAGTACTAGTAAGGTAAAATAAAAATGAAAGATTTAGTGATCATAATTACGATATCCAAGAGAGTTGTGATCTCATTTCACTGATCTACAATTAATTTGTAAATGGACTCTCACCACTCTCTCCAGTTCTTCTTCATACTCCTCCTGCATTCGACGGTTATATCTTCTCCTTGCTTCCTCCTGAAAATTGGTTCTGAATGAACCACCAGTTGCACCTTTCCACGATGACTGTGACCTGGTCAACTTTAATTGAGTATAACATGCATAATCAGTTTGATAAGCCAATTAAATAATATACCTGTTCTTTCATTTAAGAAAAATAGTTAATGATTTAGAACTTCTAGAAAATATAATATCAAAACTGTCAAAGCAAACCAGCACTCCAATGCAATATTCAGTTACAAGATTTTCTTTATAATGAGAAAAACAACATAAATTAGAAATTGTTAAAACAATTTCAAAAAAACTAATAACTAATCAATTCAGTTATAAGGCAAAAGCAAGATTGTATTACCAAATTAAATTCCATGCCATATTCATGAACTCATTGCCACGAAGGATTATTGTGTGGGGAAACAACAATAGATTCTACAAAATTTAATATTAGCAAAAAGCACTACATAAATTTATGGCAAAAAATATTTATAAACAGACTTGTGTGATTTTTTCACTTGCTTTTTGAAGCCACTGACAATAGTTGTTTTAGGTTCTAGATTAGAAAAACTTGAAAATGTCAACAACGCAACAGGAAAAGTAGCATGATGGTCGAACAATGTATAATCAGTTCAGTCAGAAAGATCTAAGGCCCTCTCTGCTAGTCAGAGATGAGCTTTCGTAATAAAAACAGGTCAAACACGATGCACTTGTACAAAGACAACTTCTTTCCTCCACGCATTCTTATCAAGAAGTATCATGGCTGAATACTGTATGGGGCCAACCAATAATGTAGCAAGTCACTCAAGCTGGTCAGAAAAGGCAGGCTCATAAAAAAAGAATAAGAACCCTTCTATGTACAATGATGATAATAAAGCAGGTCAAACATGATGGAAATGTACAAAACTGATGTTCATTAGTTACTCCCATGGTTTCCTAATAAGAATTACTTTAAAAACAAAAAATCACTTAAGACTTGAACGTTTAACAGTGCTGCAAGTTCACAACTTCCACAAATTTCCAGAGTTGATTCTATTCAAGATCAAGTCTTATAGTAATTTTTTTGCCAATTGAAGCTGAAAACAAAACGTCTTGAATGAATAAGAAAAAACAAGTGACTACCTAGAGAATAATATAAGCTAGCGTTGCTACTTGGCTTTATTAAAACAAGACATGCTCAACGTGGCAGGTAAAGTTATCAAGACAGAAAATGGGGGTTTACACAGCTCAAATAAGAAAGTTAGATTGCTGGCACAAATCAATATAAACTCTTAACCCCTGTCATTTCTTTAAAAGACAGAGACATTTGGCTTGGTCGCCCAAAGATTACGATAAAACTGATTTTAGTTCTCAAAAGTTTTCAGTTATTATATGATGTCCCTCATTTTTTACAATTTTGTCATTTGGCCATTATATAGCATAGTACATGACAAAATATCCCCAATCAAAATCCAATCATACATTATAAGTGGGGCTAAAGTTTAATAGTATAGAAATGGTGGAGGTTTAAACTGAATATTTTGGTCACTTGTGATGATTTGTAATGGTCAAATAACAAACCATAAAAAATGTATCCAATGCACAATAACTGAAAACATGGGAGCATTAAAGCTAGTTTGACCTACACTTCAAGTCACTTTTTCTTCCTTTGATTAACAATGTCCCTTTTTTAAAGAAAGATAAAGAAAGACAAATAACCACTACCTGATAATAGAACCAATCAACTGTCCTCCGCAACCGTCCAACCTGCCAGATTGCTCCAACCATCACAAAGTATCTTAGAACAACTTGCCCCATTACACAAATATAATTACTATTCTACAAGAGCATAGCACTCAAAAATGTATAGAACTAAATATCCTAGAACTACAGGGGTGATGTCCACATTCAGCAATGATGAGCTATTTTAATACATTTGATACACTACAAGTGCAAATAAAGGAAACGCTATTCTCAAATATGTCGCCCTTTTTCTTATCAAAACAAATTCCCACCCTTTTAAGTTAGCTGACTGCACTATCCCGATTTTGTTGGTCAAGCTTGGAGAGGCAACCAATAGAGGTTAGTCTAGTATTCAACTTTAGGATGATTTCACACGTGGTTAAATAAGATAAATGCATAGCTCTCCAGAAACTAACATTTTAGACATTTAGTATTAAATATCTTAAAATGAATACCTGCAAGTATAAGAACATTAAAAATGATGTTAAAAAAGTTGAAAACAGTAAATACCACGCATATATAACCAATCCAAAGTTACAGGGGTAATTTCTAAAAAGAGATTAAGAAGCAGGTAACCATCAATTACCAGAAGGCAGTTCAAAAAATATTGTAAATTCACTCAAATCATATTACAACATATGTAAAAATTACAAATGAAACTGACGAATAGCTATCAAATCAGAAGGCATAGTGGTGACAAACTTATAATTTATATTTTGTCCATTGCAGAAGTTAAATGAGCAAAGTAGATTATTATACTCTTAACCAGAATTTACAGAAGTTCAACAAATCAGACCACATCTCAATCCTTCGAAATAGGCACTGATATATCCTGAGGACACGTGGCAACCCTCCGACTTCATTAGTAAGCAAGACCAGAACAACCAGCTTTCACTTCCTCATAGCTTGACCGATCCCATCCCATGTAACAAATTCATCATTACTCACTCCGCACTGGCTCACAAGGAGTGTGTCTATCTCTCACGTGGAGAAGGACCTGTGTGGCTCGAGACCATAACCTTCCAATTCTCTCTTATAAATATTTCCTAAAATATTTATAATGGAATATTGAGAAGATTTCATGTTTGTGGACGTAGACCCCTATCAGGTTTATCACATAAATCCTAGTTACTTTCTCCTTCTCACCATATTCATTTTTCTTCATTATTTGTTGATCATTTGGGTTTCATCGCATAATTCTCCCCCACCCTCAAGCGGACACTTCATACAATACCGACAAAACTTCTACGTAGGAGGGAAGTTAACACCATAGAGCCACCTCGGCCAGCGCTTTAACCACGCTAAGGCTAAGGCTAAGGCTATCTGCCACGGGAAATCCTCTGTAGCCAAGTTTGGAAGGAAGAAGGGGACGGGACAACCAAGATTAAGGTCGGCTGCATCCGAAGGCTCGGGTGAAAACCGCGTGAAATCAGAGAAACCTTGTAATAAGTCTATCCATAACAAGTCTATCAAGAGGCCTGAAAACAAGTCGGGGATCTCATATAAAGGGCAGGTCCACAGATTAAATGGAGGGATCGACTGTCATCGTGGTCATTGTCAGCTTTCTGACCCCACCTAAGTTCAAGCCCCCGGTCACTTCACCGCTGTATATAATGATAAGTCAGACCCTATCCAACATGTTGAACAGTGTCAATCATCGGCCGATATCTATTCCATACCGGATCAGATGCATGCGGGGCCTTTTCTATTGCTTTGACGGGCTCGGCTCATGTATGGAACACCGGCCTCAGGCAAATCGACACTAAGTTGTCCAGATGTGCAACTCACCTGTTGAGGAGGACGAGTCCACTGGGGAGTTCATAACCCGCTTCAATGTTAAGAAGTTGGAAGTTATTGACTGCGATGGGTAAGTGGCAATTACAGTCGCCATGAGTGGTCTCCGGACCGGCAAGCTTAACTAGATGCTCTCAAAGGATCCCCCAGCCACCATGACCGATCTCTTATATAAGGCCGGGAAAATAATGAACATCAAGCAGGCTACGACGCCCAAGCAGAGGAGAATCAGAGCGGGGAATGCAAATGAAGGAAGGTCTTCCAACTTGAAGAAAGACAAACAACGGAAAATAGCTAAAAAATGGCATCCTAATCTCTGGTTCACAGCTATACACCCCCCTCACTGTGGAGGTACCCTACATTTTGGGCAAGATTCGAGACGAAGAAAACCTTAAATGGCCACATATCACCGTCCAGAGAAACAAAAAGATATGGTGCGAGTTTCACAAAGATCACGGCCTCATAACAAAAGCATGCATCACCTTAAAATTCGAGATCGTTAGAAAGGGTCTACTTAAGAAGTATGTGAACAAGTCATAGTGAGATCTCTAAGCAGAAAGGCCACAATGTACGATAGCGACAAATGCAGCAACTGAACAAAGAGAGCTCAAGGAAATGACAATAATGACAGGGCCAAGCTACCCTTAGGGAATGATTGGGGTGATCTCACTACTCGATAGGGTCGACATGAACATGGGCAGCGAAGCACAGGGTGTTATGGGCCCCCCCGACAAGAACTCATATGTAAACGAAGTCAAGGTAGGAGACACACCAAAACAAATTTACCTGGTGTGTGGTGAACACCCCAAAGCTGGGTTTGACCTCCTCATAGATCGGTCGATCCCATCTCATTCCTGCCTAAGGTGGCCAATCTTATACACTGAGAATGAGAGCGTCAAACATTTTATATCATTCTAAGCATTAACGATGAAGTGATATGATAACAATCACAACATAACATGATAATAAAAGCGAGACAATGTGATAAATCTCAATGTATAACTAAATAACATAATAGACACGTTCAACCCTGCCGCGACGGGAAAAAAAATTAGGGGTGGGTCAGATCCCAAATTACAAGAAATATATCTCAAATTGAACCAATATTAAATGCAACTTGTTCACGTGATAATCCAACACCAAGCATAGCTAACAATGTAAGCCCAAGACCCACGACTATCATGTAACCTACCTAACTCCTATGTATAGTTTCACATCCGTTGCTTATTAACTAAAAATAATACATACATGTAGTATCCCTATATTAAACGATATCCTACTAAGTTAAGCCCCTCGAAATGGGCTACCTACTATCCTAACCAGTATCTACGTAAGCTCAACTCATCAATGGGATAACTCTTTCCCTACAAAATATCCCGATAAATCATACCCATCTCCAAACTAGTTGCTATACTATATAAATAATATCCATGTAAGTTAGCTCGTCAATAGCCTAGCTACTATACTACACAATCCACAAGAAACTTAAGCCCATCATCGCTACAAATATAAGCACAACAAGGACATATCCTTTGGAAACCTCTCGTGCCTCAATCGGTTCGCTCCATAGGAGGTCCCACTCCTAATGGCTCGAAACAACACACAAAAGGGGTAATCACTAAGCCGACACAACAATCATGTAATCACATACCACGTTACAGCTCTCACTCGTGACGGACGACCCACTAATGTTTTCAAAAGTGTGAGGTTGGATCGAGGCGTTTTGTTTTAGCGAGGCGGGGTATAAACCACTAGGTGGATCGAGGCATAAGCCTCAATTTGAAGAAAAAAATCACTAAAGATTTTTAAAAAATACTAATAAAATAGTGCATCATGGCTATCATGATAAGAAAAGATTCATGCAATAGATAATGTATCATCACACAAGTAATCCATAATTACAACCAAAACAAAATTGTACATCATCAAATCGTAAAAAGGAAAGTGCATCATCAATTGATCATATACAGACTATACACGTAATTTAAACATAATTATAACATGGTGGTTTGTACGAAGCAAAACTATAAAACAACTCCAATAATATATAAGTTAATAACAAAGTATATATAACCTTTTAATTAAATACAGCATTACAATTCTAAGAATAATAATATAAATAGGGGTCATTTACTGTCTGGGGTACATTTGTTATCAGTATTTTGTTCTTGGGGTACGCTAGTTTGAGTTATTGTTGGATGGGTGTTAAAGTAGAGGCTGGCCTCAATGTTCGTCAGCCAGTTGTACCTACCAGACCAAAATACCCACATTACCCTTGGTCAAAATGACGCATGTACCCTTTGTACAAATCGAAACATTAATTTGCCTTTGGGGGTTTTGTCTCTAACGATCGAAGCAAAAACGTCTTCAGTTTTTAAGCATCAACGATTTGCAACCAGTTCAAGCATCATTTTTGGGTAATGCCTCTGTATTCTGATTTCATTTTTTTTTTGTTTGAAGATCGTTTGTTATATTATTCGTTTATAAAGGTTTTTGTCAATCAATTTTTCTGGTTTTGTAGTTTATAATTTGCTTTTGCCTCTGTAATGAGTAGAGAAGAATTTATTTGTCTAGGGTTTCATTTTTGAACAATTATTTTACTGCATGCCTTGTCTTTTTTAGGTTTTGGTAAATAGCTTTGCATGGATTTAGAAATTTGGTAATACACTTTGATGGAAAGTGGAGTAAATATAGTAGAAAATACAGTGGTGGGAGGAAGGTAGTTTTGAAAGACATTGATGGAGATGAATTATGTTATATGGACTTGGCAAATGATATTGAAAAGTACACTGGTCTTGAGAGTATGAATATTAAATGGGTCAAAGATGGAATCTTGTGGACCATTGAAAATGATGCTGAGGTAATAGACATGTGGGACAACATGGTAGGAGACTTTGGAGAGTACCATCGTTATTTAGAAGACCCAAATTTGCCATCTACATTCATCCCTCCCAAGAAAGCACCAAAAACTCCACAAAAAAGGTTTAAATCACCTGTACATGTAAGAAAATCCCAAGACTCAATGCAGAAGCCACCTCAAAAGTGTCCAAACAATCAAATCGTACTTCTTTAGGCTTGAGAAGATCATATAGGATCAGAAACTTGTTCTCCAACACCTTTGCAAACACTCCTGATGATCCATTAACACTTAGTGAGGAGGCAGAGTTTGAGTATGCAGAAGGTGCTGGTGGTGATTGGTCATTCACCAACTTACTTCAGAGTACATTGCATATTGGTGAAGAGCCTATTGTGCAGCCTACCAACCAGTTCAATGTCCCTATTGAGCAACCTACCAACCAGTTCAATGAGTGGTCTTTAATAACTTCACACACTCTCAATGCTGAAGAATCGTATCACTCAGACAGTGAGGGTGATGAAAATTGGGGTGGGTATTTTGACTCTGAAGGGGTAAGGCATGATCATACAGAGGATGCAGAAGGCATAAAGGATGCAGAAGGCACAGAGGATGCTAGGAAAGAGTTTAAAGACTTTGTAGCTGATACAGAAAATTTGTACAAAGATGAAACAGTGTATGGAAGCCAATATATGTGTGGAGATGGAGTTTTACAAGAGTTGTCACCAGGAATGGAGTGGCCTATAATGTTAGATTGTAGGAAATACATGAGAAAATTTGCAATATTCAAGAAGTATGAGTATAAGCAGAAGCAGAACAACAACTCTAAGATTGATCAGATTTGTAGGGATCCTAAATGCAAGTGGAGGGTGTATGTAAGGAAGTTACCACATGAACCAACTGCTAAGGTCAGAATATTGATGGGAGAACATACTTGCAAATCCAACCCCAAAGGGAGTAATGCAATGGCAAAGGCAACTTGGGTTGCTAATGAGGTTGAAGAGATGATGAGGAATCAGAAACCAAGAGATATTCAAGTTGCAATCTGGGAAAAACAGGCAATCAAGATATCATACCAAACTGGATACTATGCTAAAATAATTGTCAATGAGAGGATACATGGTAGTTACAGTGATGCATTTAGGTTTGTACCTGAAATTGCTAGGCAGGTCATGTTTCAAATCCAGGTAGTATTGCTGAATGGACAAGGGAACCAAATGATCAACAGTTTGTCTCATTTTATCTTGCATTCAAGGCCTTTATAGATGGTTTTCTTAATGGTTGTAGGCCAGTGCTTGGTTTAGATGGATCATTTCTGAAAGGAAAGTATGATGGGGCAATTTTATCCACTGTTTCATTGGATGGGAACAATGGTTTGTTTCCAATTGCCATATATATTTGTAGAAATGAAAGTTATGACACATGGAGTAAATTCTTGAGAATTTTGCAACCTCATCTGATGAAGCATAAATTTCCATTGACTATAATGTCTGACAGACAGAAAGGGCTTATTGAGGCAGTTGCAGAGTTGTTCCCTCATTGTAATCACAGGTATTGTTTTAGGCACATGTATAAAAACTTCAAAAATGCAGGATACAAGGGTCTACAGCCAGAGGCTTTAAGTTGGGGGGCAGCAAGGGCATATAAGAAGGAAGATCATGAAAAGTATATGGCTCAAATGTGTAAAGATTGCAAGGGAGCAAAACTATGGCTAGAAAATGAGGAGAAGGCTACTTGGGCAAGAGCATACTTTAATACAACAACTAAATGTGAACATATCACCAACAATTTCTCAGAGTCTTTCAATAAATTGATTTTGAGTTTAAGGGAAGTACCAATTTTAAAGAATATTCAAAAGTATCAAAGGCTTGTTATGTCATTGTTGTACACAAGAAGAACCGAGGCAGAGGAGATGGATCCCAGTGGGCTTGTACCAAGAGTAGAGAAGCATTTGAATGACTTGAAGAAGAAATACAATGAGTATATTATAACTGGTTCAACAGAGTTCTTACATGCAACAAATAGTCACAATCAAAGAGTTGGACACTTAATATTGAAACACAAGAATGCAGTTGTTTTGAGTGGCAGATAAGTGGCATCCCTTGTGTCCTATGTTTGATGTAGTTGCATACAGAGCAACTTATTCAGCTTATGTTCATCCTATGATGTCCAAGGCAAGTGTATATAATTCACCTCAAGTGTATATAATGCACCTCAATTTGAATCATATTAATGTTTTTTTTTCATGTCCTTTTAGCCACAACATGTAGTCAATCCTCCAGAATTACTAGAGGACCTAGAAGGCCAAGGGTTAAGAGGAGAAAAGATCCTGATGAACCAGTTGCACCAAAGAACAAGAAGAAAAAATGCAGCAAATGTGGGGAGTTGGGCCATAACAAAGCTGGTTGCCAGGGGAAATCAACCAAATCTGGTAATAAAACACAAGCTGCTAAGGGACCAAGCACTATGGAGGGATCAAACAACCCACAAATTGTTACATCAATGCCAGTTCCAAGAACAAGAGAAGATGGAAAGAAGGGGAAAGTGAAGAATGTGGATACAGAAGCAAATGTTAGTCAAGGTTGTACTCAGTAGGTTCATTACTTTGGGTTTAACTCTGTGTTTTTGGGGACAAAGTACTAATCTTTTTTATGTAGCTTTGTGTTTTTGGACAAGGTACTTACCTTTTTATTTTGGGAACTTTGTGTTTTGGGACAAAGTTATGAATGAAGGTAAATTATGAATGAATTTAAGTTTGAATGTGTTTTGGGAACTTTGTGTTTCATAGAATATTAGAAAATTTCATTGCAGAACACAGATTACAAAGACATTTCATTGCAAAATACACATTTCATTCATTGCATACATTGATTACAAAGACATTTCATACATTGAATTTCTTTTTAAATCCATCACATAGATCATCCAAACTAACTTCTACTTGAACCAGATATTCACTTTCCTACCTTCATCAGATTTTCTAATTGCCTCTGTTAACCACTCAAAATCCCCACATGTCAAAACACTTGAGAATTTTTTTGCCATAACTTCTTTCTTTCTTTGAAGTACAGAGTTTCCTTGTCCCCTGGCATTTATTTGGGCATGGTAACTCTTGCCATGGACAATTTCTAAACTAATGATCTTCACTGCCACATTAAAAACATCCATTACTTGATGATGATCCTCCGGTGCTTTTAACTGCATCTTCTAAGACTTTAAATCCATTACATGATGCATATTGGCACTTCAAAATTTTTTGGCCATTTGATGACTTCAACAGCAACATGAGACCATTACACTGATCAAAAGTACATCTGCTGTAAACCCATGGACAATCAATTGCAGTGTGATAATTTTGATCACACGTTTGACATACATCCTCTTGAGTTCCTTCACCATCTAAGCTGCCACCCATTTTAATTTCATAAGATGTTAACTGCTAATGCTGCTGCTTGCTGAAATGATGGATATGCTGTAACAATATATAAAGAAGAAGTTAGCCGTTATAAAGCACATGTAATAAATGTAGGTTTTGATTTTTTTTCACATAGTCGTTGTAAAGAATGGAGGATTGGAAAGAATGTGTAATGTTGGTAATTGAGTCTGGTAGGTACAGCTGGCTAACAGGAATTAAGGTCAGCTATTACTTTAACACCCATCCAACAATAACTCTAACTAGCGTACCCCAGGAACAAAATACTGATAACAAATGTACCCCAGATAGTAAATGATCCTATAAATAAAAAAATAAAACACATTATAGATATATAAATAAATTTAACATATTTTGACATAACAATGGGATTATAACATCACAATAACATTATAACACATGAAATACTAATATGATACGTCAAAAGAAAATAAGAAGAAGATTTAACCCTCGTCTCAATTCTCTCTTAAATCTCAAATGATAGAATGCCTCAAATGAGGATACAAAAGAGGTATGTATAGGTGGAAGTAGCTTAGACTCCAAGCAATGATCCTAATTACAATTATACCTTTATTAGCATTCACTACTTCCTCCTATAATACCAAGCAAACAAGTACTAAAAGAAAAATACATCCAAATAAAGAAAATAACAAAAATGCCATAAATGCCTAAAAATGACAAAAGTGTCTTCATACCACATCATTCTCCCCTCCATGAAAAAGAGTTCGTCCTCGAACTCAAAGGGGAAGGCCTTCAATATCACCCTCTAGAATGGTGAAAAGAGAATGGGGGGAGGGGGCCCATCATGCTGAGGGTGGCCTAGTCAATCCTGCACTCGCTCAAATGTATCAACAGGAGCAGATAGAGTGTGCAGAACGGGCATCCCAAACTGACTGAGGGTGAGGAACATGGCCCCTATGTCGAGGTGGTGGTATGGAGGTATGAAGTAGAAGTGGGGGTGGAAGCGTGGTGAAAGTAGTGAGGGGATGGGAATGGGGATCAAAATACGTGGGTAGGGCTAGGGGAATGGATGGAAAAGAATGGGGGTGATAGGGTTCATGATGCCTCTGGGGTGGTGGCAGGGGTACGTAGAGACATGGAAAAGATGTGGATCATAGTGGGAGGCAATAGGGTGAGATTTAGGGTTTGCGGAGGCAAATTAGTTGGGAGGACTCGGGGTGGTGGTAGCAATGTTTAAAAAGGCGTTTGAGGCTTACGCCTCGAGGCGAGGCCGGCAAAAAATGCCTTTTAAATTGCACTTAACTTATATTATTTACTATTGTAACTTGAGAGAAATTTTTAAAAAATAACCAATATGTTAATGAAACTTAAAAAATTAATTTTGTCAATTTAATTTTGTTTGAAATAAATGTACTAAATTAACTTCAATATGATTTTTTTTCAAAGTTTTCTATTTTTTGGTTTTGAACTTAGATTAATATGTTATCTTTAACTAAACTGAATATATATTAAGAAACTAATATATTTTAAAGGTTGTTGTTTTTTTTTAATAAACTTAAGTTGATATGTTTTATTATTTTTTTAATAAAATTGTTGTTTTTTAATCTTAGCTTGAAAATCAATGTTTTTTAATAAATTTGCTTGTTAAGTTGCATTGATTAATTTACTGTCATATTATAAAATAACCAATATGTGAATGAAGCTAAAAAAATGATTTTGCCAATATGATTTTGCATTGATTAATTTATTGTCATATTGTAAAATAACCAGTATGTTAAAATTGATTTTCTCAAATTACCTTTTTTTTTTTAAGTTATCTCGGAGGAACAAAAAAATGTCAAACTATGTGAGAAAGTCCTTAAGGATGTCTTTTTTGTAGTTTTATTTTATATTTCTTTGTTATTTTATTTTTATGGTTTTATTAGTATTTTTTTAATATTATTTTGCTCTTTTTTTTCTTTTCGGTGAGACTTACGCCTCGCCTCGCCTTTCGCCTTTTTAAACATTGGGTGGTAGGTGGGGAGATGGCGGTTGATGATCAAATAAATTTAGATTGGGGGATAGAGGAGGCTAGGGTTTACCATTTGGAAGTTGGATTGAAAATTGAGTTGTGAAACCCTAGAAGTGGTTTGTCTTGGATCTTGGATGGAGGGGTTGCGGAATGGACTTGGGTTGTGGGGGAAACTAGGGTTCAAAATTTAAGTAGAAGTGTTCGGGGGAGGGGGAAGAAGATCCGTGCATCTCGAAAGGGGGGAGGAATCGCCGCGACCCAGGGCGGCATAGAGGGGGTTGGCCGACCATCATCAGGGCAGCCCGAGATGATTTTCGTTGAGCCAGGGTTTTCCGGCTAGGTTCGAGGCCCTTTGATGAGACTCCGGTGATTTTCGGTGGGATCCGAGTATTTTCGGCCTAGTTCGGGGGGCTGGTGGCATATTGGGACGGTTCATGGAAGGCCCGACCACCCTATGGGTGGTTCTGGCGACTGATCGAAAAAATTCCATGGGGCTAACTGATTTTCGATGGGTTGCACCATTTTTTTCCCCCTCCAGCCACCTCCAGATTAGTGGACAAGGGTTTAGAATTTGACGGGGCGTCTTTTTTTGTGGTAAAGGGATGGATTAGAATTGGAGGTGTGGTGATCAGGGTTTTGGGCGGGAGTGGGGGCGGTGTGAGGGCGGGGGTGGAAGGCGAGCGTTAAAGGCATCCATTCGGGCCACGATGCGGCTCAAGACCTCGTCAAATCGATCAGTGCGAGGTTCCACGAGAGCGTACCTCCTCTTACGTCTCATTTGTCGTCGTCTACGATTTTTGTGTTTTTTTTACAATTACAACAACGGGCGAAGCCAACGAGGCTCTGAATACCAATTGACGTAAATGAGCATCAAATGGAAAGTAAGAAGAAGATTTAACTCTCGTCTCAATTCTCTTTAAAATCTCAAATGATAGAATGCCTCAAATGAGGCTACAAAAAGGGTATTTATTTATTGGTCGGGAATACCTCCATCAGTGCAATACATGCCTCCAACCACTTATTAATTTCCCCGACCAATTAGATATATAACACCGACCAGCTACAGATGGTGGGGGTATTGCTGTACAACCCCTCCGATCAACAAAAACTTGTACAACCGTGCTCGGATCTTAATTTAATGGAACGCCGACCAGTAATTACCGATCTATAAAATTTCTGCCACCAGGATAGGTAATTGTTGTTTAAAATATGCTGAACAATGAAAATGGTCCGATGAACCAATAAAAATTGGTTGAGTATGATTGTCGACCTACGACCAACAAATTGCAAGTCGTGGAGCTCTTTTTGATATAATACATGATGCCGATCAACAAATATGTAGGTCGGGAAACTCTTCACCCTGTGAAATCTTGTCGCCGACCAATAAAAGAGGTCCAATGCGTTTTCCAGCTAATTAATGGTTATCTCAGTGTGTTTGGTGACCACTAAGGCGATGCCGATGTGTGGACCTGATGTTTCCCGATCGTCAACTTCTGCCAAGATATGGGGTTTTCATACCTCGTTGCCGACCAACTATGAGAGAAGTGTATCTATTATAAAATTGTGGTTGCAGATTTACAGGAGCTTTATACCCAAAGTAAGTAGACTTCAAATTTGATTTGAGAAAAATCCAGTGAAATGAAAATCTTGATTTCACACAGGCATGTCATTCCGATGACGAAAGGTTGAGATGTGACGTGGATCGAATAAACCCAGATATCCAGTTGGGTTTTGACACTGTTCAACAGCTTGTGTCCCAATTTTGTAGTTTTCGTTACTATAGAACGTTGAAGTCGAAACGATTGATATGAATTTAATAAATCCAAAACTTCTTTGTTTCCTTGGGAATCAACAAAAAGAAAATTTCTTCGTATTATAACTTTGTGGTTTTTGAGTTTGAGTTTTTGATATACTGCTTGTTGATTATTACGCTCCTTCTGGATATTTACGAAGACTGTCCTTTTCTCTTAAACAATACAGCAAAATCATTTATTGTATCCTAAATAATACAGCAAATATCCTGATGAGAGAGAAAGAAAGGATTGTATCTCCAGTAAATATCATTTATTGCATTGAATCCAAATATTATGAAAATCAAGAGTTGATCCATCGAATCTACGACTTTTAGAGAAATTGTCATCCCAAATTATACCTGGAATCTCAATTTAAGGCGGTTTCTTATGATAATTTGGAGAGAGAAAATTATCTCCCTATTTTCCATATTATTATGGGAAATCAGGTATAAGAGAGAACCAATAAGTCGAAATTATCATATCTAAGAAATAACCAATAAATAAAAATCATCAGATCTATATCTTATGTCGGTTCATTTGACATTATCTTTTCCCATTTTCTAATATCAAAAATTGACAGAGTTATGCAGATCAAGAAGTGACTCAACAATGAAAATTGACAGAGTTGTGCAGATTTATAGGTGAAACAATTCAATGTATAATTCACCAATACAAATAAATAAATAAAACGATTGAATCTCAGATTGCACATACAGAACAATATTATGCGGAATCAAAAATATATTGTTCGTGAATGTAGACACACAAGATACTTGTTGATTGAAACGATATGTGTATAAAGTGTAATTGTACACAGAAAGACTTTTGCTTTTGATGATGATCTTCATTCATCTCTTGTAAAAAAGGGAAAGAATTCTTGTGTCGATGGTATATGATCCAAATTAAGTATATAGCTCATAAAAATGAATACAAAGAGACTCAAACTTGAAGAGAGAGAAAATAGATCTGGGTCATGATTTTCATGAGGAAACTTTTTATTGTCTTTAACCTTTTCTCATTCTTTGATTAAAAATATGATGGGAATTTGAATAGACATCAAAGATCTTACAAAATTTATAATGAAAATTATCAAATCTTACCACCGTCGAATATATTCGTGTATGTAATCATTTAAAATATTTATTCCATGATATAAAATTGAAACTTGGGAATCAATCAAAAAGTAATGATTTACGAAATCCACTATTTTTCAGATTTCTAAATAAGAATTAATCTAACAGTTATGATTTAAAAATCACGATATGCAACATTTTGCAAATAAAAATTGGACAATTAATTTATGTATATAAACCTAAAAATCATGATTGAATCAAAAGATGTATATATAATTGATTCTACGTAGAGAAAATAAAAACTTAGCTTTTGATAGAGAACAATGCTTGTAACACGTTCCCACAGACGGCGCCAAACTGTTGAAGACAGAAAATGTCCACTGCCATTTTAGTGGCGTCAACAGCAGATAAATGATGAGGATGAGATTGAAGATGAAGATAAACATTCACATCAAACATATAAGAGACAAAGGTTTTTAAAGTGGTTCGGCTATGAATAAAGCCTACGTCCACTGTTATTTTATTCCTAAGGGTTTACAATAGCACAATATGGTGTAGAGAGAGAAAGGATGTATATCTTATGTATGGTGTTTCTTAGTTGTCTGCCCCTTTGGCTAAGGGAATACATGTATTTATAGCCTTGAGGCTGTCAATATGAAAAGGCTATGTGTTGCCATCTATTGATACAGTAAAAATGTACATTAAGGCTCATTAAATGCATTGTTATCTTCATTAATGCACATTAAATGCATAGTTATCCTTTGATCTTCCTGGTTGGTTGCTATGCACGTTAAGTAGCTTGGTATGCTATGTGTTGGTTGGTATGCCGACCAACTCTCCTCGGGTGTCGACTAACTCTCCTCGGGTACCGACCAACTCTCCTCGGGTGCCGACTAACTCTCATCGGGTGCCGACCAACTCTCCTCGGGTGCCGAATAAGTATAAATATTGCCATGTAGGATGACATGTGTACTTTTCTGATTGGTTCTCGTAAATGGAGAATTTTTGCGTCAACAATGTGGAAATATTTTATCCCCATCTTTGCTAATAAATTCATCTTTACATCACTACTCATTGACTCACAATGAGAGTGCCTCATCTCTCTCTCACACGTGTTTAGAAACCTATAATCTCACAAGTGCATTTGATAGTACGGTTACTCCGCTAAAATAAAAGGAGTGAAAGTTCCATGGATTCATCGGCACCAAGTAGTATCGTAATGGAATGGTGAACTCATTTACATTTAAAAGATCGGCCCATATCACGGCTGAACCACGTAAATCCTTGTCTCTTATTTTCTCCTCCATCATAAGTAAATCTCCCATGAATTACGAAAATAGCTATTTGCCTTACCTTATTAGGAAACTGTATATAACTGACATATGGTATGTTTTTGTGAGTATGGAAGAGACTTCCTAATACTAAGGTATTGTTTCTTTTTCCCTCTTAAGTCTGAATATTCAGACTTCAGAGGTACCAAAAAGTGTTTGTTTTTTAAGTGATTAAGAGACTAACAGCTATATTTGGCTCTTAATAATTAAGAGTTAGAATTACGTCTGAAGTCTGAATCAGTCTAAATACATTCATTCAGAGGTATATTCTACATAAATATAAACATAGTCTTCAGTCTAAATACATTCATTCAGTTCAGACATAAAAACAAACATAGTCTAAATACATTCATTCAGAGGTACATTCAGACATAAAAACAAACATAGCCTTCAGTCTAAATACATTCATTAAGTTCAGACATAAAAATAAATATAGTCGATTTCAGATTCAGACTTCAGATTCAAATAAAAAAACATACGCAACCTAAGTTACATTTTGCACACTACTTTTCATATCATATCTTTTTTTTTGATGAAATGTACTTATTAAATAAACAATAGGCAACAGCCCAAGAATTACATCAAGAATCCAATCACAAAGGCCCAAAGCCTAATACCCTACACGACAGCCTAACTCTTAAAGGCAACAGGCTGCCCAAGAGAAAAAGCCTACACAGCCTAAACAAAACACGAAGAATCTCGAACATATGAGAGACTAAACCACGTGTATCCCACCTCCATCCAACCAATCAGCAAAACCACATCTGAACAATATCAGAGAACACCCAACCGAAAGGACAAAACAAACAATAAAAAAGAAACAGAAGAGAGATAGAGTCATCTTCAAGCTCAAAACAATCTTCAACACTATGAGAGGTCACAAACAAGAAACCCATCAATTCAACCAAACTTCGACACCACAAGAACAAAACGACCCACTGAGGATCATTCTGAAAAGGTTCCCAAAAGTTCCCATTTAGAACAGCCAGAGAACACCCATAGAATACCATCAAAAGCCCAAACAAGCAAGCTGCTCGGAAATGGGTACTACTCAGGCTCAGGCTCAGGCTCAGGCTCAGGCTCAGGCTCACCAAGAGAAACCCAACAACTCTCAAGATTAGCTCAAACTCAACCAGGATGCCATTTACCAGAAAATGTCACTAGATCTGAGATGAAACAACTGCACATAATAATCCTATCTTTTGACTGATTTCTGAGGCCAAAAGGAAGGCCATGCAAGCCGACTCCACATGGAATAACCCCTCCATTCTACCAGAATACAATAAAACCAGAGCTCGAACACCAGCAGTCTACGAAGCAACAATGCACAAGAATCCTCAAGATAAGAAGACCAAGCAGATAAACTCTCAACTCCTTAAAAATCCTTTATCTAGAATTAATTCCATAAATTCTCATTAAGTCCCCATTTCCTACAGATCTCAACATTTTCATTATTATTGCTAATTTTCTTCCATTTAAAAGTGTTGTCAAACACCAATCTCCTAATTTTTGAGAAGATAAATCCATCAAATAACTGGAAATTATTAAAAATAATATCATTCCTCGTTCTCCAAATTGTGTAGATAGTAGCAGCCAAGCACACTTTATTAATCATCATTTTAAAATCCTTTCTATTATTATTGAGACCTGTTACTTCTTCTTCAAAATTTTTAATACCTCTAGTTTGCCCACAACATTCTAACACTTGCTTCCAAATCCCTTTAGTGATCTCGCACTCAAAAAACAAATGATTCCTGGATTCCTTCTCCTTCCCACAGATGACACACAATTCTTCATTTATAATACCCCACTTAAGCAGTTTATCCTTTGTCCTTAATCTATTAAGACAAGCAAACCATAGGACACATGCACACTTAGGAATTCTCTCCTTAAACCACACTGTTTTTGCTTATCTCTGATTTCTTCATAAGCACTCTTGCAACTGAATTTTCCATCTCTAGATAGCACCCATGTCACCCAATCTTTATTACTATTGTTTGGTTTAACACTTGTTCTGGTCATGTCAAGAAGGTCATTTGAGACTGGTCTAGGAAAATGCCACACATTACCTTCAATATACTCTGAAGCCCTGATTAAATCAGTACTAGCTGCATCATAAACAATCCTATCCCCATAAAAATCAATAAGAGGACCCTTTTCATGCCAATTATCAATCCAAAAATGAGTTTCTTCCCCATTTCCAATGTTATACTTTATATAATTTCTTGTTTGCTCCTTCAATTTCCATAGTTTCCTCCAAGTCCAAGAAGCATCTGCTGGAAGTTTTGCTGTCCAAATAGAATCATTTTTAATAACAACACTATGAATCCATTTAACCCAAAGAGAATCCTTTTTCCTAGCCAAATCCCACACATGTTTAATCATACAGGCTTTATTCCACTTCACCAAATTTCTAATTCCCAACCCACCTTCTTCATAGGGGTAGCATATGTCCACCCAGGCCACTTTTGCTCCAGTCTTTTTAAGATCAATTCCAGTCCAAATGAATCTTTTAATAATCTGATCAATATCTTTGATAACTTTTTTGGGCAGTATAAAAATGTTAATCCAGTAAATTTGAATACTTCTAAGCACAGAAATAGCAAGCTGAATTCTACCAGCATAGGATAACCACCTATTTGTCCAAGTTTTGACCTTGTTGATAAGCTTTTCTACTAGTATATTACAATCATAAGCCTTCAATCTGGTAGAAATTAAAGGAACTCCAAGATATTTAACTGGAAGCTCCCCAACTCTCATTCCCATCAAATTTGCAAGTCTAAGTTTCTCCTGCTCATTTATGCCTGCAAAGAAGATTTCACACTTAGGGTAACTAACTCCAAGACCAGCCAAGCTTTTAAATTCCAATAAGGCCTTGTTCACAACCATCAAGGAGCTCTGATCAGCCTTTGCCATAATGAATAAATCGTCCGCAAACATAACATGAGACAAATTTAACACTTCACAGTTTGGATGAAAACTATAATCTCCTCTTCTGATTTCATCATCAAGAATCCAAGAAAAGGCTTCCATCACCAATAGAAAAAGATAAGGAGATAAAGGATCCCCTTGTCTTAGACCATTTGTTCCTTTAAAGATGCCATTAATACCCCCATTGACACTAACAGAATAACTGGTGGTCATCATACATTCCTTAATCCACTGAATGAATATTTGAGGAAATTCCATAGAATGTAGCACATCAATTACAAACCCCCATTTAACAGAGTCATAAGCCTTCATAAGATCAATCTTCATAGCACACCTAGGCTTACCATTATTCTTATGATACCCTTTCACCACCTCTTGCATGAGAAGAATATTATCAGTGATGTTTCTCCCCTTAATAAATGCTGATTGCTTATTATTCACAAGATTGGGCATAATCTCTCCAAGTCTTGAGACAAGAATTTTAGAAATAATTTTGTAAGTAGTATTGCAGCAAGAAATTGGCCTGAAATCCTTCATAGTGTTGGGATTAGGGACTTTAGGTATTAAGCTAATTATAGTGCAATTCCACTCTTTTCATATCATATCACTTACAAATATTTGTTCCATTTAATCAAAATTTGAAGGCATTAGCTATCAGATGTGGAAATATATTCACAACAATCCGTTTAAGCAACCCAAAAAACCAATGTGTCAGCAATTAGCTACAAGCTACAATAATAAATTCGATGCCTAGAAAGTTTATAAAACAGAATAACGTATTGCCAACGTAAAATCCAACAGTAGCACAAAAAAAATTAAAATAAAAGAAAACTTACGGCTAACGTAGTGGCAGTAGCGCCAATTAAACCGAAGATCAAAATTCCCCACAAGCTCATATCATCATCGTCTTTCTGATTGTAGGGTTTATTTGGTTGCGGCCATGGATTTTTATCTCCGCCCCGTTTATCATCTTCGTCTCCTTTCATTTGTTTGTCTTCACCGACTCCTCGTCGTACTTTCACTCATTTTTATTTAAATCCAAACCCAATAATTATGCTTGTTTGTTATTTAAAAAAAATATATTTTCATTGTAATGTCTTTATCGCGAAGGACATGTGAGTTAATCTTTATTGTTATTGAACACGGATACGTGATGTCCTAAGTGCATGATATTTTCTCTCCTAAAAATTACGTTGTGAAAAGAGTGAGTCGAGCTCTGAGTTTGAAATCATATTCGAACTCCATTCATCATAAGTGGGCGTAGCTAATCAAGCTCATCTATATATGTATACCTATATCTATATCTATACTACTTCTAAATGTACCTGAAATGAGTTTTTCCAATTTAGACAACTTCACCCCTTAAAAATTCCAAAATGACTTTCTGTATACAGGTTTCGCCCCCTTGGCAAGTTGTCTATATAATTTATTAACTTATCAAAAAAAATCTAAAATGACTGATTACCCATTACCCTTCGATACGCGTCCTAACTTTGACTACTACGAACCACACTATTGAGATTCCCTTTTTAGTTAGGTGTTGGGTTCAAGAAGAAGAATACCCCACTTTTATCTTTTTTTATTCGAAGGCCAAAATAATGGTCAAGATATGATTATGATGGAGTTATGTCTTATATATGTGTCTGGATATACTAGATTAGTTTGAAGTGAAGAATAATTAATAGTCACGTCCATTTTTTTATCTTAGTAATATTCTATATATACTCTTTTCTTTCAGTGAATTGTGATAGAAGTCTTTAACGATGATAATGAGTAATAAGTTATTCCTTTAATAGTTTAAGGGTTAAACCAACGAAAATGATGTTATAAACAAGCATTGAAAATTTGTATGCCTCCCAATTGTTTGAGTAAATCCCTAAATTGGTGTTTTACAAATGTTACCGAGTTCGCAGTTCGCATTGGTACGCAGGACGGATACGGGTATGTGAAATTCTACCTTGGCCGGTACACGGTATGGTAGGGGTATACTTCGCTGGAACGTTATTTCGGGTCGCAATTCGTTAGAAATTTATGTCCGATTTGTAACTTATATTATATGTAAAATATATAATACAAAGTTCACCATAAATTAAAGTGTGATACAACGACTGTAAAGATTGTAAAGTAAATTATATAATAGATAAAAATTCATGTGTTATATTAGAGAAAACGAGATTGAAGGATATTAGAATGAATGAAAACTAATATGCCTGCTCTAGTAGTGTTCAATCGGTTTCTCTTGACATTGTGAATGGAGGAGTATGTGCTCTAATTTATTTTGGACGAAGATTCCGTTATCGATTGCGCTAATACCCATGACAAAAAAAGTTATTATAAAAAAATAAATTATCTAATTTGTTTGTATAAAATAATAACAACAATATAATTAAATATTACCTTTTTAGCAAACTTTGCTAACTCTAGAGCTTTTGAATTGTATGTTAACCACCAGTCAATGGCATATATGGTTACAACATCTGTTTGCACGGCCGACATATCATAAGACCCTTTTCGCGTGAAAGACTGCAAACTGCTCTCGTAACAGTTGTGCTTCTTCTTCACTTTTCGAAATCTTTGCAAAGGCTTCCAAGACACTCATTATCACTTCCTTACCTTTATACGGGCGCTTTTTAACTATTCCTCTAAGATATAGCATAGCAAGACATTAGGTGTCGTAAAATCAAGGAGTCGGTGCAAACGCAAGGCAATGCATTGGATTATTTATTTTTTGCCACTTTTTTAGCACAATTTTAAGAACCCCGGACCCGAGGCGACATCAATTTTCCTCCTTCTTCCGAGCACATCCTCTCGAGACAAATTGTTGGGGAAAATGGGAAGTCTTTAGTGGTGATGCGTGGTCATCGCATCGTTCACTTTTGAAAAAATAGAGTCGTTAGTCTATTTTATACAAAACAGATAAAATAAAGGGTAGGCCTCTGTAGAGGCCTAGTGAGGGCAAGTGATCTGCGTGTTTAAACAGAGATTCAAAGTTACGGGAAGTGTTATACGAATTGAAAAGATGTTAGGCACCCTCTCCATCCTTTCGCTCTCAAATGTAGATGTAAAATATTTATATTAGCATGTTATAATCTAAAAAGAAACAATAAAATGAAAATAATTATTATGTAAATATATTGTGTGATGCAGTGTAGGATGTGTGTGTAGATAATATAAACAAAGGATAAATATATACAACGTCGAACTTGTTCACTCGAATGACAATTTGAGTGAGCCTACATACTCGCACATAGTGATTTAAAGTTCACATGGTTCATGTTAAGACAAAAAGGATTCTACCTTTTATGAAAACTCGATGTAAGAGATCTAAACTTTCTTTTATCTTTCGTGGCATTTTAAGATTGAAACAAGACTAGATCTAAAAACATAAATAATTTGTGTCCATGGAAGGATTTGGATGAAATGGGTTAAGTCGTAAAAATCAGTTCGATGAAAAAAGAATGTCGAGACTTCCGACATTAAGAACAAGATAATAGGTGGAATCCTGGATCTAGAGATTCTCTAACCTATACGAAGGTATTTCATGGCTTTAAGGCTTTTTGTTTTATTTTTTTAGTAAATAAAGAGCAAAATCTTGTAAATATATACAAGATGTGACTTTAGTTTTAAAGATCGGATTTCTCTAACCTACCTATGGACACCGTAGGCAGAATAAAAATTAGCGTAGTTCGGACATGACCTTTAGAGAAAATTCATTCCTAAAGAATAAAACATATGAAGAGAGGAGGATTTAGGGTGGTGTTGTACATCACCACCTTTTTATGCCAAGACTTCAAATAAAATAGTGAAAATAAACGTATTTGTAATGTTACACATGTACCTTTTCGTTTCGATAACATTCCAGCTTGAAATCAAATCTTTTTAGTCTAGATCTAAGGTTACTTTAAAGTAAAGTACCTTTTAAAAAGAAAAAAAATAAGAAGAAATATACGAAAAAGAAGTCGTTTGTCTTATTTTGGGTTTGAGTAAGGAAAAGGAAGTTGGGCTTTGATTATGACTTTAGATCTTGCCTTGGAGAGGGTTTGGAAGGTAAATTGAGAGAGTTTTTGTTTTTGGTGGGGGGGGGGGGGGTGTAGAGAAAAAATTCTTGTGGGAAGAAAGGAGACATTTAAGAGTCGGAGTTATTGTTATGTCGAAATGATAGGTGAAGCCTATTTTATATGCAAAATGCCTGGGGCATTGGACGAATCAGTCCTTGGATAGGACCGATCGACCGTGTATATTGTGCATAGGGTCGATCGGCCTCGGGCGCTTATTTTTAGATCTGGGTTTATTTTGAGTCCAATTTCGGATTGTTTGGATTGTTTATTATGATCCTCGTAAGGTCTTTGGTCCTTCGTGAAGGTGTTATTTGGATTACCTTTGGATTTGGTCTTTGTTGTGGGACTCGGAGGTTTGGACGTCTTGTGCCTTACTCCATTGCTTATTCTAGGGAGAATAATGGGGTGTCTAGTATAATATCTCGTATAATGGGAAATTTATCTATGTGTTTTCCACCTATTATGACATCGCTAGTTTCTCCAAGCATGTTGTCCATTTGATCTGCTCTAAATAACGCTTATGATTCAAGTGTAAATCTATCGCAATAGGTAATATCCGATAAGTACGAAATCGTAAACCACAGGGATTGAAACACTCCTTAGAGAATAAGAATAAGTTAAAAAGGATTCTCCAAACGTCACAAAGGTGAAAGTGTAAAAGATGATTTAATTGTTTGAAAAAGTGATTGAGGGTAATCTCTAAACTAACATACTATTGATGAACAGTTAATTAGTTAATAATTACGAAACTATGAAAGGGACTAAGATAAGCTTGAGTTCAAGATTCAAAGGGATTGAGGATCATTCTCCCACCTTGGATTCACTAAAAGGATAATGGGACATGATAGAAATTACCCCTAATCGAGCACAACTAATTAAGTCCGAACATCAACTATGTAGAGATTAACTCCTCAATGGAGGACTAGGGATTAATTAGTTATTGCTAAATGGTTTTGGTTTGAAGTAAAAATTCAAAAACTATCCCTTGCATGACAAGAGACGTTAAGAAGCTAGGATACTTCAATACGAGCACATAAAGTTCAATTAGGGAAATGCAAAACCAAACCCTAAATTGGAAGTACAAGCATCCTAGGTGGGATTATGATCCTCAACCTTAAATTTAGCTACTAATAATAATAACTAAACTACACATGCCAAGAAACCACATAGTATAGAAACCCATAATGTTCAAACACACCACTATACTGGAGATGGTAATAAATGCAAATTAAAGCCAATAGAACAAGTAGAGTGAAGTAAATGAACATTAATTACATTAATAACCACAAATCAACTAGTAATTTAAGCTTTACAAGTATGTAGAAACAATAAATACTCTTAACCTAGGAGAGAGAAGAGAGTGTTTTCTATTTCCAACAAATATCTTAAGTAAGAACTATATCCTCAAATGAAAGGGAAAACAAGGATAAATACCAAAAAAATCTATCCAATGGCAAACTAGTAATAAGAAGAAAGCTGGAATGCAAGACCGAATCGATTTGGGGGTAAGTCAGAATCGATTCGGATATGTAGAGATGCTGCACTATCTGAGACCGAATCGATTCGCTGCTGATCCAAAATAAAGGCTGCATGGCTTTGGCTTTATATATCCCAAGTTTCACCGAAACTTTCGTAAATTCTTTATTCGAGATCGTGTCCAAGCATCGTCGAAAGCCACACGAAGATGAGAATAAGGTATACAACTTCCGTGAAGAAAATCATATCAAAATTCGAATGCTGGAATTACTAAAATGCCCTCGATTATGGAAGTGTTTACGGAACTTCTCCGGATCAAAACCAAGCTTCCCAATATGCATTCCTGAAACCTATAAAATCTGAATAAAGATACATACAAAATATATATGATGAATTCAGGGGTTAGTCAATAAATGAGTATAAGAACCGAAAAATGCATGCACAAGAATGCTATAACGTACAAATTAACGGGGTATATAATATAATAAAAGTGACGAATCACACCCCCTAACTTATACATTGCTAGTCCCGAGCAATGAAGTAAGAAGAAATAAAGGGTATCAACAAAACCAAAATAGAATAAATATGTATAGATAAGAAAAATGCCACTTTCGCCGGCGAACGATTGCATTGATCATATGCAATAAGCCATTAAACCCCTAGGTGGCCCTGGGGGACGAGTGTGGTCTCATGAGGGTTTCCGGGGATGACACCCACAAATATTAAATTAACTCATACTATGATACGACAGAAACCAATACGTAGCTCAACAAATTTTTAAGAAGCAAAATCTATTAACAACGTGAACAAGGCTCACACCAAAGACGACAATTATCGACATTAAATAAATAACTTCAATAGAAATCAAAACCATAGAAACGCGAACTAAGCGGACACATGTGGTATTTGGCAAAACTTTCAAAATCCATTTAAATGTTAAAGCATGCATACTCAAGACCTCACCAGTTGCTACACTCAACAAATGGAAGCACTCAGAAATGGGATATAACACACACGGGACATGCGGGCATAAAGAGTAATTATAAATAAAAAATAGTCCAGGCGCATGTCATCAATGAAGAACGCAATATAAAAGTGAAAAATACAATCTCATGGAAGGATATCGCATATTAACCAAGAGAAGAGCATTTAAACAGATTATCGCTCATGTTCGACCTTTGAATCACATCAACCTAGGATCAAATAAGACTTTTAGCGTATAGAATTTAGGCTAGGTTAGGGTTAGGAAAAGAAAGGAATGTATGTAGGATCAAAGGAGAATAAGGAATAACGTGCGGGATAATGGATTTAATGGGCAATTTAGGAATCGAAATCAATTTCCAAAAGTAAGGTATTCATTAGAGTAGGACTTTGATTTTAATGCACAAGGAGAAATGGGATCCATCAACAATGAGCCATTTATTTTATTTTTCTTTCTTTATTTTTCTTTTGTTTTACGCTATTTCTTTTATTCTTTTGCCCACTCAAAGCTTGATTGAAATCCATATAAGCAACATCATTCAAGCCCGAGAATAATCCCAAATCCAGGTACGAGAGGATTAAATAAGGGTTTAGGACTCCAATGTGGAGTTGGACAAGGGATTTGGGGATGAAACGAAATGGATAATAGGGCTCATGGGGTTGACAAGGAAGAACATTTAAGGTTAAGGTCAAGGTCAAGGTCATGTGGGTTAAACAATAACGGGGGCCTATAATCCTTTCCTAAAGTTTCATGTGATTCGCGGGACTCAACACCATTGAAATCATGCTCAAGTGATAAATTAATTAATATGCAATCAAATGAAAATAAAATGAGATTGACAACGAGTTCATTGACAAGAAAGAGATAGAGTGGATATATACGCTCATAAATGACGATAAGTCTCAATTTTCACTTTTGTAAGGGTATAGCATGCGCCTTAAGATAACGAATTTGAAACGCTTTAAACCAAATCATAAATAATTATTTGTGTATATGCTCAAAGCTTCACATTTTAAATTCATGAGGCTATTCACAATGCAAACAATAACGGGCTAAAGGCTAATAAATCAATAAATCAAGGCAAGCTTCAGAGATATACAATAGGATAGGCTGATCATATAAGTAATCATAGAATATATGAAAGAGAAAAAGAAATTATTTTTTTTATATTTATTTTTTAATAAATAAATACTAACATGATAACCAATAACAGAAATATAATAAATACCCCCTAACTTGCATGAAACATTGTACTTAATGTTAGTTGGGAGAAAAAGGTCAAGAAGGTGAGAAAATATTCACCCCATAAGGAGTAAATCGCAAAACCGCGCAACGGTATACCTGTTTCATGTTAGTACGAAAAACAACAATATATACATAAGAGATATATATATACAAGGGCAAAAATAAAAATAAAAAAGAGTAATTTCATTAATAATCATAAGTTGTGTACATAGGGCACAAAAACCAAAATTATAAAATACAATAAATGTATTCTCTCTTCCCTCATAAATACACAACTAAAATGGTACAAACCAAAAAATCAAAATAAAGAACCACTAAAACCAGCAACAGATAAGGTGGATGGAAGCGCCCTACATATGGTCCGGATGGCGGATCGAGGGCTAGGGCGCATGGGGGTCTCGTGGGGCGCAGGGATCATATAGGTAAAGAGGCACAACAACCTCTCCCCCACAAATATGAGCAAACAACTCCATCTCGGCCCGAGCCATCATAGAAAAATCCCGCTGATAGTAAGTCGGGTACGATGCGAAGTCCACCAAGTAGGTGACCCAAAAGTCAGTAAAATCATCCTACAACTCATCCATCCGCACCCCTAGATATGTAATGGGGTCCACCGTAGGTGGAACAGGTGGCGGTACTGGGGGAGGCATGTGGAGAGGCACTTCTAGAATATCCGACATAGGGGCATCAGGGGCATCTAACATGCGCTTCTTCCATTGCTACCAATGGTCCTTTCCCAAACTCTTTTCAATTGCTTTTTCGCCAAGCAACTTGGGGATGCGAGGAATTTTATTCATTCCCCCTACCTCGCACTTAGCGTCTCTAAAAATTCGGGATACTAGCCGCGCGTACGGAAGGGTGGTAGTACCCTTATCGCAGTAAGCGGCCTTCAACATCTGTTGAAGTACTAAGGCGGGAAGTTTAACGATGGAATTGGTGTCTAAGAGGTGGTATAGGAAATGGGCCTGGGCGGAACGAAGAACAGCCTTGGTTTGCGTAGGGTGATGGAATTAATAGCAACTAAGTGGATGATACGGTGGTTGTCAGCAATAAGAGAGGTGGGGAAAGAATCCCCAGTCCAAACCTTCCCTAGCGCCAGATGCGCAATCAAGGTCTCGTTCAACAGCTTCCCCTCGTCAGTCTTAGGGTAATCAAAATCCTCGGGGTTATCAGCCCCGGTCAGATGCAAAGCTAAGAAAGACGTAGAGATAGGAATACGCTTACCCCGCACGTAAGCCTCAAGATTTTTGCCCCCAGATGGGATGAGAGATACGTAGCAACGTCGAACATGCTCTTCATTGACATAAACCCTTGGCTAGGTGGGCCTCCCAATTAAACTTCTGAAAATATCGACGAACAGAGGCGGGTAAATCCTTAAGGTGCACAGGCCTCTCAATGGCAATTGGGTGACTGGAAGGAAAACTAGCCCGGAACCAGTCCCTTTCCTCCTTCGAGCGAAAGGGTTCGAAACCACCTTGACCTAAAATTGCATTGGATGTGGGCTTGAGGATCGAAGGAACCTACAAATCAATAATTTGATACACACACCATCAGTGCAATGCATAAAATCAAAGTAATCGTGAAATATGGGGAAACTAGGTTCGGAGGGTGCGCGTCGGGAAAAATCGATCGAGTAGACATAACCGACGCACACCATACTCAAACAAGGACAAATCAACAAGAATGAGTGATAAAAGGTGCAAAAATAGAGCTTTAACGCATAAAATCCCCATTGGGGCATTTTATCGAACACTTAGTGTGCATTGTATGGAAAGTAGGGTGAAAAAGCCATTTTCAATGTGAAAAATTCCCAACAAATACAACATAATCATCAAAGCAACATAAATAAGTTGTATTGTTAGATTCACAAGAAAAACAAGGAGAAAAAATTGAGTTTCATGAGGAAAATGTGAGAAATAAACAAGAAAACATTTAAACCTACTTTTCATACCAAGAACACTAATTAAAAATTTGAAATCAAGTAAAGAGGGTTGAGTTTGTTATCTTGGATGAGTTTTCCATGGGATGGAAGGAAAGATTTTGGGAGAGAAAAGGGTTGGGGGAGAAATAGATTCACAAAGCACAGGAGAGAGATGATAGTAAAGGAAAATGTAGGAAAAAATCAAAGACATGTCGATTTTAAGTCCCTTGATAAAGAGAATCGATTCGGGGTTAAATCCGAATCGATTCGAAATGTAAACTTGGGCACTGGAAATGGTCAAATCGATTCGGGAGCAAATTCGAATCGATTTGGAAATGATACTTGACGTTTAGGATTTATCGAATCGATTCGACATTAACCCAAATTGATTCGTAACCTAGAATGGGGTTACTAGAAAGGGTCGAATCGATTCAGCATTAACCCGAATCGATTCGGTGGCTGGGATCCTAACTTATGTCTTACTGTTCACACTATACACATAATTTACACAATTTGGGTTGTTGCCTCGTGGATTTCATCGACCCAAAATGATACAATTACGATATTAAACTAGTCCGGGATAAAAATTGCAACCCCACAATACCGGGGGTTGCTCAGCACAAAATACACGATTCTGGAGTCCTATGCAACCTTATAAACGGGGTCGGACATTGGAATTGTGTCCAAACATGGGTCAAATGGTTCTAGGAAAGGCTTGAGATGTTGACCATTGACCTTGAATAACTTCCCATCTGACGGGTTCTCTACCTCAATTGCGCCGTGAGGATAAACGGTCTTAACAACAAATGGACTCGTCCACCTAGACCTCAACTTCCCTGGAAACAAATGTAATCTAGAATTGTACAAGAGTAATTTTTGAAGAGGGTGAAATGTTTTACGGGATATGTTATTATCTTGCCTCTCTTTCACCCTTTACTTATAGATTCTCGTGCTCTCATATGAATCATTCCGAATTTTTTCCAACTCATTGAGTTGGAGCATTCGCTTTTTTTCGGCTTTGTCTAAATCAAAATTTAATTTTTTTATCGCCTAGTAGGCCTTGTTTTCGATTTCAACGGGTAAATGACACGGTTTGCCATACACAAGTTTAAAGGGCGACATTCCCAGAGAAGTTTTGTAGGTCATACGATAAGCCCATAATGCGTCGGGAAGTCGAAGAGAATAATCCTTATGGTCGTCGGGATTGTCCGCCTTCTCAAGGATGTGTTTTATCTCCCGATTTCCCAATTCAGCTTGGCCCCTTGTTTACGGGTGGTAGGTAGTTCGAACTTTATGAACTACCCCATACCTTCGCATAAGATTAACAAATGAAGAATTACAAAAAAGAAGTTTCGTTATCACTTATGATCGCTTTCGGAGTTCCAAAACGCGAAAGTATGTGTTCCTTAAGGAACTTTAACACCACCCTGTGATCATTGGTTTTGGATGCTATGGCTTCTACCCACTTAGAAACGTAATCGACGGCCACAAGGATATACAGATTACCGAAAGACGACAGGAATGGATCCATGAAACTAATTCCCCAACAGTTAAAGACTTTAATTTCTAAAATGGGGGACATTGGCATCATGTTTCGACGGGTTATAACGCCCAATTTCTAGCAACGATCACACGAAACGCAAAATTCGTGTGCATCCTTAAAAAGCGTTGGCCAATAAAGTTCGCATTACAAAATTTTTGCAGTAGTTTTCTTGGAAGAAAAGTGCCCCCCACATGCTTCCGTGTGGGAGAATCGAATTGCGCTCTCTATCTTATCATCCGGGACACATTTCTGGATGATCTGGTCGGGGAAATACTTAAACAGATACGGATCATCGAAAAAGAACCTACGCACCCAACTAAAGAACTTCCTCTTATCTTGAGGGGTCCAATGAGATGGAATTGAACCCATCACGAGGTAGTTCACAATATCAACGAGCCACGGTATAGAGGAAGCGGAGAACAATTGTTCATCTGGGAAGAATTCAAGGATGGGGAGTTAGTCCTTGGGTGCCTTAAATGTTAAATGCGACAAGTGATCTATGATAACATTTTCTACTCCTTTTTTTATCTTTAATAGTCAAATTTAACTCTTAGAGCAAAAGCACCCACCTAATTAAGCGCGACTTGGCATCCTTCTTATACAAACGAAATTTGAGCGCCGCATGATCCGTAAAACAAATCATGGGAGATCCCAAGAGGTATGTACAAAATTTATCCAAAGCATAGACAACTGCTAATAACTCCATCTCGGTGGTTGAAAAGTTCAACTGAGCACCGTTAAGAGTTCAACTTGCATAATAAATGACATAAGGCTTCTTATCACTTCTTTATCCTAAAATAGCTTCGACTGCAAAGTTGCTAGCGTCGCACATTAACTCGAAGGGTAAGGTCCAATTAGGAGCTTGAATTATGGGAGCGATGGTAAGCATACTTTTCAAAGTCTCAAAAGTTACTTTATACCCATCGCTCCATTCGAATGAGGTTTCCTTGGAAAGGAGATTGCACAAGGGTCTAACAATCGAGCTAAAGTTATTTATGAATTGACGATAAAATTCCACGTGCCTAAGAAAAGACCATACATCTTTCAGCGATTTATGGGCAGGTAGATTGGCAATGACCTCAACCTTTGCCTTATGTACCTCAATGTCGTCTGAGAGGAGACGATGTGACCTATGGCAATCCCCTTAGTGACCATAAAATGACGCTTCTCCTAATTTAATACTAGCTTTTTCTCGACACATCTAGACAGCACCTTCTCAAGGATGGAAATGAAATGGTCATATGAGTTGCCAAAGACGCTAAAATAGTCCATGAACACCTCTAGACCACGTTCTACTATATTGCTAAACGTGCTCAACATGCACTTTTGGTATGTGGCAAGCGTATTACATAACTCGAAGGACATCCTTTTGCAAGTGAATGTCTCGAAAGGGCATGTGAAGGTAGTTTTGTCCTGATCCTTGAGATCGAGTTCGATTTGGTTGTAACCCGAGTACCCATCGAGAAAACAGTAGTAAGGATGGCCGGACACGCATTCCAGCATTTGGTCAATGAATGGAAGGGGAAAATGATCTTTCAATGTCATTGCACTAAGTTTTCTGTAGTCGATGCACACACGTCACCCAATGGTGGTGCGTTTAGTGATCAATTCTCCTTTCGTGTTTTCTACAATGGTGACCCCTAATTTCTTTGGAACTACATGAATTGGACTGACCCACTTGCTATCGGATATATGGTATATGATATCGGCATCTAAAAGCTTAATCATTTTGGCCCTCACAACTTCTTTCATCACCAAATTCAATCTCCTTTCCATGTCATGGGAAGGTTTTGCATCCTCCTCAAGATTGATTTTGTGAGTGAAAATTAAGGGACTAACTCACTTCAAATCCATTATTGTCCACCCAAACACACCCTTGTATCTCCTTAACAAGTCTATCCGTTTTTGTTCTTCACCCCCATCGAGACTATATGAGACAACAACGAGATATGTCTCATTTTTGCCTAAATAAGCATATTTTAACTCGAAAGGCAATTGTTTTAATTCAAGTTTGGGAAATCGCACATCCGAGGGAACTTCATTCGAATCTCGAAGGGGTAACTCCTCAAAGGCGGTACACTAATTAACCTCATCAATGCTCTCGTCCTCCTCTAATAACAAGCTCATAAACTTGACCTCATCATCATAAGGAGAATAATTATTCTCCAATTCACTCGGGTTTACAAGACATCCTTCTAAAGGATCCATAAAATATGTAGCATTAAAATGCTCCTGAACCACCTCCTCTAAAAGGTCTACTTCATGGACCTCTTTATCTTCTCCCATTTGTTTCGAAACATTGAAGATGTTCATTTCCAAAGTCATATTTCCAAATGTAAGCTTCAATAGGCCATTCCTAGCATGTATTAACGTATTGGATGTGGTTAGAAAAGAAGACCAAGGGTAATGGGGGTAGTCTTACTACTAGGAGAAGTAGGATGAGTGTCCAACACCACAAAGTCCACGAGAATTTGATGACATCTTCTATAACACCCCTTGGAACCTTAACGGAGCGATCCGCTAATTGGAGGGTTATTTTCGTGGGTTTGAGGTCTCCTAGACCGAGTTGCTCATACACATGGTATGATCACAAATTGACACTCGCACCTCAATCTAGCAAAGCTTGTTCTATCTGAAAGTCTCCTATCACACACGAAATGGTGGGACAACCGAGATCTTTGTATTTGGTAGGTAATTCGGATTGAATTATCGAGCTTATATTTTCAGCCAAAAGGCTTTCTTCCTTACAAATAACTTCCGCTTTACAGTGATTAAGTCCTTTACGAACTTAGCATAAGCAGGGACTTATTTGATGGCATCCAAAAGAGGTATGTTAATCTCGACTTGTTTAAACATTTCTAATATGTCCGCATTATTAACATTCACTTTTGGCGGAAGGAGTCTTTGAGGGTAAGGCACGGGGATAGGACACTTCGAAACCACTTTCGATTATAACGGGGCTTTCCACTCTCTTTGTTTTAAGGAGGCATCTTCGACCTCTAATGGGTCGAGCGAAACTTCCTTAATGATGGTGGGGACACAAGGAGGAGTGGGGTTATCAATGACATTTCCTCTCCTTAGAACAATCACAGCTTTTGTGCTATCAGGAGGGGGACTCAAAGTGTCCGTAACACTATTTTGCCCCACGGCCCTTTGAGGTTGTGAAGGGAATTTTCCCTTTTCTTGGATACTCAGTGCCGAAGTCAACTTGGAGATTTCTTTTTCAAGCCTAGAATTTGTGGCTTGTTGAGAGGTCATGAAAGATTGAAGAGCCTCTTCGAGGATCCTCTTGTTCAGGTGAGCATACGGTGGTATGACCGGAGGAGATGGTCACTGAGGGGGACCTTGCATTTGAACTTGGGTTGGAGGAACTTGATTATATAGTTGCTGAAAATTCTGAGGTAGGGGAATATTTTGATAATGCGGGGGAGGTGGATTTTGAGATTGTTGGGGTTTACCGTAGGAGAAACCCGGGTGGTTTTTCCACGAAGGATTATACCCCTCACCTAAAGGAGTCATGAACTATTTCGTATAAGTGGCAATTGCATTAGCTTGATCGTGAAGCATCACTTTATATGTCAGTATTGTAGGATAATCTCGCGTTGAGTAATCTTCAACATCACAAATGGCACAAGACTCCTCGACATGTGAGGAGGAAGGATTGGAGAGTTCTCGAGCTTTGGCATCCATTGCCTCGATACGCTTAGAAAGTTGGGCTACTCTTAATGACATATCATCTCCTTAGGCAAGGTGATATATCCCATGGCTAGAGGAAGGCGGATTGGATGAACGCGCATTGGTTTTTCTAGGGTCCGAAGTGTCCCAAGCTTGCGTAGTTGTGGCACAATATTTAAAGTGCGTCCACGCATCATCAGGGTCAAGCCCTAAGAATTCCCTTGAACACATAGTCTCCACCATTTGTTTTGCGTTTAAGGAAATCCCATTATGGAAGAAGGAGATTAATCTCCATTTCTCAAAGCTATGGTGAGGACACTTGTGGAGTAGCTCATTTAACCGTTCTCAACATCTCTCGAAACATTCACCTTCGGTTTGAATGGAGGTTTAGATTTACCCCTTTAGAGAGTTGGTGCGATGAGTTGGGAAGGATTTCTTTAAAAAATGAGCTTATATTTTGCGCTAACTCCCGATGGAATTAGGAGTTAAAGACCAAAGACAAGTTTTGGCTTTGTCCTTTAAAGAAAAAAAGGAAAGTTTGAGTCGTGTGACATCTAGACGACAATTTTGGTCGCTAAAAGTAGCGCACACCTCCTCAAACTCTCTAACATGAAGGTAAGGTTGTTCACTTTCCATGTCGTGAAAAGTAGATAGTAGTTGAATCATTCCATTTCTAAAATGGAACTGCGTGGCATTATATGGAAAGAGGATACAAGAAGGAGAGGTGGTTCTCTCGAGTTACAAGTGATCTCGCATCGGCCTATACAGGGGTTCGGGTGCAACCCCTTGACTACCATGTTCACTAACATTGTCGGTCATTGTTATGGGTTCAGAATGGGCCCAGGTATATGAAGAAAATGAGATTAAACTAGAACGAGAAATAGACAATAAAGGTCTCCAATAATCCGAGGGTTCACTAGACGACGAGGGTTTAAGAATATGATTTAAATTGCTACTATTGGCGTCTTGCATTCACGAAATTTTGGATTGATTTTTGGTAATCGTGTTGTCACAGTGACCACAGGGAATGATATAGTGTAAAGAGAATTTCTTAAACCTAAAATTGTTGCCAATCCCCGGCAACGATGTCAAAAACTTGATGTGCTCTAAATAACGCTTATAATTCAAGTGTAAATTTATCGCAACAAGTAATATTTGATAAGTACGGAATCGTAAACCACAGGGATTGAAGCACTCCTTAGAGAACAAGAACAGGGTAAAAAGGATTCTCCAAACGTCACAAAGGTGAAAGTGTAAAAGTTGATTTAATTATTTGAAAAAGTGATTGAGGGTAATCTCTAAACTAACATATTATTGATGAACAATTAATTAGTTAATAATTAAGAAACTATAAAAGGGACTAAGATAAGCTTGAGTTCAAGATTTTAAAATGATTGAGGATCATTCTCCCATATTGGATTCACTAAAAGGATAATGGGATATGGTCGAAATTACCCTCAATTGAGCACAACTAAGTAAGTTCGAACATCAACCATGTAGAAATTAACTCATTGATGGAGGACTAGGGATTAATTAGTTATTGATAAATGGGTTTGGTTTGAAGTAAAACTTCAAAAGCCATCCCTTGCATGATAAGAGAAGTTAAGAAGCTAGGATACTTCAATACAAACACATAAAGTTCAATTAGGGAAATGCAAAACCAAACCCTAAATTTGAAGTACAAGCATCCTAAGTGGGATTATGATCCTCAACCTTAAATTTAGCTACTCATAATTAGAACCAAACTACACATGCCAATAAACCACATATTATAGCAACCCATAATGTTCAAACACACCACTATACTAGATATGGTAATAAATGCAAATTAAAGCTAATAGAGCAAGTAGAGATGAAGTAAATGAACCTTTCTTGCATTAATAACCACAAATCAACTAGTAATTCGAGCTTTATAACTAGGTAGAAATAATAAACACTCTTGACCTAGGAGAGAGAAGGGAGTGTTTTCTATTTCCAACAAATATCCCAAGTAAGAACTATATCCTCAAATGAAAGGGAAAACAAGGATAAATACCAAAAAAATCTATCAAGTGGTAAACTAGTAATAAGAAGAAAGCTGGAAATGCAAGGCCGAATTGATTCGGGGGTGAATCCGAATTGATTCAGATATGTAGAGATGTTGCACTATCTGAGACCGAATCGATTCGCTACAAGGGCAAATCGATTCGACGTTGATCCAAAATGAAGGTTATATAGCTTGGCTTTATATATCCCAAGTTTCACCGAAACTTCCATAACCTATTCATTCAATATCGAATTCAAGCATCATCGGAGGCCACGTGAAGATTCTACAACTTTCGTGAAGAAAATCGGATCAAAATCCGAATGCTGGAATTACTAAAATGCCCTCGACTGTGCAAGTGTCTACAGAACTTCTCTGGATCAAAACCAAACTTCCCAATATGCATTCCCGAGACCTATAAAAGCTCAATAAAGACACATGAAAAATATATATGATGAATTCAGGGGTTATTCAATAATTGAGTATAAGAACCGAGAAATACATGCACGAAAATGCTAGAATGTACAAATTAACGGGGTATATAATACAATAAAAGTGACGAATCACCATTCATTCATAGATTCCCCCCATTTTGTTCCCTCTCCATTACAATCCTTTTGTGTTCATCACCATTTTTAACCAATCTTTCCATGATTTAATAATCACAATAGTAGCAAGAGCCTCTCTATAATTAACTAGTCACTTGAATAAAATATAATGCGAAGCGAATCTAATTTTTGTGACTTTTAATAACTCTATCTTTAAGTGGGCTCTAAAAAGGGCAAGGGCACATGTGTGGGTTATGAAATACTTCACAATTAACCTCTTCAATTGCATTTAACAATTATCTAGCTATGGCTTGCCATATTTTTGAGTTCCCAGAAAACCATTTGCATATAGAACATTTCTCATCGGCTATTAACAATAACGATATTGTATAATGGGTTATGTTTCATGTTAAACCACCCATGTGATACAATTGAAACTCCATGTGAATACCACGTATCCTTGATGGGAAATAAATATTTCTCCACATTTCATTTACACTCATCTAATAAGGTAGTTATTTCTTTTTCATACGAAGGAGCCTTATAATCCTTTGGTCCATTGTTAATTGCCATATCCATCTCACGAAATTGAGGATTGTGCAACACATTGAAGGGAATTCCATTTTCACATAATCATGTCATCACTTTCATGTTGACCATATCTCATCTATTATTTTGAATGCATCGCCAATTGACCCGATTAGTGCTGGATTATGTGATTTTGTGAGGTTGGAGTTTTTTAAAGATTAAGAAACTCCTTTTTTCTCATCATTGTGTACTCTTTTCTGAAGCTTCTCATATTCTGCCCTGTTATTCATCAAAGTTGGACAATGCTTAACGTCTAATTTTTTTCCTAGAGGAGTTCAAAAATATGGTAATGCATGCGTGTGTATAAACTTGTAAATATTCCGTTGCAATGTTTGCAATTCTAATTTTTTGATGCTCCTGGATTTTGTCTTTGCACAACACCAATGAGATTAACATCGTTGAGTAATGTCTTCAAATGAATATTTTTACTTCCAATAGACCATTTTTATATATATTTTATACGATTGATCGTCACTATTGATTATATGAACTTCGTCACCTCAAGAATCTTTAATATTTTGAATTATGAATCCATGTTGCATTGAGTCAATAGGATCATATTCTTAAAAAGCAGAGGTGTGTCCATCCCGAGATCTTCCCTCCCAACGCTTCGGGGGAAAGCGGGACGATAAAGATCCCTCACCCCTCACTACTCCGGGGGATGCTTCGGTTGTCGTCGATTTTTGAGTGATATAAAGAAATAGGGTGGCCAACCTATTTTGTACAAAATAGGCAAAAGAACATGCACCTCCTCTAGAGACCGGCATTAAAGACAATCTGATGCTTGCGAAACCAATTAGATCATTGGTTTGGGGGCGATGTTACGGAATGGAAAGGTTTTAGGAACCCATCCCTCCCTTTCGGACTCCCAGAGGATTATATTACTATTTTTCTTAATTTCTACGTGAAGTGTGTGTGTGTGTGTGTGTGTGTGTGTGTGTGTGTGTGTATAAGTGAAGATTAGAATCGCTCGACTTGCATCATGAAAAATATAGAGTAAGGTCATCCATAGGAATGTTTCTAAATTGATATTTAAAAGATATGATATGTGCACTTATCAAAATATTGATCGTTATGATGAAATGATAATATGTGTTAGATAAGATGCAAGTATGAATCATAAGTATGATATATATGAATAATAAATGGATAAAATAGGAAAAAGATGAAAATATGAAAATCGGACTCGAATCTTGGGTTTTAGCTCGAAACTCCTACGTAGTCTATAAAGGCATAAAAGTCCATGTAGGTCTCATACGGCACAAGGGTGGGTTTTATCCCACATATTTAAATGGGAGTTTGTTATATGTGTGTGTAGCAAATATTTTTTAGTTTTGCGAAAATGTGATGAAGAATGCCTTCGAAATTTATAGATGTAACCCTTTTTTTTTCTTGTTTTATTTTTTTTATAGAAAATATATTATGTGCAATATGACTAATAAAGGATTGAAGATTAATATGCATAATCTAAATTAAAATATAAATTAAGAATTTATATAACTATTGCGAAAATAAAGAAATTTAAAGAGAGAGAATAATGTTTGGACCTTCTTTGGAGACTTGGAGATTGATCTTAATTGATGATAAGCTTCCTTACAAGTGAATGAAGAATGCAAGAGAATTTTTTCTAAATTGGGTGTGAAAGTGGTGGGAATGAAAGGTAGAGAAAAGTTTCAAACAAGGAAACCTTGCGGACTTAAGAAGAAAGTTATTGAGATCACTAAAGTGGATGTTTCTTGAGGTGCCTTGGAAGGTGAGCTCATGCTCTCCTTATATATGGTAGGGGACTGCCGATCGGCATTGGCATTGTCCTTGTCCTACCTATCGGTAGTTAACCCTAAACACACTGCCGACAAACAGGTTCAAGGGCGTGCCAATTGGCATTTTCCCAAAAAATAGTCGTAAAACGCAATCCATAAGTCCAAATCGTGAACAGGGCATACCCTTTAAAAAGGTAATTTAGAGACCTTTGAGAATCCTTTAGGCCGCTCCCGGGTCCGAGAATTGACTTTGGGTCAAACGGGGCTCGAAAGCGCCTATCGATCCTTTGGATAGAAGATCATTGGATGACGATGGCTCTTTCGTCCAAACCGTAAGTCTGAATCGCGCACGGGAGGTGGACCGTTGGAAAGTTTGTGCGAGGTACTTTGATGTTCCTAAGAGCTTTGCTCGGTTTAGATAGTTAACTTTGGTAAAACTGGGCCCAGAAGCGCTCGGTGACCTTTCGGAGTAAAATGGGTCGTTCATCAGTAACATAAGGCTGATTTGCACACGGGACGAACCGCTTGAAAGGATATTCAGTGCCCTTAGAAGATTCATTCAAGCTCGTTCGAGTTGAAAAGTTGACTTTGGTAAAATAGGGCCCAAGAGTGGCCTCACGATTAATTTTCGAGAGAAAATGAATCATTCGTCTGAACTGTTATGTCATTTTGTGCATGGGGTAGACCGTTAAAAGGGGGTTTTAGGGCCATTCAAAGATTCATTAAGCTTTCGCTCTGACGATGAAGTTGGTTGGGGTCAAATCGAGGCTCGAGAATGTCGATGGCCTCCAGATCGGTTTTCGGTACTAAAACGACCGTTCGTCTAAACCATTATGTCATTTTGTGCACGGAGTGGACCGTTGAAAAGGGAATTCAGAGCCCTTCAAAGATTTATTGAGATTTTGCTCTGACGATAAAGTTAATTGGAGTCAAACGGGGCCCGGGAGCGCTCAATGGCCGCTAGATCGGTGCTCGGAGTATGGCCTAGGGTTTGTGGAAAACGGGGAGGTGTTAGGGACCTAGGGAGAGACTTGGGGGTCCTAGAATGTGGTGTCTACGAAGTCCCTCTATGGGTGAGTTTGGAACAACTAAATCCGTCGAATAGACACCACATGATGTTTTGGAAAATAGGTCAATTCCATGGACTAAAGGGACGAGGATAACCATTTCAGAGTATCGAGGTCAATTCTGAGAACCTAAGGTAATGCTGCGGATGGTCGATTCTGTGGGCCGAGGTTGATTTTGAGGACCTAAAGTTATGACGACCAATTCTGAGGGTCGAGGTCAATTCTTAGGACCTTTAATAGGAGCGATTAATTATGAGGATCGAGGTCAATTTTGAGGACCTTAAGTGGGGGCGACCAATTCTGAGGATCGAGGTCAATTCTGAGGACATTAAGTGAGGGCAAACGATTCTGAAGGTAGAGATCAATTATGAGGACCTTAAATGGAGGCGACCAATTCTGAGGGTCGAGGTCAATTTTGAGGACCTTAAGTGGGGGCAACCATGTTAATTCTAAAGACCTTAAGTAGGAGCGACCAATTCTGAGGGTCGAGGCCAATTATGAGGATCTTAATTAGGAGCAACCAATTCTGAGGGTTGAGGTCAATTATGAGGACCTTAAGTAGGAGCGACCAATTCTGAAGGTCGAGGTCAATTCAAATGACCTTAAGTTGGGGCGACCAATTTTGAGGGTCGAGGTCAATTCTAAGGACCTTAAGTAGGAGTGACCAATTCCGAGCGTCAAGGTCAATTATAAGGACCATAAGTTAAGGTGACCAATTTTGAGGGTCGAGGTCAATTCCGAGGACCTTAAGTGAAGGCGACCAATTCTAAGGGTTGAGGCTAATTATGAGGACCTTTAGTGGGGGCGACCAATTTTGAGAGTCGAGGTCATTTTTGAGGACCTTAAGTGAAGGCGACTAATTCTGAGGGTAGAGGTTAATTCTAAGGAGCTAAAGTGGGAGCGACAAATTTTGAAGGTCGAGGTCAATTTTGAGGACCTTTAGAGGTCAATTCTGAGGACCTTAAGTGAAGGCGACCAATTTTAAGGGTTGAGGCCAATTCTGAGGACCTTAAGTGGAGGCGACCAATTCTAAGGGTCGAGGTCAATTTTGAGGACCTTAAGTGAAGGTGACCAATTTTGAGGGTTGAGGTAAATTCTAAGGACCTTAAGTGGAGGCGACCAATTCTGAGGGTCGAGTTCAATTTTGAGGACCTTTTTATTGTAAATATGAGGGGTTTGTACTTTGGGTAGCTTTTACCTTTAAGGGTTTTTGATGCACTCGTGATCCCGCTGGGGAGTGTGTTTCTTGGAGGCGTTGCTAAGGAAAGATGTCCGGTTAGGGCTTCTAGCTATGCTTGGGTAAATTGGAATTTTTCTGGGAGAAAGTTTAATTCGAGAAATCCCACTGATGAAACTGGTAGGATATTACATAGCCCTGTTGGGGAAGCATTTGATTCCTGTTGAGGATGAGGTTTTGGGATTCCGCTAGGGAGTTGGAGTGGGATTTTAGGACGTGGGATGCATTGATTTTTTTAGGGTTTAAGCTGGATAAAACATCGTATTAATCCTTCTAGTGATTTAGGATCTTGAAAAATGATTTTTTTGGTGAATAAATGTTCCAATATTTATTTGGCAATTTTAGGAATCTTTCGGGAAATTTTTAGAATTTTCTGATAATTTTTGGAATTTTTTGTACGAAATTTCAAGGGTACTACCAATCGAAGGGTGGCAGGAATGGTTAATCGGTAGTGGCATGATCTTTTGGGCTGCTTTAGGAAGGGGAATACGTAGGTGCCGATCGGTGGATGCTAGGGACTGCCGATCGGCATACCCTTTAGCCTCCTATAAAAAGGGCTGAATTATTTTCATTTTTCACAACTTCTAGCTTTCCTATCTTCTTCTTCTCTCTTCTGCAGTATGCTCCTGCGCTCTTTACTCGTTTGAGACTAGAAAATGGCGTATTTCTCAACTAACGAGACCCATATCGCATGGTTTGTCATTGACGATTGGGCAAACCTGGAGTGGCGAGTTAGGGTGCCCCTTGCTTTGGGCAACAAGAACGCCTTCGACATGTTTGAGCTTGTTACTGATGACTATTTTCTGCTGTGCGAGCCTTCGTACCATCGGTTATTTAGGGTGAGGAACCCTAATGGCTATGTAAGTACCGCATGACTTTTGGCATTCTCTTTCTTCTTTGAATTTTCTTATTTCTTTGAATTTTGACAAAATATTTTTCCTCTGTTTTGGCAGACTGACATAGCTGCTACGAGCTTTTGTTCTCGAGGGACAATGAGATTTAGGGATGTGTGGGAGCGCCTTCCTGCAATGGTGCGTTGGATAGTGTCCTCCGCGGGTTTTGGTCATTTGGCATCTGCTTTGGATTAGACACTGCGCTCTACGGTTGTTCTGCGTACGCGGGGGGAGAGGTGGTGGGACACTACCCACACCATACACTTGGGATTCAGGGAGATGACGGTGACCCCTATTAATGTTCAATAGCTACTGGGGATTGACTGCGAGGGTATGCAGATAGAGGTGGACCGGTTTTTGAGGGTGACACTTGTGGTGGTTGATGTTGCACTGGGAGACGTGGGGTAGATAGTCTCGGGAGACTCGATTCATATGTCTCTTATCTGAAAGGTTTTGCTAACTCAGAGGATTGATGAGACATATGGGTTACAGGTGTGGCAGATGGTCCGTTTATTTATTCTTCTTCTATTGGGAGGGTTATTTGTGGTGTCGAGCGGTGACGTCGTCCACTTATTATTTTTACTCAAAACTCGGGGATCCTGACTTTGGCAACCCTTTATTCTTCTTTGGATACTTTAGTCGGTTCTGCTGGCAGACTTTTATTAGAGTCATGTATTTTCTGGAGGTAATTTTTTCATTTCTCTTTATGTATTTTCTTGCATTTTATTTTCTTTTTCTGCTTATTCCTGCTATTTCTGTAGACATGGTTCTACGAGGTGATCATGCTCAATGCCCTATGATAGCTTAATAGGATGAGTTGGTGGAGAACTTTTATCGGATGTAACATTAGCGAAAGTCCAACCGATGATCAAAGCAGTCTCTTTCCATGTCGGTAGTGTGTCAGGTCTTGAATATCCTGACGAACGACCAATTTATTTCTTCTTTTCTCTTTTGAATCTCTTTTTTAACATTTTCTTTGTTTGTGCAAGTATTGACTTTATTTTGGAAAAATTCAGGTGACTTTTTATCCCTGGGGATGGCTATCCAACACACAGGGGTGACCGGGATAAATTCGTAGATGCGCCGACTGCTTAAGCACGAGTAAGATTATTCTTAGTATATGGGAGAGAGAGTAGTCCTACAGATCCTGGAGGATGAGGTGGTGTCCCCACTGGTGATGACCCCGTGGTACATGAGGCGGGTACGAGAGATTTCGGAGGAGGCCAGTGCGGTGGCAATAATTGGCGTGCGCTATTTATCCTATACTGACACGGTGACGACTTATGAATACCTTGATTTCGTGACGAGATGGCTGATGCCCTCCTGTATTTATGATGTAGTGAACATATCTCCACCTCCTAAAGTTTAGATCAGGGGTACGATTCGCCCGATAGGGCCTACCCATAGCACTGGTAGTGCGTCGTCGTCAGTGGAAACGGAGGTTCTATTCTTCCAGCTTGCTCTTCCTTCCTATAATATCCGATTGACTGGAGGGAGATCATTGAGTATACAACATCACCCTAATGCGATGGCCCCGACGACGTTGGTATCGACGGAGGACGTCCTTCAGCGAGAGGTATATCTTTTCATTTCTTTATCCTTTGTCTGTCTGATTTCTTCTTTTGCTTTAGATTGACATATTTTCCCTTTTATATTTCTTGCAGCATGTCCGGATGTCGACTACTTGGTTGAAGGACATTCGAGACTGGGTGGCTTCTACGATGGCCTATATTGGAGATACGGTCCCGGTTCCTTCTTGCCTGGTGCCATCTACTACTTCTGAGGAGGGATGTGGATCATGTAGTGGAGGCTCCTCAGCTTGTCATCTGGGGAAGCGTGTTCATCGTAGGGATGGGGGATACTAGTTAGAAAGAGATAAAGAGAGAGTTTGGGGTTTTGAGGCGAGTCCTATTTTTTTTAATCTATTTTCCTGAGAAAAAGATGTTAATGGCAATTTATATAAAAATGAATGAGATTTTACTTTATCTTTGTTTAGATGACTTATTCTACATGCACTAATTACTTTGTTGTCGAGGCCGTAAAAAGGATGGGTCATTTTATTTTTTGCAAAGAGAGAGTTTAAATATTCAAAAAAGAGATTTATTTTTTAGATACGATGGGTAAAAATGGATAATGCAGGAAGGAATAACTCGGGGGTTCTTTGAAATAAAGATTTATTTTTTTGCGGTTTTTTGAATTTGTGAAAATTGAAACATAGAATTTTCTAGAAATAGGTGGCTGCTGATTGACATATCCCTTCTCCTTCCTATCGGCATATGGGCATATCAAATCACTCTAAGGCTTTAATTGCACTTTCCTGGAGCTTAGAGTCCTTTGGTGGGGCAGGTCTTTCATTTGGATTTGCAGACTTCTTATTTTCAACCAAAGTTTATAAGGGGGTAAGGTGGTGTTATTTTTCACCCATTCACCTTTTTTCTCATTTCTTGCTTATTTCCTGCCTTCCTCTCATTATTTCTAAGATGACCCTTCCCATGAGTCCAGAATTTGCTTCATATGTCGAGAATTTAGAAGCTATGTGTCTGTACAATATAGACTACGACGCTTTTAATTTGCGCCGAGTCTCTTTGTGGCGCAATCAACCCATCGACACGAACATGCTGGCGGCATTAACACAATTTTGCTATCTCTAGGATCTTGTTTTTTACTTTGGTTTGGACGAGGTCTGTCTGACCTATGACGAGTTTTCCGCTATGTCGGGAGTAAATCCCAGAGTGGTGGCGACCATGCGTGAATTCTTTCGATCTCCTCGGGAGCTTTTAGCAGGATTTCTCCACATCTCTCCTTCGACGTCTCGACCATTAGTCATAGGGGAATTATTTATATCCTAGTTGTACTGTATTCTGCGAGTATACAGGATTCTAATAATGCAGGCCATGCCAGAGTCGTTGCCCTTAACTTAACTTCTAAGCTACTGTTGGTGATCGGGGACCTAATGATGGACCCTCAATTGGCTGCTATTACAACATTGATATCATATCATCATAATCCTGCGGCAGTGATACTGGAATCGACCCTAAATGGTCTAAATATTTGACGGGAAGGCTGTTTTGATTTTTTTAGAGGAATACCGATTATACTGTTCATATGGCTGGCCGAGAGATTTTGTTTAGCGGTCCCCCTAAATATCCCTTGGCAGTTGTGCCGAATTTCTTCACTCGTTATTTCATCAGCTTTAGCCCATCCATAGAGAACTGGGTAAACTGGTTTATGGAGCACTAGGATCGATGTCTGCACTGGTCAGTGCCCTAGTGGGGGGAGTTACGAGCCATTCTAAAACTGGGGGAATACCAGTACATTTAGTTAGTTGGACTTTGATAGACCACATTTTATTTCCCCTAGTGGCTCTTGCGTCAAGTCAGATAGGAGAAAATTATACCTTCCCATACCCTAGATTTCCTTCCTGTAAAGGATTTGACTGAAGGCTTGTGCCTGCGATTAGGCTCTCTGTGGGAGAATCGTCGACCGTCAACCCGTCCTTATCAATCTGTTGGCAGGGTTTGGCATATTTTCGGAGAATATATAAAATGGATGTGGAAGAGGGTAGTGGTTAAGATCTTGGCAGAGGAGACCAGGCATAGATGGTTCATCATGTTTGACACTATAGAGGGAGGCGTAATGGTTTTCTCTAGATTGGTCCAGGCTTATCGATATATGGAGCGCCTTCGGTATACCATCCAAGCAGGGGAAGTTTGTGGGCCTTAAGGAGAAAATGATGATGGGGTTGGGTCTTTTGGCAACTGCGGATATGGTCCTTTGTAAAGCTGTCATTTGTTTTTGAAGCTTTTGTTATGTAGATGTGCTTGGTTATTTTTTATTTTTAGATTTGGGAAGGTTTGGTTAGTTTTATTTTAGGGACAGTTGGGTTTAATTTGTTTTAGGATAGTTTGGTTGGCGAGGGTAGTTGTTTGACTCCCTACGCTGATACTTTGTGTAATTATATCGAATTTTCCATTTTATGGAATGAAAAAGGATTTTAATTATATTGTTGTGCCTCTTGATGAGTTTTACACTTGAATTATCTATACCAATCGCTAAGGCATACATAATCCTTTTGTTCAAGTAAATAATGAAATGAAGCGTCATTCTTGGTGATAAGAAAGTAATTGCATTTTGTGAAAAAGAAGGAGACTGTCCCCATGTAAAGCGTATGAGTTGCTTATATACCTCTTGGGATTTTGAAAATTTTCCGAGTTTCACTTTTGAAAGTAAGAGTTTTTTTAAGGGATTAGGCCCCACGTAGTTCTGAGTACAGGGAAATAAAGAATTTTTTTAGAATAGAAGGGGGATGAGATGAGTCATAGCACGCCGAGATTTTAAACTAGGGGTAGAATTTCTTGAGATGGTCCAGGTTGACTGGACACGCCATCTCTTCTCCGTCAAGGTTAGTGAGCATAGCGGTGGCACCAGACATAATTTTCTTCACGATGTAAGGGCCACTCTAGTTTTGACTGAATTTTCCTCTAGGGTCCCACACGGGTTTTATGATTTTTTTAAGAGCTAAGTCCCCTTCTCGGACACCACGGTCCTTAAATCTCCCATTGAATGATAGCGCTATCCGTCGATGGTATCCCTGTATATTATATAAAGCCTTTAGCCTCCTTTCATCCAAGAATGTCAATTTTTCAAAGCGACTATGATACCAATCTTTCTCCTTGACTTTGCTTTCAAGCATGACGCGTAATGAAGGTATTTCTAGTTCAACGGGTAGGACTACTTCCATGCCGTATACCAGATAGTAAGTGGTAGCTCCAGTAGATGCTCAAATTGAAATACGGTAGCCTAAGAGGGTGTAAGGGATCCGATCAGCCTAACTTCAACAACTGTTGGGCATCTTGTTAATGATTGCTTTGAGGTTCTTATTGGCAGCTTCAACTGCACCGTTGGTTTGTAGTCGGTATGGAGAATATTTGTGTCTCTGAGTCCCTTAATCGTCGACTAATTCTATGACTTTTGCCTTAAAATATAACTCGTTATCTGACACTAGATCATGCGGAAACCCGTATCGGCATATGATGTTCTTCTGAATGAATTTGGCTACCCTTTTGGCATTCAGTACTACGTATGACTCGACTTTGACCCATTTGGTGAAGTAATCAATAGCAACCAGTATGAACTCGTACCCATTAGAGGCTTTGGGTGTGACTTTCCCTATGATATCAATGCCCCATATGGAGAACGACCAGGTAGAAGTCATGTTGTACAATTCTCGTAGAGGCAAATACTGGAGATTGGAAAACTGTTGGCATTTAAAGCATATCCGAATATAGGTGGTGTAATCCTGAACCATGGTAGTCTTATATTACTCTTGTTGGATAATCTTCAGGGAAAATATATGGCCATTCATGTGGGGTTCATATTCCCCACTGTGGATTTTCTGCATAATTTCTTCAATGTCATCCCCAACGATGCAGTGTAAGTGGGTTTCATCGAAGTTTCTCTTAAATAATATTTTATCGCAAATAATGCACTGGGCAACCAGTTTTTAAAGGGTTGCTCGGTCTTTCTTGTTGTCATCTTGGGGGTACCTAGAGTGCTTGAGGATGCGCCAAATTTCATAATACTAGCACTTGGTCATATCAGAATCCTCTTCTGCAATGAGCTCAATATGGCAGCAGTGGGTCGGTTTAGCTTATTTTTGGACTAAGAAATGAGCCATCATTATTCCCTCGGGCATATCGACCATGGAGACTAAGGTAACAAAGGAATCGGCTAAGCTGTTCCTTACTCGAGGCAAGTAGTGGAAGGTGATATCTTGAAACTAGGAGGGGAACTCTTCTAGGTGGGCGTGGAAAGGTGAAAGATTTTGGTCCTTGACTTTCTATCTTTTAAGGATCTGGCTGATGATGAGAGAAGAATCCCCGTAGACATCTAGGCACGGAATTCCTTTCTTGGGAGCGACTTTAAGGCCTACGGTGCATGCCTCATATTTGGTCATATTGTTGGTGTAGGAAAAATCTATCTTAATGGAAATGGGAGTATAGGAGTCATTAGGGGAAATCAGGAGTATCCTAATGTCGTATCCCTTTTTATTGGTAGCACCATCAAAGAATATTTTCCACCGGAGGTCGTTTTGGGAGGTACAAAGGATAGCTTCATCCTGGAATTCAGAAATCTAAATGTCGGCTTCTTCCATTGGGTAGTCAACAAGGTAGTCAGAGATGGCTCTTCTTTTTATAACTTTCTACATGAAATACACGATATTAAATTCATGTAGCAGTATCAACCATTAGGCCATTAGGATAGATTAAGCGGGTTTCTCAAATAGGTTTTTAATATGATCCATTCGGGATATAAGTCTGATGGGAAAAGCGAGCATGTAGTGCCTTAATTTCTGAGTGACCCAGACAAGGGTGACACATGCTTTCTTCAAGGCAGTGTAGTTGACTTCGTACCTGGCTAATTTATGACTGGCGCAGAAGGTGGCCCTCTTTTTACGATATTATTCAAGGTAGTGGGCCAGTAAAGCCCTTATTGTGGTAATTGTTACGGTAAAGTATAGGAGTAGAGGTAGATCAGGCTGCCTGGCATGAGTACGAGAGGTCGGGTGAGATTTTGCTTGATTCGATCAAAGGTTTCTTGACAAGCTTCATTATAGACTTTGGTTTAATCCTTTCACAGGATTTTGAAGATAGGTTCACAAATAAAAGCCAATTGACTGATGAACCGGCTGATATACTATAATTTTTCTAAGAATCCCCGTACTTCCTTCTCCGTTCGGGTTGGTGGCATTTCGAGTATGAATTTCAGTTTGGTAGTATTTGCTTCAATCCCCTTCTCGCTAACTATGAATCCCCGAAGTTTTCCTTTGGTGATGCCAAAGACACATTTTTGTGGGTTAAGTCGTATCTGATATCGCCGTAGTTGCTTGAAGAACCTTCGAAGAGTAGGACTATGACTTTCTCGAGTCTTATACTTGATGATAATATCATCCACGTAGAGCTCAACCTCTTTTTGCATCAGATCATGTAAGATGGTTGTGGCAACCCTTTGGTAGGTAGCCCCTGCATTTTTAATACCGAACGATATAACTGTGTAACAGAAGGTTTCCCAGGGGGTGATGAATGCGATTTTTTTCTCGATGATTAGGGTTCATCTTGTTCTGATTGTATCCGATAAACCCATCGACGAATGATTTAAGAGCGTGATTATCCGTATTGTCCATGATCATGTCTATATTGGGAAATATGTAATTATATTTCAGAGATGCTTTATTTAAATCCCCGTGATCAACGCACATGGAGACTTTTCCTTCTGATTTGGTACGGGTACAATGTTTTCTAGCCATGTGGGATATTTGATCACTCAGATGAAGCCTATGTTTAACTTTTTAACCACCTCCTCTTTAACCTTGAGAGACCATTCGGTGCGGAGCTTTCGCCGTTTTTGTTTGACATGTTTGCATTTTTTAAAGAGTTGGAATCTCGTGCTAAGCTATCTCAGGATAAATGCTGGGCATGTCATCATAGGACTATGCGAATACATCAATAAATTCCTCCAGTAGTTCTTCGAATTGCACACGCATATTCCCGTCAAGGGTGGACCCTATATTAATCTCGCGCAGTTGGCTACTGGAACCCAGATTGATAATAACAATTTCATCTTCATTAATTTGAATGCGGTTATGTTTTTTGTTATTAACCTTATTAAGACCAGTTAATGATTGTTCATTTGTAAAATCTAATCATCAAGAGTTTGATTAGAATCAAGACAATTAATGTATGGCACAACAATATACTCAAAATCTTCGTTTATTTCATTATCGAGAAAAATAACATTGAGAACCTAATCAAAAGAGGTCTCGATTAAATTGTTAGAAAAAAAGGAGGAACAACAAAAGAGGAAGAAACATTATAAACATCTGGGTTGGGTTGCATTTCAGCAAGTGGAACTGGTATATCATTCCAGTTGAGGAGGGGTTCATCAAAAGCCTTGATCCGGATGGATAGATCCGACGATGTAGCACTTCAATCGATCATGCTGAGTGTTACTCCCAGTGTTTATAAATTGAATGAATCCTCGGAGTTACTTCCCTCAGAAACCTCGGTAACGGTTATATTCTTCTCAACGAGTAGTAGCACATGATGTTGAGAACTTTCAGCCCATGGGCGGTTGTCTTGGAAAAAGATCTCCATCCCTGGATTCATCTTCTTGTCCACATGATCATACCATGGTTCAGGAAAGCCACAAAAGGGAAAATCTTCACCCTATTTGACAAATCTTCTGTTCAAGGAATCCTCCAAAACAGTTTTGGTACTTTCTAACCTTCGCTTCAATCGCGGTTGGTGGAGCATTCTGAGTTCCTCTGATGATGGTTGATAACCCAGGCCACGTGGGGGAAAGGCATTATGTAATACCCCAAATTTTGGTGATATTAAATAATTATGGAATTTATTATTATTGCTAGATTAATTAAATTAAAAAGGTCAGAAAATTTAATTGTTGAATTAATTTGAATTTAAAATAATGATTAACTAGCGTGCCAAGGGTTAATACTTATTGATGGAAATCATTGATTAATACTGTGGGTATACGTAATATGGAATTGTATAATTTTTATAATTTGTCGGAGTGCGACATACAATAGTTTGGTATTTTAAGTTAGGACACGCGTGTGAGTCGTGTCGGGACTAATTGTATGGAATGAAAAGATAAGTTATTTTTGTATAACTTGTATGGTAATTTTGAGTGCGCCTTTGAGTCCGGAAGGGTCGAGATAGTCAGAAAACTCTACCTGAGTATTTTATTTGGACTATGGGGGTAATTTTAGGCCTAACCAGCACCCCGTGGGGGTATTTTTATCCTTTGAAATTTTGGAGTAATAATATGGACGAAAATGGAGAAATAAAAGATAGATGTACATGGGTTAGTGGGGAGTTATCAACTCTAAACCTACATGAGAGAAAATAGAAAGGCACAGAGGAAGGAAGAAGAAGCTTTTGGTGTTCTTGGTGCCTAACTCAAGAACACACACCAAAAACTATACCAAAGTGTAGATCGCGAGATGAGGACCACACTCTGACCCATATCAATAGAAAATTAGACCGTCAAAATTAAGGCAAGTGTGTATTACTTGCGATTCATAACAATAAATATGTTTATATTGGTGTAGGTAGATTATATTCACTTTTTATTTTTGGGTTTTGATGAAATTGGAGATTAAAGATTATGAATTGAAATCTGAAAAACGGATTAGGGTAAATCCCTCATGTCGATAGTTTAGAAATCCCAAATATGATTAATTGTAATGGACGAATCTGAATTGGAGTTCATGTTTAGAAATTTGATGAACTAGGGTTTTGAATTGTTAAATTGGGGATTTTGGAAATTATAACTGTTTTATGATGAATTAATGGTTCAAAGTTAAGGGAAATCATTTATATATGTTAGAACATTAATTAAGATTGATGTTTTGGTGTTGGGGTTAAGAAATTTAGAGGTCTTAGGACTGAAATTTTGGAGAAGACGAAGTATGAACAGTAAAACGCAACAAGTCTGGCCAAAGCAGAAAAAGACCCCATCTCGTTCGAACGAGAAGTCAGAGTCGTTCAAATGACCTGCTAACTCGTTTGAACGATAGGTCCCAAAAAGCCCAAAAATTCCATTTTTCCCCGGATCATGCTACCCAGTTAATTATGTTTAGGGATACTGCCATTTACCAATATTAACTTAGTGCGAGATTATTTGAAAAATAATCCTAGAATGAAACCTTAAGTATTGAATAGGTGAATTAACCTTGGAAAATTCGAGAGTGTGAATAATCGAGTAAATTGCGTAAGTAGTAAAGAGAAATGTACTACTTGAAGAAATATAAATATGGGTTGGGTGAATATCTACATTGTTGTAAGGCTTCGGGAATGCCTATCATTATATGTTATCATTATTGTGTGTATAGCATACCTACGCTGCTTGCTATCGAGCGGAGGTTTTGCGCAGTGGACGGTCTTATCCTGGGTGACCCGATGGGGGGTTATTTAACTGGTACCAAGAGCATATAAACTTGGATATGCGATGTCTGTTACGTAGGATAATTTCGACGGTTGAATGGGAGCGTAGGTATGTACGTGACCCATTAAGCGTCTGAGTATGTTCGCCTCCAATATTTGTTACGGTTTGTGAGAGACGCCGAACCAATTGTCCTTTATGCAGCGAGTGATGCATCGGGACACAATAGCAGAGTTTGCATTGCGCCAAGTGGTCCTAACCAAGGGGCGTAGGTATATATATATACTTGAGAATGAATGATTCTAATGTGTGAAATTAGAAAATGTATAAGTATGGATAAGTAAAGTAATTCCAGTGGATAAAAGACTTCTTATCAAAATAGTGAATACAAAATGGGTAACTGGCATAAAAGAATATTATTAGCGTATTGTATGGGCAATACGGATTACTCCCTTGAGATATATTTAGGAGTTCATGTCAATAACCTAGTTGGGAATATTATAGAGGACTAGGATGGGGGTAAACATACGCTAGGTGTGCACATTAGTAGAGGAGTGAGAATCTCAGGCGAGAGTTCAGAACTAATATGCACATAATAATTGCATTAATGTTGTTTTAAATACTCGCTAAAACAAATATTTTTACAAATCGGGCTCTGACCCGTTTCTTGTTATTTCTCTTCTTTTTACTATATATATTATACCAGGTGTTCAGCCACAGGGTCACCACCAGACTTAGGCGTGTGGATCATTCGACGAGCTGCAGCTGTTGCGAAAGATGTAGGTTATTGATATTAGATGCTTCTGCCTTTTCATTCAGTTCTTAGTTCAGACATTTCAGTTAAGGCACGTGTCACCCGTTTCCAGCTTAATTATTTCAGAGATTGTATTTTTCTTATTTGTTTTTCTTTTCCTGTTGGATTGAGTATTATGATTCTATTGGTTTTAGACTTTAAACTGGAATGTTTTATCCAGTCTCATTTATGTCAGTATTTGATTCATGATCAATATTTATTCTTGTGGAATGGGAATGACTTATATATTAAAGCATGGAATTTATTAATGGATTAATTGGGTATAATTAATTTGGAAAATATTTTGACACTTAGCTTAATTAATTATTAGGTGATTAATAATGAATATTGTTTTTCGACAGTGATGCTAAGAATGAACCAACCGGACACTTTGATTTTAATTTAATAAATAACCGATCACCCGGTATTTAATTAAGCGGGATGTCACACATTCTTTAGTACTATGGTATCCAGTATCCCTTGTTATTGTCATCCCATCCCAAGTCCGGGCATGAAGTGAATATTCTTGAACATCCGTGTCACGTTGACATTGTCATGAGGTCTGTGCTCTGGATAAACTTGATCTTTAAAATCATCCTCTCCTGGGAGTGGAAGTGGTTGGACTCGAAAACCAGAAAGAAGCATATTATTTTCCCCGTGCTATATCTCTAGTAGTGGGTTATTGGTGCTTGCATTCTCAGTATTATCATCGTCGCCCAAGATGGTGATGACTTGCCCCTTGGTGAAAGAACTTTAGTTTCTAATAGAGAGAGGAAGTTACCCCCTTGATGCTGTGAAGTCACAATTAACTGAGCAATAGATTGAAATAAGCAGGTATGTCGATAAATTGGGACTCGGTAACGAGATTAATAAGGCCAACCCCTACTGTGAGTATTATGGATCCCATCACCTCTCGACGGGTGTTGTCGTAGGCACACACTGCGATGAAAGTTGGAGCAAGGTCGCTTACTTTCAAACCCGGGAAGTTTAAGGTTCTTAACGTGCAACAATTTAGTGCTGATCTGTTGTTCGACTAGTGAGAGCAAGACCATCTTCCCCATTACCTCAACAAAGATGTTGAGATCATAATTATGATTATGACCAAATTTTAGGATTTCTTCTTCAGATAAGGAAAGCAATCTAGTAGAGGTTAAAGACTCGACCAGGTTCACGACTTTTTCTGGAGTGGTGGAAGGAGGGACCGTGGGTTCGGTAAGCAATTTTATCAAAGCATTTTGGTGCAACAGGGAAGATATGAAGAGTCCCTGCAAATTGATGTTAGCCTGAGTTTTCTTCAATTAGTCGAGGATCTTTCTTTCTTCGATGGTCATTTCTGGCATGGGGAGTTTCTCGATAATTCCCTTTCCTTTATCTATTATTGCTGATTGAGGCCTCAGACTCTAGTAGTGCCTCCCAAATCATATCACATGGTTCACGGAGGAGGGGAAGAATAGAAACCCCATTTTTCCATTTATCTTGAATTATTCGGCCACTTTGTTAATCTCTCCTAGCAGATCTTCAAATGACATCATCCCACACATATTGATCACTGGGCTAACATTTTCCTAGCTTGGCACTTCATCTGTACTATCAAACTCGTTCCCCCATTCGGTGGCAATGATGTTGCCTTGCATGAGAAGTCAATGCATTCTACAATTTCCACAACATCTTCACAAAAGTCCTCCCACTCAACGGGGAGATGCACGAGTGAATGGACCAATCCCCCTTGTAGTTTCAAAACATCAAATAGCTCGAACATACTGCAAATCTCACCGGTCTATAAAAATAAGCCTGCCATAATCTAAATTGCATCGGCCAAACTGACTTCATCGATAGGTACCACCCAATTATCTGACCTGTGAGCCCATTTTCAGGCTTCCATAAACAGTGAGCTGAACTTCTCGCAGGAAATGGTCATTTTTAGGGCAATTTTAGCCCAAACTCTAGGAGCTGCTTCGGTACCACTGGAAATTCCATATCTTTTCCCCCGAAACGAGTGCGAATAATAATACATGCTCTTGTAAGAGTTGACAAGGCTTGGTTCGCAAAATAGGAAGGGTGTAGGAGAAGATATGGGCAAACTTTCAAAGGTTTAGGTGAAGATATGGGTATAATGGGTGATTTACTGGGTACAATCTGGGTAGATGGGTCAAATTCTGGATCATTTTCTAGTAAGGTTAAATTTTTATGATTTGGGAGTGGATTGTGAGTGGTGTTGGGTTTAGGATTGGCTGGTGGGGCGATGGCACCTGGTCAATCAGACCTTGGATTACATTTCAAAAGTGGAAGCACTACTCAGTGGTATGGCCGATATTTTGATGGAAATCACAATGGACATCGGGTTTGAAATTTTTGGGAAGTGGGTTTCATAATAGACGAGGGTCCAACAACTTGATGAGATTTTGGCTCACTAGGTCTTGATAGACTTTGGAGAGGGGAGCTTGAAGCTCGATATATTCTTTTTTGACTGGGCTAGCCTGATTTTCTAGCGCCTAAGAGGTAGCAGGCTATGAGATGTTGTTAATGGTCGACACTGTAACAGGCTTCTCATATTTTTTTAGAGTTAACTGTCCAAGTACTTTCTTTGGCTCAACTTCTGTCATGGCAATACTTTCTTCAATATCCATTCCTATTTTCCGAAGGGCTTGAAACTATGGGTAATTTTGTCCTCCCATCATCGCTCGGACATGAGATAAGAAGTTTTTCTTCACAATACTAACTTGTTCCTCTTCGCAAGCTCAGTTGGCCATGGTGGACGCTTTCTCCCTCCATCTGGCTATGAAATCGCTGACAGTTTCTCTGAAATTTTGCTTGAGAAGTTCTAAATCACAAGGTGTAACCTCCAACTTCTTTTTGTATTTTTACTGCACCATAAATTCATGGGCAACATCCTCCCAACTGCAAATTATGGATTCCTCGAGGGATATGAACCAACTAAGAGCACTGTCTTTCAGAGTTTGCTGGAACATCCTGTCCGTTATTTCCTCGGAGGCACTTATGAGAGTCATGGCTTGGTGGTAGCTTCGAAGATGCACAATTGGGGGTTAGTTACCCCCAAACTTTTCAATATTAGGAATCTTGAACTTTTTCGGTAGCCTTGCTTTAGAGAATGGATACATATGAGTGTAATCCATGGAGTTCCCAGAGATTCAGACTTGGTCAATCTTCTTGGTTAACAGTTTAAGATCCTCCTTGACCTTATTTAACTTTTCCACCTTCGAATCGACGGGTACTGACAGGTTAGCCTCTAGCTGGGTAAGATTCGACATAGGGAGCTGAGTTGGTGGTGGCCCATGGACATGAGGGGCACATGGGATATGCTGATATTCTTTCGGGACCCAAACGGGCTCAGGTGCGGTTGGATACAAACCGCGTAGAAAGAGGACCTCAAGCTATTTAAGAATAGCGACCTAATTTCATTGCATCTCATGAACCTCAATTTGAAGGTTGTCAATCTTGGTAGTAAGTTGGACTAGGACCGTCATCAAATTAGGCTGCACATTAAGTATTTGGTTTACGTTCTCCATGGAGAGTTGGTGAATGTGGGTTCCAAACTCAGAGGAAGTAACGGGAGAACTAACGGAGATTCGGGGGGTGGTTCGACTGAAGACCGAAGCCAATAGGAAGCCAAGCCAAAGGTTAGGTATGCGGTCGACCTGATAATGGAAATGGTTTGAATTTATTTTTGAAAGGGAAAAGGAAGAATATTTTATTGGAAAAAAGGAAAGTGTTTTTGGCTTTTTTTTAGAAAGGGGAGGACAAAATGTTTTTGGTATTTTTTTTAATAAAAGAGGGGAAAATGTTTTTGGTATTTTGATAAAAGGAGGGGAAAGTTTTTTTTTTTTTGTATTTTGATAAAAGAGGAGGAAAAATATTTTTGACACTTTTTGGTAAGGAAGGAGGAAAAATGAGAGAAGAGTCCCAGCATGATTATTATTATTATTATTATGTTTTTACTTGTATTAGGTTTACCTAAAAATGCCGGATGACACCCGAGCCTGGGAAAATTGGGATTGAAAGATACGTAAAACATGGTTTGACTTGTTACCAGGCTCATGGACAGGTTTTCATTTTGAAAAAAGACGAAATCACATAAAAATTTGAGCGACATGCCAACCCAGTATTTCGACAGAGTTTCATGTAATAACCGACAAACTTAATATGAGTGCCCTAGGTTTGACGCCTATATGAGTGTTATTGGGTCAGTGGAAAGGATCCCCACTTTGGCATGACTTCCATAATATACGTCTTGCTTTTGAGGGCAATCGGTACGTGTTACCAAGCCATTTGATATACTCGAGTGTATGTGAATTACCTCACTATGTACCTCATAGGGGTAGTACGTGTGAGAGTGAATTCGATATACTCGATGTACCTGAATGATTTTCCTGCTATATACCTCCCGTCGTGAGTTCGGTCAAGCGGTACGATGCAAAGGGAACTGTTCGATATATGTCTAAGGTACTTAGCTAATGGAAGGTGAGAATCATATAGCTTAGGTTAATTGTGACTTGATGGACCAGCACCCATCACAAAGTGACCCCCGAGTACGAGATAATATTTTGGTCAATATCCATGCTCTTAGTGATGTAGTGTGCAAAATGCACGATTCTTGATCAGTATATTATGAAGAGAGTATTTTACTTGACCCGATGAGCACTCTGCTAATAAGGAAGAATATATAAATATCATGAAAAGTAAATCTAGCATGGATCCTAAATACATGAGTGATGTGTGAATATCTATAAGTGAATGTGTGGTAGTGAATCTAAGCATGAATCAACTACAAGTGGCATATTATATGTATAAGTGAGCATGAATATATACAAGTGTGGTTAGTGGAGGTGTGTGCTAGTTACACCTAAGCATGGATATTCTAAGTGATGTGTGAAGCAAGTGAGTATAAGTGACCCAATATACAAGTGCGAGTAGTGTGAGGTGTACATGGAGAGTATACAAGTGTGTGAAGTGAAAAGTGAGTGAGAGGTGATATAAACATGAGGTAGATATATACAAGAAATAATAGAGGATAAAATGGAACATACATGTAGGTGCATACGCACACAAGGAGAAAATGATAACACCCATGCAAACAGAGTTTAGCCCTCTTATGACAAGTCAATCCCCAACGGAGTCGCCACTGTAGCCATCCCGAGATCTTCCCTCCCCGTGCTTCGGGGGGAATAGGGAGGATAGACCTCTCGTGACCCTCAATACTTAAGGGTGTGCTTCGACTGTCGTCGATTTTGGGGTGATGCGAAGAGATAGAGTCTCCAACCTATTTTGCACAAAATATGCAAAACAGCATGTCGCTGCCTCGAGAGAGCGTCATCAAAGACAAACTGATGCTTGCGAAACCAATTAGATCAGAGTTTCGAGGGCTAAGTTATAGAATGGGAAGGTGTGAGGCACCCATCCCGTCCTTTTGATTTCTCATGGGCTTATGTTATTATTTTTCTTAATTTCTCCGTGAACTGTGTGTGCGTGTATATATAAGTGGAGACCGGGATCGCTCGACTCGCATTTTGGAAAATATGGAGTGAGTTCATCCATAAAAATGTTCCCAAAATAATATTTGAAAAATATAATGTGTGCGCTTATCGAAATATTGATTGGTATGATGAAACGATAATATGTGTTAGATAAGATGTAAGTATGAATCACAAGTATCATATATATAAATAATATATGGATAAAATAGGAAAAAGATGAAAAAATGAAAATAGGACTCCAGTCTCGAGTTTTAGCTCGAAACGCATGCGTAGCCTATAAAGGCATCAAAGTCCATGTAGTTCGCATGCGACACGAGGGTGGGGTTTATCCCAAAGATTCAAGCAATAGTTTATTATATGTGTGTGAGTAGAAAATATATTTTAAGTTTTGAGAAAATGTAATGAAGAATCGTGTCGGAATTTATAAGTCTAACCCTCTTTTTCTTGTTTTGTCTTTTTATAGAAAATATATTATGTGCAATATAACTAATAGAGGATTAAAGATTAATATGCGTGATCTAAAGTAAAATCTAAATTAAGAATTTATATAACTAATGCGAAAATAAGGAAATTTAAAGAGAGAGAAGAATGTTTGGACCTTCTTTAGAGACTTGGAGACTGATCTTGATTGGTGATAAGCTGCCTTGCAAGTGAATGAATAATGTAAGAGGATTTTTGCTAAATTGGGAGTGAAAGTGATGGAAATGAAAGGTGGAAAAAGGTTTCAAACAAGGAAACCTCGTTGATTTAAGAAGAATGTTGTTGAGATCACTGAAGCTGATGTTTTTTGAGGTGCCTTGGAAGGTGAGCTCATGTTCTCCTTATATAGGGTAGGGGGACTGTCGATCGGCATTTTCCTTATCCTGCCTATCGGCAGGTAACCCTATACACATTGTCGATAGGCAGGTCCATGGGCCTGCTAGTCGGCAGTCTCGTGCATATTTAAAAAAAATGGTAGTAAAACGCAATTCGTAAGTCCAAATCGTGCACGGGGAATACCGTTAGAAAAGTAATTCAGAGAGCTTTGAAAATACTTGGGCCGCTACCGGGTTTGGGAGTTGATTTTATGTCAAACGGGGATCGTAAGAGTCAGTCGCTCCTTTGGATAGAATATCGTCGGACGACGATGGATCGTTCGTCTAAATTGTAACTCTGAATCGTGCACGTGGCGGACCATTTGTAACATCCCCCATTTTCTCACGTAAAGGCTGGTCAGGCTCGATACGTCGAAGATAGGGCTTATCAATAATTTATGCCATTCTCAGCACTGAATTATTTTATACCAAATCCACGATGAATAAAATATCATTATAAAACTGATTTAACACGTGTAATAAAAACTGAATCATTATACAATGTCCATAATGTAAAGCTAAGTACAACTGCTATAAATAAACATTTGGCTTATGCCCGTACAATTCCAGGATGAAATAAAATGACAAAATACTGAAGTACAACCTATACTAGAATCAATTGAGCGAAATCCACTGTGTCAAAAGCAACTGCAAGTATGATCTATCGTTAGTCCTGTTATCCCTATCATTAAGAATACCTGGGGGGGCATATTTTTAATTGGGCTCAGAGCCAGAAGTGTGCAAGAATTAACTTTATTAATTTAAGATGCAATAATACAGTTGATGCAAAATAAATATTCCCCATTCGTCACTCGCATGCATTTAACACCTCACCCCTCATCTAAGTGTGATATTATCCGCATCCCAATACATGTCCCAAGTAATGATTATGACATCGTCTCAAGTTTATAAGAATGCATATATCGCTACTTAATAATTTACATGTAATCATTACACTAAATTGCCAACACCCATTTATGCTAGTCACATAAGTTTCATATATATAAGGCATAAACATCATCATAGGGCAAAGTATAATTATTGTCCACGTCTTTCGATAATTTAATTTATTTCAATAGTAACCAGGTAATTAATAATATATGTCCTTTCAGATATTTGACACACAAAGCATCTACCATTGGTGTCTAATTCGTGCTCTATCGGTAAGTCCGGTGGAATCCCTTATCCTAAGCGGACAACACAAACACAAACAAATTGGGGGCGGTCCCTACGCAGGACACCTATATACGGACCATACCCAGTGGTGATACAAGAACGGTCAGCGCCAACCCTACCTCTAGTGGGTGGAGCCTCCACGTAGTACCTATATGGCCTACACATCGTCAATCCCACTTGTGCCGACGTGTGGTACGCGGCCCGAAAGCGCAAACCCTCGATCCGATAAGACGGTCCACTGGTTTGTCCACACATAGTTATATAAATAGATATTATCATCCTATATGTATAAGTACTTACTCTATAACTACTTTAATCCAAGAAAATCTCAATCTATATAAAATACAGCCTTCTTGGCTTAACTATAATATTTTAGTAAATTATTCCATAACTCATTTCAAGTCGTTATCCTCCGACTACTTCCCGATTAAATATTAAGTCTCATATATTGCCTTTTTAGGCTTAAAATCACCTTTACTTCATCAATTATTTCCATTTAAATATATAGGCATAATTATTCCCAAACTAACCTTTCCAAAATATTATAGGTATAGTTATTCTCAAACTGACCTTTCCAAAATATTATAGGTATAGTTATTCCAAAACTAACCTTACCAACATGATTATAGGTATAGTTATCCCCAACTACCCTTACCCATACATTTAATAATCTTAGCATGCTGTCCTCTTAACTCAAACTTCAATCATTCCAGATTATTAATGATTATTTGCTTCTTGATATCTTTTCAATAAGGTTTATATGTACATATATAAGGAGTCAACGAATTGCGGAAAGGGTTATATGCACATATATAAGAAATCCTCTAATATGGTTAAGTTGTATCACCCAACTACAATATCAAGTCTCACTCATTCGGGTCGTATCTGCATCCCTTAAGAATTTATTATACAAAATCCCACTATTAGATCAAACACCCTTTAATAAATTTGATATTTGATAATTTATTATATATATAATAAATTAAACTGGCTACCCCGTGCCAACCCCTGTGGCACTATTCCTTAATACCCGAGTCTATTGTCTGGACTCTAAATTTAATTAATTACACCTCAATTAATTTATAAAAATGGTGTCACTCAACCAAAATACCCAGACTCACTCCCTTGGCCCGTATCCTAATTTCATCCGAAATTTCCATTCGAATTCGTTCATATATTTTCGAGTGTTGTTCATCCTAAACACTTTAAATCCATACCTTATTGATACCTTTTCAATAAGGTTTATATGTACATATATAAGGAGTCAACTAATTGTGGAAAGGGTTATATGTACATATATAAGAAATCCTCTAATATGGTTAAGTGGTATCACCCAACTACAATATCCAGTCTCACTCATTCGGTCCGTATTTGCATCCCTTAAGAATTTATTACACAAAATCTCACTATTAGATCAAACACCCTTTAATAAATTCGATATTTGATAATTTATTATATATATAATAAATCAAGCCGGTTACCCCGTGCCTAACTCCCGTAGCACTATTCCTTAATACCCGAGTCTATTGCCCTGACTCTAAATTTAATTAACCTCAATTAATTTAAAAATGGTGTCACTCAACCAAAATGCCCGGACTCACTCCCTTGGTCCGTATCCCAATTTCATCCAAAATTTCCATTCGAATTCGTTCATGTATTTTTGAGTGTTGTTCATACTAAACACTCTAAATCCATACCCCGAATTCCTTCCCATAACATTCCAAGGTGAAAATAATGCTCCTTAAATTTTTCTAGAGTCCTACACTCATCTACGGACATCCTTAAGTAATCCAAATTTGATTTCTCACAAAGGATTTAAATTTCAGGCACCCTTTCGTAATAAATTCATAACTAATTAAAAAATATATATATATGAAACCGGTGGCTACGCATTCATAACGAAAAGATCTATTTGCCCAAAACCATGGTCGTTTGAATGAGATAACTATCTCGTTCGAATGAGATACTATCTCGTTTGTCTCGAACGACCTGAATGTTGCTTGAACGAGACTCCACCTCGTTTGAGTGACCTTTCGTCATTTTCCACTCCTTTTTCCTCAATACCTGTTCTTGCCAGATCAAAATTAAGCCCAACAATAGTATGGACGAAACCCATAAATTTGTTTATACAGTAGTCTACTTCCACATCCAAAATTTATGTTTGTTCAAGACCTAAACAAATAAGATGTTTTCCTAACTTATACCCATTATTTAATTCACAGTAAGAGATTATTCATCATAGAATATACATCAATTTCAGTCCACAATTTACCAAAAATATCCTCTACATTAGTTATTCAATTATCCCCAAATAACTATCAAAAGCTTAAGGAAATCTAACATCAATATTCAGTTTTACGATACCTAAACTTATGGGACAATTTCTACATTAGTTTTAATCCTCTACATATATTGTTCATAATCAAATCAATCCATTTAATTATAATTACTAGAAATTAAAGGAGTCATTACATGCATCAAATAATACATTGGAAACTTAAATTAAGCAATATATGTAGAGGATTTTGTTTGACACTAGAGCATCACATTTTTTTATTAAGACTATATTTGCACAAGCCACTGGTTTCTTTGAGACATCCGGTAGTCTCCTTATGTGTGTTGAGTCCCTGATGGGTAGTGGTTCACTAATATATTCGATCTGTAAAGGAGTCGACATTTTGATTAGGAGACTGAGTCTAGCGGCAGACCTCCTAGTGTTAGACATGGAGGGGTACGATGTGATTCTTGGCATGGATTAGTTAGCGAGTTATCGAACGATGGTAGATTGCTATGAGATAACCATAGTGTTCTCCATCCCAGGGTAGGAAATGTTCCTAATGGCGATGCCTCTGCCCGAGGAAGGATCGCGCACTCACTTATACTATATTGAGGAGGAAACCTCATAGGAGATAGTGATACCTTTAGACTCAATTCTAGTAGTGAAGGAGATTGAGAACATATTTCAGGACATACCCAGGCCGAGCCAGGAAATTGAGTTTGTCATCGATTTAGCATCGGGCACGAGACCAATTGCGAGATCACCGTATCGCATGGATCATTCATAGATGTGGGAGATGAAAGAGCAGATTCAAAAGCTTTTGGGTTAGGGTTTAATTCAATGGAGTAAATCGCCTTGGGGTGCTCCGGTATTATTTGTGAAGAAGATGGATGGTTTGCTTCATTGTGCGTGGATTACAGGGAGCTGAACAAGGTGACGATACGGAATAAGTATCCATTGTAGGATCGATGATTTATTTGATCAATTGAGAGGGGCTACTTACTTCTCAAATTTTGATTTGAGGTTCGGATATCACCAGTTGCGCATTCGAGAGGAGGGCGTACCTAATACCACTTTCTTGTGGTGGTATGGGTCGTCTCAGTTTAGGGTGATGCCATTTGGGCTCACTAATGTGCCTGCAGTATTCTTGGATCTCATGAATAGGGTGTTTTGGGAGTTTTTGGACCACTTTGTGATCGTGTTCATAGATGACATTGTGGTTTACTTATGGACGGAGGAGGAGCACGCGGAGCATTTACATATGGTTCTGCAGACATTATGGGACCATTAGTTGTATGCTAAATTTGGTAAGTGTGGATTTTGGCTTCGGGAGGAACAATTTCTTGGCCACATTGTGTCCGACAGGGGCATAACTATTGATTCGAATAAGGTATCGGTAGTGAGAGAGTGGGGGCAACCCACAACACCGACCGAGATTCACGGCTTCTTGGGGTTGGTCGGATATTACTATAGTCTCATCAAGGGGTTCTCAATACTTTTAACGAATTTTACTCGTAAGGGAGTACCATTTGTGTGGAGCGACCATTGTCAGTTGGCTTTCGACGAGCTAAAGGACCGATTGACATCAGCACCAGTACTTGCTTTACCCAGGTGAGGATTGGAGTACCGAGTTTACACTGACGCATCCTTGCAGGGACTTGGGGGTGTGTTGTAGATGGAGGAGAGGGTGATAGCTTATAAGTCTCATAAGATAAAGGGCCACGAGAAGAATTACCCCACCTATGACCTCGAGTTGGCAGTGATCATTTTTGCAATGAGGATATGAAGACATTACCTATTGGGGAGCAGTTTATATTATTCATGGATCATAAGTCACTGTAGTGTATCTTCATACAGAAGAATCTGAACATGAGGTAGAGGCGATGGCTATAATTTATGAAGAACTACCATTTTGATCTACAGTATTATCCTAGTAACGCTAACATGGTTGTAGTTGCTTTGAGACGACGACGTAGAGGTATGGAAAGTGAAGTCGAGTGAGCTTCAACAGGAAGATGAGGTTGCCCGAGCATGCATGGCAGTTATGACTATCACTCTCGATATCGTTATGTGGGTAGTGAAGGCTCAGGACGAGGATTATTTCTGTCAGAATAAGGTACGCCAGTTATTAGGTAAGGGTGCAAAGTCTTACTCAGTCATCTCAGAGGGAGGCTTGCACTTTAATGGGAGATTAGTAGTGCCCGAGAATAAGGATTTAAGACATGCACTTATGACTGAGCCTCATGGTTCTAGGTTTGTGGTACATCCTGGTAGAGATAAGATGTACCAGGATATGAGGGGACAATATTGGTGGTTCGGCATGAAGGGAGACATAACAGAGTTTATCTTAAAGTGTGTTACTTGTCAGTTGGTGAAAATTGACCATCAGAGGCCTTTGGGGATGTTACAACCACTTGAGATTCCTGTGTGGAAGTGGGAGAGCATTTCGATGGACTTTATTACTGGGATACCTACGTCGTAGCGGGGTCACGATTCTATATAGGTAATAGTGGATCAGCTAGCCAAGGTAGCTCATTTCTTATCAGTTCGTACAAACTACGAGACGATGCAGTATGCGCAGCTATTCATTTAAGAGATTGTTATGATGCACGGGGTCCCGATTAATATTGTATCTGATAGAGATAAAAATTTTGTGTCCCACTTTTAGCAGAGCTTTCAGGAGACCATGGGCACAGATTTACGATTGAGTACGGCATATCGCCTGTAGATAGACGGGCAGACTGAGAGAGTGAATTAGATGCTCGAGGATGTGCATCCTAGATTTTAGGGGAAGGTGGGAGAGATACCTCCCATTGGTAGAGTTTGCGTATAATAACTCTTACCAATTTACTATTAGTATGGCACCGTTTGAGGCATTATATGGGAGGCCTTGTCATTCGCCTGCTTGCTAGTTAGAGGTGGAGGACAACAAGTTTTTGGGACCCGAGATGATTCAGGAGACTACTGCCAAGATTGAGTTAATGCGAGGGCATATTCAAATAGATCAGGAGAGGCAGAAGAGTTATGCCGACCCCAACATGAGACATATGGAGTTAGAGGTTAGCGACCTGGTGTTAGTTTGAGTATCTCCTATGAAGGGGATTATGAGATTTGGCAAGAAAGGGATGTTATCGTCGAGATATATAGGACCGTTTTCTATTATAGAGAGGGTGGGACCGGTAGCATACAGACTGGGACTTCCAGAGCATCTTCAGCGGATACACGACGTGTTCCATGTGTCATCACTAAAGAAGTACATGAGGAGCAAGAGATCCTCCAAGCATATTCCACTTGAGGAAATTGATTTACAACCAGACGTCTTGTATGAGGAGAGGCCCGTGGCTATTTTATATCATGGCGAGCATAAATTGCTGTCCAGGGGGTGCCACTAGTGCGAGTTCAGTGGGGACACCACAATACTAATGAGTCGACATGGAAGCGGGAGGATGACATGCGAGAGCAGTATCCAGAGTTATTCATTGCAATTATGTCCTAATTTTGAGGAAAAAATTCCTTTGTGAGGGAGGAGTATGTAATACCCCATATTTATGTGTATTTATAATTTAATTAATTTGAGAATTAATTAAGAAAATACATTTTTATTTAAATTACGCGAGGGAAGTAATTTAATGTGATTAAGTGATAAACGTGATTATTAAATATTAATCGAGATTTAAATACTTATTAATATTATGATATTATATTTACTAAGTGTGAATAGTGAATAATTGATGATTAGTGTTATACAGCATAGTGTTATTTTATCTCAATCGGGAGTCGCGTGTAGACTAAATTGAGGTCGAGATAGGAAATATATTTTAAGTGACTCGGATGATAAATTAGAGATCACGGATGATTCCGAATGGGTAGAAATAATCAGAATAGTGTACCCTGGGGTATAGTTTGGGTCTCGGGTCAATTTTAGACCAAACCGACACATATTGAGGGAGCTTCAGTCATTTAACAAATAGATATTAAGGGAGCTACGAAATTTAGAGTCCTATATTTGATGATTAGAGTTTGGGGTTAGGGTTAGAAACACATAAACCCAAAGGAGGACATTAGAGAGAAGAGAGGAACCGTTTTCAAGACTTAGGAAGGTGTTCTTGAAGAATTGGACCTAGATCTTTCATCCTAAACATCTAAAGTGTACGAATTTGAAGAAAGAACCATCAATCCATAATCAACACAATGAAATCAAACCCCTTCTGTTAAGGCAAGTTGTTTATTGTAAATTAATATGAAGTTATAATACCCATGTGACTAGAGTTTGAAAAATATTGATTTCTTTGATATGGTTGGAAGAAAAACCTATGTTTATACATGTTTGGGTAGGATATTGCATGTAGATTGAATGAAAATCTATAGAGGACAAGTTATCTGAGATTTTTGGATAGTTCTACGAATTTACATTTGGGATTCATATGAGTATTAATGGAGGATATTGAAATCTAGGGTTCTTGAGGATTTGATGAATTAATCCCTTTTTAATCGGTAATTTTAATGTTTTGATGACTGATTTACGTTAGAAATTACCCCCCACACATATAGAAATGGTTAGGAACAGGTGGCCTTGAATTCGGTGGAGTAGCATGAGAATTATTTTATGTAAAAATGGTGAAAATCAAGTAAAAACATATGAAGAAGAGGAAGTACAAAAACTGTACAGAATCGAATCGTTTCGGCCTAGGATGAATCGATTCAGTTACCTGGAAAATAAAAAAATCCCCCTTTTTGCCTTCTATCCTTAAATAGTTGTTGTGAGATTTTTGAGGACTTTGGTAAAGTAATATTGAGAGACTAATATATTACAGTAGGATTATGATAGCGGTATGGTTTATTCTTATTGAGAGAATTAAGACGAGAACGAGATTGTGTTAAATTTAATCGTAATTAATCTGAGAGACGGATAAAGAATTACGAGAATTAAATGGGTTAATATATCGACTAGTAGGGTAAGTTAGACTTAACTACTGAAATTTATAAAGGGGTAACAAAGACCCTAAGAGTTTGGAATACTCGAATTTATACGATAGAGAGATAAATCGCAAAATAAAATATATGGTAAGTATTAGAGAAAAATATACTACGTACTGTAATACCCCGTATTTTTACGCATATTTATTTTTATGAAATTATGGAAATGGGGATTAATTAATTTAAAGGGAGAAAATTTAATTTGTAATTAATCCAATTTTATGGTAATAATTACTAGCGTGATGAGAGTTAGTAGTTATCGAAGTAATATTATGGCCGGGATGAGATACACAAAAGTCATGTTATAATTATTTATAATGCGGGTATGAGTCGCGTCACCGGTATGTATTTGGGGGTTAAAAAGGTTAATTATTTTTATATAACTCGAATGACTATTTTGAGTGCGCGAGAGTGTCCGAAAGGGTCGAAATAGTCAGAAAACACTACTCGGGTATTTTATTTGGAGTCCGGGGCATTTTCGCCCAAAACGACACCCCATAGGGGTCTTTTGGGATTTTTGGGTCATTAAATGGACGAAAATTGGATTAATTAAAAGCATTGAGGGTTAGTGGTCTGTCAGTTTCAACTTACGTGAGAAAGAGAGAAAAAGAAAGAGAGAACTAAGGAAGAAGAAGAATCCATTGGAGCCCTAAGCCAAGAACTCGAGCTTTCACACCAAAAATTATACCGATGCGTAGATCATGTCAAGAGGATCATTCCAATACCAATTTCAGCCCAAGAATTAGAAGTTCATTCTGAGGCAAGTGTTTATCTTCCTCCTTTTTTAGCATATATTATTCCTGTTAATTTAGGTTTGATGATATAAACTTGGTGCAATGAAAACTTAGGTTTAATTAGACTAAATTGTGAAAAAAACTTATGAATTGGAGATGAGTATGCATGTAGAGGTTTTGCCATTGGTTGGACTATTAAAATATTAGAATTTTATGTCTTAATCACGAATTATACTAAGAGTTTTGGACAATAAAAAATTATGGGTTCATATTTAAGAAACTTATTGGAAAATTAAGAGATTGTTAGATTCTAATTGATTATATAAGGTTTTGACCTTTAATTCGTATTAAAAAGTATCTTGGGGTGATTGGGATTAATGTAGGAACATTTGATTTGGATTGGGCTAAGTATTTGTATGTTTTTGAAGATTAAAAGTTGAGAAAAATCAAAATTTGGAAGAATTGGGTCTGTCTGGAATTCTCGTTCGAAAACCTAAATAGGTCGTTTGAACGAACCTTATAACGTGATTTCCAATGACCTTTCTAATGAGTTGCTGAATACATTCGAACTGGGAAGTTCATTCTAATGAACTTGTTCGAATGACCTCGTTCGAACGAGAATCTTGGAAGTTCTAACGAGATTACAGATTGAGTTTTAGGGTCCGTTCGAGTTAAAAATCATCCCAGGGTTATCCAAGCGAGTGTATTAACCTAATGTGATTTCTGGTCAAGCGAGTGACCTCCCTTTGGACCAGGTTTCCCACATTAAATTTCCTATGGCGGATGCTTCTATTTAAGTAGGAGGTTGTTTCTTGCTTATAGGTTACCATTCAAACGGGTGATGCTTCTCTTATTTCTTATAGCTCATCTTAAGATACTTTTTCCATTATCCTCTGTCTTAAATTGGGAAACCCATTGGATGGGTATTTCAACCTCAGTTGGTATCACAACTTCAGTGTCGAAGGTCAAAGATAAGGGAGTTTCTCCCATTGGACATGTAGTTGTGGTTTTATAATCCTATAAAATACTGGGAAATTCTTCGACCAATAACTTTTTGGCCTTATCTAGCCCGATCTTCCACATATGGAAGATTGCTATGTTACTAACCTCAAATTGACCATTTGCCTGAGGGTAGTCTGGGGAGGAGTAGTGATTTCTTATATCATAGCTTGGGCAAAACTACCTAATTTTTGGGTTGTTAAATTACTTGACATTTTCTAAGATGGTGGCCTTAGGTAGGCCAAGCTTACAAATGATGTTCTTCTAGATGAAGTTGGTGGTCTTGTTATCAGTGATGGTTGCTAACGGTTCAACCTCAGTAACTTGTTAAAGTAATTCATTGATATTATGCAAAATTTATTTTGAACTTTATGAAGGGGCGAAGATCATATAAAATCTACTCTACATTAAGCAAAGGGCCATGGACTTAGCATTGGGCCATCTTCTCCGTTGGCTGCTTCAGAACAAAAGAAAATCTTTATCACTTATCACAACATTGCACAAGGTCCTTGGATTTTTTTCCCATTGTCGTCCAGAAACACCTTTATCTTAGGACCTTGTAAACTAAGGTCTTTGGTCCCATGTGGGCACCACAAACACCTTCGTGGTGGTCCCTGAGGGCGTAAGTTACTTTTGATAGGCGTAGGCATATTTGAGGTGCTAAGTAATATTTTTTATGTGATAATACATTTTACATGTAGTATATAGATGTTGTGTACTTCACCCATCTAGACTAGAGATTGCCTTTGGGAACACCTCCATTTTAGAGGTAGGCTTCGATGTATAGTATGGACTTTGATTGCGATCTGTAGTGTTGATTTACAGTTATGTGATGCTTGGTAGATCTATAATGAAAACTAAGACCTCATGATCTACTTCCTTTGATAAAGACACTCTTACAAGATGGGTTGTCTAGAATTTCTTGGCCCGAGGGACCATTCTGATGCAAAATGAAAGGATACTCTTGTTAAGGTGTTACAATATTTGGGTACCCTATCATCCTGTCCCCTTTGACCTCGGAGACCTCAACAACCTGATTCCAGATGAGAGTTGTTGATGTCTTCCACCTATTGAGCTTTAGAATGGATAGCAAAGCCAAAGCCTTCCACCAAGGCCTCATATTTTTCTTCATTATTGAAGGCCTTAAATTTAAAGCGAAGAGATATGGAGTTATTACCTTCACCCGGTGTTACTAGGTGGAACCCAACCCTACTTCCTGAGCTATTTGAGGAGCCATCCACGTGCAATACTCATACAGGAGAGTTGAGGTTCAGTTGTTGTTACAGGGTTTTGTAGGATCTCTTAGCATTGATTTTGAACTTATCCCCAAAACTAGGGGGTTCTGTTCCATTTCATTCGGGTTTTTAAACTCCAAAATGTAGTAAGTTAAGGCTTGAACTTTAACAACACTTTGAGGTTTATACGTGATGTTATAATCGATTGGTTTTACTTACCATTTGATAAGACTTACTAAGGTGTCAATCTTGTGGAGAATCTGTCGAAGGGGAAGATTAGTCATAACCACGATATAATGGGATTGGAAGTTGGGATCGGTTTTCTTAGATGATGAGGTAGGAAGCCAACTTCGCTATTCTTAGGTACTTTCTATGAGCCCTTTACAGGGCTCGATTGACATAATACATTGGGTATTGTACCTCAAATTCTTCCTTAATAAGGGGAAGTTTAAATGTAGTAGGTGAGGTAATGAGGTGCAGATACAGTTATTCCCCCACAATCATCTAGGACAATAGTGGTATTGACCCTATGTACCTCTTGAGGTTCTAGAAGGACTCCTTAGACTTAGGATTTCTCTCAAAGTCTTTCTTTATCACCTTAAAAAATGGGAGGAAATTATATGTGTCCTTAGATATTAATACGTTGATGTCTACAACCCTCCCAACCACGTTTTGGACCTCCTTTACCGTTTTTGGAGATTACATATCCTATAGGGCTTAGATTTCAACTGGGTTGGATTCAATCGCCCACCTGGTGATAATTAACCCAAGGAACTTTCCCTCAGCTACTATGAAATCACATTTTTTTCAGGCTGAGGATAATTTGGTGTCTTTGGAGTACGATAAAGGTCTTTCTGAGGATTTGAACATGGTGCTGAGATTCCAAGCTTTTGACCAGAATGGCATCAACACAGACCTCCATGGTCTAGTGAATAAGGTTTTTGAAGATAGAGTTCACGACTCTTTGTTAACTGTCATCTGTATTCTTTAGTTCGAAAGGCATAACTTTATAAAAGTAAGCATTTTTGTCCATAACGAATGAGTTTTTTTTATCAATGGGGTCCATCATGATCTGATTAAGAATAAGCATCCATGAAGGAGAGGAGCTCATGATCAGCTATAGAATTTGCCAATGTATCAATATGAGGTAAAGGGTAACAATCCTTATGTCATTTTTTGTTGAGGTCAATGAAGTAAATACATATCCCCATTTTTTATAAACCTTATGCATGAGTACCACGACGGAGAGCCACTCCAAGTATTTGACCTCTCTGATGAATATGGAAGCTAGGATCTTGTCAACATCTTTTGTGATGGCATTGTTTATTTCTGGGGAAAAGAATCTCTTCTTTTTCTGTACAGGCTTGTGATTTGGATCCACACTCAGGTGATCGACCATAACTTTTAGGGTCCACCTTGATTATGTCGGAATGGATCCATGCGAGGACGTCATTATTTTCCCCTAAGAATTGGACAATCTTTTTTTTTTTTGGGGGGGGGGGGGTGAGGTCAACCCCAATATTAATTTCTTTGATTGGATCCTCCGCATTGACGTATACGGTGATCAAATTTTTGGTAGACTTAACTATTTTCTTTTTCTTTTCATCTCATGGATCTAGGGTGTCCATGATTATCAATTTTGTTTTTGGACCTTCTAGGGGAGCTTTATTTTTTTCTATCTTCTTCACTTTTGGGAGAGTGATCCATAATAGTAATAGTTGATATCTCGATTTGAGTTTGAGAAATATGGAACTTGTATTTCGCACAGAAGGCAAAAAATTGATGAGTGTTAAAATCATAAGTGACTTTAAACCCACGGGTGCTCCCTATGGACCTCAGATGGGTAAGAGGACAGATGTGTCAAAGTAAAAGGTTAAGATTTAAAGTGATTCGGATCTCAAGGGTCCTACGTCCGCTGTCAAAAGTGTTCCACAAGCTTATTAGATTGTAAATGAATTGTTATCGTCTACAAGACCTCGTGAGATTTGGTCAAGAGAGTCTGAGGTCTTATAGCCTTTATTAATAGCACAAAGGACCATATGAAGTAACGAAATTACATATCTAAGGGGGTAGAAGGTATTGATTTAGGGATTTACAAGATGTAAAAAGTGTATATGAAATTGGTCCAAGTTAAAAGTGTAAACTCATAACAGTGGGTTATGAATGTGGAACGAAGTGTGAACACTTGTGAAATACTAAAACTCCTGTGAGTCTAATCGATTGAATTCCTTAATATCTTTGAATTATCGAGATTGATCCCCCTCCACCTTTTACTAGCCTTAAATTTATTGGATAGCTCTTAGAGAGAGGACTAACGGGCTATCTTAGCATGGGTTTAACAATTATGAGGCCTGACTGTGTAAGGAGGAAAATATATTGTTGGACAAAGTATTTGAAAGAAATGTAAGGTAGTTGTTGAGTGCATTAAATGTTGATAGTAATCTTTAATGCAAATGGAGTTGGGTAGTGGGGGTAGGTGGAATAGTGTTATTCTTTCTACTTGCTCTTCCAGACTATTTAAAGAAGCTCTATCGAGGTCTTCTGATCTTAGGAGCTACCATAGGTTGGTCTTAGATTTTTCTCGAGTGTTTTGGGGTGGTACACCTTGGCCCTGAGGACTAAAAGGATTGGGAGGACATTTTACCTTAGATAGAGGTCAATTTTAGGAATCAAGGGAGACGAAACCATATTTTTGAGGTCTCTAAGCCCACCTAGATAGGTGTGTGTAAGGACACAACTTTCCAAATGAGTCCTTTGTAGTTTTGGCTCAATTCCGGACAAAAATGTTTGACTCATAGGATAGAGTAATTGGCCATCCTTCAACCCTATGACATGCTAAAGTTAAAGACGTAGCGGTCAAGTTTAAAGCTTCATCAAAATTTCGAGTTTAATGTGCCTCGTTTCTATGTCATCAACATGGTTCCATTGCTCCTAAGGTATGAATGCATTTTAATATATATACAGGAGCTGGAAACAATTTATATTGGGTGTACTTTGTTTTTAAAACTCTTGTTTATTTTCAGAAAGATTTAATTATAACTTTAAAAGAAAGTATATAAAGCTTTTGGGCTCAAAATTGAAATTTACACTTTCTGAAAGTTCGTTCCAATTGTCGTTTTGAACGAGTTTTTCGTTTGAACAATAATGTCGTTCGAACGAGTTTGCCAACGAGTTCCCATATTGGCCACTGGAATGTCGTTCGAAGTGTCGTTCGAACGAGAATCATGTTCCAACGAGATTTCCAATGAGATTTCTAACGAGTTCGCAATGGAACTTCGTTATAAGGCTCGTTTGAACGAAAATCTCGTTCGAACGAGTTTTGGCGGGAACAGTTAATTGGTAGTTTTGGGCAGTTTTTCCTATTTTTCCACTTCTTTTCCCACTAATTTTTGGGCAGACTTAATAGGTGAGGGAACTAACTTTTTCCACTTAACTTTTCATATCCTTCAATATCCAAGAGAGAGTTTGAGAGAAAAAATAAAAGTAAAAAAGGTCATGTTTAAAGTGTTAATTCTTTCAAGAAAATCCTTAAGACACTTTTGTTTACATCCAAAGTTTGTTTATCCAAGTTCCTCTATATTTATATTTTGCTTGGAGTTTGGCACCGGTTTGATCTCTACCATTTGAAGAGAAGTTTGGGTTTGCTTCTAAATCCCACAAAGAAGAAGAAGGTGTTTGTTCTACGGCCTTCTCATATGGTGAAATGTACCATATGTGGTTGACGGTTGCTTCGTAGTTCCTCATTGGTGAATTCTAAGGTCTCGTGGAGTTCGAGATTGTCAACTAAGCGGAGGTCGGTACAAGAAGGAGCATCGGGGCTTGAAAGGAGTCGAGTCGAGTGTTGTAAGTCTTTCGTGTTTTGTACTTGTAAAATACCATACTTAGTGGACCTCAGGCTAGGGCCGTCCGAGGTTTTTTCCCGTTGTGGGTTTTTTCTCGTATATCGCGGCGTAGTGATTCATTGTTTAATTTTATCTTGCTATATCACCTATAATGCATTCTTAGGTAAAAAGATAAAATTTGGGTTATATAAATACTTAATTTATTTTGGTGCTAAATAAATATTGGGTAATGTGTAGTTAATTCAAGTCATTAATTTAATTTGTTAAAATTGGTTTGGCCTAATTTGGTAAAATTAAAAATTATGACTTAGGCAAATTTTTAGGACTTGGGTTAATTAATTGTGTTTAAGTGAAATTTAATTTATTTGGATTTAATCTTATTTCACTTGGTTTAATTTTAATTTGAAAAGAAATTAAAATTTGGTGTTTAATTAAACCATCTCACGCTTTCGCATCACACAGAAGGAAATTAACTTTTTGAAGTAAAAAGGCTTTTAAATTTGGGGGGCCTTTTCAAAGTGGTATCAGAGCATTGATTGAGAAAAGCTTTCGCCACGTTTCAAATTGGTATCAGAGCCAAAAATGATAAATTACTTCATATAGATCCTCTAAATATTTTTGGCTAAAATGAAATTTTCCCCATTTTCTAAATTTTCTATTTTCGATGGTTCTAATTACGCGTACTAGAAAGTGCGTATGAAATCGGCACTTAAATATATCGACGAGAGGGTTTGGTTATCTGTAGTTAACGGGTGGTCTCCACCAACTCATTTAGTAGATAATGAAACTGTTCCCAAACCGGCCGATAGATGGAGTGAGAATGAGTTTAACCTTTCAAATTTTAATTCTCGAGGTTTAAACGCCTTGTTTAGCACTGTCACACCGGATGAATTCCATCGCATTATGACGTGTGAAACCACTAAAGAAGTTTGTGATATTTTATAACTCACTCATGAAGGTACTAGTGTCGTTAAAGATTTAAAACTCTAAAACCTCCCCACTCAATTTGAAACCATCAAAATGAACGATAAAGAAACTTTTGATGAATTTTATGCTAGACTTTTCGATATTGTTAATTCATCTTTTAATTTGGGAGAGAAAATACCTGACAATCGAGTAGTAAAGAAAATTTTAAGGTCTCTACCCGATAAATTTATTCCAAAAGTGACCGTTTTAAATTCTTTACCAACTTTAGCCTCTACGAAATTAGAAGAGCTCGTAGGTGATTTACAAACCTATGAACTGGACATGTTTCCCTCTAAAATTGAAAAGAAAATAGAAAAGGGCGTTGCTTTGAAAGCCCTAAAAGAGGAAAAACAAGTAGTAGAGAGTGAAAGTGATAATGACTCGAAAAATATGGCTTTGCTAGAAAGCTTTGAAAATTTCTTAAAATTAACAAAGATAAATTTAAAAATGATTTTAAGAAATTTGAAAAACCTACGCATGACAAACCCGAGAAAATCCCTAAAACTATTACTGAAAATTTAAATAGGGACGAGTCAAATAGGTGTTTTGGTTGTGAAGGGTATGGCCATAGGGCTTTTGAGTGCCCTACTAAACTAAGGAGAGAGGGTAAGCAACCAAAGTCTTTTAATGCAACCCTTAGTGATATTGATAATGAAGGGGGACTCGATTACTCCTCTAAGTCCAACATTGTTGCTTTTATGGCTTGTCATGTGAGTGATAGTTAGAACTCATCTATTGGTGAAACTTTAACACATTACACTCCCGTGGTCAAAGTTTATGATTCCCTTATTTTTTATGGTAGTGAGAGTGAAGAAGAAAGAGAGAGTGAAAATGAAGAAGATATTGATGTGAGTTAACTTCAAAACGCTTTTAAAGAACTTTATGAAGAATCTATTAAATAAAAAAGAGCTAATTTGAAGTTATAACCGATTTTAAAAGATCGTGTCAAGGTCGTTGATGATAGTGTGTTTGTGGAAGACCTTAGGACACGAGAGAGAACTCTTCGAGAGAAGCTTGAATATGTATAAGGAGAGAGAGATAGCCTCAGAGGTTTAATGGAATCCTTAAAAAAGGAGCTTCTCGAGTCTGAAGGGCGAAATGTTTTATTAGAGTCTAACATTTTATAATTATAAAATAAATTAAAAGACTCTAGTAAAGTCAAATTTGATTTGGAGTGTAGGTTCAAAAAACTTGATAAAATCTTAGGCACGGTCCAAATAAAAAATGACACTTGTGGTTTAGGCTTTGATACTTGTAATGAATCTATTCATAAAGCCAAAACCAATATTTTAGGAGAATCACCTAGGAACGCATTTAGAGATCACTCATTTGGTAAGTCTTTTCGCCGAGTCTTTAAGTGCTCACATTGTGGTCGAAAAGGTCATCTTAGGAAATTTTGTTTTGATCTTAAACGAATTCCTAGAAAATCCAAATGTAAGGCAACCGAGGTAGCCAAGATTCCTACACCCCTGGATCATCACTCCTCATTAGTTTGGGTTTGGAGATCCGTCTTGGTAGCTTTACAAGATAGGGTTTTTTATTCTCATTTACTATCACATGCTTCCTCACTTGCTAAATCTAAAGGTTGAATGTGTTAGTTTTCTTTGCATACTCTAAATTTTTGTGCTTCATATTATATATCATTGCTAGGTGTATGCATGTTTAATCATTTTTTAGTATATGCTCCATGCTTAATCACATGCTAGAATAATGATTTTTGTTTATCTTTTGTATTATATTTCTTTTGTTTGCATTAAATGAAAAATACAAAAAGATTTTGGTTTATCATTTGGGTTTTTATCTCTTGATAATTTATGCTTAATGAAAAATTCAAATGATTTTTTTTGCCTTTTGAGTATATATTTTAATTTTTGGTTAAAAATTTCAAAAACTCAAAAAGATTTTTATTTTGTGTGTATTTTAGTTTGATACACTTTATGTGACATACACTTTTGTTAGAATCCCATCTTTTTCGCTCCCATGTGGCTAGAACTTTTGGTTTAGATTGTCAATCCTTATTACGTTCTTTACCATGCTTACATAGAGTAGTTGGATTTTGTGTTGCTTAAATGGATTCTATTTTTATATGCCTCTATTCACACATGCACGAGCTCTTTTGAAATTTAATTATCACATGTTATTTTTGAGCTTTGTGAGGTGTTCTCCTACCAATCTTTTCATCTACATTCTTGTGACCTAGGAAGACTAGTGCATGTCAAAATTCATTGCACGTGAGATTTGTGAGAATAAAAAATATTATATATAAATGTGCACGGGGAAGGGCTCCGAAAGGATTTATTATCCTTTGCGAATAGTAAGCCACCGTTTGCTTGGACCTAAAAGAAATACGTGGTCCAAAGACCTAAAAGAAAATATGGCATTAAACGAAAAATAATTTGCCAAGGCCTATGTTTAGTTGATATATTCATTTAAAATATATATGCTTATTGAGGGAGATTGGATGGTATATCAACGGTTTGCACAATGTCCGTTTATCCTAATTGAGATTTCAATTGCATGACTCTATTGGTTTGTAGAATCATAAATATGCTAGGCTTGTATGCATTGTGTATGTTTGTTCATTGAGTTCAATTTATATTGTTACATGAGGTTATATTCAAATGTGATGAAGTTTGCAATCAATTGAGAACTCCGTGAACACGTTTTAAGTGATTGGGTCTAAATTTAATTATTACTAGTTCACACCCCAACACTTCCATTTCCATATGACACATTTTTGCCATAAGAATGTGAAAAACTTATCTTATTTTGTGTCATTTGTGTGTTTATATCTATATATATGTGCGTGTGCGTCTTTGGTATATCTAGAGAATGTATGTATATGATATTTTTTATGGGTCCTTGCCTTGCTTTCTAGTCCATCTATGCTTTTATTCATAATTGGTATCTATCTTGTTGCATTCTTTGTTGATATCACATGCTTAATAGTCATGTATCATGTTGGTATCATTTTCTTGCATCGTAGTTGGTATCCGTTATGATTTATTGGATTAGTTATGATTTTGTTGCCTACGTGCTTTAATGTTCTCATCACTTTATGCACTAAATCATGTTTAGCTTGTTATCCCATTCTATTTATCCCTTGTTCAATTTAAGGGGTGTATATGCTTTAATTGGGGGAGATAAGTTCATTTTTGAATCCTTAGCCTTTGTCTATTCCGAAACAAAAAAGGGGAGAATGATAGGGGGGAAATGATATCTAATCCTATTTTAATCGTATCTTAGTTTGGGAGATTTAACATAGGGGGAGTCGCGACCTTCTTAGGTAGATCACTGTTGATAAAGGGGAGAATTAATTTAGGGGGAGTACTTACTTTAATTGCATTAAATATTTTGATATTCCCTATGCGTTTAATGTGTTTGCTTCAATGTGCAGGAATTATATTCTAAGTGGCAACTTTCACCAGCAAAGATTTTGATCCTTTGGGTTATTTGAGTCAAGCATTGTAATTTTATTTTGGGTGGGACATTTTTGTCAATCTAGTAGAGCTTGACGTCCCTTTAGGATTTTTTGTTGGTTTTTGTCCCAGAATAGCCAAAGTGGGAAATTTGTAAGGACACAAATTTCCAGTTGAGTCCTTTGTAGTTTTGGCTCAATTCCGGACAAAAACGTTTGAGTCATAGGATAGAGTAATTGACCATCCTTCAAGCCTATGATATGCTAAATTTGAAGACGTAGCGGCCAAGTTTAAAGCTTCATCAAAATGTCGAGTTTAATTTTCCTCGTTTCTACGTCATTAACATGGTTCCATTGCTCCTAAGATATGAATGCATTTTAATATATATGTAGGAGTTTGGAACAATTTATATTGGGTGTACTTTGTTTTTTAAACCTTTACTTATTTTCATAAAGATTTAATTAAAACTTTAAAAGAAAGTATATAAAGTTTCTGGGCTAAAAATAAAAATTTATACATTCTGGAAGTTCGTTCGAATTGTCGTTCGGACAAGTTTTTCATTCGAACAATAATGTCGTTCGAACGAGTTTGCCAGTGAGTTCCCATATTGACCACTAGAATGCCGTTCGAAGTGTCGTTCGAATAAGAATCATGTTCCAACCAATGCTATTTCTAGCGAGTTCGCACTGGAACTTTGTTTGAAGGCTCATTCTACGGAGACTTCGTTCGAACAAAAATCTCGTTCGAACGAGTTTTGGCGGGAACAGTTAATTGGCAGTTTTGAGCCACTTTCCCACTTCTTTTCTCACTAACTTTTTTGGCATACTTAATATGTGCGGGAACTAACTTTTTCCAGTTAAGAGAGAGTTTGAGAGTAAAAACAAAAGTAGAAAAATTTCTTGTTTAAAGTGTTAATTCTTTCAAGAAAATCCTTAAGACACTTTTGTTTACACCCAAAGTTTGTTTATCCAAGTTCCTCTATATTTATATTTTGCTTGGAGTTTGGCACCGGTTTGATCTCTACCATTTGAAGAGAAGTTTTGGTTTGCTTCTAAATCCCACAAAGAAGATGAAGGTATTTTTTCTACGGCATTCTCATATAGTGAAATGCACCATATGTGGTTGACGGTTGCTTCCTAGTTCCTTATTGGTGAATTTCAAGGTTTCACTGGAGTCCGGGATTGTCAACTAAGCGGAGGTCGGTACAAGAAGGAGAATGGGGGTTTGAAAGGAGTCGAGTCGAGTGTTGTAAGTCTTTCGTGTCTTGTACTTGTAAAATACCATACTTAGTGGACTTCAGGCTGGGGCCGTCCGCGGTTGTTTCCCGTTGTGGGTTTTTTCTCGTACATCGCGGCGCAGTGATTCATTGTTTAATTTTATCTTACTATATCACCTAGAACGCATGCTTAGGTAAAAAGATAAAATTTGGTTTATATCACTACTTAATTTATTTTGGTGTTAAATAAATATTGGGTAATGTGTAGTTAATTCAAGTCATTAATTTAATTTGTTAAAATTGGTTTGGCCTAATTTGGCAAAATTGAAAAATATGACTTAGGAAAATTTCTAGGACTTGGGTTAATTAATTGTGTTTAAGTGAAATTTAATTTATTTGGATTTAATCTTATTTCACTTGGTTTAATTTTAATTTGAAAAGAAATTAAAATTTGGTGTTTAATTAAACCATCTCACGCTTTCGCATCACACAGAAGGAAATTAACTTTTTGAAGTAAAAAGGCTTTTAAATTTGGGGGGCCTTTTCAAAGTGGTATCAGAGCATTGATTGAGAAAAGCGTTCACCGTGTTTCAAATTGGTATTAGAGCCAAAAACGATAAATTACTTCGTTAAGATCCTCTAAATATTTTTGACTAAAATGGAATTTTCCCCATTTTCTATTTTCAATGGTTCTAATTACGCGTACTGAAAAGCGTGTATTAAATCGGCACTTAAATCTCTCTACGAGAGGGTTTGGTTATTTGTAGTTAACGAGTGGTCTCCACTAACTCATTTAGTAGATAATGAACGCGTTCGCAAACCAGCCGATAGATGGAGTGAGAATGAGTTTAAACTTTCGAATTTTAATTCCCGAGAATTTAACGCCTTGTTTAGCGTTGTCACACCGGATGAATTCCGTTGCATTATGACGTGTGAAACCTCTAAATAAGCTTGGGATATTTTACAACTCACTCATGAAGGTACTAGTGTCATTAAATCTTTAAAACTCCAAAATCTCACCACTCAATTTGAAACCATCAAAATGAACGATAAATAAACTTTTGATGAATTTTATGCTAGACTTTTCGATATTGTTAATTCATCTTTTAATTTGGGAGATAAAATACCCGACAACCGAGTAGTACAGAAAATTTTAAGGTCTCTACCCGATAAATTTATTCCAAAAGTGACCGTTTTAAATTCTTTTCCAACTTTAGCCTCTACGAAATTAGAAGAGCTCGTAGGTGATTTACAAACTTATGAACTGGACATGTTTCCCTCTAAAATTGAAAATAAAATAAAAAAGGGCGATGCTTTGAAAGCCCAAAAAGAGGAAAAACAAGTAGTAGAGAGTGAAAGTGATAATGACTAAAAAAATATGGCTATGTTTGCTAGAAAGTTTCGAAAATTTCTTAAAATTAACAAAGATAAATTTAAAAATGATTTTAAGAAATTTGAAAAATCTACGCATGACAAAGCCGAGAAAATCCCTAAAACTATTACTGAAAATTTAAACAGGGACGAGTCAAATAGGTGTTTTGGTTGTGAAGGGTATGACCATAGGGCTTTTGAGTGCCCCACTAAACTAAGGAGGGAGGGTAAGCAACCAAAGTCTTTTAATGCAACCTTTAGTGATAGTGATAATGTAGAGGGACCCGATTCCTCCTCTAAGTCCAACATTGTGGCTTTTATGGCTTGTCATGTGAGTGATAGTGAGAACTCGTCTATTGGTGAAACTTTAACACATGACACTCCCGTGGTCAAAGTTTATGATTCCCTTATTTTTTATGGTAGTGAGAGTGAAGAAGAAAGAAAGAGTGAAAATGAAGAAGAGGTTGATGTGAGTGAACTTCAAAATGCTTTTCAAGAACTTTATGAAGAATCTATTAAATTGAAAAGAGCTAATTTGAAGTTAGAAGCGAGTTTAAAAGAGCGTGTCAAGGTCGTTGATGATAGTGTGTTAGTGGAAGACCTTTGGACACGAGAGAGAACTCTTCGAGAGAAGATTGAATATGTAGAAGGCGAAAGAGATAGCCTTAGAGGTTTAATGGAATCCTTGAAAAATGAGCTTCTCGAGTTTGAAGAGAGAAATATTTTATTAAAGTCTAACATTTTGGAATTACAAAATAAATTAAAAGACGCTAGTAAAGTCAAATTTGATTGCAGCGTAGGTTCGAAAAACTTGATAAAATCTTAGGCACGGTCCAAATAAAAAATAACACTTGTGGTTTAGGCTTAGATACTTGTAATTAATCTATTCATAGAGCCAAATCCAATGTTTTAGGAGAATCACCTAGGAAAGATTTTAGAGATCACTCCTTTGGTAAGTCTTTTTGCCAAGTCTTTAAGTGCTCACATTGTGGTGAAAAAAGTTATCTTAGGAAATTTTGTTTTGATCTTAAACGAGTTCCTAGAAAATCCAAATGTAAGGCAACCGAGGTATCCAAGATTCTTACACCCCTGGATCATCACTCATCATTAGTTTGGGTTTGGAGATCCGACTTGGTAGCTTTACAAGATAGGGTTTTTTATTCTCATTTACTACCACAGGCTTCCTCACTTGCTAAATCTAAAGGTTGAATGTGTTAGTTTTATTTGCATACTCTAGATTTTTATGCTTCATATTATATATCATTGCTAGGTGTATGCATGTTTAATCATTTTTTAGTATATTCTCCATGCTTAATCACATGCTAGAATAATGATTTTTGTTTATCTCTTGTATTATATTTCTTTTGTTTGCATTAAATGAAAAATATAAAAAGATTTTGGTTTATCATTTGGGTTTTTATCTCTTGATAATTTAAACTTAATGAAAAATTCAAATGATTTTTTTTGCCTTTTGAGTATATATTTTAATTTTTGGTTAAAAATTTCAAAAACTCAAAAAGATTTTTATTTTGTGTGTATTTTAGTTTGATACACTTTATGTGGCATACACTTTTGTTAGAATCCCATCTTTTTCGCTCCCATGTGGCTAGAGCTTTTGATTTAGATTGTCAATCCTTATTATGTTCTTTACCATGCTTACATGGAGTAGTTGAATTTTGTGTTGCTTAAATGGATTCTATTTTCATATGCCTCTATTCACACATGCATGAGCTCTTTTGAAATTTAATTATCACATGTTATATTTGAGCTTTGTGAGGTGTTCTCCTACCAATCTTGTCATCTACATATTTGTGACCTAGGAGGACTAGTGCATGTCAAAATCCGTTGCATGTGAGATTTGTGGGAATAAAAAATATTATATATAAATGTGCATGGGGAAGGGCTCCGAAAGGATTTATTATCCTTTGCGAATAGTAAGCCATCGTTTGCTTGGACCTAAAAGAAATACGTGGTCTAAAGGCCTAAAAGAAAATATGGCATTAAAAGAAAAATAATTTGCCAAGGCCTATGTTTAGTTGATATATTCATTTAAAATATATATGCTTATTGAGGGAGATTGGATGGTATATCATCGGTTTGCACAATGTCCGTTTATCCTAGTTGAGATGTAAATGTCATGACTCTATTGGTTTGTAGAATCATCAATATGCTAGGCTTGTATGCATTGTATATGTTTGTTCATTGAGTTCAATTTATATTGTCACATGAGGTTATATTCAAATGTGATGAAGTTTGCAATCAATTGAGAACTCCGTGAATATGTTTTAAGTGATTGGGTCTAAATTTAATTGTTACTAGTTCACACCCCAACACTTCCATTTCCATATGACACATTTTTGCCATACAAGTGTGAAAAACTTATCTTATTTTGTGTGTTTATATCTATATATATGTGCGTGTGCATCTTTGGTATATCTAGAGTATGTATATGATATTTTTTATGGGTCTTTGCCTTTCTTTCTAGTCCATCTATGCTTTAATTCATAATTGCTATCTATCTTGTTGCGTTCGTTGTTGATATCACATGCTTACAGTTATGTATCATATTGGTATCATTTTCTTGCATCTTAGTTGGTTTCCGTTATGATTTGTTGGATTAGTTATGATTTTGTTGCCTATGTGCTTTAATGTTCTCATCACTTTATGCAGTAATGCATGTTTAGTCTGTTATCCCATTCTATTTATCCCCTGTTTAGTTTAAGGGGTGTATATGCTTTAATTGAGGGGGGGGGGGGGGGGAAGTTAATTTTTGATTCTTTAGCCTTTGTCTATTCTTAAACAAAAAGGGGGAGAATGATAGGGGGAGAAATGGTATCTAATCCTATTTTAATCGTATCTTAGTTTGGGAGCTTTAACTTAGGGAGAGTTGCGACCTTCTTAGGTAGATCACAGTTGATAAAGGGGAGAATTAATTTAGGGGGAGTACTTACTTTAATTGTATTAAATATTTTGATATTCCCAATGCGTTATATGTGTTTGCTTAAGTGTGCAGGAATTATATTCTAAGTGGCAACTTTCACTGGCAAAGATTTTGATCCTTTGAGTTGTTTGAGTCAAGCATTTTAATTTTATTTTGGGTGGGACATTTTTGTCAGTCTAGTAGAGCTTGATGGCCCGTAAGGATTTTTTGTTGGTTTTTGTCACGGAATTTCCAAAGGGGGAGATTTGTAAGGACACAAATTTCCAATTGAGTCCTTTGTAGTTTTGGCTCAATTCTGGACAAAAACGTTTGAGTCATAGGATAGAGTAATTGACCATCCTTCAAGCCTATGACATGCTAAAGTTGAAGACGTAGCGGCCAATTTTAAAGCTTCATCAAAATGCCAAGTTTAATGTGCCTCGTTTCTACGTCATCAACATGCTTCCATTGCTCCTAAGGTATGAATGCATTTTAATATATATATAGGATCTTGGAATAATTTATATTGGGTGTACTTTGTTTTTAAAACTTTTGTTTATTTTCAGAAAGATTTAATTAAAACTTTAAAAGAAAGTATATAAAGTTTCTGGGCTAAAAATCAAAATTTACACTTTCTGGAAGTTCGTTCGAATTGTCGTTCGAACGAGTTTTTCATTGGAACAATAATGTCGTTCGAACGAGTTTGCCAACGAGTTCCCATATTGTCCACTGGAATGTCGTTTGAAGTGTCGTTCGAAAGAGAATCATGTTCCAACAAGATTTCCAACTAGATTTCTAACGAGTTCGCACTGGAACTTCATTAGAAGGCTCGTTCGAATGAAAATTTCTCTCGAACGGCACTTCGTTCGAATGAAAGTCTCGTTCGAACGAGTTTTGGCGGGAACAGTTAATTAGCAGTTTTGAGCAGTTTTTTCCAACTTTTCCACTTCTTTTCCCACTAACTTTTTGGGCAGACTTAATATGTGCGGGAACTAAATTTTTTCACTTAACTTTTTCATATCCTTAAATATCCAAGAGGGAGTTTGAGAGCAAAAATAAAAGTCGAACAAGTTCATGTTTAAAGTGTTAATTCTTTCAACAAAATCCTTAAGACACTTTTGTTTACACCCAAAGTTTATTTATCCAAGTTCCTCTATATTTATATTTTGCTTGGAGTTTGGCACCGGTTTGATCTCTACCATTAGAAGAGAAGTTTGGGTTTGCTTCTAAATTCCACAAAGAAGACAAAGGTATTTTTGCTACGGCATTCTCATATAGTGAAATGCACCATATGTGGTTGACGGTTGCTTCCTAGTTCCTTATTGGTGAATTTCAAGGTTTCACTGGAGTCCGGGATTGTCAACTAAGCGGAGGTTGGTACAAGAAGGAGCATGGGGGTTTGAAAGGAGTCGAGTCGAGTGTTGTAAGTCTTTCGTGTCTTGTACTCGTAAAATACCATACTTAGTGGACTTCAGGCTAGGGCCGTCCGCGGTTGTTTCTCGTTGTGGATTTTTTCTCGTACATCGCGGCGCAGTGATTCATTGTATAATTTTATCTTGCTATATCACCTAGAACGCATGCTTACGTAAAACGATAAAATTTGGTTTATATCACTACTTAATTTATTTTGGTGCTAAATAAATATTGGGTAATGTGTAGTTAATTCAAGTCATTAATTTAATTTGTTAAAATTGGTTTGGCCTAATTTGGAAAAAATTGAAACATATGACTTAGACAAATTTCTAGGGCATGGGTTAATTAATTGTGTTTAAGTGAAATTTAATTTATTTGGATTTAATTTTATTTCACTCGGTTTAATTTTAATTTGAAAAGAAATTAAAATTTGGTGTTTAATTGAACCATCTCACGCTTCCGCATTGCACAAAAGGAAATTAACTTTTTGAAGTAAAATGGTTTTTAAATTTGGGGGGTCTTTTCAAAGTGGTATCAGAGAATCGATTGAGAAAAGCTTTCGCCGCATTTTAGTGTGCTAGAATAATTGGCCTTTTATGAGAGATGGAGAACGACTGATGTATGGTGCATTACCACATCTTATCTTTTATAATGACAGAGGTCTTGGGAGCCAAGTATCCCTCGGTATGATTTCAGAGATTAGTTGAGGAATCTCTTTTCTTTCTCGAGGGTGATTTAAGGGGTTTAAGATCCTTTGGAACGTCACGGTTTAATAGGGTGTCATAAATTTCTTAGGAATTTATAATCAAATTATGTCTTAGTATTTTTATATACTTCATTCATTTTATCATAAAGTTTATATTATCATCTAAGGCTTACTATAACTCTCACTTACTAAACATGTAAGATCCCTCCACAATACCATGCTCATGGGTCTAGTTCTACTTTTGTGCATGTTGTCATTTGTACGCAGTCAATAAATCATGTGCACACTATCATTCTCATAGAATTACTTAACTGTTGCATGATGTGCATATCTAAACTTTCAAAGTTACGGGTTTCTTCTTTCGAAAATCCCAAGTTACAAATCCATGAACCCTAATCCATGATGGATGGACCGACCAAGGTTCCTAATACATCAAGGATATCTATTGGTGATATCTAAACTATTATATATCAAATTCCACCTATAATGACAAGTTTTAAGTCTTTTAACTAAGAATTTAACCCTAATTCTAGATTATGAGATTAATAACTCTAGGTTCATATTTCTAACCATTTTAATTTCATATTTAGCTCCAATACGAAAGATACAAAAGGTATTTTATAAGATTCACTGTAAAGATTCAAAGTGTAGCCAATTTCTTCGATTATAGGATTGATTCATGGATTCAAAACCAAATCAACTTAGTTCCTTAACATGGGATTAAGTCTTAATTTAACCATTTAAAATTACAAAAATTAGTGGGTTTAATTGATAAAATTCATATTACAAAGTGTATAATTTCATAATGAAATTATTTATTACTTATCTAACACAAATTCCATTTATAGTCTTAATCTATATGATATTTCCTGAAACAATTTGGTTGAATTACAAGACTACAATCTTCCAATGTCCTCAATTCTTATTGTATCTCGTTCTTAGCCTATAAGTTTAGTTCTCAAGTGTCATATGCTCATTTAGGTTTTCTAACTTAAGGAACTGTAAGAGTTATACAAGAAATTAACCTTAGCCCTAAAGTTAGACTTAACCAAATGGGTCCAAAACCTACTCCTATTTTAAGTCGAAAATACAATTTTAAATACCCCAAAGGTTAACATGAAATATGAAAAATTCTAACTAATCACTTAACTCATTAATTTATCTTAAAATCCAATACGATTCAATAAAAATATAATTTAATTATTAATTAATTTCATGCGATTGAGGACTGCGATAAACTACTTTACTATTATTTTAACCCAATGTTAATAGGATAATCCAAACAAGGAAACCTTGACACTAAATTCTTGAGAATTTCATAGTCGCCCATCACAAAAAGTCACTTCAAGTAATTAATTAGTATATTACTATGTATTAAGTTTGATTTTGTAAAGACATAAAAACAATGTTTATACGACTGTAATAAGTGACATCACCTGTCATGAAAGCATAAATAATAAATTTCACAATTTAAATAATGCACAAAAATATAGGGTATTACATTTCTTTTGGAGGGGAGGTTTCTTATCCAAGGGAGTGTGTTTTAGTGCAAGTGTTCACCTCATATAAACCTAGAGAGAGTGGGATAGGTTTTAGTCTGAAATTACTAATTTAAAAAACCCTTTGTCCGATCTTTTTTTAAAACTAGGAGACATGCATCTAGTTGAGATATTTAATAGATCCACACAATTGAACAAGTGTTTCAAGTAAAAAAATAAGCAAAAGTTAATTTCAAGTTTAATGAATCAATTAACACCTTGGAAACAAATCTAAGTTCATTTTTTAAATTAACTCTAAAAACACTAAAGTTCAATCTAAAAAGGGATCATGTGGTATCCAACTGAGATATGGGTTCGTATGTGAGAGTAATTGTGTATATAATTAGAAAACAATCACACAAAAGACAAAAGATAAGATATATAAGTAAAAGCCAAACCTAGGGATGAAACATTGCGCTGCATCATAATCTATCATTCAATTTGTAAGGTAATTTTACATAAACCCAAGAACTGAACACTCTCTTATTATCCAAACATGAAGTTGCCTATGGATATTAAAACTATCCACTATTCGAATGAGTGACTCACTCAAATATCCATCAGACGAACATGGAAGTTGTATTTTTAATCTTTTGGATCACACTAGGAATCAAATATCCAATTGCTAATTCTCCTCCTTCTAGATATGAGGTATAGATATTCAAATAAAAATAAGAATTTGTAAACAGGATCTATGATTAGTAATTTTTCAAATAAAATAACTTTAAAGTCTCATAGTCAATTAATCAGGTATGGATTTAATGTTTTCTATGAATGACGTGATGATCAAGTGAAATTGAAAATTGCAAAAACTTTATCTGATCAATTGCCTCAAAATACACTATCTATGTGTGAGAAGTACTCAATAAAAAAATATTAAAATAGGAGGGAAAAGACCTTTTTATAGCTAAAATCTTAGATATGATAGCGTCATGTGCACAAATAAAAAAGGCTTTGTGCTCACACTTTTGGACCGAAGTTGTATCACGACAATAATATAATATCCGTGTGCATGGGTACATTTTGGGTCCGTGTGCACGATTTTAAGAAGAATGCATATCATGCCCAAAATTTGTTATCATGCACACAAGTACCAAACCTATCCATGATCACACATGTAGGAAGTATCCAAGATAAGCCTAAAACACGCAGAACAAGGATTTGAGATTTGGTTTTAAACATTACAAAGTTTATAAAAATATTTCACTTAATTCAATCACCAACAACATTTTAAAAGTTAAATGAAAATGTGTACGTGTGTGTTTATCCATTAAGACATTTCAACCAAAAATAACAACAAAGGGATATGTATTTAATATTCAAATAGCATCCAGAAGATTTGACATAGAGAAGTCGTTAATGATCTTCATGTTTCAACGTCTATATATTAAATGATCAAGACTTTATGTATCCATCATTTATCTGTGTAATCAATCTTTTATATTGGTTTATGCAAGACTCAATGTTTTGTCCGATGAAGTAGCCAACCAAACATTAGACCAACCTATTTTATCTTCAATATAACCCTTTTTATATCCCATGGTAAAACCCCAAAACCCTAAAATATGTTGTTTACGATATCTAAGCTTACAACACATTAGCTAAAAAGAGCGGAGTGTCGCAATACATGTTAAATCCAAGAGACTACTGATAAATAATAATTCGAGTCTGAATTAAGGTATTTGATATGCAACATCATGACCATACCTGAAAGATTATAAAACAAAACTAAAAGATCTCCTAGTTATGAAATTGGCAAAGAGAAACTCCCCCAACTCTGGCAACCCTCTAATGAGCAATCAATGTGAACTTAAAAGCATGAATAAGGATGTGAGTAGAAAATAAGATAACAATGCTCTAAATCATATCATTATCATCGATTAATATCATCAATGAGTATAAATGATATAATCCCTTAATCAATATTTCTCCTTTTTTTAAAGTTTTATCTCGCTTCATCAGAAGTTACTCATTTGACATAAACATGGTAATCAAAGAATATGTCTCCCCTAAAGGCAACAATATTTCACCTACAAATTCAAGAAAATAACTCCCCATATCTTAGACGTTCTCCCATTTTTTGACATTAAAGAGAAGTAGAAATGACATAGATAATGGATATAGCATAGTAGTAAGACAAAATAACAATTATTAAAGAACTATCAAGATAAAAGAATGTGTGTTAAAACCATTGCTAATATAAAGGAAATCATGGGGTATAATCGAAATATGATCATAAAGTCTCATGAAAAGGCAATGATAAATCTATAAGATCAAGTAAAGCATTTGTAAAGGGAAATATGATGTATAACAAGTGAATCTTAGGCAAAACTACTAGAATAAGATATATCTAAGCACATGAACATGTGAAAAAAGATAAATATTGCAAAGTCTAACTAGAAGATATCACAGTGAATAGAAAAACAAGATATATATTATCCAAACCAATAAATCTCTACGTATCCGACAGTATAACCAATGTACTCTATCAACCAACAAAAAATACAAAACCAAATGTATCCAAAAACCAATACAACTCCAAAGCATAATAGGAATGATATAAGTAAATGAAAGTATCACAAAAAATTATTAAAACTAAAAAAGTACAAAGATACATCGATAAAGTATCAAAAATATAAAGATAAACATGAAATATCTAATCATCCTGAATCGAAGCATCAACATAGCTCATGGTATATCTATAACCATCATCATTAGCAGTAACATATCTGTCATTAAAAGCATCTCCAACCTCATCACCATCCTCCTTATCATCACTATCATCCTCAATATCCTTGATTGGAACATCATTAGGTACAGGAACTAAACAGAACCTCAAAGAGATTGGAAAAGACACGCCTCACTGCACAATACACAATGTTAAGAACCGAAAATGGTCATAATTTTCGACCGTGACCAAGCTCAAAAATCACGATTATGGCCCATGATAAAATTAAGGGTGACCTTTTTGGGGGTCACGATCCAGAACCATGACCACAATACATAGTTCAATCTCTTTTATAACCCTAATACTTGAGGCTTGGTTATAGTGATTATTTGTGACCGCTTGGCCACGATTCAGAATTATGACCACCATCCGTAACAACATTCTATGAAATTTGTTTGGTCACAGTCATGAACAGTAACTCTCTATCGTTCCCACATCTTATGTGGTCATGGTTCCTCACTGTGATAAACTTTTAATCTATTAAATTGTTGTCAGGGACATGATCATGGGTTTGGACCATGGTTAATATTGAATTTATTCAAAAAAACATTTTTTGAATATTTGCTTCCAAAAAATTTTTGTACATGTTTTCAAAATTGTTGTCAGGGACATGATCATGGTTTAAACCATGGCTAATAGTGAATTTATTTTAAAAAATATTTTTTATTTGTTTACTTCGAAAAAAATCTTGCACATGTTTTTAAAGTTGTATAAAATTAGGTCATAGAATTAACTAATACATCAATCAAAATAAAATAATATAAAACTATTAATCCATCAAATTAATTGAATTAATATAATTCAAATGAATATTAAAATCCTTAATGTGTTCCTTGCCATAAGCATATGCAAAATGTTCAAAATGTTCCTTCTCTAACTAAACCTTCACAATATTTCAAAATGTTCCAAATCGAAAGAAAGGACTTGAATGCCGAATTGACTTGGGATGCCTACGTAACCAAAAATGGCATCAAACTCCATGCATATCGTAAGATGAACAAGGTTGGGTTCTAACCCATAATCCAAATCTAACACGTCGTTTTTTATTTATGATAATATATGTGAAATGTGTTTATAGTGTAGAAAAATGTGAGAACATTATAAATTGGAAATAGTGGTATAAGCCCCCCTTTTGGGTTTTTTATTTATAAAAATCTGTGTGAATTTATATATGAAAATAAAAAAGAGTGGTCTTGGTGATAGAAGTACTATAAAAAAGTTTAAAATGGAATAATAACACTAAAATATGAAAACTAGCATTTATAAGATTAGTAAAACTTAAAGGATATTACAATGAATATATAGTTTTGTCTCAGTATCCTTGAATAGTTGCTTGGAGGGCTAACCGATCTAGCTTCATAATAAGAATATGACATAACCTTGTTAGGCTTGAAATCCCGGATGAGTTTGTCCAATTAGTCCCCCAAGAAACTATTCAAGGTTATTCACACGAAACAAAGTTATAAATATTACAAAATGTAAATAACTACCAAACACAAATTGTTATCTTAAGAAAGGGCTTGAATCCCAATTTGACTTTGGGATGCCTACATAGCCAAATAATCTGGCATCAAGGTCCACGTAGTTCTATCACGACAGAAGATTAGAATATTAATATCCTACTGGTAATTTTATTAATGTGTTCAATGGTCCATACAATAAAGAATTTTTTTTATCTAGCATCAACTAATTGATGTTATGAGGAGATTAACCTTGTTGGGGCATCGAGAGTGGTCCAAATCGATGTTATGTGGAATACATCAGTCGAAATGAATGCTATTAATTGGTCTTACAGGATTAGACAAACTGTATTTATTCACAACCTTATTTTTTCCAATGCTATAAGCATGTCTAATAACATGCGTTTCACCCGCCGGGTTCTGTAAACTGGGAAAGCAATTGTTTTGTTCTTAATATTGGTATTAATTAAGGATACTAATAAATCTAATTTTAGTTTTGTGTGAGTACACTTAAACTTTATCTTCAAGGAAAAACCAATTAAGCTCTCTAGCTTCATGACCTTCACACAACTTCAAACACCTTATGAGTTAGAGTGGTTACACCGGGATAATAAAGTTCAAGGGTACACATACAAACCTAAACTTAAATTTTTGAGTAGACTTAATCAATATCAATAATATGAACAAAACAACATCATCCTTAATTTTTGGAACCCATGTGATGAAACGCATGCTATTATCTAAGAAAATAGACTTGGCCAAAAGAAGGCTGTGCATAACTATAATTTTAAAAGCCTATAAAGCTGATTAATATTCCACGTTTCAACCGATGGTCTCCACACAACAACAATTAAAAACACTCTCAACTCACAAACAATGTTAATCGTATCTAAACAACAATATGTCGATCCAATAATGAATTTGGCTTTAGTATTTTGATCAATTAACACATTAAACTTATTACTAATTGGACTCTAACTTCTAATCTTGTGTTATGATACCATGTTATCCTGTCATGTAACATGTTATCATGTGGTGTTATTGTGTCGTGTTGTTCATAGACAAGTCGTTTTAACGAGTCGTTCCATCCATCCATCCATACATACATACATCCATCCATCCATCCATACATACATACATACATACATACATACATACATACATACATACATACATACATACATACATACATACATACATACATACATACATACATACATACATACATACATACATACATGCATACATACATAAATGTATATTATCTAAATACATATGTTGGTGGACTCCATAATCATCATTAATTAGGTATGTCAAAGGATAATGTGTTGGAAAATCATTCACCACCTCCACCTTGTTGGCTTTCGTTACCCGGTCGGGTATCGATAATTCTTCAAGAACATATGGTACATTCTTTTTCCCATGGAATGTCCATATCTAGTCTTCCAACACACCCCACCTTAGAAAATGTATTAAAAAATATGAGATAAATTCATTCAATCCAATCATTCAATCAATATGAAATAAAATCAAAAAAATAAAGATGTCATTAACCCTAAAAAATTAGAACTAAAATAAATTAAGATGTCATAAAATTCTTCCAAATTAAAAGAACATTACAAACTTGCCCTAAAATAAAACATTATTCATTGTCTAATATTCATCATAAATTAAAATGGCCAAGCAATATATGAATTGTTGATACCAAAATTTACCACCCTACGTGGACCAATTACAAGCCAGCAAGTGTCATCCAATGTGGCACAAGTCCAAGTCAGCATGATACAATGAAGCCTGACCAACTGGGAAACCCGACCAACAATGAAGCCCGACCAATAGCCAAAAATCCAACCTATATAACCAACAAAGCGACAACAGTCTTACAACCTGTATTGCCAATAAAGTGACAATATTCATATATTTAATTCTCATTATGTATTGATGTAAATGCCTAACAAATGATGTCATTTCTTCCTTTCACACGACAACTATAAATACCCCTTTTGAGCTATAAATACATTGTATCACCCTTATTGCAAGGGATCGAAAAAACAAATCAAGGCGGTCAATATATAACAGTGGACGTAGTCTTTCCCATTGAGCCGAACCACTTTAAAAATTGTTTGTCTTATTTGTTTTCAATTATTTATCTGTGATCAATCAATTAGGCATAGTCTAGTTTTTTATATAAATAGATTGACACCGTCTGTGGGAACGTATTGCTAAACATTTTAACTAATTCATAATCCATGGTTGAAATTCCTGAATCAAGTACCAGAAATGAAGGAATTCCATCTAATCCCCCTGCGCCTCCAAACAACAATAATTTAACTGGGATTTTGGCTAGCTTGACTAAAGGCCAAGAGGCTATGTAGGATACGATATGATAGTTGGCCCAAACTCTGCAAACTGGAGTTCCTGCACAATTCAATCAAAGGAGTATGCCACCACCACCACCGCGCATAGTCATTCAAGAACTTCAAGGGATCATTCGTACCTTCCTGGTGCAACTTCTTCTATCAGGATTACTAATTCCTCTGATGGATAATCCATCATCCCAAAAAGATTGAGTGCCTTAGAGAGGCTAAGTAGGGCCTCTCCTTTTGATCATTTGGGACCCAAGGGAAATGCCCTACGGGTTGCGTCGAGAAATACTCGACGACCAATGCAATCTGAGGGAAAGTTTAACCCAATCCTGATTAAACACTCAACGAACTTCTCGGTCCAGCCAAAGAGAAAGCTTATAAGAAGAAAGCTCAGCACGATCAGTTGATCGGCATAAAAAGCCTGCCATCCATAGATCTAGTGCTGGCAGTAATGCTTGGAAAGGTTCCATCTAGCGCTTGGAAGATAGGTTGGGAGAAATGGACAAATCCAAGAATCCCCTCCAAAGAAGTTTTACTAAGGGATCTCCCTTTATGCAAACCATCGTAGTTTTCCCTACGCCGACTAAGTTTAAAGCTCCAGTGGTCGCTCATGGGAAGACTGATCTGGTTCTTCATATAGAATAATACCAAGCAGTGACTGATATCTATGATGTTCCTAATGAGATGATGTGCAGGGTTTTTTCAGGAACAATCACTGCATCTGCTCAAATCTAGTATAATAGTCTTCTTTGGGGGCAGATTTCGTGCTTCTAACAACTTGTCGAGCTATTCATTAGTAATTTTTATTTTGGAGCAAAACCAGTTAAGCGGGTAGCTCATTTACTTAGTGTAAGACAAAAGGTGGGAGAAAGTACCAGGGATTACATCACTCATTTCAATAATAAGAAATTGGAAGTTATTGATTACGAAGAGAAGATTGCAATCACAACCCTTATGAGTGGTTTGCTCCCCCAAAATTATATTATACTTTGGAAAAAGATCCCCCGAAGATGATGACAAAATTAATGGCGAAAGAAGCGAAGATTATGAACGTCAAGGAAGCTATGGTTGCTAAAAAGAATTCAGATGCAAAGGAAGAAGCAAAGATAGAAGTGAAGCCAGATAAAAAGGAGCACAAGAATCACAATGAGCACAGGAATTCAAAAGTAAAAGAAAGCCAGACAGACTCAGAAAATTTACCAATTACACTCCTTTAACGGTGGACAAATAATATGTTTTGGAAGAAATCAAGCACAATAATGATTTGAGTTGGCCTGAAAAGTTAAGGTCACCTGCTGATAGGAGAGATAAGTCCAAGTATTGTGAATTTCACAAAGATCATAGTCATATGACCAATCAGTGTATTTCTCTCTAGAATGAGATAAAATCACTCATACAAAGAGGAAAATTGAACAAATTTATTAATCAGTAGGCTGGTGGAAGGACTGGAGGTAGAGGTCGACTGAGATCTAAATCACTAGTTAAGCCTGGAGAAGATAAGAAGAGGAACCATGATGATAATCCAAAAGATGATCCTGATCTCCCTAAGAAATCTAGACAACCTTAAAGCGAGGTATTCACACTTAGTTTTGGATCTTTTCATTTCCATATGATTACAGGTAGGGATACAGGAGGAGGATATCATACAGCTAAAAGGAAGGCTTACCTCAATGAGGCTCAAGCTTGTTCCTATATCCAGCGAATCAACCTTTCTGAGGAAGACTTACCAAGAAAAGTTAAGAAGGATAAGCTCATAATTGGCTTTTCTAAAAATGATCAATCTAGAGTGTTGTATCCTCATGATGATCCTTTAGTGATTAGAGTCAGGATGAAAGAAGTACTAGTGGCAATTACATTAGTCGATAACGACAGTTTGGCAGATATCATGTTTTATCCCTATTTTGATAGTTTGGGATTGAAACTCAGCCAACTGGAGCCTTACCACAGGCCACTCATTGGATTCTCTGGCGAGAAAGTATTTCCATTGGGAAAAATCAAACTAGATGTGTTGATCGGGACATTGCTGGATACTAGGACAGAGAAAGTGAGATTCTTTATAATGGACAAAAATGTTCATTCTGCCTATAACATGATCATGGGAAGAGCTGGTCTAAAGAAATTTGAAGTTGTACCTTCTACTATTCATTAATTTCTAAAGTTGCCGACCAACTTTGGAGTCAGAGTAGTAAAAGGAGATCAAAAAGTAGCTCGTGAATGCTATTATCCCTCTGCCAAGGAGGAAGATATGCTAGAAACAAAGACGAAAACAACCACTTATCAAGTGGATATATCTTGGCCGAACAACGAATATGAGTTTGAAACCTTAGATCCACAAGATGAATCTGAGCTTATGAAAGCCGAAGTGATGGAGGTAACATAAATTATCATTATCGATGATGATAAACCAGAATGAACAACTCAAATAGGAGCGTCATTGGAACCGGTTCTTAAATAAGAGTTGGTGACTTTCTTGAGATAAAGAAAATAGGTATTCGCATGGAGCCATGAAGATATGCTGAACATAGACCCAAGTTTCCTACGCCATGAGCTTAATGTTAATAAGGAGGTTAAACCTATGAAGCAGCGAAGAAGAGTTTTTAGCCTGGAGAAGAACCAGGATATACAAGAAGAAGTGGAGAAGCTTTAAAAATCTTCCTTTATTGAAGACGTGAAGTACCCAGATTGGTTGGGAAACGTAGTTATGGTCAAATAGAAAAATAATAAGTGGAGGATGTGGGTGGATTTTACTGACTTGAACAAAGACTGTCCAAAGGATCACTTTCCTTTTCCACGAATTAATCAACTCGTGGATGCTACTTTGGGATACGAGATGTTGAGTTTCATGGATGCATATTCTAGTTATAACCAGATAAAAATGAAGCCAGAAGACAGAGAAAGTACTTCCTTTATTACTCTTCGAGGAACTTATTGTTATAATGTTATGCCATTTGGTCTAAAAAATGTAGGTGCCACATATCAGAGACTAGTGAACAAAGTATTTGAGGAATAAATAGGTAAGAACATGGAGGTGTATTTTGATGATATGCTCACTAAGATAAAAAAGGTTATTGATCATATTGCCTACCCCAACAAGGCATTTGATTAATTAAAAAAGCACCAGATAAAGTTAAACCCCACCAAATGTGTCTTCGGAGTTCAGGAGGGAATGTTCCTTTGGTATATAGTAAATCAAAGGTTCATTGAAGCTAATCCAGATAAGATCAAAGATTTGATAGAAATGCAGTTCCTGACCTGTAAAAAGGACGTTTAAAGGCTAACAGGGCGCGTAGCAGCACTCAATAAATTTATGTCCCAAGCAACAAACATGTGTTTGCCATTCTTTAATGTACTTAGAAAAACCTTTGAATGGAACGATGAATGTGAAAAAGCCTTACTGGAATTAAATAAGTACCTCGGAACACCACCATTACTCTCCCAACCATTATGGGAGAAAAGTTATATCTATATTTGGCAGTTTATGAGTTAGCTATTAGCGCTGCCTTGATCAGGGAGGAGAATGGAGTCCAAAAGCTAGTTTATTACAGTAGCAAATCTTTTTGAGGAGCAGAAGTTAGATATCCAAGACCGAAGAAATTAGCATTTGCCTTAATTGAGACTACTATACGAATGAAGCCATATTTTCAAGCTCACACCATAGTGGTATACACTGACAGGCCACCGGGGAAAGCTTTGTATAAGCCAAAGAAATCTGGGAGATTGATGTATTGGGCTGTGGAGTTGGGGGCATATGAACTTGTATACAAACCAATGACTGCTTTAAAAGGCCAAGATATGGCATATTTTATTACAGAATTAACTTACCTAGAGGTACCCGAGCAATAAGAGATTCTAGCTGAGCAATACGCAAGAGTCAGTAGACCTACTGAAGATATGGCTGACCAACTCTAAGCAAGAAAAACTGCAGAAAAAGTTACCACCGACCAACCAGACCCCTCCAGTGGAGTACAGGAGATGAAAAAGAAATATGAGGAGGTAAAGGATAAAATTTTCCATTTTAAAATTCTAACAAACCAAGTGTTTGACAACAGTATTCTTATATGGATCTTGTCTATTGATAGGTCATCCTTTGCAACTGGATGTGCATCTAGAATCATTCTTAATACTCAAGAAGAATTAGATGTAGAGTTTTCTCTACGATTAAAATTTCAAGCCTCCAATAATGAGGCAGAGTATGAAGCTATAATTATTGGGTCAAATGTAGTTAAATGACTAAATATCGAGCAAGTTATGGTATATAATGACTCACAGTTAGTGGTAAATCAGGTGTTGAACTTGTATGCAGCTAAAGGAGAACTGATGACCAGATATTTAGCCAAAGCATTGGAGATAATTTGCCCTTTGCTAGATATTCAGATGATCAGAATTCGAAGATTAGAAAATGCCCGAGCAGATGCACTTGCTTGGCTAGCTTCAGCAACCAGAATTGAGGTACGAAGCACTATTCCTATTGAGGTACTTGCTAATAAGAGCATTGATGAATATCTGATGGTCAATTTTATTGCAGTTGATATGGGGACATCTTAGATGGATCCCATAAGAGAATGTATTGAAGAAGGGATTCTTCCAGATGACCTACTTAAAGCTAAGAAGCTGAAGTACAAAGTCGCGAGATATGTGCTAGATGGTGGTGTATTATATAAAAGATGATGAACTGCTGGTCTATAACGGTGTGTGCATCCAGTTAAAGTGAAGGATTTGATTGAAAAAGTCCATAAAGGGTCATTTAGAGCCCATGTAGCAGGAATATTGTTCAACTATGAGAGCAGATTGTGCAAATTTTGCCAAGAAGTGTGATAACTGCCAGAGGTTTTCCAGCATACGCAAGGAACCACAAGCTCTCCTAACACCAATCACATTACCTTATCCCTTTGCTATGTGGGGAATTGACTTAGTTGGGCCTCTATCGACCACCCGAGGAAGGTTCAAGTACCTGGTTATAGCTGTTGATTACTTTACTAAATGGGTGGAAGCTGAATCGTTGATTGATATGTCCTATGGAAAGGTTTATTAGTTTATTTGGAAGAATATCATATGCCGGTATGGCTTACCCTACGCCTTTATCACTGATCATGGCACACAGTTCGATAACGACGAATTTGTTACTTATTGTGCCCAATCCAACGTCCAAAAAATTCACTCTGCTCCTAGACATCCTCAAAGCAACGGATAAAAAGAGGTAACTAGTAAAACTTTGCTGAATGGGTTGAAGAAAAGGTTGGAAAATGCCAAAAGGAATTGGATTAATGAACTGCATTATGTCTTATGGGCTTATTGAACAACTCCTAGAATAGCTACTGGATAAACTCCCTACATGTTAGCATTTGGTACTAAAGCAGTAATTCCTGCCGAGCTAGGTTTACCTACGCACAAAGTTCTTAACTTCATTACCCCGGTTAGTGATTTGATGAAAAGGCTTGACTTAGACATGATGGAAGAGGTTCGTGAAGATGCAGCTCTAAGGAATGCAACCTATCAACACCGGACTGCATGTTTTTACGATAAGAGGGTGAAGCCGAGCAACTTAAAAGAGAGTGACTATATTTTGAAGAAAGTGATTCAGAAGAACAATAAGCTAGAAGCCAATTGGCATGGGCCTTATCGTATTACTGCATTCATCCGACCAGTCACATATCAAATTGAGACTTTAGAAGGGGAAGAATTTAAGAACCTATGGAATGCGGAACACTTGAGGAAATACTATCAGTGATGTAATCATGATGTATTAAGTTCATTTCAATATTAATGAGAATGCGATTTCCCCAAAATTTTTATTTTTTTCCGGAGTACTATTGCTATGCACTACATTATGCATCTACAAAAATACCAACAATGTTGGTCAGCAACAACAAAGGCACCAACAAAGTTGGTTGTAAATATAAAAATACCAACAATATTGGTCGGCAGCAACAAAGACACTAACAAAGTTGGCTGTCAAAATAAAAATACCAAAAATGTTAGTCGTTAACTGTCACACCCCAAAACACAATATCCATACTAATCAATATATACAATGTGTGAGTATATTAAAATCTTCAGTGTGACAACGATAAAATCCCATTTTTTAAATCCCAGCTCTCTCCAACGGTGCAACTCTCAAAGCTACCGGTCATATGGTATCCTAGCTGGCAGCGTGTGAACCTGAAATTGTTAAAATATAAATCGTAAGCATTAATCTTAGTGAGGTACTCCTTCCCTGCAATAGAATAACAATTCTATATCGAATATGTAGATATAAAATTCGAACAATCCTGCCCATTGTCAATAACAAATCATGGATCATAAGATCCAAATAATTCTGCCCCATTGGCAATAACAAATCCTGGATCATAAGATCCAAATAATTCTGCCCGTTGGCAATAACAAATCCTGGATATTTGAATATCCAAACAAATCCTGAATACCGAAGTATTCAAACCAATCCTGGATCATGAGACCCAAACAAATCCTGGATATTTTAATATCCATACAAATCCTGAATACCAAAGTATTCAAACAAATCCGCTCTTAGAGCTATATTCATATTTATATATGAAACAAATCATAAGTACACTCACCTTGGCAGTTTAACTGGCTTTGCCCTTGCCTTTATCCAGTACTTGTTCAATCAGATCTTCTTCCCTTCCTATCATTCTTAAAATATTAGTATCATCGTAATAATATCAATAATCCAAAGAACGATTTAAACATAATTCAATCCATAAGCATCACATGATTCCATTCAAATCATTTATCACAAGTGAAGTTCCATCCAAATCCATGCTAGCATATTCAACATATCCAAATCATAGACCAAATATAAATTCATTTATTCTTGGAAATTCAATCCTTGTCATATTAGTATTCCAATACAAAAGACGGTACATCATTTTAGGTCTCGTAGAGGAAGATATGCTCATTTCTTTACCACATGGCAAATCTGCCCTATAGGCCCTCTTATCGTTCATTCAACTTCCACGAATTTCCATAATTTTTATACATCATAAATTTATGTCATATTTCACCCGAAATCAGTAACAATATTGAAAAATACAAAATTAAAGTTTCATAATTTTTAAGGTTCGTTTGCTATGTCAAGCAAAACACCGAACACATGGCGGGAATATTTTCACCCTTAGGGCAGATTTTATACCCGAACTTCAAACTCTCACCAAAGACTCATTTCTTGGTATTTTATCATGATTTTAGGATATGTAATACCTATATGAGTCCAGGTTAATATCCAATTGTAATCAATCAATTCCAGTAAGTACACAAAAATATATGGAAGTTTGAATAAACAGAGTTTCTAAACAAAGCAATTTTAGGGTTTTGTACATTCAACTTAACTTAAACTTACATATATCCATACATATGCAACCAAGCATGAAAGTTCAATAAAAAATCAAAGATTTATATCTTAAATGAAAGAAAAATATCAAGATTCATGGTTGGAATTACCTTAGGGGCTTTTTCGTAATTTTCTATGAATTTTCTTCATTTTTCTCCTCACTTTTTCTTTCTAACTTCCTACTTCTCTTTCCTTAAGCTTAAAATCTCTCATAGCTGAATTTTGGATGAATAAAGAGGTAATTCTAAGGGTTTAAGGTCGGCCAAAGCCACCACCCTTCCCAACCAATGAGAATAAAACATTTGTTGCCATATTAAGACAAAATACTACTTAACGGATGGACTACTTTGCCCTTGTTTCGTAATTTTGGGATAACTTCTCACTCGAACCTCCGTTTCATACACCGTTTGTTGTGTTACAACCATAACTCACTTTTCTACAACTATGTAGTTTTCACCTCAAGTTAATTTTTATGTCATAAAGGTCAAAACTAGCCTTAAACATGAACATTCCTACCGAAACCTTCAAAATTTTGTATTTGTAACTAATTCGACATTTCATGCTTTTTGAAGGTAGGATTAGACTAAACATAATAAATTAACATCACGTGTATTAATGACACACTAATCATATCACATAAGCTAGGCATGATTTAATCATAATTAATCATAATTATATTCGGGTTGTCACAATTTTCCCCCTGTTAGGAAATTTCGTCCTCGAAATTGACATACCTTAGTTGTCCGAATCAAACAAATACGGATAACGCATTGTCATGCTATCCTCACTCTCCCATGTAGCTTCTTCCATGGAATGCCTTCTCCACACAACTTTCACAAGTGGGATCACCTTTGATCTCAATATTTGTTCTTTCCTATCGACGATAGCAAGCGGTTCTTCCACGTAGCTCAAATCTTCCTTCAACTCAATAGGTTGTTCCACCAATACATGTGAAGGGTCTGCTACATACTTTCTTAACATAGAAACATGAAAAACATCATGTAACCGAGATAATTCTGGTGGTAACGCTAACTTGTAGGCAACCATCCCGACTTTCTCAAGGATTTCATAAAGTCCAATGTAGCGTGGACTTAATTTCCCTTTCTTTCCAAACCTCATAACTCCTTTCCATGGCGATATTCGAAGAAACACATAATCCCCTTTCTGGAATTCCAAATCTTTTCGTCGTTTATCCGCATAACTTTTCTGTCTGCTTTGAGCTGTTCTCATTCTATCTTGAATAATCTTCACTTTTTCAGTGGTGACTTCAATCAATTCTGGACCCTCTATCTTCCTTTCACCAACTTCACCCCAACATATTGGTGTACGACATCGTCTACCGTACAATGCTTCATATGGAGCCATACCAATAGTAGACTGAAAACTATTGTTATATGCAAATTCTATCAAAGGCAAATATTCATCCCAATTACCCTTGAAATCAAGCACACAGGCTCTAAGCATATCTTCCAAAATCTGTATTGTCCTTTCAGACTGCCCATCTGTCTGGGGATGAAAAGCCGTACTAAACTTTAAGTTGGTACCCATAGCATACTGCAAACTATCCCAAAATCTGGATGTAAAAGTAGGGTCCCTATCTGAAACAATAGAAACAGGTTCCCCCATGCAATCGAATAATTTCATTAACATACAATATAGCATACCTATCAAATGTATATGTAGTCTTGACTGCTAGAAAATGAGCGGACTTGGTCAATCTGTCCACCACTACCCAAATCGAATCTGACCCCTTCTGAGATCGAGGAAGCCCAACCACAAAATCCATCGTTACATGATCCCATTTCCAATCCGGTATTGGCAATGGCTGAAGCAGACCAGTAGGTTTCTGATGCTCCACTTTCACTTGCTGACATATAAGGCATCTAGCAACAAAATCAGCTATTTCCTTCTTCATATTATTCCACCAATAATGCTCCTTTAAATCCTTATACATTTTAGTACCACCAGGATGCATAGTATAAATGGAATTATGAGCCTCATCTAAAATTTCCTCTTTCAATCCACCCACATTAGGCACACACAACCGCTGCTTATACAATAAGGTGCCATCATTCACAATACAAAAATCTTCAAACTTACCATCTTGGACATCTTGTCGTTTCTTCTCAAGGAAAGGATCTTGACTTTGCAAATCACGAATACGAGTAGCTAATAAAGGCCTCACGCTTACATGAGCAAAGAATCTATCCCCATCTACTAGTTGCAATTCTACTCCCATCAATCTCAACTCCATAATATGAGCAACTCTAGCACATTGAATACAAGATAACCTGCCTGAAGACTTTCTACTCAAAGCATCCGCAACTACATTTGCCTTTCCTGGGTGGTAGTGAATTGTACAATCATAATCTTTAATTAACTCCATCCACCGCCTCTGCCTCAAATTCAACTCCTTCTGAGTAAATAAATACTTAAGGCTTTGATGGTCAGTAAAAATTTCACATACCTCACCATATAGATAATGACGCCATAATTTCAAAGCAAACACAATAGCAACAAGTTCCAAATCATGTGTAGGATAATTACGTTCATGTGTACGCAACTGCCTAGAAGCATAAGCAATAACTCTACCATGCTGCATAAAAACACAACCCAACCCCTGATGTGAAGCATCGGTATAAACAACAAAACCATCTCCACCATGCGGAATAGTAAGAACAGGTGCAGTTACCAACCTTTTTTTCAATTCATCAAAACTATTTTCGCAATCAGAATTCCATTCAAACTTAACATCTTTCCGGGTTAGTTTAGTCATTGGTAAGGCAATCGAAGAAAATCCCTTAATAAACCTTCTATAATACCCAGCTAAACCCAGAAAACTCCTCACCTCAGTCACATTATTGGGCTCTACCTTTTTAAGATCAACACATATACCATCTCCCGAAACAACATGGCCTAAAAATACAACTTGTGATAGCCAAAATTCACACTTGCTAAACTTGGCATACAACTTCTTATCTTTCAACAGATTCAAAATAGTTGTGAGATGCTTTTCATGTTCAACCATATCACGTGAATAAATCAGAATATCATCAATAAAAACTATCACAAATGAATCAACAAAAGGATGCAGTACCCGGTTCATAAGATCCATAAATACAGCTGGAGCATTAGTCACCCCAAAATTCATTACCAAAAACTCAAAATGACCATACCGAGTGCGAAAAGCAGTTTTAGAAATATCACTCTCCTTCACCCTCAACTGATGATACCCTGATCGCAAGTCTATTTTTGAAAACACTTTAGCACCCTGTAACTGATCAAACAAATCATCTATACGAGGTAAAGGGTATTTGTTCTTAATTGTAGCTTTATTCAGTTGCCTATAATCAATACACAAACGCATGGTACCATCTTTCTTCTTAATAAATAAAACTGGCGCACCCCATGGAGATACACTAGGCTGTATGAACCCCCTATCAAGTAAATCTTGCAACTGAATCTTGAGTTCTTTCAACTCAGCAGGTGCCATTCTATACGGTGCCATAGAAATAGGGGTTGTCCCTGGTGCTAATTCAATACTAAATTCAACTTCTCTTTCTGGAGGTAACCCTGGAAACTCACTAGGAAACACTTCAGGAAAATCCCTTACAATAGGAACATCAACTAATTGTAAAGCTCCCTTCCCAGTGTCAAGAACATATGCAATAAAACCCTCACAACCCTTACTCAATAATTTCCTCGTCTGAATAGCTGAAATGATGCAACCGGGAACAATTTTCCTTTCCCCCACAAATTTTAATTCAGGCTCACCAGGCATATTAAAAACAACTTCCTTACAGAAACAATCCATAGATGCATGATATTTAGATAACCAATCCATTCCCAGAATTATATCAAAATCAGAAATATCCAATGGAAGTAGATCTATATTTGTATCTCTAGCCCCCACAGTCAAAACACAATCACGAAAAGCATATTCAGCTACAACCATTTCCCCCATAGGCATATAAATACCCAACCCCACATCTAAATGAGTACATGGTCTATTCAGGTATACAACAAAAGCATAGGACACAAAAGAATGCATGGAACCAGGATCAATCAAAACATAAGCACTTCTATCAGTAACAGAAAGTGTACCTGTCACCACATCTGGAGTAATCTGAGCTTCTTTCATTGTAAAAACTCGTCCACCTGGCCTGGAACTACTAGCTTGTCCTCTGCCCATACTTTTCACTGCACTGACCGGAGATAACATTCTGCTTGCTACTTCACTATGTGCTGCTGGAGTCTCTGCCAATTGCGGACAATTCTTCTTAATATGCCCCACTTGATGACAATGGTAGCATTCCAATCCCTTAAGCTTAGGACACTCAGATTTATAATGCCCTTCCTCTTTACAAAAGAAACATGTAACAACTCTTGTCGGCGCCTCACCCTTTCCTGACCTTCTAACCAGACTAGAAGATTCTCCACCCCTAGTATCTCTGCCAAATCTCCCCAGACCTCTACCACTATCTCGACCACCTCTCTGAAATTTATGAGGTTCCATCTTAACACTTCCACCCTCACCTCCCTTAAAGTGAGATGCGTCGAATCCACTCTTTTTAAAACACTCTCTACTTGCCACCCCTTGGTTCATTTGCCTTTCTGCTATCGTGGCTTTGTTTACCAGAGAAGCATAATCTTCTAACTCATAAGTGGCCACTCTATTTTGAATAGGCCAAATCAGTCCATCTTGAAATTTGCTACATTTATCTTCTTCCTCCTGCACATACTTAGTAGCAAATCTAGACAAAGCAGTAAATTTAACATCATACTCCCTCACAGACATGTTCCCTTGGGTTAAATTTATAAACTCCCTCAGCTTCTCCCTCCTATAGACCTTAGGGAAATACTTAACATACAAAGCTTTAATAAATTCAGCCCAAGTAATGACATCAGTACCTTCCATCCTTGGCACCAAATGGTTTCTGGCTTCCCACCAATACTTCGCCTCTCCTTTAAGCTTAAACACAACTAGATTCACTTTCTGGTTATCTGGAACCTTCATAACTGCAAAGATAGTTTCTAGATCCTTGACCCACATCTCGGCTTCTGTAGGTTCAACTGACCCTGTATATTCTGGAGGATTCAACTTCAAAAACTTCTCATGCATGGAATCTTTCATTTCCTTCCTTGCCTCTTTCTCAATCCTGGCCACGGTCTTTGATTCTAGATATCTAGCCTGTTGTTCTGCCATTTGCGCCATATTTCTTTCTTATTTCTCTGCCATCCTCATCATTGCCTGTGCCATTATTTGCATCTCTGTAGGCTGATCTTGATCTCTAGCCCTTCCAGCAACACTTTGCTCTACTTCAGTATTCTCTGCACGAGAAGCCACTCCCTCTTCTCTATGTTGTCCATTCCCAGGTTCCATATGGAATTATCTGTAATACAACAAAGTTCTAACAACCAATATAAACAGTTTATACTACTAAACTATTGGTTAGTACATAAACAATTCATAAATATCAAATCGACTCAATACTGCCATCTAACCGCCACACACGTCCAGAATTAATAACCACGCTCTGATACCACTAATTGTCACACCCCAAAACACAATATCCATACTAATCAATATGTACAATGTGTGAGTATATTAAAATCTTCAGTGTGACAACGATAAAATCCCATTTTTTAAATCCCAGCTCTCTCCAACGGTGCAACTCTCAAAGATACCGGTCATATGGTATCCTAGCTGGCAGCGTGTGAACCTGAAATTGTTAAAATATAAACCGTAAGCATTAAGCTTAGTGAGGTACTCCTTCCCTGCAATAGAATAACAATTCTATATCGAATATGTAGATATAAAATTCGAACAATCCTGCCCATTGGCAATAACAAATCATGGATCATAAGATCCAAATAATTCTGCCCACTGGCAATAACAAATCCTGGATCATAAGATCCAAATAATTCTGCCCGTTGGCAATAACAAATCCTGGATATTTGAATATCCAAACAAATCCTGAATACCGAAGTATTCAAACCAATCCTGGATCATTAGACCCAAAAAAATCCTGGATATTTTAATATCCAAACAAATCCTGAATACCAAAGTATTCAAACAAATCCTCTCTTAGAGCTATATTCATATTTATATATGAAACAAATCATAAGTACACTCACCTTGGCAGTTTAAGTGGCTTTGCCCTTGCCTTTATCCAGTACTTGTTCAATCAGATCTTCTTCCCTTCCTATCGTTCTTAAAATATTAGTATCATCGTAATAATATCAATAATCCAAAGAACGATTTAAACATAATTCAATCCATAAGCATCACATGATTCCATTCAAATCATTTATCACAAGTGAAGTTCCATCCAAATCCATGCTAGCATATTCAACATATCCAAATCATAGACCAAATATAAATTCATTTATTCTTGGAAATTCAATACTTGTCATATTAGTATTCCAATACAAAAGATGGTACATCATTTTAGGTCTCGTAGAGCAAGATATGCTCATTTCTTTACCACATGGCAAATCTGCCCTATAGGCCCTCTTATCGTTCATTCAACTTCCACGAATTTCCATAATTTTTCTACATCATAAATTTATGTGATATTTCACCCAACATCAGTAAAAATATTTAAAAATACAAAATTAAAGTTTCATAATTTTTAAGGTTCGTTTGCTATGTCAAGCAAAACACCGAACACATGGCGGGCATATTTTCACCCTTAGGGCAGATTTTATACCCGAACTTCAAACTCTCACCAAAGACTCATTTCTTGGTATTTTATCATGATTTTACGATATGTAATACCTATATGAGTCTAGGTTAATCTCCAATTTGAATCAATCAATTCCAGTAAGTACACGAAAATATATGGAAGTTTGAATAAACAAAGTTTCTAAACAAAGCAATTTTAGGGTTTTGTACATTCAACTTAACTTAAACTTGCATATATCCATACATATGCACCCAAGCATGAAAGTTGAATAAAAAATCAAGGATTTATATCATATAAATCTTAAATGAAAGAAAAATATCAAGATTCATGGTTGGAATTACCTTAGGGGCTTTTTCGTAATTTTCTATGATTTTTCTTCAATTTTCTCCTCACTTTTTCTTTCTAACTTCCTACTTCTCTTTCCTTAAGCTTAAAATCTCTCATAGCTGAATTTTGGATGAATAAAGAGGTAATTCTAAGGGTTTAAGGTCGGCCAAAGCCACCACCCTTCCCAACCAATGAGAATAAAACATTTGTTGCCATATTAAGACAAAATACTACTTAACGGATGGACTATTTTGCCCTTGTTTCGTAATTTTGGGATAACTTCTCACTCGAACCTCCGTTTCACACACCGTTTGTTGTGTTACAACCATAACTCACTTTTCTACAACTATGTAGTTTTCACCTCAAGTCAATTTTTATGTCATAAAGGTCAAAACTAGCCTTAAACATGAACATTCCAACCGAAACCTTCAAAATTTTGTATTTGTAACTAATTCGACATTTCATGCTTTTTGAAGGTAGGATTAGACTAAACATAATAAATTAATATCACGTGTATTAATGACACACTAATCATATCACATAAGCTAGGCATGATTTAAGCATAATTAATCATAATTATATTCGGGTTGTCACAATTTTCCCCCTGTTAGGAAATTTCGTCCTCGAAATTGACATACCTTAGTTGTCCGAATCAAACAAATACGGATAACGCATTGTGATGCTATCCTAAGTGATGCATTGGTAATTGATATAATACTTAGGATAATCCTAAGTATATCAATAAAATCAGTGAAAATGTAAAGATTAACTAAAAGTTCATCCATTGATAGTCAAAGACAAAAGAAACATTCATATATGCAAAGATTGACTAAAAGTTGATCCATTCATAAAATAAGCTTTTTATTTAATTAAACGATTATATATTGTTGCTTAAATATGCAAAAACAAAATACAAAGCCTTATTCTACAGGACGTTTTCCTTCAGCCTTAGAAACATGATCCATGCCAGCTGGAGGATCATCCAAAGTATAAGGGAAGTTGATGAAGTTAAAGTTCTGAAGCATCCAAGTATTGATGCTACTAGGACGATCAAGAAGATGAGGAGGGCGAACAATCTCTAGTTCATCATGTAGCTCGTAATCTCATAAGTATTTTGAAATCAAACAATGAGGAATACGATGAACAGGAATCCAATTAACATCTAACTTGAATGGAGGATTGTTAAGCGCTAGAAAGCCTAGGTCATACCAATCCCGTAAATAATTGTTCTGATCCACCTTCATCACGGTTAAAACATATATCCAACGCCATTTATAGGACTCATTCTCGGCCTGTTAAAGTCTATCGTCAAAATGTCCCAAAGCTTCATTATACCCATCTATCCAAAATTCTCTTGGCCGGTTGTGGAACTGAAAGGTTAATTTATCAACCCGAGACTGCAGTTTCTTCAATACTCCATCCTTAACCTCTAATCAAGACGATTGAGTGGATAATTATTTAGACAAGTTCTGCAGCTTCTGGGACATCTCAGTAATATCTCGATCTTTTACTTTTAACTGTGCAGTTTGATTAGCTAGGACCTGCTGGGTCCTAATTTCTTCTATGGTTCCTCGACGAGGCTTACTTATTGCTCGGGAAGAAGATGTAGTATTAATATTTTTTAAGGCTTCCAATTCATCTCTTAATGTTACATTTTTAGCCTCTAAAAAGGAGTAACCCTCATTATTAGTAGCAACAACAACTCCATATGCAAACTCTAAAAGATTCACTTCATTTCTCAAATTATTATTCTCCTCTTCCAGAAGTTTGGCAACAGTTCTGGTTTCTTCAACTTCAAGCTTAAGCAAATCTTCCTTTTTACTATAAATAGAAACAAAATTATCAAGACCCCGACCTACACTTAAGCTTTGGTATTTCTTCTCGTAGCTCTAATGAAATAGCGCATTGGATTCTGTATACTGTTCTTGAAATTATTCTATCATCTCATAGTATCGAACATCGTTTTTTACTTCCCGATCAAGTAAGTACTTCAAAAACTTGTAGGCTTCTTTAGCATGCTCTGATACATCATCACCGAGCAATTGAATAATTTCTTCTTCAGAGAAGTTCATATGACCTACTTTAAAAACAAATTGCACTTCCTCGTAGCTCGGTATCATTGGAAGATAGTTTTTCCATCTTCGCTATAAACTAGTAAGAAGAAATGACCACCAATCAACAACAAGATTGGAGAACATGTATAATCAACAAGAGATAAAAATGAACAAAAGGTTCTTTTATTGATAACAAATAGTTAAAGTATAATCAAAATAAAGAAAAAAGAAACAAAAAAGAAAAAGGGCAAATGGAAAATAACTTTACACCTTCTCACTATCATTCTCAGCCTTCTTGTCCTGCTCATAAGAAGGGGTTACAGACTGGAGTTGCTCAGTTTGCTCGACTAGAGGAAGAGAAGACTAAAAAATTTTAGGTTGATCTGCAACAGATTCAACCACTAGGGAAGACTCTTTAGAACCAACTTCATCGTCAACCTCATCCTCAATGACTAGAGGAGGACCATGAGTATACCTCTAAAAAAGTTCAGAGCCCTCAACAGTGTTTAACTCCTGAAGAGAATCAACCCAACCCTCTCTAAAAGATTTTTGTTTGGCATACTCAATTTGAGCAGAGGTAGTAGAAATGGCTTTGTTCCAGCCCTTGTCCTAACCAGTACTGAAGGATGCCTTCACAGTAGACTTTATCTTAGATCTGGGAGAGGATACAAGATCTTCAGTAGTCTTATCCCTATACTCAGCTTCCTATGCCTTACGCTCAGCCTCCTTCCCCTCGTGATCAGCATCCTTGGCCCTGCGCTTAGCTTCAAGGGCATTCTCATCAGATGTCTGTCGAGCAGTTTTGAATATCTTTAATATATCTGCCTAAGAGCTCTTCTCAGTCTCTAAGGATTGCTAAGATATGACCAAAGACTTATTCAAGCCAGCCAAGGATTCCTCCACATCATTTGAAGAAGAAGAAGCCTCCCTAATTGCATCATCCTTCTCTAACATATTATTAAAATGTACTAAGAACTAGAAGAAATGAAGATTATTATGAGTATATGAGAAATATAAAAGATAACCAAAGCAAGAAAATGGAAACCAATTACTGATGCAAGGCTCTAAGCAACCAATTCATAAACCCTCGTTCGAGGGAGCATGGCATCCACCCCCATGTGGTCTGAAAGAGTATTAAATTTGATCAACTTCCTGGCCAAACTAGGAGTAGTATCAATCAGAGGAACAATATTAGAAGAAGCTAATTCAACCAGGGATAGTTGATCAGTTACCTGGTTGACTTGCTTCTCTGCAATACCTCTCCTAAGTCTTCTCAAAGTAACTTTAACATCTTTGGGAGCTGCATCTTTAGGGGTTGGGACTTTAAGGGCTAGGTCTTTTGGGGCTGGGTCCTTGGGGACTGGGGGTTTCATAACATCCCCTATTTTCTTCTTGGATCCTTCAGTATGGGCTTGGGAGCCAGAACTCCTACCACCGAGAAGGTCAGGAAACTTTTTTCTTCTTCATAATTTTAGGCAGAGGAATGTCTGAATCAACAACAACCTCTTGATCAAGATCAATTACCATAACGAGAGAAGCAACATGTGTGGCAATAAAGGAAGAAACAATGTTTTTGTATAGAAGCAAATAAGAGGCGTACCTAACATGCTCCTCATCGACTACCTTATATAGCCCCCAAATAAACTCCAACTCTTTCAAATTTACTTCACTCTCTTTAGGGGATTTTATTTTCTGGTCAACTGCAATTTAATTTACAAAGCAACAATCAGTTTGAAATTTTATTAAGTATAAACATGGAAAAACTACTAAAACACAAAACAACCAATTCCGTTACCAAAGAGCGGAAATCTAGGTCATTGATATTTAGCACCTTCAACTATAGGAGCGTGTTGATACCAAAATTAGTATGCTGATGTGGACGAATAATAGGAAGACATGTGTCAATCTACGTGGCACAATAGCAACGAGGAAGATTGTTTCCCCGACCAGCATACTAACTCCGAGCAACAAGTATACTCCGAGGAACTCTTATCTTCCGAGGAACTCCAATGCTCCGAGCACCTCTTGGACGGCGAGCAACTAAGGCGGTTCGAGCTGCATCTCGACCACAACATTAATTGCCAGATAATACACAGTTCAACTATTCATTGAATGCTTATCATCTTGACGCGCACGTTTGAAGAACATTTAATGAATTACCCTTTCATGTGTGTATCATTTAATGTAACACCCTTTCATGTATAGCCTAAGGGCTATAAATACCTTGTATCACCCTCATTCAAAGGGGGAGGAATTCCTTGATAGCACTTGTAATCGAGAATTCCCAAACACTCAGCAATAACATAACAGTGGACGTAGGCCATTCATATAAGGCTGAACCACTTTAAAATCTTTTGTCTTATTTATTTGTCTGTGATTAAATAATTAGAGTAATCTATTTTTTTACATCAACAGATTGGCGCCGGCTGTGGGAATCGATTGTTATTATCGTTTTTCACCAAAAATCATTCATCATCAATGGCGGATAATCCAGAATCTAGCAATCGAAACTCTGGGAATGCTGGAAATCCTCCAAATCCCTCTGCACCTCCAGATCTGGCAGGGATTATGATGAATCTGGCTCAAGGACAAATCGCCATGCAAGAAACAATGAGGCAACTCATACAAACCCTTCATGGCGGTGCACCTGTACGTTCATGACAGCGAAGTGGTCAGAGGCAAACTTATTTACTTTCTTCACGATCCAGGCGTATTGAGTCATATCGTAATGAGGAGTCTGATGATTTCTCTTATCAACCTGGGCGAACTTCGTCAATAAGGGCTACAGATACTGATCAACGTATCACTCTCTCTCCAGAAAGACCCAGTGCCTTAGAAAAACTGAGTAGGGTGTCTCCTTTCAGTCGATTAGGCCCTAGGAGGAATAAGAGTCCACATAAGACCATATCGAGGAGTTTTCGACAACCATCAGATCTAAGAGAAGGATCAGCACAATCACGACCAGTTGCTCGTCGAGATAGATCTCAGGAGGCTACTTCAGAACGATCTATTGCTCGAACCAATAGGCCCGAGGAAGGAAATGAAGCGTGGAAAGGATCCCTTCAGCGGTTGGAGGATAGATTGGGAGAAATGGCTAAGGCGAAGAATCCCCTATAATGAACTTTTGTTCAAGGGACACCTTTTGTCCAGGCCATTGTGAATTTTCCTACACCGTCAAAGTTTAAAGCACCAGTAGTGACCCCCAAATATGATGGAAAGACAGATCCTGTTCTTCATATAGAGCAATATCAAGCTGCCGCCGATATCTATGCTGTTCCCGACGAGATGAGATGCAGAGCGTTCTCAGGAACTCTTACTGGAGCTGCCCAGATATGGTACAACAATTTTCCTCGGGGTAAGATTTCAACTTTCTTTCAGTTGGCCGAATTGTTCATCGGTAATTTCTATTTTGGAGCAAAGCCAGTAAAACGAGTAGCACACTTGTTAAGTGTTAGACAAAAATCTGGTGAGAGTACTAGAGATTACATAACTCGTTTCAATAACGAGAAGCTGGAAGTCATAGATTACGAGGAGAAGACAGCAATCAACGCCTTGATGAGTGGGTTGTTGCCTAATAAGTTGTATTACACCTTGGCGAAAGATCCACCTAAAACTATGTCAGAGTTGATGGCAAAAGCTGCCAAAATCATGAACGCCGACGAAGCTATGGCTGCAAAGAAGAATATAGATAAAGACACCAAGGTGGACGTCGACAAGTCTAAAAATAAAGAGCATAAGGGCAATGGCAGTGACAAGCGTTCCAGAAATAATAAGTCATCATGGGAAATCCTGACGAAATTCGATAATTATACTCCCTTGAAAATGGGTATTAATCATGTCTTGGAAGAAATCAAGAATAGCGAGGAGGTAAAGTGGCCGAAGAAATTGAGGTCAGATCCTGATGCGAGGAACAGGGATAAATATTGCGAGTTCCACAAAGATCATGGCCATATGACTAAAAATTGCATAGCTCTTCAGAACGAGATTGAAACACTCATCCGAAGAGGAAAGCTAGCAAAGTATGTTGATTAGGGAGGTGAAATAAGAAATAATGATCGAACTAGAGAAAGATCAAGATCTCCTCGTCGAGCAGAGGAGAAAAAGAAGAGAGGCCATGAAGATGATGCCGAGGATGACCCCGATCTTCCCAAGAAACCAAGGCAGACAGAACGAGAGGTATTTTCCATACGTTTTGGATCATTTGATTGTAATGTTATTACAGGAGGAGATGCAGGAGGAGGAGATCTTACTGCAGAAAGAAAATCTTACCTCGGAGAGGCACAAGCTTGCTCGTACATTCAGCGAATAAATTTGGCCGAGGAGGATCGTCCGAGGAAGGTAAACAAAGAGAAGCTGGTTATTAGCTTTTCAAAAAATGACCTGGCAGGTGTTCTTTACCCTCACGACGACCCTTTGGTGATCAAAATGAGGATGAAAGAAGTAGTGATTTCAAGGGTGCTGGTAGACAATGGCAGTTCGGCAGACATCATGTACTATTCATTCTTTGACAGTTTAAATTTGAAATTATCTCAATTGGAGCCTTATCACAGACCTCTTATGGGTTTCGCTGGCGAGAAACTTTTTCCACTTGGGACGATAAAGTTGGATATATTCATTGGAACTTGGCCTGCTTGTCGAACAGAGAGAACACGCTTCTTTGTGATGGATAAGAATGTGCAGTCAGCCTACAACATCATCATGGGAAGAGTTGGTTTGAAGAAGTTCGAAGCAGTCCCATCTACAGTACATCAATGTTTAAAATTCCCAATAAACTTCGGAGTGGAGTGGTGAAAGGTGATCAAAAAGTAGCTCGAGAATGCTATTATTCATCTGCCGAGCAAGAGGAGCTTAAAGAGTCGAGGAAAAAGACTACCACTTACTAGGTGGATGAAAGTACGGAAATTGAAACACTTGATCCGAGAGATGAATCCCAACTTGTAAAAGGACAGGTGGTAGAATCTACAGAAAATGTTATTCTAGACGACGAACACCCTGAACGAGTAACCCAGATAGGTTCATCGTTGGATGCTTCAATAAAACAGGAGTTGATAACTTTTTGGAGAAACAGAAAGAAAACTTTTGCGTGGAGTCATGAAGACATGCCAGGAATAGATCCAAACTTCTTATGTCATGAGCTCAATGTGAATAAGGAGATCAAGCCTGTAAAGCAGAGAAGAAGGGTATTTAGCCCCGAGAAGAATCAAGCTATTCAAGAGGAGGTTGACAAGCTCCAGAAAGCTCAATTCATTGAAGATGTGAAGTATCCGGACTGGTTGGCAAATGTGGTGATGGTAAAGAAGAAAAATAATAAATGGAGAATGTGTGTTGATTTCACTGATCTCAACAAGGTCTACCCAAAGGATCACTTTCCATTGCCCAGAATTGACCAACTAGTAGATGCTACCTCGGGACACAAGTTGCTCAGCTTCATGGATGCTTACTCTGGTTACAACCAGATCAAAATGAAACCTGAAGACAGGGAAATCACTTCTTTTATTACCCCTAGAGGAACTTATTGTTATAATGTTATGCCTTTTGGTTTGAAAAATGCAGGAGCGACATACCAGCGGCTGATGATCAAGGTTTTTGCCGAACAAATTAGTTGCAATATGGAGGTCTATGTCGACGATATGCTGACAAAGAGAAAGAAAGATGCTGATCATCTAGTTGACTTAGGTCAGACCTTTGATCAACTGGATAAATACCAGATGAAGCTCAACCCGACGAAGTACACTTTTGGAGTAGGAGAAGGAATGTTCCTCGGGTACATCGTCAACCAGCGAGGCATTGAGGCAAATCCAGCAAAGATCAAAGCTCTTTTAGGGTTGCGATCTCCAACGACGAAGAAAGAGGTGCAGAGTCTTACAGGGCGAGTTGCAACGCTCAACAGATTTGTATCTCGAGCAACTGATAGGTGCCTTCCATTCTTCAAAACACTCCGAAAAACTTTCGAATGGAATGATGAATGTGAAAAAGCCTTTCAAGACTTGAAGAAATATCTGGGAACACCTCCATTGCTGTCCAGATCAGTGATGGGAGAAAAATAGTACTTATACCTGGCAGTATCAGAAAATGCAGTCAGCTCGGCATTGATCAGATTAGAGAATGGAGTCCAGAAGCCAATTTATTACACAAGTAAGGCTTTTCGAGGTGCAAAGATCAGGTACCCAAAGTTAGAAAAATTAGCATTGGCATTAATTGAGGCAAGTAGAAGAATGAGGCCATATTTCCAGGCCCATACCATCATCGTGTATACCGACATGCCATTAAGACAAGCCCTTCATAAGCCAGAAAAGTCAGGGAGACTGATGTACTGGGCAATAGAGCTCGGTGAATATGATATTGCGTATGAACCCATATCATCCTTAAAACGGCAAGCTGTAGAAGACTTTATAGCAGAGTTTACATATCCTGATACCCCTGAGGAACAAAAGTTGCTCGCTGACCAACCTGTGGATGTTACAGAATCAACAGACATAAGTCCAGACCAACTCCGGTTGGTAAAAGGGCTTGTGGATATAGAAAGATCATCAAATTCAAACCCAGACCAACTCCGGTTGGTAAAAGGTCGAGAAGAGATGGTCGACGAGGAGCGAAAAATACCAGGGGAGGATGAAACAAAACGACAAATATTTCACCGAGGAACGCTGTCAGATAAGAATTTTGAAGACGAGTTACCTACGTGGAGATTGTATGTAGATGGGTCATCTTGTACAACAGGTTGTGGAGCAGGGATTGTTTTGAACACCCCAGACGAGATTGACGTGGAATATGCCTTACGATTCCAATTCAAAGCTTCCAATAATGAGGCTGAGTATGAAGCCTTGATAGCAGGTCTTAATTTAGCAAAGATTATGGAAGCGCAACAAGTGATGGTATTCAGTGATTCTCAATTAATTGTGAATCAGATGATGGGAACGTATGCAGTTAAAGGAGAATTAATGGTCAAGTATCATGCAAAGGCGATGGAATTGTTGGCAGAATTTGATGCCATTTAGTTGATCAGAATACCAAGAATGGAGAATGCACAAGCAGATGCACTGGCCCGACTAGCATCAGCTACTCGTACCGAGTTGCGAAGAACGATACCAATTGAGGTGTTAGAAAGTCGAAGCGTAGATGAAGGCCTGACGATGAATGTTATTTCCATTGATTTAGGACCATCTTGGATGGATCCCATCAGGGAATATGTCGAGGAAGGAGAATTACCGGAGGATAAGATCACTGCCAAGAAATTGAAGTTTAAAGCTGCTCGGTATGTACTAACTAATGGTGTTTTGTATAGACGAGGAATTATGGCAGGTTTGCAAAGATGTGTACATCCTTCCGAGGTGAAAGAATTGATTGAAGAAATCCATGAAGGGTCCTGTGGAGCCCATGTAGCAGGTCGAACACTTTTACAAAGGGTGATGACGCAAGGATACTACTGGCCAACGATGAGGGCTGATTGTATAGCCTATGCTAAGAAATGTGATAAATGCCAACATTTTTCTTCCATCCGACGTACTCCACACGCATTGTTGACACCCATGACTTCCCCTTGGCCATTTGCCATGTGGGGAATTGATTTAGTTGGACCACTACCAACGACCCGAGGAAGATTCAAGTACCTCGTCGTCGCAGTGGATTATTTTACTAAGTGGGTAGAAGCTGAGCCTTTGATTGATATGACATACGAGAAGGTGTACCAATTCGTTTGGAAAAATATCCTCTGCCGATATGGTCTCCTTCATGCCTTCATCACAGACCATGGAACACAGTTTGATAACGAGGAGTTTGCCGCCTATTGTCATCAGTCAAACATTTTGAAGGTTCATTCAGCACCAGGCCATCCTCAAAGCAATGGACAGACTGAAGTGACGAATAGAACATTATTAAATGGTTTGAAGAAGAGGTTAAGTGAGGCTAAAGCTAATTGGATTAATGAGCTACAATCAGTATTGTGGGCTTACCGAACAACTCCCCGAGCAGCAACTGGAGAATCACTATATATGCTGGCGTTTGGAAGTGAGGCTGTAATACCTGCTGAGTTGGGTCTCCCAACACACAGTGCTGAATTTCAATTCCCCAGTCAGTGACTTGATAAGAAGATTAGATTTGGACATGCTCGAGGAGGTTAGAGAAGAAGCAGCCATTAGAAATGCTGCATATCAACAATGAACAGCTCTGTTCTACAACAAGAGGGTGAAGAAGTGCGATTTAAAAGAAGGAGATTACATGCTAAAGAAGGTCATTCAGAAGCACAATAAATTGGAAGCAAATTGGCATGGACCTTATCGAGTTACAGAAGTTGTTCGACCAGGAACTTATCGAATAGCAACTCTAGAAGGAGAGGAATTCAAGAATGCATGGAATGCTGAACACCTACGCAAGTATTATCAGTAATGTAAAATGTAAAGTAGTTCTATCAATATGAATAAAATGATGATGTTTCACCATCTTCTCTCCTTTTATTGAAAGTTTTTCGAGGAATACTAGTGTACAACACTACGCTGCTTGACAGCAAAAAGAAGACGATAGTTCAGACCCACGACCAACTCCGGTAGGTAAAAGGGCGAAAACAAACTATACTCCTTTGGTTAGGAGGCATACACTAGCGTGATCAACTCCGGTTGGTAAAATAACTAGTGTACATGATAGTTCGAGCGTGATCAACTTAGGTTGGTAAAATAGCGAGAACAAACTATACTCCTTTGGTTAGGAGGCATACACTAGCGTGATCAACTCCGGTTGGTAAAATAACTAGTGGACATGATAGTTCGAGCGTGATCAACTTCGGTTGGTAAAATAGCGAGAACAAACTATACTCCTTTGGATAGGAGGCGTACACTAATGTGATCAACTTCGGTTGGTAAAAGAGTTAGTGGGCATGATAGTTCAAACCCATGACCAACTCCGGTTGGTAAAAGGGCAAGAGCAACATTCTTAAAAATGCCAATTTCGGCTGGTTAAGAAACAAAATATGCCAACTTATGTTGGTCGGAAGGTAAAACTATTCCAGAAAATACAAAGTGTTCCAAACTGAACGGAGTATGGTTGGTCGAGGATAAAAATCCACTAACTGTAGTTGGTCGACGAGGATAAAATTATCGACCTTGGTTGGTCGGACACATTTTATGAAAAAAAATTATCAAGCATGGTTAGTCGGGGATAAAAACTCTCACTAATTATAATTGGTCGACGAGCACAATTTAACAACCTTGGTTGGTTGGAAAAATTTTAAACATTTATATACTCATTACTTTATTATTAAGTGATCGAGCAACATTTTTGATACTTGTAACCTTTTATTACTAGATTGGTCGATGAACCACAAAGTATTGTTATGCAATCACAAATATAAAAGTGTTAGACAAGTACAAAACAATAGCAATACAGATTTGAAAATAGAAAATGAAAGTCTTTCATTAAAATTCAAAACGAATTACAAATTACATGTATATTTACTATTACATTGAAATCCCTATTCTATTGGTTTCTTTCCTTCAGTTTTTGAAATAGGTTCCTCACCAGCAGGAGGATCATTTAAAGTCTGAGGAGAATTGATAAAATTCAAGTCCTTCAACATTCTGACATTCATTACTGAAGGAGTGTCCAATAGATGCTCGGGACGAGATACCTCGATCTGAGAATGAAGATTGTAATCACCGAGGTATTGTGCAATTAAGCTCCGAGGAATGGCACGAGCTGGGATCCATTTCTTGTCCAAATTGAACGGTGTCACAGGCAGGTCAAGCACCCCGGGGTCATAATAGTCCCACAAGTAGTGTCCCTGTTCAAGTTTCAACACGCATAAGGCATTCAACCAGCCTTATTTATAGCCCTCATTAGTGGCATTCTGGATACGAGCATCTAAATGGAATAATGCCTCGTTGTACCCAGCCATCCAAAATTCCCTGGGCTGCTTATGGAATTGGATGGTCAGTCTCTCCAACTGCTCGTGAAGGCTTTTTGCAAAGATGTCCTTATTCTCTAAAGCAGACTTCGTCGCAGTAAGTTGATCCTCCAAAGTTAGGATTTTCTTGGACATTTCAGACAAAGCCCGATCTTTGGCATTCAGTTGGTATGCTTGGGTTTCCAATGTTGACAGAGTACGAGCTTCTTCAATACTACGAGGAGTTCTTGATCGACCCCGAGCAGCTGGAGTACTTCGTTCCTCAACAACATCCTGGGCAATTCTTCCTCGCCCACGAGAACCTCTTCCTCGTCCCCGAGTAGAAGTAGAAGTACCAGATCTTCGCTGGACATCCAACTCTTGCCTTAATTTGGCATTCTCAACTTGTAAGAAGGAAAATCCCTCATCGGTCACTGGGATTACCGCTGTTGAAAAAGAGGTTGCAGACTTATATTATGCTAGTTCTTTCTGTAAATTATTATTTTCTTGCTCCAGCAGTTCAGCAATTTGTCTACAATCTTCAACTTCTCCCTTTAGGGTCCTCTCCCTGACATCATACCCAGCAAGGAGTTTGTCGTAGCCCTTCTCGGCAGAAAGCTGTTGATATTTCTTTTCATACCCTTCATATAACAAGGCATTTGACTCCTTGTACTGAGTCTGAAGATCTTTTAGAGTATATTGGAGCTACTCGATCATATCATAGTAGGCCACGTTATTGGCCACAGCTCGATCAAGTAAGCCCTTCAAATATTGATAAGCTTCTACTGCCTGCTCTGAAGCACCATGGCCAAGGATGTCGGCAAGTTCTGATGCGCTGAGGTCTGTGTGGCCAGCTTTATAATACTCATGGCATTGCTGCATCAACTTTGTGTCATTAGCAGACAAAAGATCCATCTTGGCCAGAAACTAACAGAGAAAGAAAAAGAAGATCAAAACAGAGTGCAGATAAAGAAGAGACAATCATATGGAAGAAAAGAACTCAAATTTTATTAGATCATAAGGCAAAGTTACAAAGATCTGAGATACAAAGTACAAGTAAAAGAAAAAAAAAAGAATACCGAACAACTTCACACCTTTTCCTTGTCTCCCAAGACTTTCTCGGGAGGCTGGGACGAGGAGCTTGGTTGCTCGGTGGAGATTATGAGTTGGTCGGCGGGAGATGGAACTTGTTCTGGAGGAGCTGGCAGTGATGAAAACTCCTCGTCAGCAGGCTGGGTAAGGATGGTATCACCCACTACCAATGAAGATTCTTCTGAGGCAGCTTCGTCCTCTTCTTCATCCTTGATATCTGGGGGAGGACCAGGGAGATGCTGTTGAAATAGCTCGGAGTCCTCGCTCACTTTCAATTCTTGCAAAGCTGCAACCCAGCCATCTCGAAAGTATTTCAAACTTCCATATTGCACTTGAGTCATCATAGCAGCTACTCCCTTGTTCCACCCTTTGTCCCAACCTGTGATGAAAGACTTCTTTATTACCTTCTTTCTTTTCGTTTTCTCCGAGGAGAGCTTCTCGGATAGAAGGTCCTCGGAGGCTTTCAGCTTGGTCTCCAACTCCTCCTTCTGACGATTTTCTTCGCGCATAAGGGTCAGCTCTTCCTCAGCTGATTTCAGCTTATTTTCAAGCTCCCCGAAGGTGGTGAGCTTCTCGGAGTATTTCTTATTTTCCCTCTCTAAGTCTTTCACTTTATTTCCCAACTGCGCCTTCTCTGCTTCAGATGTAGCCAGTTTCTTCTCCCATTCACCTTTATCCTCGTCGTATTTCTGATGGGATTCCTTCAGAGATTGGGCCAAACCCTGGAATGCATCCTCTACTCCAGACGAGGAGCTTGAAGCCTTGAGCGCTTCATCTTTCTTCACAATGGTGGTAAAGCAACTCACCAGCTGGAAAAAGAAAGTAGTGATGAGTTAGTGCCGAGATACATATATTGATAAGAGGAAATGAGAATTCAAGATAAGAAGAAACTTACTGAAGCGATGTGACGAGTAGCTAGGGATGTCAGCATATCCCTAGGCATGTTTTCCTCGATGCCTTGGATTTTAGGAATAATCCAAGTCTTTACCGAGCTCATTGCAGAGCTCGGGGGAATGATGGTTGGAACACCAGCTCCACTAGTTTGGAGCTGGGGAATGACTTCAAAAAAGTTAATCGAGGAAGACTTCTTCAATCTCCTCGGTGTTTTCTCAACAACCTCAACCAAAGAAGAATTTTTGGTTGGAGAGATAGTGATTACTTCCACTGGCGCATTCTTCTGTACAGGAGCCACTGGGGGATTCTCGACGACCTTTTGAGGAGCAGTAGAAGGGACATCATCAACTTTCTTTGTCCCCTTTGGGACATCGACTTTGCTTCTCTTTCCATCTCCAGCAGAGGAGGTCTCTTCAAAGAGAGCAGGAACTCTTCTCTTGCCCATCTTCTGACTTAGAGGAATGTGAGAGTCTGGTGAAGAGTCTTCAGAAGCTGGCAATGGTTCGCTAATGCTAGCCACAGGACGAGCATTATAAGAGGATGTATAGCTCCTGTACTGCAGCAAGTATGAAGCAGACCTAATGTGCTCGTCTGCAACCTTCTGATGCAAACTCCAGATATGTTTTAAATGCTTGATATTAACTTCTGTTTCTTTTGGAGTTTTTCTCTTGCTGTCAACTGCAAATAAAAACATAGTGAAATATCAGTCATACATTTTGTCAAACATAATGAAATCATAATTTCAAAAAATAAAATAAGATGAAAATAACCTATCCTATTGCCATATGGAGGGCATTTGGGACCCTCATATACTTCGTCTCCAACCAGAGGGGCATGTTGCCAATTTTTTACAACTACTCCATGTTCAAAATAATCCCTGTTGGCATTAGGGAGGTTGACTACTAGAGCCCTATTCAAAAATCAAGTTTTTAAATAATAAACATTGTCTAAAACAGCCCATCTATAACAGTATATAATCTCAGGAATTCCTATACGAGTTCCATGAGTTTGATTTAACCTATACACCCCATTAACTATTCTCCAGGTGTTGGAGGCTATTTTTGCAGGGACAACGTAGAAATACTGGCAGAATTATAAACATAAAGGGTTTGGTGGAAAAGAAAATCCACATTCAGCAATAAAGAGGCTAGGGAACCAATGTCCCTCAGCCAAATCGAAATAACTTGAAGGCTCAGAAAGAACCTCCAAAATTACCCAAGATGGAATAGAGAAATCAGAACGGAATTTCTCAAGAGACTCAATAATGTAAACCATGATGAATAAAAGAAGAAGGAAGAAGAGCTTACAGGGAAAAAGGAGATCTGTTGATAAACAAACGAAGAAAAGGATGGACGCACAGGAGAGAGAAAAGCTATAGAAAACTTGAAAGTAGAAATTGAAAAGGTAGAAGACGATGGGATTGCCTCTGAAGCTTAAATACTTTGCCTTGGGAAACGACGAAAGAAATGATTATAAAAAGGAAACTATTATGCTACCGGCGGCTAAAAGGATAAAAAGGGCACGAAGATCGAAGCGCCTATAAAAAATGCAAAAAGGCGGATTCAGCGAATTTGGAAGGAAATTCAAATATGAAGAAAAGGCTCCTAAAACCCAGGAAGGTCATTTAATATCGCCATATACCGAGAAAGAATGTTCCATACTCCTCAAAGTTCGAAATATGAAACATTGGGGGCTTCTGTTGATACCAATATTAGTATGATGATGTGGACGAATAATAGGAAGATACGTGTCAATCTACGTGGCACAATAGCAACGAGGAAGATTGTTTCCCCAACCAACATACTCACTCTGAGCAACAAGTATACTCCGAGGAACTCTTATCTTCTGAGGAACTCCAATGCTCCGAGGAACTCTTGGACGGCGAGCAACTAAGGCGGTTCGAGCTGCATCTCGACCACATCATTAATTGCCAGATAATCAACAGTTCAACTATTCATTGAATGCTTATCATCTTGACGCGCACGTTTGAAGAACATTAAATGAATTACCCTTTCATGTGTGTATCATTTAATGTAACACCCTTTCATGTACAGCCTAAGGGCTATAAATACCTTGTATCACCCTCATTCAAAGGGGGAGGAATTTCTTGATAGCACTTGTAATCGAGAATTCCCAAACACTCAGCAATAACATAACAGTGGACGTAGGCCATTCATATAAGGCTGAACCACTTTAAAATCTTTTGTCTTATTTATTTATCTGTGATTAAATAATTAGAGTAATCTAGTTTTTTACATCAACAGAGCGTGTTGCCAATTTTTTACAACTACCCCACGATCAAAATAATCCCTATTAGAATCAAGGAGGTTAACTACTAAAGCTTTACTAACTGCCCTAGTTTTCAAAAAATAAATAGTATCACTAGTTACCCATTTATAACAAAACATCATTTATGGAATCCCTAGATGGGTTCTATAGATTTGATTTAACCTATATACTCCATTCACTACTCTCCATGTGTGAGGAGACACTCTTGTAGGAACAATGTCAAATTATTGACAAAACATTAGACACAGGGGATTGGGAGGAAATATGAACCCACATTCAGTAATAAATATGGAAGGAAACCAATGGCCTTCAGTAAGAGAGTAAAAAATCATAAGGAAAGTTGGGATGTTCCAGTACAACCCAAGATGGAATGTTAAAGTTAATTATGAATTTATCAAGCGACTCGATAGAATAAACGATGATGAAGAAAACAAAGAAGAATAGAAGAAAAATTCTTACAAAAGTTTAAGGATTCAGCAAGAACTGAAGACAAAAAATAAAATGATCGCACGAAAGTTCAAAGAACACAACAGCAGAATCAGAAGTGAGAGGTCAAAGATGGTCGAAGTTTTATCGCCCTTTTTATAAGTCACCTCGGAAATTGGGAAAAGTAATGATTAAAGTGAATGACGATTGAGTTTGCGACGGCTAACAAGGGAAAAGATGAAGATACCCCAGAAATGTTCGCTAAAATTTGAAATATTTACAAAATTGCCATTCGCGCTAAAAAACTGTCCAAGTGGATAAATTTCACAAGTCTGGAAGGTCTACAGCCGACCAAGCATCCCGAACTACTATTGAAGCATAATATTCCACAATTTCGCATTAGCTCCAAGTAAGAAATATTGGGGACTTATGTTTATACCAAAATTTACCAACGTACGTGGACCAATTACAAGCCAACAAGTGTCATCCAATATGGCACAAGTCCAAGTCAGCATGATACAATGAAGCCCGACCAACTGGGAAACATGACCAATAATGAAGCCCGACCAATTAGAAGCCAACAAGTGTCATCCAATGTGGAACAAGTTCAAGTCAGCATGATACAATAAAGCCCGACCAACTGGGAATCCCGGCCAATAATGAATCTCGACCAACTGAGAAGCCCGATCAACCACCAGAAATACAACCTGTATAACGAACAAAGCGAAAACAATCTTACAGCCTGTATTTCCATTGAAGCGACAACATTCATATATTTAATTCTAATTATGTATTGATGTAAATTCCTAACAAATTAAGTCATTCCATCTTTCAGACGACAACTATTAATACCCCTCTTGGGATATAAATACATTGTATCACCATCATTGCAAGGGATCGAAAAAATAGATCAAGGCGGTCAATACATAACAGTGTACGTAGGCTTTCCCATCGAACCACTTTAAAAACTTCTTTATCTTATTTGTTTTCAATTATTTATCTGTGATCAATGAATTAGGCCTAGTCTAGTTTTTTGCATTAACATATTTTTTATATAATTTTAATAAAGGCCCATCACCGTGGTTAATATGAACAAGATCCCCTCTATAACTCGGGTATATATTATCTACAAAATATCTTAGCCTTCCCTACCAGCAAAGGGTGTCCGTGCACAGGTTGTCCCAAAATCATAGAAATGAGCGTACATGTTCCAATGACCCTGTTATTGGTTAAGTCATTTATATAATAATACTCACCATTGTCACCGTGCATGAACGATAAGGATCCTCAGACATAGGGTGAAACAAGGGGATGAGAAGGAAATGTGGGATGAGGCATTAGAAAAAATAAGGTAAAGGAGAGGGAAAATCCTAAGATGCAAACTAAGATCCGCTTTGTTGTTGAGTAAGATATTAGAAAAATCCCTTGACCTCAGACGTTAGTTGCTCGTGTGTTATCAGTAACATTTATTACGTCCTTCTTAAGACCTAATGCACCATCTTTCATATTGGAATGTTCTTTTGCCTGGCTCGACGTGCAACTCCTCACCAAAGAGAGCTCATCTTACACAGGTGCAGTGTACTGTAAATTGATCCATGGCATCCTAGAAACAACCTCGCTTATCCTACCCCTTTTTTTCTTCCCAAATACCTTGGATAGGGCATCCGAGTCAATCTCATAGGGGTTTCACTCGTACTGACTCCTCGCCATGACATCTTTCATTTCCTATAGTATAATATTATGTTTAAGACTATAATTTTAACATTATTTTATTATAGATGGTATATATATGATCACTACTTTCAAACTCACCAGAGTCAAAGCCAATTTATCTAAGAATTTTATCTATTTATCACGTTGGTAATGAAAATACATGTTGACTCAATTCGCATCTTTCCCTTCTTTCAGAATTCCCTTGGTCCTTTTCGATAATTTTTCCTTCAAATCATCATATGATTATGACCCAAGTTTGTGGACATCAACTTTCTTTGCCATGTTGTATACATTTTCTCCACCTGGGCAACTTTTTCCTCCTTGGCCTCTTTCTTTAAGTATTCATTCCATTGGTGGACATGAATTTTAGCATTTGGCGAAACCTTTTATTTAACCCCAAAATGTAAGAATTTTATGCCACTATCAGGAACTGAACCTTTCAGAGGTAATTAAGATACATTTTTAATTATTTTACTACTTAGAAAAGAATAGCTTCCTTCGAACTAGATAGAAACGTAATATTTCTAAAAAGTTGCTCCTATATGTTATCCTTTGTTGCACGATCAGTATTCTTCCAGTTTTCTACACCTAAACGTCGACATTCATCTTTCTAAGATCAAAACAGAGGGCTTTGAAAATTTACACGTCACTTTTTGTTACCTTTAGGATTGTTCACCTCAGAGAACCTAGTGTGCTTCTTGTCTTATTCTTGGGATTCCTCTATAACGGGAGTAGGGGAGTTGGATTAATAAGGTTTTATAGAGTCTGATGACTCGTAGACAGGGTAAATGAAGTGGTAGAATGAACCTACAGTGGAGTAGATTGTTGTGAACCCGTAGGTGTCAAGAATTCGATTGGTGGATTATGAGATAATTGTGTAGTAGGAGGAGTTTTGTTATTTCGCTGATTATCTATGTTCATGTTCGACATTTCCTAGAACTAAAAAAATAAGCGAAGAATGTATGACATTTATGTTTAAGACAATATATACAGATATATGTATATATGTTTCCAACACCTTTTAAAACAAGCTTGATGTGTTTGATTTCCATCCAGTTCTTATCATTTTTTAAAAACTTTTGAAAGTTGCATGTGGTCAACTAGGCGGAATCATATTAATGATTGTCGTATTAATTTATGTGACATGAACTTAAAATCCTTTCTTCTTCAGTTTTTATTCAATCTCATATTTTAATGTCCATATGCTGTGACATGTGACAATCTCGGTGAATACTTTGTTCACGGAATTGTATCCTCAATGGATGAATATTTTTCTCTACCTTTTCTAATAGTGTCACTAATGTTAGTGTACGATCTGGGTTATCAATGATACATATATTTTCTATATGATAAAACATGTATGGTTGAGAAAGATAACTCTGCAACTTGAAAGGTAATTCAAGTGTTTAATTTTCCTATTCTCGTACTGGTAAATAGGATATCCCTCTATATGATGGACACTAATTAAAGAGATCATTTTGCAGTCCAATCACAATCTCTCGACCATCAGTTGAAAGTAATTATTAACGTGATTCATTCTTTACTGAGAATATATAAAAAAGAAGGTTCTAAATATGATCATTGTTTTCTAATGTGAACGAGAATAAGGAAAGTGTATAAAATATTTTTGCATGTATGGAAACATGAAAATAATGGGAGTAAAGGTTCTAATTAATCTTAAAATTATTATGAGTTTATCAACTAATTACTTTTTCTAATTAATTAATCAAACAAAACAACTCAAATATTCGTTCATTTTAAATAAATTAATCCTCAAATTACTCTTTATCCCCCGTTGGGCAAGCCCCTCCATCAATTTGTGTTCACCGAAATAATAACTACTGAAGGAAAGGGTGAACACGACCACGACATTCAACCCATATGATGTATGCACTAATATCCATCTTCACAATATGAACATCAACTAATAAATGGTTTTTAATTGATCAATAATACACAAAAAGTCCATTTTTAGTTCATTTTAATTAAATTTATTCTAAAATTACCATGTGTCCACTAATGTGCAAGCTATTCCACCATTTTGTGTTCACCCAAACAACAACTACTTAAGGTAGGTGTCACCTCCTAACCCCATTAGGATATAATTAACTAAATAGTTCAAAAACCACATTTATTATTTATTTATTTATTTAGTAATACATATTGAAACGACTTCAAGGTTAAAATGCGGAATACTAAAAATCCAATCGTTTTAAGGAGACATAATTTAAATAGAACCCACATACCATTTAACTTAATTACAACTAGTACAATGTATAAAACAAAACTAACAAGACCTTACTACTATTTACTCAACCTCTTAGACCTGGCAGTGGTAGTTTCAGAACCTCAAAATATAAACATATAAAACCATGAGTTTAAAAACTCAATGAATGTACTACATCTCTATATAGTAAAAGTACTGTTTTAACATCTCAACATATCAATATATATCCATCTCTGTGCTAAATTAGGCCATATACATATCCGGAGTTAATAAACCCCACATCTCCTGCCCGTAGGCAATAATCATATCCATAGGTTTTAATAACCTAACATATTCTGAATTGCATAGCAACTCAACATATCTTGACTTTTATAGAGCCATAACATCTCAACATCTCTTGACTTTTAATAAGCCATAAAATCTCAACATCTCATGACTTTTAATAAGCCATATCATCTCAATATAAAATACATACACATCATATCCATAATCAACTCAGTAAGTACACTCACATTGGGTTGTCAACTATGTATTCACGTGTCCCTCGGGTGGAGCCGAACTTGGTTGATTTGACCTTACACCTGTTAATCCAACTAAATCAGTATTGAATCTCAATCATAAGTATTATCTTAATATATATATATATATATATATATATATATATATATATATATATATATATATATATATATTTGTAACTTTCAATGACTATACAACGACAATATAATTCTACTCAAGGCATATTCCATGAAACATGTACTGAAAATACCCTTGGGTAGGAGCAAATAAAAACATTCCTGCATGGGGTATCCAGTATGGCCTCAAATTATTGTCCTCCATACTTAATCATCCCATATTCATAAATTGTACACATACAGGTGTCCAATCCTATCAATATGAAAACATATCAGAATATACTTTCCATTACAAGTGACGGCGCAATTTTTCAAGCTTCCTAGAGCAAGTTACGACCATTTCTTTACAACATATTAAATCTTCCCCACAAGCTCCTCTATTGTTCCTTCAACTTTCAAGAATTTTCATAATTTTTCTCCAGCATAACTTTCCATGATTTTTCACCCATTTTCAATAAACATACTGAATAGTACAAAATTAAAGTTTCATAATTTTTTGACTTTATTGGCTATGTCAAAAGCTTGACTTCTTACAGTTGAACCTTTAAATCCTTTAAGTACACATGTGCCATTCTATATGGAGAAATAGAAACTGGATCTGTACCAGGAACTAAATCAATAGTAAACTCTACCTCTCTGTTAGGTGGAAACCTTGGTAATTCATTTGGGAACACATCTGTAAAATCCTTAACTACTGGGATATCTTCTAATTTTGGCAATTCCCTGTTTGTATCCACAATATATACTAAAAAGACTTGACAACCCGTATTTAATAATTTCCTCGCCCGAAGGTCAGAACTAAGACAATTTGGAACCACATTTCCTTCCCCAGTAAATTTGAATTTTTCCTCCCCCGGTATATTAAATGTAACCTCCTTGCGAAAACAGTCAATCGATGCATAGTAGGAAGATAACCATACCATACCCAAGATAATATCAAAATCTCGAACATCTAGTGGAATTAAATCAATGGTCAACTCCCTCTCCCCCACATATAGTACACAATTTTTATACGCACGCTCCACTAACATCACATCCCCCATAGGTGTAGAAATATATAAACCACAATCTAGATAAGAACATGGTCTATCGAAATGCATGGTAAATTACAGTGATACAAATGAATGAGTAGAACCTGGATCAATAAGCTCGTAAGCATGTTTGTTCATGACAACGAATGTAACTGTCACCACTTCTGGAGTAGCCTGAGCATCCTGTAAAGTCAGAGCAAATATTATTCTCGGAGCCCTGGAACCACTAACATGTCCTCTACCTCCTCCTCTCCCTAGACCTCCAGGTGATGAACCACAACTAGTAGCATATGATAGTTCTTTTTGGTATGACCAATTTGATGACAGTGATAACACTCTACCCCCTTCAACTTGGGACAATCTGGACTGATATGGCCCTCCTCTTTGCAAAAATAGTATGTAACAAACTTAGACTGTCCATTGTCATTCTCCTGTTGTCTATTCTGTTGGCCCATTAATCCTGCACCGCTAAAACTGCTTGGTGTCCTATTCTGAACATAATTTCCAGTCCCTCTACCGCGCTGGAATCTTTGACTCCCCTATTTTGAGTATTCTATATTGCCTTCCTTTTGCTGATATGGATCAAATCTACTCCTCTTTCCCCTTTTTTACCTATTCTTTATTTCATCATTAACATATCCTTCAACCATCATAGTTTTGTTAACTAAAGAAGTATAATCTACCATTTCAAGTGCAGTGAGTCTAGACTTGATAACAAAATTTAACCCATCCTGAAATTTGGTGAATTTGTCCTCCTCATTGTGTAAGAAACGTAATGAAAATCGAGACAAAGATATAAATTTAGTTTCATACTCCCTAAACGATATATTCTCCCGAGTCAATGATAAAAAATATCTCTCCTTTTGCTTCCTATACATACGAGGAAAATAATTTTCATATAAGACTTTAATAAAGGAATCCCAAGTAATTACCTCACCTACCCTCGGAATAAGAAATAAATGTTTGGAAGACTCCCACCAATATTTAGCTTCGCCCTTTAACATGAAAGTAAAAAAAATTACCTTTTGCGTGCCAGGTAAATTCATCACCCCAAAGATAGTTTCTGTATTTAACCCAAGCCTCAACTTCTAAATGATCTACAGAACCTGAGAATACTGGGGGGTTCAATTTGATAAACTTCTCGTACAGAGTAATCTTCTCCTCTCGTTGTATTTCCATTTCTCTTCTATCTAAAGTCTTCTCCTCCAAGTACTTGGCTTATTGTTCTGCTATTTGCGTCATAAACACGTTTTGTTGTTCTTCCATTAAAGTCATGGCACGAGTCATTTTTTGCATATCTCTAAGTTATTCAGGATCCCCCTCTATATTATTTGGATTTTGTTGGTTTACTGTATTTGAAGACTCCTCATCCACCATATCATGAACATTTTCTCCTTCCATATCTTACTATCTGTCATAAACGACAATTACAGAAACAAGTATACAACATTTATTTCTACCATAATGATTAGTATTTCTCATAAGTTAATATAAATGGCCCACACCACACTATTTCTACCACTGCCACATCTAGACTCTCTAACCCAAGAATATAAAAACCTAAACCTATGATACCAAGTTGTCACCCCCTAACCCCATTAGGATATAATTAACTAAATAGTTCACAAACCACATTTATTATTTATTTATTTATTTATTTAGTAATACATATTGAAACAACTACAAGGTTAAAATGCGAAATACTAAAAATCCAATTGTTTTAAGGAGACATAATTCAAATAGAACTCACATACCATTTAACTTAATTACAACTAGTACAATGTATGAAATAAAACTAATAAGACCCTATTACTATTTACTTAACCTCCTAGACCTGGCAGTGGCAGCTTCAGAACCTGAAAATGTAAACATACAAAATCATGAGTTTAAAAACTCAGTGAATGTACTACGTCTCTATATAGTAAAAGTACTATTTTAACATCTCAACATATCAATGTATATCCATATCTGTGTCAAATTAGGCCATATACATATTCAGAGTTAATAAACTCGACATCTCCTGACCGTAGGCAATAATCATATCCATATGTTTTAATAACCTAACATCTCCTGAATTGCATAGCAACTCAACATATCTTGACTTTTATAAAGCCATAACATCTCAACATCTCTTGAATTTTAATAATCCATATCATCTCAGCATATCATGACTTTTAATAAGCCATATCATCTTAATATACAATACATACACATCATATCCATAATCAACTCAGTAAGTACACTCACGTTGGGTTGTCAGCAATATATTCGCATTTTCCTCGAGTGGAGCTGAACTTGGTTGATTTGAACTTACATCTGTTAATACAACTAAATCAGTATTGAATCTCAATCATAAGTATTATCTTAATATATCTATGTAACTTTCAATGACTATACAACAACAATATAATTCTACTCAAGGCATATTCCATGAAACATGTGTAAATACGAAACAATGGTATATATGTTGATAATGTCATGAACATTCAACCCTAGAAAATACCTCGTAAGGAATTTATAACTAAAATCAAGTAAACATAAAATTATACTTCTCAATATATATACACATGAAACATGTACTCAAAATACCCCTGGGAAGGAGCAGATAAAAACATTCCTTCATGGGGTATCCAGTATTGCCTCAAATTATTGTCCTCCATACTTAACCATCCCATATTCATAAACTGTATATATACAGGTGTCCAATCTTATAAATATGAAAACATATCTGAATATACTTTCCATTACAAGTGACGGTCCAATTTTTCAAGCTTCCTAGAGCAATTTATGACCATTTCTTTACAGCCTATTAAATTTCCCCACAAGCTCCTCTATTGTTCCTTCAACTTTCAAGAATTTTCATAATTTTTCTCTAGCATAACTTTCCATAATTTTTCACCCATTTTCGATAAACATACTTAATAGTACAGAATTAAAGTTTCATAATTTTTTTACTTCATTGGCTATGTCAAAAGGTTGACCAAACTCAGGGCATATTGAAATTAAATATCCAAAGAGCAACTATGTACCAACTTGAAACCATCACCAAGGCCCAACCACAAGGAGTTAAATTATAATTTTCATATATGATATGAATATATGAGTCTACTTTCATATCCAATTGGAATTTATCAATTCCAGTAAGCACACTAAAATATATGCAAGTTTGAATACAAGGGATTTCAATAACAAACAATACGAGCTACATACACCACTTATCTCACATGTGTACAAATACTTATTATCACAAAGGAGGATATATACTTTGAAATAAGTATAATATAAGATTAAAAATATTAATCACATAATTATACCTTGAAAACACTTTAAGGATTTTCTTGGAATTTTCCTATCTTTTCTTGTAATCTTTTCTTCCTTAAACTTCCAGTTTCTCTTTCCTCAAGCTAAAAACCCTCCAAAACTGAACCTAGGATGTTATTTACTGAAGAAATAGGTTAGAAGAAGAGTTTTAAGTCAGCCAAGGCTTCCTCCCATTCCAACCAATCAAATTAAACCATTTGGTTTACTAAAGGAGAATTTATCACTTAAAGGAAATGGACAGATTTTGCCCATTGTTCATAAATTAGGCCTAACTTCTTACTCGAACATCCGTTTGATGATCCGGTTATTTTGTAGCAAACCTAACTAATATATATACAACTCTTTGATTTTCACCTTGAGTCAATCGTTATATTATAAGGGTCAAAACTATTCTCCAACAGGAACATTTCTATCGAAAATAATAAAATCTTGTGTTTGGAAATAATTCGACATTTCATGGTTTATGAAAGTAGGATTATATTAACAATGATAGCTTAAAATTAGATATACTAATATCACATAAGGTAAGCATGATTTAAATATAATCTATCATAATTATATCCGGGTTCTCACAGGAGGGGTGAATGCGGACACGAGTAAACTGATGTTATAACTATATATAAGACTAGGTTACATATAAGAACATATAAGTAAAATTACCTGAATAAAGAAAGCATCTAGAATCAGTTTAGTATCATTAATTGTTCTCCCATTGCATTCGTACACGGAATGAGAAGAAAATATGCTAAGATTTTATTCAATAAAAAATGTTAACATATTATACAATCATGCGATGCAAAATTAGGCTTAATTAACATTTTCCAATTTACTAATCAATAACCAATCCATACACTAATCATAATTCTAAAAATACATATCCAACTCAATTACAAACAACATATATGGATTAAAATACCAATTCATTTTAATAGAATAACTATTAGAAAATCATGCCCATCTAGTACTCAATCACATGATGTAAATATCATAGTGTATGTAAATCCCATATATTATTTATTTTGATTGGTATTATAGGTTAAAATGAAAATCAGTTAATGTTAGAATTTGAGAAATCGCCAACGTATATCTAAATACAATTAGTTATCACCCCCTAAGTTTTATTTGTTTCATAAATTTTTTAGATTATAATAGTTTTTTATAGAACCGATTTTATATAAAAATATTTTTTTATATAAAAGAGTTAAAATCTTTTTATATAAAAAATAGTTTTACACGTGATTTACACAATGTGGTAATAGAAATAGTTAAAACATCATTTATAGGGGAGTAATAAAATGCAAATAAGAATGAAAATTTACATACACATTGCGATTGTCATTTTTAAAAAGAATGCCAATGCCAATGTGTATCTTGATAATTCTACTTCAGTAATACAAATTCAGTTCAAAATAAGAATGATAATTTCCATAAATTCACAAATACAAAACTATAACTGAAATACAAATTTTAGCATTACAAAAAAATCATTGCATCACATATTTATGATATACAAATTCATTCCCAAATAATAATGATAATATTCAGTAATACAAAGCCCTAATTGCAATACAAATTTCATCTACTCAAAACCTAAATAAGAATGACAATTTCAGCTCTACAAAATCCATATAAGAACCACAAACCTTTACACTAACACACATACACACACACACACACATATACATATGCATATACACATACAAACATATATACACACACAACCACACACACACACACACACACACACACACACTAGGGTGTGCTCGTGCCTAAAGGCACGCAGATTGTAAAGTATAAAGTTGTGTATAATGTAAATAATAAATAGTTTATATATTATAAGTGTAAATTTTAAAAAGATTGAATTGTGTAAATTTAAGTAGTGTTGAATCTTCTACAATTAAGTCAAAAAATTGTTTTACAACTCATAAGTATAAACAATTTAAATTATGTTTATAGGACTATAAACCTTGTTTAAAAAAATAGTCCAACAATACTAATGGTCTGTATTGGATCTCGTAATAATTGTAAACTAGGGTAAACAAATAATTTTTTTTGGCATAATTGCCTTAGTTTGTAGGACGATCCACCCTATTTAAGAAATAAAAAATAATCCACAACAACAATGCAAATAGTCTATCTCAGACCTGATATATACAACATCATAGCATGAAATACTAATTTCAAACGAAATTGTTTTATACAATACCAATGTGTAGACATTTTAGAAAGTTGGGACATAATTTTCTTTGCTTACAGGACTATACATCATCTTTAAGGTATGAGTGATTTTTATTAAAACAAAGAATAGTTCCAAATTCAAAAAAATCCAAATTTGTAAATATAATCTGCATGAAACACTTAACTGTAATGTGTTCATTTAAATCAATTTAACATTGTAACAATATAATTTCCTATACAACAGACTAAAAAATTCACCAGCACTTAAAATTCACTCTATAAATGTGAACATTAATACCCATGTCCATTTAATCCATGACTGCGAAATAGAGAAAACACTAGTGAGAACTGTGAGCAAGAATATAAAGCCAACTAAAAATGTGAAAAGGAATGCCAAACAAACTGTAAGCAAGAATAAAATTACACAATTCTTCAAAGAGAACACCACCCAATAAAAAATTCACCAACACGCCATATCAGTTAGCACCACTCTTCACCTCCAAAGTAAACATCTTCGAAGAACCTAAATATACAACAACTTGTATAAGAACAAAAAAATGGAGAAACATAATTTAGTGGTACCATTTGTTTAAAAGAAAAAACTTAGTGGTAAGTTCTAATGCTAAAACTAATCCAATTGCGAGCAATGTTAAACTCGGGATCAAACGCTTTTCAAATGTCCGTAAATATACCGATACAAAAACAAATAAGAAGGTATAAAATATTGTTAATGCTTATTTACAATAGGGTTAAAAATTTAAACAGATACTTACATAAAAAATAAAATAACTCTTCAAGAACATAACTATTAGTAAATAACTTGCCATTAATTCATCCGCAATGTTGTATCTAGAGAAATAGAGAGTATACCTGGGATGTGTTGAACATCAAAAATCAAAAACCAATAAAAAATTAGAGAAGCACCTTGTTAGTAGCTGAAACGCCAAAAAAACACAAAAAGAAGCACCACTTCATTGTGATCAGCTACTTAGTTGAACTTAAAGTAAAATCAACAAAGAAAAAGGTTGTTGACTACTCAGTTCCTCTTCCCCTTTACTTTATTAGCACGACCTGACAGTGTTCTTTACTGACCGCATCGATGATTGTGGAGCTCTCATAGACTGGAACATGGCTTAAAACCCTCTGTCCAACCAAAACTTAGCCATTCGATTGGTCAGGGGCTTTGCAATGCTGCCATAAAAATAAAAAGGTTGAGATGATGGAAGAACACGAATAGCTTGGCACTAATCCATAAACACATCATGATTATGAGTTTTCTCACAAAGTTGGCGACTTCGGGTGGTACAAAAATTGACTTCCAATGCTTTTGGTGGAGATGCCTCTCCCCTTACTCACTTGCAAAACCAATATGGGACAAACAGTCAAACAACATTAAATAGTGAAGGTTTTCTTCAATAATCTAAAGCATTACTAAAGCAAAACCCTCTAAACATTCCTAACACAATTATAAGAGTTCTCTAAATGACTAAGAAAATCTAAAGCATTACTAAAACAAAATTCTGCTAGATGCTTGAGAAAATCATTTCAACCTTTATATCATTTACATCCAACATTTTTTTCTCAACAAAAGAACCATTATAAAGTAACATAATAAATTCAAGAGTTCTGTCAAAAAATTATTCTATGAGAATGCATCATTTAGATCTAGAATTATGATTTTCATATGGTTATGATATAACTTCACTGGTCTGAAAATGAATATTGAATCAAACAAATTAAAAATGAAGAAAAAACGCTATGCAAAGGAGATGGATAACACTCACAGAGACTGAAATGGTTGGATAACACTTCATTGAAATGCATCATTCACTATAAAAGAGATGGATAACACTTCATTGATCTGCAGCATTCATGGTATTCTACAACTCCTGCCCTTTCACAGTATAGGAATCACAATAAACACAAAATAATATAAACAAATAGATATTGAAAGAAAAAAATTTAGTTCAGGCCTGTCATAAAAATCTGTGAGCGCATGTTTAATAGGGAAAGAAAATCATAGAAAAGGTCATATGCACCATGTTATATCCCCTATTTTTCTATGAAACACCTTGCCATCACAGTTTGAAAATAATGCATTGCCATCACAATTTTTATTCCCCAACTTCACAAACTAAGTATAGAGTATACCTGAGAGTGAGATATAGAGAATTTAGTATCTTGAATTTAGCTCTCTCTTAATAGCAATAACCACGTCAAATTAATCCACGCAATTGATCAATTGCTACCTTCCCCTTATTACAAATGACAAAAGAATTAAATGTGCGGAAAAAATACAACATAATTGAAATGCAATAATCGCATCAAATTAATCAAAATACCTACAAAAGTTTAGACAAATAAACAACTAACAAAAAATAACAAAAAGTAATGATCAACATTCATATTCATTCCCATACCATATTAAAAGAAGTTCAAACATGACTACTATGATTAAGAGTGAAAATCATAACATTGGACACTAAATATCCAACATTCATTACAATGCAAATTTATTGCACAAACATACACAAAAATTAAAGAATCGCATATCGACATGTATTCAAAGAAATAAAAATCATACCGAAATCCTAAATGAATGGGGGCAGAGTATTTAACTAAAAGAAAACGGCAACCAACAAATAGGAAATTTCCAATGAAGTGATATTAAGCTAACACTTACCTCAATTCCATTAAACATAATGATGTATCAAAGGAAAGTTCCAAAAGGAAAACTCGATAGACAAATAGATTCATAATATTAGATGAAATGAAATGTGTAAAGCAATAGTATATGTTTCATATGTTCCCCAATAAACACATTGAAATAACAATAAAATGGCTAATATATTAATGCACTCAAATGAAAAATACATACTTTCATGGACAAACTGAAGTTCAGTAGAAAATTTATTTAATTACTCACCATATTACTCTCCAGAGAAATTCCTTCCAAGTACACTCTCTCTCCTGATCAACTCAGATACTGCTCTGATGCTCGAAACTATACGGTGAGACTTCTATACCTTACAGGCCGATCAAATGAATGCATTTGACTAAAAGAATGGATGATTAGTGGCTCTTGACAGTTTTAATTGTTACAAAATCATTACACATATGTTATACCGTTTGATGATAATAGGGTTGTTATGAACCCGTGTAAGGATTATAGACTTTCAGCGAAAGGATATATCAATGCCAACTTCATCTTGATTCACTCACCTATAACATGGAAAGAGTAACCAAAAATAATTATGTGTTAAGATGACATAGGCAAGGTGAAATGAAATTCATTAGACACCAAACCTCGGATGAGATCAAGAATAAATAGAAAAATAATAAAAAAATGTAGAAAAATAAATAAACATCAAACCAAGGATGACACCATAGGCAGGAAAGCCACATATTTTACGTCCTCGATTTCAACTCTATAAAACAAACTGGAACAGAGAAAAAAAATCATGAGTCATTAACACCCAGTCATCACGAAGTAAAAAATTGTACGTGGCTTTTGAAAGGTAGTACATGGATTTTGAAAACCACTATTGAATAGCCCATCTATTGCTAATAGAACTATGTTTGAATAACCTCATTTAACCATAAGAAAATACTAAGCAGGCCATATTTGTATATATAACTAAGTCCAATGAGTGTTCCTTAAATAGAATTCTAAGCGGATAAGTAAAAAAAGTATGATAAAAATATATCTCGCATTTTAGTTTTAATGTAACCCAAGAAAAAAAGGGTAAAAAAGAACAGAGGGTATACCTTATGTGAATGTGACATGGTGAATCAGGATTGAAAGATCTACAAACCATAATAAAACACAATACTTGAAAATAAAACTGTAACACTCCGTATTTTTATGATATTAAATAATGATGGGATTAATCATTATTGTTGGATTAATTAAATTACAATGTGAGAAATTAGTTATTAATTAATTCGAATTAAAATAAATATTAATTAGTGTGCCAAGATTTAATACTTATTGTTGAGAATTATTGAATATTACTGTGTGATTACGTAATATGGAATTATGAAATCTTATAAATTATCGAGAGTGGGAATTACGACAGTTTGGTATATTAAGTCAGGACGCGTGTGTGAGTCGCTCGGGACTAATTTAATGGATTAAAGAAGAAAATTATTTTTAGGTAACTCGTATGGTTATTTTGAGTGCTCCATTGAGTTCGAAAGGGTTAAGATATTCAGAAAACTCTACTTCAATATTTTATTTGGACTCCGAAATATTTTTAGGCCAAATCGGCACCCCATAGGGGTATGTTTGTCTTTTGGATTTTTGGGGATTTAATATGGATAAAAATTAGAAAAATAAAAGGGAGTGTACGTGGGTGAGAGGAAGTCTATCAGTTTCTAAACCTATGAGAGATATAGAGAACCACAGAGAAAGAAGGAAAGTCCATAGGTGTTCTTTGTGCAAAACTCAAGGACTTACGCCACAAATCCCACTAAAGCGTAGATCGGAAGACGAGGAACAAGCCTATACTAATTTCATCAGCGGATCAAAACATCATAATCAAGGCAAGTGTTTATTGCTTGATTTCTTTAGCAATATTTGTGCTCATGTTAGACTAGGTAATTACCCCATTAAGATGAAGATGAATATTGGTGAAATTTGGGAGAATTAATCATAAATTAGGACTGATTTGATAATTTTTTTATTCCCTCATGTAGATAGGATTGTGTCCACGAATTTATGATAATATTATGAATAAATCTAGGTTTTAATTTAAAGTTATGCATATAAGTTTGAGAACTGTGTTCTTGATAATTAAATTAGGGATTTCGAATTTGATTGATGATTAGTGATCATTTAATGATGTTATAGTGTTAGAAATCATATATAGATGTTAAGAAGATGATTGGAATTGATTGATTAATGTTTGGGTTGAAAATTAGAGGTTTTAGAGTTGAGAATCTGGTGAAAACGTAACTATTAATGGTGGAAAACGTAGCAGGTTTGTTTGAGGAAGAGAACTGCTCAATCTCATTTTGAACAAGATTGAGCTTGGTTCGAACAAGACTAATTCTCGCGAGATTTTGTTCAAACGACATCACACCTGGTTCGAACGACAGGTCCGAAAATCTGGAATATCCAATTTCTGCCCAATTCGAGTTACACATTTAATTTGAGTGAGGAAAAATGTTATTTGATGAATTTAGTATAATGTAGAATTGTTGGGAAGGATTTGGGACTAATAATACTCTAAATATTTGGAACGAGAAGTTAATATTAGAAGTTTAGATAGAGACATAATCGAAATAATTATATTATAAGTACTAATGAGAGAACACTACGAATGGCAAATATATGTTTGGGATGGGTGAATTCCTATTGATTTTAATAGGATGTGGGAATGCCTATTATATGCTTGTTATTATGTGTATAACATACCTATCCTGCTTGCTATTAAGAGGAGGTTTTCGCGTAGTGGACAGTCTTATCCTATGTGACCCATTAGGAGATTTTGACTTGTACCCAGAGCATATGAACTTGGCTACGTGCTATCTGAGATATAGGATAGTTTCGACGACTGAATAGAAGCGTAGGTATGTGCGTGGCCCATTTGGCTGGGGATTATGTTCTCCTCCAATATTTGTGATTTGAATTTATGGTTCGTGATAACCTGAACCAGCAGTCCTTCATATGATGAGTGATGCACCGGGACATGATAGTAGAGTATGTATTGAACCGAGTGGTCTTAATCTAAGGGTGTAGGATTAATATATATATGTATATAGATGATGTGACTATATATATATATATATATATACTAGGGTATGCCCGTGCCTGAAGGAACGACGCAAATTTTTGAAAGTGTATATCGTTAATAGGAGCATATGTCGTATTTAGTTCGCAACAGATAAATAATTTTCAAATTGTTTTTTAACAACACATAATTTTAAACAATTTTAAAACATTGGATAAATTTCCATGTGTTTATATTAGGGATGGCAAAATGGGTCAACGTGTCGTTTTTCACATGACTTGACATGACATTATAAAATGTTTTTTTCTTAACCCGAACACGACACATTTACACAATAAATAAATACAATTTGATAGGACACGATTAGAACCGACCCAACATGACATAATTAGACCAATTAGTGAAGAATTAAAACAATAGTGGGTCCAAATAGTGTTTTTCAAAAAAATTCAAACTTTGTAATCAAACATGCACCAAGTGCTTATGTATAGAACTTAATTAACTTTTGCAAATTATTTGTAGTTACTTACACTCTGAACAAATTTAATTATTTTTATCAAACACACACCATTTAATTATATATACTATGAACAAATTTCATTTTTTTATTGTTAGTTTTCTAGTATGTTCCATAAACTAACTAATAGGTGTACACAATTAATATTCTCACTATCATCTACACCCCGTGATTCTAATTGTAAATGATGTTTTTCTTGAATTGGCTAGGTACACCTGTCATCCAGGAAGTGGTACAGTCCCAGACAAGTTTCCTCAATATTGATTTTCTTCTTTTAAAAAATCCTTATTTTTATTTTGAAAATTAATTTTTAATAGAATTACACGTGCATCCATTACATAGAGAAGATTAAGAATCATATACTCAAAGCAGTAAAATCTATGATGAGTTCAACAAACTGGAAAGAGACTGAATTAGATGCCCACACAGGTATGTCAAACCAAAAATGCATGTTGTACAACCCAAGGTTTCGGCTCATAACATTTACGTCTGTGTCATGAGAATACTCGTAATATAACTACAATCTATCTAGTAAAAAAGATTCAAATATGTTAAAACGACACTATATTTGTGAATTTGAACTGGCACAAACAATCTCGAGTAAATAATAGGCATTTTAAATTTGTAAGCGCAAGTTGAGGATGCCATTTGCAACATCCAGTACGCGTCTCAGATGCAAAATCCCCCAACACGTGTTCACAGCAAAGAGTCGATAGAATAGTCGCTGATGGTTGATTGTGCAGTTACTTATCTATTTCCAGTACTCTGTCAATAAGACCGAACTCCATAGCCTAAAAAACGAATCATAAGCGATCCCTCTCAGTGTACTGGTGCACTTTCTCAATTGATTGGCTGGTATGTGAAGTATACATCTTGTCAATTTTATGGTGAGATTGAACTGCTTCATTAACTCGGTGCCTTACATCCTCCTCGTGACCACCACACCCACTTAGTGGTTGATGTACCTTAATACGTGCATTTGGCATTGTGTATCAAATGACTTTTTCTCCACCAACAAGAAGAGGTGCTCCTTGGCTCGTAGAGACTCCAAAACAAAGTTTGCTAACCATAGGCTTTATCCAATACATGCAATAGTTCCACGGAACCTGAATAAGCTATTCACAAAATAACACTTGAAATTTCCACTTCAACCATCTCAATTTGGGAAATACCTACAGAGAAAAAACACATCAAAGTCAGTTTGCAGCAAACATGGCCGCGATATCATCGTCCATATTTTCTAAAACATTGAAATTGATATATGTTAGAAAAGGTATCAATTTACAGAAATAGCAATGAAATTACCTGAATCATTTTGTGTAATATCTATTAGAAAAGGTAGAAATCTTCTATAACTAAACAACCATGAAAGCAAAAATTATACTTTCTTTGAAGAATCGTTCAATCAATTATTCACGACTCTTAACAATCAAGCTTATCCACCACCATCATCAACTAATTCAGTAGCACGTTACCCATGAAGTATGTGAAGTTACTGACAGCACCCAATTTATTATGAATGGGCACAACTTGGATTAAGTCACCGACTCAGCAAGAGTGAGCACCTCAGATACGTCAACCGCTGTCAAACAACTTGAAGAAATTAATACAAATGTTGAAGATAACGCAAGCTGTGATGATAAACTCACCAGCAGTAGATCATAGCCATCAAGTAGTAGTGCCACAGAACCTGAAGAAGCTAATAAAGAGCATTTACTATTGTGTTCACTGCATGAGCATTTATTGTTGTGTTCCTCAGAGCATTTTTTCACAGCAGCAATCAGTTCCAAAATATTTTCCCCGTTCCCTTCACCGCACAAGCATTTACTGTTGTGTTCAATCAATTAGGCAGGTCGTATTGTTTTTGTCAGCAATCAAATTAATAGAAGTGTATCATATTTATATGACTCACAATGGTCATCAAAGTGTAGTCATGGATTAATTCAGGAAATCTTGGATATTTAGCGAATGCCATTCATGAGGTTACAAAATCTGTGTAGCTTCTCAACGTTAGGATCTAATTCAACAAAAAATTACCCCACGGTTGCGCGAAAAAAATCGTCAATAACCTTCTTTGCACCAAGTAATGCACCTACTACCAAAACATTAGATCTAAAATTTAAAAAATAAGGACAACCATCTTTCTGTAACATGAATGAGTTTTCCGTAATCCTGTAACTTTCTATAGTTTCTACTTATCACCATTACAACCATATTTTGCTGAAGAAATAAAAAAATCCATGCAAATTAGGTTTCAAACTTTCAATTTTTGATCTCTAGAAAGAAAAATCTCTCTGTGTTTCCCCTGGACAGACAGAACACTTTCCCCATGAAAGAGAGCAGTTGATATAGGAGAATATTTATTAGGGAATAGCAAAATCTTTCTGAAAAATTCTAAATAAACAACAATACATAATAAAATAAAACAAATCAAAGAAACTATTATGCTCACCCAAAAAGTGATGATGTACCATAAGAAAGAATGCACATTTTTAGGAACATTAAAGCTCTACTCCTCAAAGGGAAATGGAAGTAGATAAATATACCTCGTGCCAAAACATAATCATATGTTCATTCCTCGTTCTTCATCCAAAAACTCCGAGTTTCAGCATCTTAGTCGTCAATCTCCGGTGTTAGTTTGTTGTTTATGAGATCAATCGCCAATCCCGTTCGTTGTTCGTTTGGTGTTCATAAAAATATTACAACGCATCAAGTTTGACATTTGACCTGACCAAGATTTCAGTTACATTAGAGTGGTGGGACACTAAAAAAATTCTCTCAGTAGTCCTAGAAATTTATCTAGAATGAAACTTGACTTTAACAAAATTAGACTATCTTCAAATGAAAAATGAGAGAAAATTATAATAACTAAATTAACAATTTTTCCATTCTAATATCCACTGACACTGTCCTTGAAATTATGCAAACAATGTGATATTATAAACTAAACACATACCCAATCTATCAATGACATCTTGGCAAACACCTTTGATTTTGTCAAACACATCAACTTCATATCAAGGACATCTTAACTTCATATTGATAAATGCTCACTGAAATAAAAAATAAACTCACTTCAACATATTGTCAAACACCTTAACTTCAAGATCATTTATAGATTTTTGAAATAAAGTTGTGTGATATAACCATATATATCCTCGGCCAGGCCGAGGGCGCCCTCCACCAAGGCGCGCCCAAGTTGGTCTCGTGACCCATCAAGGGACCGACCCCTCATCATGGTCTAGACGACCCTTCAAGGGGCCGACCCTTCATCAGGCCCAGACGACCCTTCAAGGGGCCGACCCCTCATCAGGCCCAGACGACCCTTTAAGGGGACGACCCCTCATCATGGTCCAGATGACCCTTCAAGGGGCCGACCCTTCATCAGTCCCGGATGACCCTCGAAGGGCCGACCCTCCATCAGGGTTCGATCGACCCTTCAAGGGGCCGACCCTTTATCAGGCTCAGACGACCCTCCGAGGGTACGACAGTACGAGGCCTAAATTAGGCCAGACTCACTACCAGAAGGAACTTTGCCCTCGACTTCATATCATAGGCCGAGGGTGACATCGTCACATCGCGTGGTTTGGGAGATGCGTGGAACAGTGCCCGTGAGGCTCACATGGCACGTGGAAGACCGTTATAACAATATCACCCCCTCACATGAGGAAATATTATGTCATCATTTGGCATTTACAGGTGTCAACATGAGATTGGCTAGATCATCATTCACATGCACCATGCATACTTGGGGGTACACTACACCCCCCAAGACCTATATATACTTATCACCTACAACCCTAGAATGAGGGATCAATAATTGTAACCCTAGCAAAAACTCTGCTTATACACACAGTAGAGAGAGAAAGTGAGCTTATGTGCATTGTATCCAAGGCCGTTAGTTCCCATACTTAGTGGATCACACACTCACAGTGGATGTAGGCCTAATTGGCTGAACCACTATACATCATTGTCTTATTCCTTTTATACTCACCTCCTTCTATATACTCGCACATACACATCTCTATGGCTGTCATGGTTACTACTGTTTGAGCTCATCATCACTTACCTGGTGGTGCTATATTTCAGCATCATCAGTTTGGCGCCGTTTGTGGGAACGAGAAGACATCTCTTCCTTTGTACAGCTTGATCTCACTGGGTACTCTGGTGGTGAACCAGTTCTCCCCCTGAGAGGAGATGTTTCACCATTGAAAGAGACCCACTAAGGTTCTCAAGCTCACCAGTCATTTTTCCAGTTCAGCTTTTCATAGCTCAAACACATGGCACCGGAGATGCCACCACCACCACTTCCTCCACCGAATAGTGGAGTAGGACCCAGTTCCAGTCAGCCACCACCTCAGTCTGAGATGGCTGATGTGTCGGAAACCTTGAAGTCTCTGGCAGTAAACCAGCGGATCATGCAGGAGCAGTTCACAGCTCTATGCCAGAACATACTAAGACCAACAGGGGTCTCACCTGAGATGATTACTCTGACAGTGGCTCCAGGGCAGCATGAGGCCAGGGGACCAACCAAGGCACCACGCAAAGACTTATCGCCCCCTCAGCGGCGAAGGGATGTTGCTGACCCCTGGCGTTTACGCCTGGGGAGGAAGGGAAACCCTTGTCCTGAGGACAGGTATGACGATCTGGAGGGAGAGGAGGCCCCCATAGAATGCTGGGAGCCATATGAGGTCTCCAACAATACTATACGACCTATCTAGGAGAGTAGAGGGAAGTGAGGGAGGCAAAATCCTGACGATCGCCCAAGAGGCTCTGCTTTTGATCGCTTGAGAAGGGGGCCAGCCTTTGAGAGGCTGGGCCCAGTAAATGACCTGCGAGAAAAATTGTCCAGATCAAGGAGTGCTGTGAGGTCCAGAAGGGAGGCAACAGATGGCCAACCCCACGGGGGTCGACCCCTAGGACTGGACGATGGTCAGGGGAAAATAAATAGCCAAAACAGGCCTGTTGCCACAGAACCCTCCGTCCACCTCAAAGAGGCGATAAGGGATAACATCGTCCAGGACGACTCTACGAGGCCCTGGAATGACTCGATCCAGCGACTGGAGGATAATATTAGCGATATTCTGAAGAGCCGGGACCCTTTTCAGAGAGGATACTCCATGGGCTCACCCTTTGTGGCGAAGATAGTTAACTTCCCTATGCCATCAAAGTTTAAGCCACCTGTGGTCACCCCAAGATATGACGGGAGTACAAACCCTGCCCATCATATTGAGATGTATCAATCGGCGACAGATATATACTCTATCTCAAATGAGATGAGGTGTCATGCCTTTTCTGGCACTCTGAATGGGGCTGCACATATCTGGTACGCGTCTCTTCTAAAAAACTCCATTGAAAGCTTTAAGTAGCTGACAGACCGGTTCATCCATAACTTTTGCTTTGGGGTGAGGCCACAGAAGAAGACCACACACCTGCTCTATGTTAAGCAGAGGAAGAATGAGAGTCTAAGAGACTACATAGCCAGGTTCAATAAAGAAAAGTTAGAGGTGGAAGACTATGAGGAGAGCATAACTATGACATCCCTGATTGGAGGACTCCAAAAAGGGAAGCTGTTATGGATGCTTGCTGAAGACCCTCCGAGGACGATGGCTGAATTACTGTCAACAGCAGGAAAGGTGATGAATGCCGAAGAAGCGATGGTCGCAAAATACGAAGATGAAAAAGGAGGCACTAGTGGGGGTAAGTACCCTAAGAAGAACAAAGAGGGGAAGAAGAGGTCTACGAACGAAAAGTTCGCTGGTTACACCCCTCTAACGGTTAGCTGTGAACATATTCTCAATGAGATAAAGAGAGACCGGTCCCTGAAGTGGCCTGAGAAGTTGAGGGCAGCCCCTAATAAGAGGAATAAAAACATGTGGTGCGAATTTCACCAAGACCATGGACACGTGACAGACAAATGCTTTTCTCTGAAAGATGAGATTGAAAAAATGTTAAAATAAGGGAAGCTAAGGAAGTACGTTGATAAGAGTGCCTTCAAAAGGGGCCGAAGGGATGGCCCTAGAAAAAAGCGAGGTGACGCATGCCGAGAAAACCCTCCAAAAAGAGGAGACGACCATTCTGATGAGGGGGACGACCCTGACCTCCCTCCAAGAGACGACCATGGCCCTGTCAAGAGACTTAATATGACCTCTCTCGCCGTGGTAATGATCTCTGGAGGACTGGCAGGAGGAGGGTCAGAGGTCAAAAATAGGAAGGCCCACGTGGCTGAAGCCAAGGCAGTGACGAAGACAGTACACTCAACCTCTCTGGAGGCAAAGTCAGAAAAGAGAAAGAAGGTTGACATGGACACTCTGATAGTGGGATTCTCAAGAATGGACTTCAAAGGCCTCTTGGCCCCACATGATGACCCTCTCGTTATCACTATGAGGGTACATGTATGTGAGGTGCCTAGGATCTTGGTATCGGGGGTAGCGCTGCAGATGTGATGTTTTGGCCATGCTTCAAAGCCTTGGGTCTCAGCCGTGCTAGAATCGTCCCATACCATTACCCATGGATTGGGTTCAGTGGAGAAAAGGTTCATCCCCTTGGAGTGTATGAGGCCGATGTCAGGATGGGGGATGAATGTCCGAGATGGCTTACCAAGAAGGTCAGCTTCTTTGTGATGGATGAATATGTCTTTTCGGCCTACAATATTATACTGGGGTGGGTAGCCCTCAAGGGGTTCGAAGCTGTGCCATATACGGTCCATCAGATGATTAAATTTCCAACCCCTTACGGGGTGGGGGAAGTTCAGGGAGACCAGACGATAGTACGGGAATGTTATTACAACTTTGCTGAAGAAAGAGAGACACATAAGAAGGCTACAACCACTTACAATATTGATACCCTAAACCCCAGAGACGAGACGAAGCTGAAGAAAGGAGAGGCCGTGGAAGAGGTAGAATCCATCATCCTCAATGAGGATGACTCGAAAAAAAACGTCCAAGTCGGCAAGTCTCTGAAGCCAAATATCAAGGAAGACCTTATTAAACTGTTGAGGAGAAGACAGAGCTTCTTTGCATGGAGTCATGCAGATATGTCGAGGATCGACCCTGAAATCATGTGCCACAAGCTCAACGTGGTAGAGGGTGAAAAGCCGATAAAGCAGAATAGGAGAATTTACTCTAGAGAAAAGTATGAGGTCATAAGGGATGAGGTTAAAAAAATAGAAGATGCTGAGTTTATCAGAGAGGTCATCTACCCTGAATGGCTGTCCAATGCAGTCATTGTCCCAAAGGCTAACGAGAAGTGGAGAATGTGTGTGGACTTCACCGGCCTCAACAAGAATTATCCCAAAGATAACTTCCTTCTCCGCCGTATTGACCAGATGGCAGACGCTATCGCAGGCCATGAGCTCATGAGCTTTATGGATGCCTATTAAGGGTACAACCAAATCTTTATAGACCCTGAAGACTTAGAGAAAACATCCTTCATTACCGACAAGGGGACATACTGTTATAGGGTCATGCCCTTTGGCCTGAAGAATGCAGGGACAACATATCAGCGCCTTGTAAATAAAATGTTTGAAGAGCGAATTAGGGAGTCTATGGAGGTCTATGTAGATGACATAATGACTAAGAGTTTGAAGGCAGAGGATCATGTAGCTGACCTTGAGAGGACCTTTAACACGATGGACAAGTACCAGATAAAGCTCAACCCGACCAAGTGTGTCTTCGGGGTTAGGGCAGGAAAATTCTTGGGGTTTATCGTGAATCAAAGAGGCATTGAGGCCAACCCTGAGAAAATAAAGGCCCTCCTAGAGATGAAGACCACCAAGACCATTAAAGACGTTCAGAAGCTCGCGGGGCGAGTGGCTTATTTGAATAAGTTCGTATCTAGAGCCACAAACAAGTGTTTACCATTCTTCAAAATTCTCAGGAAGGCCTTCGAATGGAGCGAAAATTGTGATGAGGCTTTCAGGGAGCTAAAGTCATACCTGGGGTCTCCCTTGCTGTTGTCCTGGCCAGTATAGGGCGAGCAACTACATGTGTACTTAGCTGTCTCAGAATCAACCATCAGCGCAGCCATTGTGAGAGACGAAGACGGGGTACAGAAGCCTGTGTACTTCAACAGTAAGGCACTCCAGGAGGCAGAGCAAAGATACCCAAGGATGGAGAAGTTAGTCTATGCCTTAATACATGCATCAAGAAAAATGAAGCCATACTTACAGTCCCATATAATGGTCATCCTCACTGACTCTCCTCTTAGGCAGGTCTTGCACAAGCCAGAAAAATCAGGAAGGCTAATAGCCTGGGCTATAGAAATGGGGGAGTTTGACATTGTGTATCAACCTAGGAAGGACATTAAGGGGCAAGCATTGACATATTTTGTGGCCGAATTTACCTGGGAAGATGATGAAGTTGAAGAGAAGAGCCTAGGCAGACTCATCGATACACCTACATATAGGGCTGAGACCAGCACCGCTAAAAGAAAAGTGGCAAAAAACGAAGAGGGAAGATATCTCTTTAGACAGGGGACCCTCACCGAAGGAAGTTTCTCAAAAGAGTAAAATAACCCTTATATTTGAATTAAAGTAAAATTTTAAGAGTAAAATGAGGGGGAAAGTAAATTTTAGTGGGATAAAACTGTAATTAAAATTAGAGTATAAAATAAGATGTAGTGAGGTACATAATATTATTGTGTAAATATTGATCTCACCGTCCATTTAGTGTCTTATTGGCTTCGATCTGAACCGTGAAGTGTCTTTCAAACTTATAAATAGTAAAAACACCATTTCTCCTTATTATATAGATATATGTACTTGTTAATAATTCTACTATGTGAAACTAGTAGATATAGTAATGTTGATAAATAAAATAATATTAGTGGATAAAAGATTAACCATTCACATGGTGAATAATAAAATTTAATTATGTGGGATAAACTATTTCAATAACGTATTGTATGGGAGACACGAGTATACTATTACTGACGTGGATGTTGATTTTGTGACTTCGAACTAGTTAGGCTATGTGGCATAACTAATATGGGGTAGATGTACGTTAGGCGTGCACAATAGATTAGAGGTAAGAATCTCATGTGAGAGTTCGAAACTAACATGCACATGATACTTGCTTTATTGCAGTTTTAAATACTTACTAAAACAAATATTTTCACAACTCGGGCTCTGATCCGTCTCTTGTTATTCTTCCCTCTTTTGCTATATATATGTATTATATCACGTGCCCAGACACATGATTACCAAACTTAGACGCTTGGATTGTTTAGTGAGCTGTAGCGGTTGTGGAAGTTGCAGGTCCTTGCATTTAGACGCCTCTATCATTTCTTTCAGTTCTGCTCAGACATTTCATTTAGGGCATGTGTTGCCCATTCTCACTCGTTTTATTTGAGAGATTGTACTCATTTTATTTTAGTAGTTCATTTAAGTTGGATTGAGTATTTTATGGTTTATTTGCTTGAGATTTTTAACTGGAATGTTTTATCCAGGCTTATTTATTTCAATAATTGAGTTATATCCGGAATTTATTATATTATTATGAAAGGTAAATAGTTGATGTTTTAATACTTTTAAATTATTAATGTATTCTTTGGTTATAACTTATAATGGAAAATATTTTGACACTAACTTAATTATTTATTAGGTGATTATTAATGTTAAATGTATTTCGACAGTGATGCTAAGAATGAACCCACCAAACACTTTGTTTTAAATTGAATAAAATACTGATCACCCAATATTTAATTGGGCAAAGTGTAAAAAAAAACACAAAAAACATCAAAGGCATAGAGATGAAACTGTGAAACACCCCATTGAGTTGGTCGTTGAACGAAGATCTGAGTTAGGCTTTGGTTTTACACTAGAAAATCGAGCCCATTTTTTTATCCAACTTATATATCTTTGTTTCCAATCCACAATCATAACCCCAAAATGTAGAGAATGAAATACTCAACTTATATGTCTTATATATCTAAAAATCCCAAAACCTTTAGATCTACATGCACTTATTTGGACAAATTACCAAATATATTAGAATGAAAAGAAAATTGTAACCCTAACTCTTTATCATCAACCCCAAATCTCAAAAGAACCTTCAGATCTGTTTATAACTATGAAAAAAAATCGAAAAAGATAACAATAACCCCAATTTTAAAACACCAAAAATTTATCATCAACCCCTAATAAAAAAATAGCCCTTCAGATATGTGTACGTATATGTGCATGTGTGTGCGTGAGAGGGTGAGATAGTGAGATTACCTGTGTATGTGTGTGTGCATGAGAGGGTAAGCTAGAGAGAGATTAACTGATCTTAGGCATTGGAAACAAGGAGAGGGCATAACTGTGAAAAACACTACCGGTGAACCATGTCTGAATGAGAAATCACACGAAGAGAGATACGTGTGAGAGAAATCAAATCGCGTGAGAAAGTGCAGAGAGCGAGAAAGGCGTGAATTTTATGGTTTGTGTGATATAAGAGAGTAACCCTAGGTATGTGTGAAATGAGAGAATAAGGTCAATTATTATTTTACCTTTTTTTTTATTTTGATGAAGAGTGGGAAATAAATTTGAGTGTAGGAAAAGAGAGGGAACTCAAAAGATAGAGGGATAAATTAGGTAGTGCATGACAAATGTATCTTATGACATATACAAACTCTCTTATGACATCACATCAATATTGTTGATTTTTTATCCCTTATTATATAGATATACACACACAATTAGTGAGAGATTGACCTTGCAGTTTGGGGGTTTTTGAGAGAATAACGTAGAGTTTCGATGATGGTGGTGGTAGTGAGTTATTCCGTTGTTGTTGTTGGTGGTTTTTGAGAGTCTGAGAAGGTGAGAGAAAGAGTAAGACTTAGTGAAATAAATAAACTATCGAGTTTTATTTATAATCAAAATTGGGTCACGGTTCAGCCTCACAACCCCGTTTGTAACCAATTTGGTTTAATTTGACGGGGAACAATTTATTTCCCTTGATCACGGTTCTAAACCCTCACCGCATTAAATCACCCAAGGCTGATCACGACTTTGGACCATGACCCACGTTATGTGACCATTTTAAAATTAAAAGTTTTCATGGTGATAGATCAAGGTTCTCAATCGTGACAATATTTTCCCCCAAACATGTCAAGGTTTATTACTTATGGTCATGGTTTTTAACCGTGGTCATGAGGGTCACAAATTTGGATTTTGACCAACTCGTGACTAGCTAATGGTCAAGGTTACCTCTATATAGGGTCATAGCCACAGATTTGGATTGTGATCCCCATGGTTATGGATCCTTCCATGACCATTTCTGGTTATTAGCGCAATGATACCTACAACTCATGTAAGATTTTGTTGTATGGTGTGAGTGATTTAACTAACCTCACAGTCAAAGTGATTTAACATTCGAGGTAATCGTTGATCAATGCGGTCAAATGCATCTCTAATAATAACAAACTATGCATCCAAGTACAATCTCGATGAATGATAAACTCAAGGGGTAGGAGTAATAACTAGAGCAGATGCTACATGGGCAACAACATCACGACCAATGTCCTCAACAAGGAGATCAATAATAAGATCTAGAATCCATCGCACAATCTAACCCTCATATCGGGTAGCACTAACGCTCATAATAGAACCAAGAATGGTAGCAGACCGATCGAATATTAACCAAGGCACACCTAAAGAATAAATATATCCAATAACTAACATAGAAAAAGTCAACATGTCTTGAGTTTCATCAAATGCTTAATGTCTCATAAACTCCATAATAATAAAAGAGTAATTAATGGATTTCCTAAAAAAAAGGCTTGTATAATATGACGTATGTAGTAAGGTAAGTCATGGGATCGTCTATGAAGCATACGATCATAAATGACTACATAATATACAATCAAAAGTTTATGATGATGCAAAGCATGCGGGAAAACATAATCTACCCATAACATCTCTCTCACCATAATAAATATGGTTAAATAATGATGATATAGACCACTATCAGTGTAAGGTGCATAGAATAGGCACTCCAGTCTATTTCAAAACACGTGCATAGTAAGCATGCCCTATAAAAACACAATCTCCTTCCCACGAGAGAATTACATGAGAACCAAAATAGCCTTATAATTGAGCAACATGTTCACATAGAATTCGTGAGCAAGGGTTACATTTGTCGACTCGGGTGGACTAAGAACATAGGATGAAAATAAGTGTTGAATCCTATTTTGGAGATACATTCCCTTCGTGCTATTTTTAAGATGTGTTAGATCCACATCCCTCTTCGTCCTCACAGCGAGGGCAATACAATCCTTCCTCAAAGGGGAACCACCTCTAGTAAATTTGATTAAACAAGCATATGCAATCATATCATGGAATAAATAGAGGCACTTAGGGCATGAGTACGTGCACGAGTTGTGAAAGGATCTCTTGTGGGAGCAATGGGATGCTCAAAAGAATTCAAAACACTCCAGGACCACTCGAGGGTTTGGATAAAATTCTCTTGCTTACAAGATTGTTTTTATTTTCACATCCCATACAGATTAATTAGTTCAATGAAAATGCAAACAATCTGTAAATGAAAAGAATCCTACAAAATGGTGAGAATAGTGAATATGATCAAAATAACCTAAATTCAAACCAAATGAGTAAGACGACACCGAAGATCGATGTATAATCCACAATAACTCTAATAATCAAATAAAAAAGACAAGAAATTAAGTGAGACCTTAATTAAAACTAAGAAAACCCAAAACCTATCAAAATTAGGGTTTACTCATTAAATTTTGTAACTTTTCAACCTAATTGCGATTAAACCACCAAATGGACTTTGAAATCACAATCATATTAAAACATCACACTAGAGGAAGCTGTGGAGATGAAATAAATTACTTGAAAAGGAAATGAACCATATAACATCTAATTTAAACCATTTCTCAAAATTACATCAAAGTTCATTTGAATGGAAGAAGGTACAGATGCGCATGCCCCAACGTGTGTGCACTATGAGAAAATGAACCATGCAAATAGTTTTATCTAGAATTCATACACGAGGAAAAAACAAGTGGCTATATGAATAGTAAAGAATTCCAATATCGTGAACGCTTTGGGAAAGTAGCTGAAGCCAGATAATCAACTATAGAAAATACATAGTCATCATAAAATAAATCCTAAATGCTCAAAATATGACATGGGCGTATGTGAATGCATCTAAAAAACATTCATTTTATCATTATGACATAAATTTGAGATAAAATGCATTAATCAACAACTCACACATCCAATGTATTAAAATGACACAAAATATGTAAAATGTTAAAATGATTAAGCTATTTATGATAAAATATATTCATTGTATGAATTTCCCTTGAAGAATGATTAATGAACTAGTTTGATAACATGTTAGCATAAACATTAACCACTCAATAACATAGTTCAAAATTCCAATCGAATAAAATCAATCATTTTTTGTATTTTAATCTTGGCATGATCGTGAGAAAATATATCATGGAATGATTGTAAAAAAATATAAGTTCACATAATCAAATGAATGTAAATGATGGAATCATATTAATGGAAATTCAAGATTAAGTTTATCATTTCATTAATATCCTTTCGAGATTTTCAAGATGATAGATTCTAGCCATGTAATATCCCTCAAATGATGTATAATACCTAAAGTAGATACTAAATGATAGTACTATAAAAAATTGAAAATCCATATCTTATTTTTTTGTATTGAATTTTCAAGCACATGACTATAGATCTTTTCATCATAAAATGGATTATTTACGGTGACTTTCACAAACACTTTGGTTGACATAGATCGATGATACTAAAATTCTAATCAATGTAATCCCACATATGGTATCCCTTTCCATTTTAAATAATGTATCACCAAGTAAAATTATTTTTCACACAAAACTCTGAAACGATCAATTGAAACATTTTAAAGTATTGATCAATATTAGATATAGGGATTTGATATTGATTTAAATTCATGCACTCATGAAAGACAAAAAGCAATCTCATATAATTCAAGTGACAAGAAAGTGCACGTGTAAAGTTAAATCATAACCAAATATTTGAAAAAAATAGCTATCGTGATTTTCTTGTGAATTATAGAAAATCATTGGATAAATCATCATTGACACTAAATAGTTAAGAATTCATGTTTCAACCATAATAAAAATTAAGTTCACACAATAAGGGTGCATTTTTTTTTTATCTTAAAATGAATATGAATCTAGAAAGTATGTTTTTTATGTCCAAATGAACCTCTAAATGGACATATTTAGTCGAATTCATTGTCGAGATTCTTAGGTAATTTTACCTCTTGACCATTCGGGGGCAGTTATACCCATTAACCTCTTATTTTTTAAAAAACAAAAACTATTTAGTACATATTAAGTCCCTAAATCAAGGTATACATAGAACTTAATCACACATCAGAAAAATAATAAACAAAAAAGATTTTTGTTTTTTAAGAAAATAATGATGCAATATATACATACATACCATCTAAGGACTATAACATATAAGAAAATACATGGTGCAAAAATATCTTCTCCAAAAGTGTGTAAAAGATCCTAGTATGGAAATGAATATCACTCATCCCTAAAATTATTGGATCCCACATGAATCATGGAATACATAGTCAGGAGACCTAAACAATAAAATCTCTAGGTATATTAAGAAAACTAGCAAGCTAGGTAACGAGAGGCGGTGCTTCACCCAGATCTTAGTGAGGCGCGAAGATCAGGTCCTTTTACACAACTTTCCTTTGAGGTAATTCAACCTAAACTTTTCTCCCTTGGTCATTCCTTAGAATACCTCTAAAAAATATAGGTATCCACCTCTCTATCCTCACAGGAATATCGTTCCTAGTAAACTGACCTATATTTCTAGGTATATATACCTTCGACCTAACCTTTCGCTTTTGACCACTGACTACATGATTAACCTTTTTCATAAACATTCTAATATCACCTCTAAGGCCAAACAAGGGAAATCTAAAAACTTCTTTTTATCCCTAATGAACTTCAAATACCTAGCTTTCAACCACCTAAAGGTTGAATTAGAATATTCATACATATTGCATTGTGAGCAATATGACACATTTCTCTAAAATTTAGGTTTTGACAAGGGTTCGTGAGATCTTATCCCTGAAAACCAGTAGGCCCCCAATTTTGAAACCTTTTTACTACAAAAAGAATAATTTCCTTTTATGAGATGCAGAAGCGTAAGATGGTTCAATTAAACAACAAATTTTAATTTACTTCTCAAATTAAAATTAAACAACGTGAAATTAAATTAAAATACACACACAATTTTAATTTCACTAAAACACAATTAATTCAACCCAAGTCCTTGAAATTTGCCTAAGTCATATTTTTAATATTATCAAATTAGGCCAAACCAATTTTATCAAATTAAGTGATGACTTGAATTAAATTAACATTTACCCAATTAATTATGTAGCACCAAATTAAACATAAGTCGTGATTAAACCAAATTTTATCTAAACATGCGTTCTAGGTGAATTTTGTGAAAGATAAATAAATAATAAATTACTACGTCACGATGTACGAGGAAAAACTCACAACGAAAAAAAATCTCGGACGGCCCTATACTTACGTCCACTAAGTATGGTTTTACAATTACATGACATATGACTTACTTCCTCGACTCGACCCCTTTTAAGCCTTGATGCGTTTTCTTGTAAACACCTCCGCCTAGTCGACAATCCCGGAGCTCCATCGGAATCTTGGAATCACCAATGAGACATAGGTACACCGTCAACCACACATGGTGCCTTTCACCATGTGAGAATTTTGCACAAAAACAAACTTCTTCTTCTTTGAGGGATTTAGAAGAAAACCCAAACGAACTCTTCAATAGGTAGAGTAAATCGGTGCCAAAACTCCAAGCAATGTATATATATAAAGGAACTTGGATAAACAAAGTTTTGGTGTAAACAAAAGTATTTTAAGAATTTTCTTGAAAGAATTAACACTTTAAACATGAACTTTTTCTACTTTGAATTTTTCTCTTAAACTTTATCTTGGAGGTTGTATGATATGAAAAAGTTGAAAACAAAAAGTTGGTTTCCGCACTTAATTAGTCAGGTAAAAAGTTAGTGGGAAAAGAAGTGGGAAAGTGGGAAAACTGTTCACAAAATTGCCAATTAACTGTTCCCGCCAAAACTCGTTCGAACGAGCCTTCTAACGAAGTTCCAGTGTGTAAGGACATTTTTCACATGTCCGAAATGTTTCATTTATTTATGTCGTACGCCGCTACATTTGGCACGTCTCCTCACGATCTCACATGACGGCCTCTATCCGAATTCTGGGAATCAAGCATGCATTATCTCCACTAATATGTCCCACATCTGCCTCAATGACTTCACGTTCCAAGATTTTAGGGACTTAATGCAAGTGGTACGCAAGGGAAGTCAAAACAGTGAAAAAAAAGGCACAATAGGAGAGTTCAAGGGCATTTTCATAATTTCACATCCATAGTTCGGAGGTCTGTTCAACTAGAAAGTTGAATAGCTCGCTGCAACGAAGATACTGGAAAAAACGGCACCTCAATCCGAGCTACGGTGAAGGAGTTATGACCTTTTGAAGATAGAGAAAATTCCTTAAAGAATGCTGTTTTTTTTGTACGCTGGATAGAATTTTAGAGTTTTAAGAACGTGGGACTCTTCATATTTTTTCCTATAAATACCAACTTCGGGGGAGTTGTTTTGCAAGACTTTAGGAGATGAATTTAAGAGTCCAAATACATCTAGTCTTCATATTTTTGAGTCCCAAGACTCATGTTTTGATTCACACATCATTGCCAAACCTTTGTGAATCCTTTGCAACCCAAGAACACAACTTTGGTTTGTTCAACCCTTGTGGAGGAGACCGTTCTTCTTCTTCTTCATTGCAGCCCTACTGGAAAGGGATAATTCCAGCCGTGACTACAGAATCCGATACCCGAGGGTAATTCTTAGTTAACTTGTATTTTCATTGTAATCCGATTGTAAGCCGTTTTCTTACAAATTATAGTGAAAATAAATGGTTTTGCCCCTGAGGGGGATTTTTCCTTAATTGCATGTGTTTGAATGTTCTTGCGTAGATTATCTATTTATTCAATCACATACTGCTGCATGTTTAGGGTTTGTTTGTGTTAAAAGGGTTTTATATATGGTTTGATCATTTGAACGCGAGCACACACGTTTCTCAAATTGGTATCAGAGCAGGTTACGCTAATCTATCGCGTATTCCTTTTTTTCCGCAAATTTTTTCTAAAATATCAATTTTCTGAAAAAATTGATTTTTGAAAAAGTGCGTGTTCAAATGGAGAAGTCATATTATAAAATGCCTGTTTTTGACGGGACAAATTATGCTTATTGGAAAGCCCGTATGAGGTCGGCTTTAAAAACCATTGATGAACGTGTCTGGATTTTGGTTGAACGAGGGTGGACTCCTCCCACCGTGACTGTTGATAATGTGACCAACTTGAAACCTGACATTTCTTGGTCTGATGAAGAAATTAAATGGTCATCTTTTAATTCTAAGGGTCTAAGTGCTATTTCTGGGTCTGTCACACCTGATGAGTTCAAACGCATAATGACGTGTACCACGTCAAAAGAGGCATGGGATGTTTTACAACTCACCCATGAAGGAACTAATGCTGTGAAAGAGTCTAAGTTGCAAAACTTGACAACTCAATTTGAAACAATCACCATGCATGATTCTGAATGCTTTGATGAATTTTATGCTAGACTTTCTGACATTGTGAATACTAGTTTTAATCTTGGTGAACAAATTCCGAATGCTAGAGTTGTTAAAAAGATTCTTCGTTCTTTACCTAAGAGTTTTATCCCTAAAGTCACTGTGCTAAATTCTATGGGTAATTTAAATACGCTAAAATTGGAAGAACTTGTAGGAGATTTGCAAACTTATGAAATTGATATGTTCCCTAAAAATGCTAAATCTAAAGATAAGGTAATTGCTCTTAAAGCCCAAGAGAGAAGGAGTGAGGGGTCTGCTAGAAAGAGGGTAGAGTCATCTAGAAAGAGAGAGACTGACACGTCAGATTCTGAGTGCGATTTTGACTTAGATGATTTGGCTCTTTTCGCAAAAAATTTCAAGAGGATTCTCAAATTTAAGAAAAATGGCAATTTTAAAGATAAAAAGAAATTTGAGAAAAATAAGTTTGAAAAGAAAAATGAAAAAGTTTCCAAAAATCCTCCTCTGAAAGAAAGTGAGAGATGTTTTGAGTGTGATGGTAGGGGTCATAGAGCTTTTGAGTGTGCCAATCGTCTGAATAGATAGAAAGGGAAAGCTGTTCTTAATGCTACCCTTAGTGACGACAGTGAGGTCGAGACGGTGGATTCTGGAGATGAGTCACCGCATGAGTGTAACTTCACCGCATTCATGGCCAACCAAGTGAGCACTCCTAGTTCTCCTCACGACGTTGAGGATGATGCTTCACAGGGACACCTCGACAGTGAGAGCGATGTGAGTGAGGGGGAGGATGACACAAGTGAGAGCGAGAGTGATACACAACGCGCCTACGCTGAGTTATATTCTGAGTCTTTTAAAACTAAAAAGTGTAACAAAGCGTTAGTTCTTAAGATCACTTGCCTAGAGGAAGATTTAAAGAAAGCGAGAGAAAGAGAGTTCTCCACCTGCACCGCCCTGAGAGAGAGAGAATCTACCTGTGTCGAGAATGAGAATTTGTTTAGAGAGAGAGAGAGTACTCTAGAGAAAGAGAGAGGGGACTTGATCAAGCAAGTGGCTAGTCTTACGAGTTAGCTCCATTCCTCCATGGAGACTCGGAAGAAACTTGAAGCCCTTGTTGCCCAGCTGACTCATGATCGTGAGAAAGCACGGGAAGTCAAGGTACAAATCGAGGACAGATCTGGGAAGATGGGAAAGATGCTCCTCGGCCCCGCTTTAGGTTTTGGTGATCGTCAAGGAATTGGATATGATGGTGCCTCCACGTCCCAAATTGCACCTGGACCAGTTCCTGAGTTTACTACAACTCCTTATGGTTACCGTAAAAAACTTCGAAGGAGAGTTCGACCAAGAAAAGCAAACCAAGGTCCGCCTTTGACTGAGCTCTTTTGTACTTATTGCAAAAGAAAAGGCCACCTTAGGGAAACTTGCTATAGCATGGGTCGGACACGACGTACTACTGCTCCACCACGACATACTGATGAGTTTTCTAGTTTGAGAGAGCGAGTTGAGTTCTTAGCTGCCATGACTCAGAGTTTGATAAAAGAATTCCGACGGATGTCTTCGCCGTTAGTGAATGCTTCTTACATTCCAGCTAAAACCAACAAAGGCAAACAAAAGGTCATCTCTACTTGGGTGCCTAAGAAAGATAAAAAGGCCTTTGTTGTTCATGTTGCTCTCAAAGCACATAATACCTCACAGTGGTATTTTGATAGTGGGTGCTCCAGACACATGACATGAGATGCCTCATTTTTTACTACTCTTGAGGATTATCAAGATGGCAGAGTCACCTTTGGAGATGGGAGTAAGTCTAGCATTATAGGACGAGATACTATCGAGTTACCTGGTTTTCCTAAGCTAGAAAATGTTTTGTACGTCAAAGGTTTGAAAGCAAACCTTCTCAGCATTAGCCAACTGTGCGACACTAACTTTGCAGTAAAGTATGACCGGGACGCGTGTAAAGTCTACAATCAAGACGGTAAACTTTTGATGCAAGGGGTGAGGACCGAGGATAATTGCTATGGGACTGAGCCCACATCCTCACTTGTCTGCAACAGCGCCACGATCACTCCTATGGATCTGTGGCACCAACGTCGAGGTCACGTGAACGTTAGAGATCTCAATCGTTTATCTAAAAAGGACCTAGTACGTGGCTTACCATCTCTTGGAAAGTCAACTTCGACCGTTTGTGGACCCTGTCAGTTGGGAAAACAAATTCGTAGTCCTCATAGGAAGTTACATTCCATTACCACCTCTCGTGTTCTGGAGTTGATTCACATGGATCTTATGGGTCCCACTCGTACTGAGAGTCTAGGTGGTAAGAGGTACATCCTCATGATGGTAGATGATTTCTCCAGATACTCCATTGTAGGTTTTCTAAGAGAGAAATCCGATGCTGTAGATTTCTTAACGACCAAGTGCCGTGTCCTGCAAAATCAACACGGTGTCACTATTAACAGAATACGTAGTGACAACGGCACTGAATTCAAGGAAGCAAAGGTTGATTTGTACTGTGATAGCCTTGGGATCAAACATGAGTTTTCTACTGTGAGAACTCCTCAGCAAAATGGGATTGTTGAGAGAAAGAATAGAACGATCCAAGAGATGGCTAGATCTATGCTTCTAGGTCGTAAAGTTTCTAGGAGATTTTGGGCAGAGGCAGTGTCTACTGCATGCCACACGGTGAATAGGGTGTATCTGCGTCCACACACACTTCACACTCCTTATGAGTTGTGGACTGGCAAGAAGCCCAACCTGGCATATTTCCGTGTCTTTGGGAGTAAATGCTATATCCTACGGGATAGAGAGCAATTAGGAAAGTTCGACTCCCGAAGCGACGAGGGAATATTTCTAGGATATTCATCGAATAGCAGAGCGTACCGGGTTTTTAACCTGAAGAGCTCTAAGATTATGGAATCAATAAACGTCACCGTGCAAGATGACGAACCTCCGATGGTTATTGATCCTAACCTTCAGTGTGAGGATGAGGATTATTTTAACAGTGATTTACCTGTTCCTCTCTCACACTCTGTGGACCCTACTCCTGTGTTAGGGGACACACCTGCTTGGGTTCGCAAGAGTCATGACCCTTCTGCCATTGTTGGTGATCCCACTCTAGGGGTCAAGACTCGTGCTCAGCTAGAGAACGTTGTTTGCCATCTTTGCTACACGTCCAAAGTCGAGCCCAAGAACCATAAAGAAGCACTCAAGGATGAACACTGGATATCTGCTATGCAGGATGAGTTGCTTCAGTTTAAAAAGAATGATGTCTGGGAACTTGTCCCCCGACCTAGTGAGATTAATGTGATAGGTACCCGGTGGATTTTTAAGAACAAAATGGATGAAAATGGTACCATAATCCGAAATAAGGCTAGGTTGGTCGCTCAAGGCTACACACAGATAGAGGGTGTAGACTTTGGGGATACATTTGCTCCTGTTGCGAGGCTTGAGTCCGTCCGTCTTCTGCTCGCCATCGCATGTCATCTGCGCTTCAAGGTGTATCAGATGGATGTCAAGAGTGCCTTTTTGAATGGCATTCTACAGGAGGAGGTTTATGTGGAACAACCAAAAGGGTTTGAAGACCCTCAGCACCCTGAGCACGTCTACTATCTTAGGAAAGCCTTGTATGGTTTGAAGCAAGCACCCCGTGCTTGGTACGAGAGGCTTACTTCTTATCTCTTAGCTCGTGGATTCAAGAGAGGGGGAGTAGATATGATGTTGTTTGTCAGGAGAGATGACGGTGCTATTTTGGTTGCCCAGGTCTATGTGGATGACATAGTCTTTGGATCCACATGCTCCCAGCATGCTCACCACTTTGAGGAGGAGATGAAAAGTGAGTTTGAGATGAGCATGGTTGGTGAGCTTACATTCTTCCTTGGTCTCCAGGTTCGTCAGCTAGAGGATGGGATGTTCATCTCCCAATCCAAGTATGCTAGAGACCTAGTGAAGAAATTTGGTTTAGACTCCGCTAAGCATGCACGTACACCTATGAGTACCACTACCAAGCTTAGTAAGGACACTTCAGGCAAGGACGTAGAGCAAACCTTATATCGGAGTATGATAGGTAGTCTCCTCTACTTGACTGCCAGTCGTCCCGACATCGCCTTTAGTGTTGGAGTCTCTGCGCGTTATCAGGCATCCCCAAAAGAGTCACATTTACTTGCTCTAAAACGTATTATTAAATACGTAAGTGGGACTCTCTCATACGGGATTTGGTATTCCTTTGATACCGATGACCGTCTGTCCGCCTACTCGGATGCCGATTGGGCTGGAGATGTAGATGGATGTAGGAGCACTTCTGGTGGGTGTTTCTATTTTGGTTCTGCTCTTGTCTCCTGGCTGAGCAAGAAGCAAAATTCCATCTCTTTGTCCACTGCGGAGGCTGAGTACATAGCCGCCGGGAGTTGTTGCACACAACTCTTGTGGATGAAGCAAATGCTGGAGGATTATGGGATATCACAGGACACCATGACCATTTCCTGTGATAACACGAGCGCGATACACATATCCCGCAATCCAGTTCAGCATTCGCGCACAAAACACATCAGGATACGTGAGCACTTTATTCGTCAGTTAGTTGAAGAGAAAGTCGTATCCCTGAGTTTTGTTCCTACCGACCGTCAGTTAGCCGATATTTTCACGAAACCTTTAGATGCCCTTAGATTTGAGAGTCTTAGGAAATCTTTAGGGATTTGCACAGTTGACTGAGGGGTTGGTCTATGTCTAGAATAGGATGCTTCTTCATGTTCATATCATTTGCTTCCTATTGCTAGTCTGTTTTATATGTACCATTACTTTGTTGTACAACTTTGTTTTATTCTTTTTGCTTTTTATATTTCTTTTGAAAAAAATACAAAAAGATTTTCCTTTAAGAAAAATTTTGAGAAAAGCACAAAAAGATTTTATTTTTCCAAATTTTTGAAAAAATCCAAAAAGATTTTTGTATTTTGCTTCTTTTATGGATGAGCATGTAAGATAGCCAAGTCACAACTTCATTCCATTTATCCATGTGACTGTTTGATAGAGATTTGAGAGGCTACATCATTTCATCCATGTGCTTTACATTGACTGGAGTCTTTGAGATGTAATTAGTGATATCTTCCTACATGTTTGACTCCTATATCCTTTATTGCACACATGCACGGCTATATTTTATTATTGCACTTGTCTATCTCATGTTGGCTTGCGTGTTTTCATCTCAATCCTGTCTATACAATGTACAATATGCGATAAAACTTGACAAGATTGGAATGCTTGTAAAAACCATTTTGGTGAGACTGTGTGTTTTTGTATAACGGGGAGGGGCTGCGAAAGGTAATCATCTATCCTTTGCGCAAAAGCCACCGTTAAAAAGGACCTAAAAAATGGAGGAATTTTAATATCCGAGGTCCAAAGAGGTTAAAAGAGCCCAAAAAAATTTAAAGGCAATAAAAAGCAATTCATGCCAAATATGGGCCACTTAGGTTTCACCATCAATTCTCCAAAGTTTGAGAATTTAGAATGCCTCTATTCAATACAATATCTGAGGGAGTTTGGTTGGAGAATCTAAACGGGTTTGCACTTCCTTGAAAGTCCTGAAAAAGCATAAAATCATTTTGAGCTTTAATTTGTTGATTTGATTGAGTCAATATCTTATATTGTCACTCTTTTACACCAAAGGAAGCATTTGAGTTCATTCGCTAGGAATATCCAATATTCATCGTGCACATATGTCATGTTTGTATGCATTGATTTTCCTATCGAATTTGATCACACCACTTCATTTACGCTATCATTGACTTGGTTGCTTTCTGTTTATTCATGGTGTGTTTTTATCCTAGTGACACCCCGCACTTGCTTATTTGATTTATTTCTCTAATTTGTCCATTTGGGGACATCATAAAAAGGGGGAGAAAGAATTATCATATTATGGGGGAGTTTGAATTCTGGGGGAGTTTTTGAGATGTTGCTTATATTTTTATCATATATTGATATCCATGTTATCTCATTTCAAACTCGATATGTCACGTGGTATTTGATTTGTCTCATGTGTGTAGGTATGAAGATTGCAGATCTATATGTTGCACACCCTGATGAGAAAAGTTTTGAGATTCCTGAAGAATTAAAGAACAAACGATGAAGACTATTCATTTGTACCTTTTCCAGTTTTGGGTTCATGGGAGGGTAGATTTGTATAGGCAATTTCATATTTGATAATTCGGATTTTTTATGTATGTACCGGCATAGACATAGGGGGAGATTTGTAAGGACATTTTTCACATGTCCGAAATGTTTCATTTATTTATGTCGTACGCCGCTACATTTGGCACGTCTCCTCACGATCTCACATGACGGCCTCTATCCGAATTCTGGGAATCAAGCATGCATTATCTCTACTAATATGTCCCACATCTGCCTCAATGACTTCACGTTCCAAGATTTTAGGGACTTAATGCAAGTGGTACGCAAGGGAAGTCAAAACAGTGAAAAAAGGCACAATAGGAGAGTTCAAGGGAATTTTCGTAATTTCACATCCATAGTTCGGAGGTCTGGTCACTAGAAAGTTGAATATCTCGCCGTAACGAAGATACTGGAAAAAACGGCACCTCAATCCGAGCTACGGTGAAGGAGTTATGACCATTTGAAGATAGAGAAAATTCCTTAAAGAATGCTGTTTTTTTTGTACGCTGGATAGAATTTTAGAGTTTTAAGAACGTGGGACTCTTCATATTTTTTCCTATAAATACCAACTTCGGGGGAGTTGTTTTGCAAGACTTTAGGAGATGAATTTAAGAGTCCAAATACATCTAGTCTTCATATTTTTGAGTCCCAAGACTCATGTTTTGATTCACACATCATTGCCAAACCTTTGTGAATCCTTTTGCAACCCAAGAACACAACTTTGGTTTGTTCAACCCTTGTGGAGGAGACCGTTCTTCTTCTTCATTGCATCCCTACTGGAAAGGGATAATTCCAGCCGCGACTACAGAATCCGATACCCGAGGGTAATTCTTAGTCAACTTGTATTTTCATTGTAATCCGATTGTAAGCCGTTTTCTTACAAATTATAGTGAAAATAAATGGTTTTGCCCCTGAGGGGGATTTTTCCTTAATTGCATGTGTTTGAATGTTCTTGCGTAGATTATCTATTTATTCAATCACATACTGCTGCATGTTTAGGGTTTGTTTGTGTTAAAAGGGTTTTATATATGGTTTGATCATTTGAACGCGAGCATACACGTTTCTCACAGTGTGAACTCGTTAGAAATATCATTCGAACATCATTATCGTTCGAACGACACTTCGAACGACATTCCAGTGGCCAATGTGGGAACTCGTTGGCAAACTCGTTCGAATGACAAACTCGTTCGAACGATAATATCGAACGAAAAACCAGAAAGTATAAAATTTTATTTTTAGCCCAGAAACTTTATATACTTTATTTTAAAGTTTTAATAAAATCTTTCTGAAAATAAACAACAGTTTAAACAAAGTACACCCATATAAATATTGTTCCAAGCTCCTATATATATATATATTCAAAATGCATTCATACCTTAGGAGCAATGGAACTATGTTGATGACGTAGAAATGGGGTACACTAAACCGACATTTGATGAAGCTTTATAAACTTAGCCGCTCGTCTTCAACTTTAGCATGTCATAGGCTTGAAGGATGGTCAATAACTCTATCCTATGACTCAAACGTTTTTGTCCTAAATTGAGCCAAAATTACAAAGGACTCAATTGGAAATTTGTGTCCTTACAAATCTCCCCATTTGGCTATTCCGGGACAAAAACCAGCAAAAATCCTAAAGGGACGTCAAGCTCTACTAGACTAATAACAAAGTTCCACCCAAAATAAAAATACAATGCTTGACTCAAACAACCCAAGGATCAATATCTTTTCCCGATAATGAACGTTGCCATTAAGAAGAATTCCTGTACACTTAAGCAAACTATTAAACGCATAGGGAATATCACAATATTAACAATATTAAATGCACTTAAAATAAATACTCCCTCTAAATTAATTCTCCCCTTTATCAACTATGATCAACCTAAGAAGATAGCGCTCTCTCCCTAAGTTAAATCTCCTAAACTAAGACACGATTACAATAGGATTGGATACCATTTCTTCCCCTATCAATCCCCTTAAGTTTCGATCTCTTAAAACGAAAGAGAGCAATATGATTATTTTTCCTAAAAAAGAATAACCATGGGTGACCTGGATGATGACATAAGCATAACCTCATTTTCTTCATTTATATGGTTTGTTCACCAGTCATCTTCTTACTACAGGAAGACATTTTAACTTTTGATTTTGAATCAACATTTTTCTTTTTCATTTGTTTAATAAAGCCAATACCATGCATGTCATTTTTTACTTTAACATGGTTCAATAAGATGTTATCAAGAACTTGATCTTTTAACCAAGTCAATTTTCAAATATTTGGGGTGTTGAAGGTCAATATTAAGATTTTAAAAATCAACCTCTAAAATTTATTTTTTAAGCTCAATTTCGTCTTTAACTTTTACAATAATCTCATTTTTCCTTTTCATAGACTAGATTTCGTTAAATAAACAATCAACTTTTCTTTAAGTTTTATATTCTCAAATTGAAAACTTTTAGCCTTTTCATGTTTATCGTTTGGGTCAAATTGAATAAATTTTATTTTGTATAAAAGTTTGATGTTTCCATTTTAAGTTTAAGAGACTCTTGGTAAATCTAATCAAAGGCATTAAGTATGTCTTTAAACTCATCATCACTCTCATGTAATGATCTAGGGAATGATGTGTGTGATTGTGACACCCCGACTAATTAAATACCGGGTAGCTACTCCTTTATTCAAATTAATACAAAATGCCAAGTTGGTTCAGTTCATAGCATCACTGTCGAAAACATTTTTTTAATTACTAGCCACCTAATATTTAAAAAGTGAGTTGTCAATTTTAATTAAACTCGATTAACATGACATCCTTTTAAATTATAAAATGCTAATACCACAACCACATCACAGTCACAAATAAATAACAATGTAATAAACTAAATCTGGAGGAAAACACCTCTCAACAATCCAAATACTGAAATGAACAAATACAAGCCTGAATCATATAATTAATTACAACCCAAAATCTGAAATAACTGAATAGATAAAGTATCTCTAAAAGGAAATAGGGCGCCATGCCCAACAGATGAGAGAATCTGATAATATAGAGTCAAGATCGAGAATGGAAGCGTCTACTGTCAAGGTCCTGTAACTTCCACAGCAGCTACAGTACGTCACCTGAATGGAACTCCTATGCTTGGTGTCCTTGTGGTTGGGCACCTAAAAGGTTTTTACAAGAAAATATATTTGGAAGCAAACGGGTCAGATCCCGATTGTGAAAATAGTTTAAAATATAACAAGTGTTTAATATCATTAAACAGTGAATATAAAGTACATGATAGTGTGTGCACTCACATGAGTTCCTCACCTCTCCATTAATTGTGCACTCCTATCGTACCCGTACCCATTCTAGTTATTCCCATACTTAACTAGTCCAATATAAAATCAAACATTTCTATACGATTTACGATTTAATTCCGGTATCTTCATTTAAATAGTGTGTCTTACATTTCTTCACGATTTCCCATATTAGTAATACTACTTACTAGAGGATTTCTATTTTTATCTTTATGAAAACGTTGCTATTATTTATACTCACATTTATACATGACATTGCATTTCAATTTACAGTATATTATTCTCATCATAAATATATAATACTACCACCCCGAGGCTAAGCTGCGGTGCACACATACTCTGCTATCCATTCCCGATACATCACGTACATAAGGACCACGCATTTCGAATCTCTCAGGAATAGTTCTCAAATAACAACAATCACACATAATGGAGGCGAACATAGTTCACATCACATGGGTCACGCACATACCTACACCCCCATGATCAACAAACTTATTAACTAATCAATAAGTCCTTCTCTGACCTATGTCCTCGAGGTACCAATCTAAATCCCCCCGTAGGCATACAAAGATTAGATGGCCCTGATCGAACGCCGACCTCACATGATAGCAAGTACGGTAGGTATTTTATATACAGATAACTAAATATACTAAGCATTCGCACATCTTAGAGATCTCAATATATTACTAGATGTATACTTCTCATTCTTGTATCATCATTTAATGCCATACGCTTATAAGTCCCCGATTTATATACATTAGAGTTGTCAATTCTTCTCACGTCGTAATTAAGTACTCGTTTCCTAATCCATAAAGATCATTCGATTTACTACTAGATTCTAAGTTTTACTCCTCAACGTACTCCAATCTCCCAAATATACCCACTAGTCAATAAGGGAAGGTTATTACTCCATTTAAATAAGTCTACGGGACATTTGAAATAGAATCAGGCCAAAAAGCCATTCTGTCAACTCGTTAGAAGGTCGTTCGAACGAGGTCGTTCGAACGAGTGTCGTTCGAACGAGGTCGTTTGAACAAGTGTCGTTCGAACGAAAGGCTTCGAATGAACTACCAACTCGTTATAAGGGATACTGTCATCTCGTTAGAAGCTCGTTCGAACGAGGTCGTTCGAACGACTTGGGCAGGTCTTCTAACGAAATGGCAGACTGCGCCCAGAATTTTCCAAATTCGATTTTTCTTTTTTCTTCTCTTCTCAAATCCACCCTAAGACTATCCAAATACATTTTCAATGTTTGTAAACTATTTTTAGTCACCCTAGATCATTCCTTAATATGATTTTGGGCCAAATCTTACAAATTAACATGCCAAAATCATAAATCCCCAATTCTTATTCCAAACCCTATGAACTTGAACCCAAAATTTTAATTTCATAAAAAGACTCCTTATTAATCCGATTTCAGGTCATCAAAAGTTATGTTTTGTATATTAAATTCTTCCATAATCATTCTACATGCAAATTCCTACTCAAAATCACAAATTTCACAATAATTCCATTGGGTATTCTTCATCAAAATTTCCAAGACAAAAACAGTTTTCTACACTATACGTGGAGGAAATATTCAATGCAAATAACAAAATCAAAACACTTGCCTTAGATTTGTTTCCTCCGAGTTGATGTTGGTTAATGAAGGTTGATTTCTCCCCTTTCTCTACAGAATTCTCTCAAGGATGGTGATGGTGGTTGGAGGTTTCTTTTGGAACTTCTTCAAACTCTCCCTTTAACTCCCGTAGCCCTCTAACTCACCTAATGCTGATAATGGACTTAGTGGGTTCATTAGTAATATATTATTTAACCCTAAAATTCGTGGGTTTTAATTCCCATATTTTTAAAATTACCAAAATACCCCTTTAGGTAGCCGGTTTGGCCTAAAAATGCCCTGGGACCCAAACTAAACCCCCGGCTAGTGTTTTCTGACTGTTTCGACCCTTTCGGACACGTTGGCGTACTCAAAATGACCATTCGGTTGATAAAAATATAATTCACTTTTTAATTTAAATAATTTCATTCCTGACACGACTGACACGCGCGTCCCAACTAAATTTCCAAATTGTCGTATTTCAGTCTCGCGACAACTTTAATATTTTCAATACCCATGTATTACCATACATACCCAGAAATATTAAATTTTAACATCATAATCAAATACCAACTCACATCTCGCTAGTATTTATACCCGGATTAATTTCTGATTAATTCTCATTTAATTTAATTAATCCCTTAAATAAAAATCAATAAAATTACGGGGTATTACATACTTCCCCCCTAATAACAGAATTTCATCTCGAAATTCGGAACTAAAGAGTACCTGGTAAAAATAAATCTGGATAACATTCGCGCATCTCATCCTCCCGCTCCCATGTGGACTCCTCGGCATTATGACGCCTCCACTGAACACGTACGAATGGTACTATCTTTGACCTCAGTTTCTGCTCGCTTTGGTCCAAAATAGAAATCGGCCCCTCCTCGTAGGAACTATCGGGATGAAGATCGATGTCCTCCAAAGCAATGTGAGTATGGGCCAAATCATCCCTAAGATATTTTCTTAGCGAGGAAATATGGAACACATCATGAATCCTATGCAAGTGCTCCGGTGACCCAAGTCTGTATGCGACTGGCCCAATCCTCTCGATGATAGGAAATGGCCCCACGTATTTTGGTGCCAGTTTTCACTTCTTCCCAAAACGCATGATCCCCTTCATCGGAGATACTCTGAGTAACACCTGTTCCCCCACCTTGAATTCTCTGAAGAACCTCTTGGCATCATCATAACTCTTCTGCCGGTCCTGAGCTACCCGAATGTGACTCCGTATCATCTCTATCCTTGCCGAAGTATCCTGAATCACTTCCGGCCCAAGGAGTTTGTTATCCCCCACCTCTAACCAACATGATGGGGAACGACAAGGTCTACCGTACAACGCCTCAAATGGAGCCATGCCAATGGTGAACTGGTAGGAGTTATTATAAGCAAACTCCACCAGTGGAAGGTACTGCTCCCAACCACCTCCAAAGTCTAGGACGCACATACGCAACATGTCCTCCAACATCTGATTTGTCCGCTCTATTTGCCCATCACTCTGCGGGTGATAAGCCGTACTCAACCGCAACTCCGTACCCATGGCCTCCTGGAAACTCTCCCAAAATTATGAAATAAATATCTTATCTCGGTCAGACATGATATTTAGAGGCACCCCGTGAAGTCTCACTATCTCCGCAATGAAAATATGGGCATACTGTCCTGTAGTGTAGTCTGTCCTTACGGGTAGAAAATGAGCAACTTTGGTTAACCTACCCATAATTACCCATATGGAGTCGTGATCCCTCTGTGACGTCGGTAATCCCATGATAAAGTCCATGTATATGCTCTCCCATATCCACGTCGAAACCTTTAATGGCTGTAGAAGTCCTGTCGGTTTCTGATGGTCCACCTTTACTAGCTGACAAGTGGCACATTTAGAAACAAACACGGTAATATCTCTCTTTATCCCGCTCCACCAATACTGTCGTCTCATGTCTTGGTACATTTTATTCCCACCAGGGTGTACCGCGAACCGTGAGCCGTGCGACTCTATCATTACCTCGTGTCACAAGTCTTCCCCTTTCGGAACGACTAGTCTCCCATTGAAGCGTAATCCCCCATCTGAGCTAACGGTATAGGACTCGGATCCCTCTGCTAGTAATCGAACTATCTTCTCTTGACAGAACGAGTCATTTGCCTGGGCCTTTACCACTCTTGTAACAATTTGAGGTGTAATAGTCATCACAGACATGAACGATCGGGCCACTGCATCCTGATGTCCGAACTCCTTCCACTTAGCTTTCCACACCTCGGCCACCTCATTTACTAGCCTACGGCTCAACGCGTCTGCTACCACGTTAGCCTTTCCTGGGGGATACTGGATATCGAGCTGATAATCCTTCACAAACTCAAGCCACCAACGTTGATGCATATTCAGCTCCTTTTGCGTGAAGAGGTATTGTAGGGACTTGTGGTCTGTGAACAACCGAAATTTCTCCCCCAGGAGATAGTGTCTCCAAATCTGAAAAGCGAATACGACTGCCGCTAAGTCCAAGTCGTGGGTGGGGTAATTCCTCTCGTGAGGCTTAAGCTTACGGGAAGCATAAGCTATTGCCCGACTCTCTTGTTGCAGCACACCTCCAAGTCCTTATAAGGATGCATCGGTGTAAACTAAATACTCAACTCCCAGTCTGGGCAATGCTAACACAGGCGCTGAGGTCAACTTGTCCTTTAGCTCATCAAATGCCAACTGATAGGCATCGCTCTAGATGAATGGCACACCTTTGCGAGTCAGATGTGTCAAAGGACCCGCTATCTTTGAGAAACCCCGAATAAATCTTATGTAGTATCTTGCTAGGCCCAAGAAACTATGGATCTCAGTCGGTGTCGTGGGTTGTCTCCACTCCCTCACCGTGAATACCTTCCCCGGATCAACAGATATCCCCTGGTCTGAAATGATATGCCCCAAAAACTGAACCTCCTTCAGCCAAAATCCACATTTCTCATACTTTGCATAAAGCTCGTTCTGACATAGCGTCCGCAAAACCTGCCTCAAATGCTCGGCGTGCTCCTCTTCTATCTGGGAGTAAACCAAAATGTCATCAATAAAGATAATGACGAACTGGTCTAGGAACTCTCTTAACACCCAATTCATCAAGTCCATAAACACGGTGGAGCATTGGTCAAGCTAAAAGGCATAACCCAAAAATCATAGGAACCATATCGCGTCAAGAAAGCAGTCTTCGAGACGTCCCGTTCCCTGATACGTAACTGATGGTATCCCGATCACAAATCAATCTTTGAGAAGAAGCAAGCTCCCCTCAACTGGTCAAATAAGTCATCGATTCGGGGCAACGGATATTTATTCCGTATCATGACTTTATTCAACTCCCGGTAATCTACACATAATCTCAACGATCCATCCCTCTTCTTTACGAACATCACAGGGGCACCCCACGGCGAAGTACTCCTTCGGATGAACCCCTGACCCAACAACTGCTCTATCTGATCCCTTAGCTCTCTCATCTCAGCTTGAGCCATACGGTACGGTGCGCGGGTAATTGGCCGAGTGTTCGGCGTCAAATCGATCACAAAATCTATCTCTCTACTCGGAGGTAATCCAGGTATATCCTGAAATACATCAGCAAACTCCCTAACAACTAGAATTGAATCGAGTGGTATCACCACTTCCTTAGAGGTCTCCTCCTATATATAGTACAAATGGGTGGACGATCCTCCCTCAGGGTGAGGCATCGCCACTAAAAACATCTCCTGCCTAGGAATGGAAAAAATGATACTCCTACTAAAACAATCAATCATGGCTCGGTACGCAACTAGCCAATCCATACCAATAATCGCATCGTACTCAGTCATCTCTAATACTAGCATATCAGCAGGTAAAGTAAATCTTCGATCTCTATACCCACACCTCTACAAATAAGGGAAATCACAGAACCCCAACGGTGAATATACATAAGTAATCGTGCTCTCTGTAAAGTCTAACAACCCTAAAGTGCGTGCAAATCTCATGGCAATGAAACAGTGTGTGGCCCCCGTATCAAATAAAATACTCCCCATAGTTCCCTGAATAAAGAACATACCCTCAATAGCAGGTGGATCCTGTGGGACTAAGGCATGTTAGAGCTGATACACTCTCCTATACTAAAGCTGTCCCTGTTGGACTGGGACCGTTGGAATGGGTGGTAATGTTGCCATCTGTGGTGGTGGTGGGGGGGCGGCGGGAAACATAGGCCTCTGTGGATCGTGTCGAGCACCCTGCTGCTGCTGCTGCTGCTGTGGGGCCCTGCCCCTATCAGGACAATCCTGGCATTTGTGGCCAATCTTTCCACAAATGAAGCACTTCCTCAACGTACTCCAATCTCCCAAATATACCCACTAGTCAATAAGGGAAGGTTATTACTCCATTTAAATAAGTCTATGGGACATTTGAAATAGAATCAGGCCAAAAAGCCATTCTGTCAACTCGTTAGAAGGTTGTTCGAACGAAAGGCTTCGAACGAACTACCAACTCGTTAGAAGGGATACTGTCATCTCGTTAGAAGCTCGTTCAAACGAGGTCGTTCGAACGACCTGGGCAGGTCTTCTAACGAGATGGCAGACTGCGCCCAGAATTTTCCAAATTCGATTTTTCTTCTTTCTTCTCTTCTCTAAATCCACCCTAAGACTATCCAAATACGTTTTTAATGTTTGTAAACTATTTTTAGTCACCCTAGATCATTCCTTAACATGCTTTTGGGCCAAATCTTACAAATTAACATGCCAAAATCATAAATCCCCAATTCTTATTCCAAACCCTATGAACTTGAACCCAAAATTTTAATTTCGTAAAAAGACTCCTTATTAATCCGATTTCAGGTCATCAAAAGTTATGTTTTGTATATTAAATTCTTCCATAATCATTCTACATGCAAATTCCTACTCAAAATCACAAATTTCACAATAATTCCATTGGGTATTCTTCATCAAAATTTCCAAGACAAAAACAGTTTTCTACACTACACGTGGAGGAAATATTCAATGCAAATAACGACATCAAAACACTTGCCTTAGATTTGTTTCTTCTGAGTTGATGTTGGTTAATGAAGGTTGATTTCTCCCCTTTCTCTACAGAATTCTCTCAAGGATGGTGATGGTGGTTGGAGGTTTCTTTTGGAACTTCTTCAAACTCTCCCTTTAACTCCCGTAGCCCTCTAACTCACCTAATGCTGATAATGGACTTAGTGGGTTCATTAGAAATATATTATTTAACCCTAAAATTCGTGGGTTTTAATTCCCATATTTTTAAAATTACCAAAATACCCCTTTAGGTAGCCGGTTTGGTCTAAAAATGCCCCGGGACCCAAACTAAACCCCCGGCTAGTGTTTTTTGACTGTTTCGACCCTTCCGGGCACGTTGGCGTACTCAAAATGACCATTCGGTTGGTAGAAATATAATTTACTTTTTAATTTAAATAATTTCATTCCTGACGCGACTGACACGCGCGTCCCAACTAAATTTCCAAATTGTCGTATTTCAGTCTCGCGAAAACTTTAATATTTTCAATACCCATGTATTACCATAAATACCCAGAAATATTAAATTTTAATATCATAATCAAATACCAACTCACATCTCGCTAGTATTTATACCCGGATTAATTTCCGATTAATTCTCATTTAATTTAATTAATCCCTTAAATAAAAATCAATAAAATTACGGGGTATTACATACTTCCCCCCTAATAACAGAATTTCATCTCGAAATTCGGAACTAAAGAGTACCTGGTAAAAATAACACTGGATAACGTTCGCGCATCTCATCCTCCTGCTCCCATGTGGACTCCTCGGCATTATGATGCCTCCACTGAACACGTACTAATGGTACTATCTTTGACCTCAGTTTCCGCTCGCTTTGGTCCAAAATAGAAATCGGACCCTCCTCGTAGGAACTATCGGGATGAAGATCGATGTCCTCCAAAGCAATGTGAGTATGGGCCAAATCATCCCTAAGATATTTTCTTAGCGAGGAAATATGGAACACATCATGAATCTTATGCAAGTGCTCCGGTGACCCAAGTCTGTATGCGACTGGCCCAATCCTCTCGATGATAGGAAATGGCCCCACGTATCTTGGTGCCAGTTTTCACTTCTTCCCAAAATGCATGATCCCCTTCATCGGAGATACTCTGAGTAACACCTGTTCCCCCACCTTGAATTCTCTGAAGAACCTCTTGGCATCATCATAACTCTTCTGCCGGTCCTGAGCTACCCGAATGTGACTCCGTATCATCTCTATCCTTGCCGAAGTATCCTGAATCACTTCCGGCCCAAGGAGTTTGTTATCCCCCACCTCTAACCAACATGATGGGGAACGACAAGGTCTACCGTACAACGCCTCAAATGGATCCATGTAAATGGTGAACTGGTAGGAGTTATTATAAGCAAACTCCACCAGTGGAAGGTACTGCTCCCAACCACCTCCAAAGTCTAGGATGCACATACGCAACATGTCCTCCAACATCTGATTTGTCCGCTCTATTTGCCCATCACTCTGCGGGTGATAAGCCGTACTCAACCGCAACTCCGTACCCATGGCCTCCTGGAAACTCTCCCAAAATTATGAAATAAATATCTTATCTCGGCCAGACATGATATTTAGAGGCACCCCGTGAAGTCTCACTATCTCCGCAATGAAAATATGGGCATACTGTCCTGTAGTGTAGTCTGTCCTTACGGGTAGAAAATGAGCAACTTTGGTTAACTTACCCATAATTACCCATATGGAGTCGTGATCCCTCTGTGACATCGGTAACCCCATGATAAAGTCCATGGATATGCTCTCCCATATCCACGTCGAAACCTTTAATGGTTGTAGAAGTCCTGCCGGTTTTTGATGGACCACCTTTACTAGCTGACAAGTGGCACATTTAGAAACAAACACGGTAATATCTCTCTTTATCCCGCTCCACCAGTACTGTCGTCTCATGTCTTGGTACATTTTATTCCCACCAGGGTGTACCGCGAACCGTGAGCCGTGCGACTCTATCATTACCTCGTGTCACAAGTCTTCCCCTTCCGGAACGACTAGTCTCCCATTGAAGCGTAATCCCCCATCTGAGCTAACGGTATAGGACTCGGCTCCCTCTGCTAGTAATCGAACTATCTCCTCTTGACAGAACGAGTCATTTGCCTGGGCCTTTACCACTCTCGTAACAATTTGAGGTGTAATAGTCATCACAGATATGAACGATCGGGCCACTGCATCTTGATGACTGAACTCCTTCCACGTAACTTTCCACACCTCGGCCACCTCATTTACTAGCCTACGGCTCAACGCGTCTGATACCACGTTAAACTTTCCTGGGCGATACTGGATATCGAGCTGATAATCCTTCACAAACTCTAGCCACCAACGTGTGACACCCCGACTAATTAAATATCGGGTAGCTACTCCTTTATTATATCAATACAAAATGCCAAGTTGGTTCAGTTAATAGCATCACTGTCGAAAACAATTTAATAATTACTAACCACCTAGTATTTAAAAAGTAAGTTGCAAAATTTTAATTAAGTTTGATTAACATGCAATAAAAGAATAATGGAAGAACAACATAATCCATTCACCATAATGAAGTAATGAAATAACCGACAAATAAATATAAGAGTCCGGAGGAAAACTCCTCACAACAATCCAACAACTGAAAATAATAAGACAAGTCTGAATCCTGAATTAATTACATGCCCGAAGTCTGAATAACTGAAATAAATGAAATGCCTCTAAAAGAAATGGGCGACATGCCCTACAACTGATAACTGCTGAATATAGAGTCAATATAGATGAAGCGTCTACAAGCAAAGTCCTGTAACTTCCACAAACAGGTACAGCTCGTCACCTGAATGAGGATCCTAAGCATGGTGTCCTTGTGGATGGGCACCTAAAATGGTTTTTACAAAAATAGATTTGAAAGCAAATGTGTCAGAGCCCTAAAGTGGAAATCATTTTAAAAACAGCAAGTGTTTTAATAACATTAAAACATTAAATGCAAAATACATATTAGGACGTGCACTCACATGAAATTCTCACCTCTCGACTACATTTGCACTCCTAACGTACCGTACCCATCTAAATAACATACATATCTAACCAAACTGTAATACATTCTACCCCTTACTACTCGATTCCCAAATTACATTCTAGCGTTATCAATTAAATAGAGGGCTTTACATACACTCGGATTCTCAATAAGTAATACAATTCACCATCAATTAACCCGTTATGTTTTCTCAAAACATTACCATAATTATATTAACAATATTAACATGAAAGTTCCCATTAATTAAGTGTATATTATTCACGTCATAAATATACAATACAAGCACCCCGAGACTAAGCTGCGGTGCACACATACTCTGCTATCCATCCCGGTACATCATGTACATAAGGATCACACATTCCGAATCTCTCAGAAATCGTTCTCAGATAACAACATCACAAATAATGGAGGCGAACACAGTCACATCACATGGGTCACGCACATACCTGCGCTCCCACGATCAGCAGAATTATTAACATCCCAATAAGTCCTTCTCTGACCTATGTTCATCGAGGTACCAGTCTAAATCCGGGCAACACAAGGATTAGAGGGCCCTAAGCGAATGCAAACCTCCCGTGATAGCAAGTATGGTAGGTATGTCATACACATAAAATCAATTCATATACTAAGTAAGCACACATCTTAGTAATCACCATAATTATTGGTGGTACACTTCTCATTCTCGTACCGACATATAATGCTACACAATTTATATGTTCCCGATTAATATAGTAATTTAGGCCGTCAATAGTTCTCGCATCGTAATAGACACTCACGTCCTACTTCATAATTTCCCTTAGGTTCAACTACACTTCTAGTTTTTTCTCCTCATTATATCTCAAATGTCCCTACTATATCAATTTATCATCAAGGGAAGGTTATCTCTACCATTAAATAAGGTTACGGGACACGCGAAATCAAAACAGGCTAAAAAGCCTAAACTGTCAACTCGTTTGATGTCTCGTTCGAACGAGGCTGTTCGAACGAGAGTTCGTTCGAACGAACTGGGCCTTCTAACGAGATCTCATTCGAACGAACTTCATCGAACGAACACCCCCCCTCGTTAGAAGCCAAACTGTCAACTCGTTAGAAGCTCATTCGAACGACCTGGGCAGGTCTTCTAACGAGTGGCCAGATTCGTGCCCAGATTTTCCAAATCTCATTTTTCCAACATCTCTCCACCTCTAACCTCATCTAAACATTAGCCCAACGATTGTTCAAAGTTACTAATCATCCCTAAACATGTTTCAACCGTATTACAACATTTATATGGGTTCAAATCACCCTAAACTACATCAAATTATCAAATCTCCACCATTTTCCCCAAATCACATGAACATGAACCCTAAAACTTATAAATCATCAAAGGGCCTAATTAAATATGTTTTTGTTTCATCCAAGATATTATTATCGTAAGAATAATCACCTACATACAATTCTACATGCAATTCCTTATCAATATGCAAGGTTCTAATTCCAAGTTTAATAGGTTTTCATTCATCTCCCAAACAAATACAATTTTAACAAATTCCTACGCATGGAAGGAGCATTCTCTGCAATTAATTGAAATTAAATCACTTGCCTTATATGTATCTCTGATTTGATGACGAATCTGATGGAGTGTTCTCTCTCTCTCTCTGCAGAATTCCTTCTCTCTCTCTCTCCAAGCTTTCTTCTCCAAGATGCTAATGGTGGCTAGGGTTTGCCTTAGGAAATTTTGGAACCATTCTAATAACCCCCGTAGCCCAATAAGTCCTAAGATGTGGTTAGTGGGTTTAGTGGGCAATTACCAAGTCAAATTTTTAATTCCCAATTTTCGTAGGTTTTAATTCCCAAAAATCCAAAATTACCACACTACCCTTATACGTTGCCGGTATGGCCTAAAAATGCCCCGGGACCCAAACTAAACCCCCGGCTAGTGTTTTCTGACTATTTCGACCCTTCCGGACGCATTGGCGCACTCAAAATGACCATACGGTTTATAGAAATAAAATTCCCTTTTTAATTATCATAATTATATTCCATGACGCGATTATCACACGCGTCTCAACAAGATTTTCAAATTGCCGTATTTCTATCTCACGACAAATGAATAATTCCATATTCATATATAGCCATATATACTCATTAATGTCAAATACTAACTCGCATCTCGCTAGTACTTTTATCGGGATTAATTTCCAATTAATACGCATTTAATTCAATTAATCCCCTAAATAAATATCACAAAAATACGGGGTATTACATACTTCCCCCCTAATAACTGAATTTCGTCCCGAAATTCGAAACTAGAAAGTACTTGGTACGAACAACTCTTGATAACGTTCGCGCATCTCATCCTCGCGTTCCCATGTGGACTCCTCGACATTATGATGTCGCCACTGAACACGCACTAACGGAACTATCTTTGACCGCAGCTTCCGCTCACTTCGGTCCAAAATAGCAATCGGCCCCTCCTCGTAGGAGCTATCAGGCTGGAGATCGATGTCCTCCAAAGCAATATGAGAGTGAGCCAAATCGTCTCTAAGATATTTCCTTAGCGAGGAAATATGAAAGACATCGTGAATCCTATGTAAATGCTCCCGTAACCCAAGCCTATATGCAACCGGTCCAATCCGCTCAATAATAGGAAATGGTCCAGCATATCTCGGTGCCAACTTCCCTTTCTTCCCGAAACGCATAATCCCCTTCATAGGAGATACTCTGAGAAAAACCTGGTCCCCCACTTGGAACTCTCTGAAGAACCTCTTTGCATCAGCGTAGCTCTTCTTCCTGTCCTGAGCTACCCGAATGTGACTCCGTATCAGTTCTATCCTCGCCGAAGTATCTTAAATTACCTCCGGCCCAAGTAGTTTGTTATCCCCCACCTCCAACCAACATGCTGGGGAACGACAAGGTCTACCGTACAATGCCTTAAATGGAGCCATGCCAATGGTGAACTGGTAGGATTTGTTGTAAGAAAACTCCACCAGTGGAAGATACTGCTCCCATCCACCTCTAAAATCAATGATACTCATACGTAGCATGTCCTCCAACATCTGGTTCGTACGCTCGATTTGCCCATCGGTCTGCGGGTGATACGCCGTACTCAACCGCAACTCCGTGCCCATGGCCTCCTGAAAACTTTCCCAAAACCGTGAAACGAATATCTTGTCTCTGTCAGACACGATGTCTAGGGGCACACCGTGAAGTCTAACTATCTCTGCAATAAATAGCTGGGCATACTGTCCCGTAGTGTAGTCTGTACTTACGGGTAGAAAATGAGCGACTTTGGTCAACCTGTCCACAATTACCCAAATGGAGTCGTGACCTCTCTGTGAAGTAGGCAACCCCGTGATAAAGTCCATGGAGATGCTCTCCCACATCCACATCGGGACCTCCAACGGCTGTAGAAGTCCTGCCGGTCTCTGATGATCCACTTTTACTAGCTGACAAGTGGCGCGTTTTGAAACAAACACGGCAATATCTCTCTTCATCCCGCTCCACCAATACTGTCGTCTCATGTCTTGGTACATTTTGTCCCCACCGGGATGTATCGCGAACCGTGAGCCGTGCGACTCTGCCATCACCTCGTGCCGCAATCCCTCCCCTTTCGGAACTACCAATCTCCCATTGAAGCATAATCCCCCTTCTGAGCTAATGGTATAGGACTCGGATCCCTCTGCTAGTAATCGAACTATCTGCTCCTGACAGAATGAGTCATTTGCCTATGCCCTTACTACCTTCGTGACAATCTGCGGTGTAACGGTCATCAAAGACATGAATGATCGGGCCACTGCCTCCTGGTGTCCCAACTCCTTCCATTTGGCCTTCCACACTTCTGCCACCTCATCTACTGGCCTACGGCTCAACGCGTTTGCTACCACGTTAGCCTTCCCCGGGTGGTACTGGATATCAAACTGATAGTCCTTCACAAACTCAAGCCACCTTCGTTGCCGCATATTCAACTCTTTTTGCATGAATAGGTACTGTAGGGACTTGTGGTCCGTGAAAAATCGAAACTTTTCCCCCAAAAGGTAATGTCTCCAAATACGAAGGGCAAATACAACTGCCGCCAACTCCAAGTCATGAGTGGGGTAATTCTTCTCGTGAGGCTTTAGCTTACGGGATGCATAAGCGATGGCCTGACTCTCCTGCTGTAATACACCTCTAAGTCCTTGCAAGGACACATAGGTGTAGACTAGATACTCAACTCCCGGTCTCGGCAATGCTAACACAGGTGCTGAGGTCAACTTATCCTTTAACTCATCGAATGCCAACTGACAGGCATCACTCTAGATGAACGGCACACCTTTACGAGTCAGATGTGTCAAATGACCTGCTATCTTCGAAAATCCTTGAATGAACCTCCTCTAGTATCCTGCTAATCCCAAGAAACTACGGATCTCCGTCGGTGTCGTGGGCTGTCCCCACTCCCTCACCACGGATACTTTTCCCGGATCAACAGATATCCCCCGGTCGGAAATAATATGTCCCAAAAACTGGACCTCCTTTAGCCAAAACCTGCAATTCTCATATTTTGCATATAGCTCGTTCTGACGTAGTGTCTGCAAAACTTGCCTCAAATGCTCGGCGTGCTCCTCCTCTGTCTGGGAGTAAACCAGAATATCATCAATGAAGACAATGATAAACTGATCTAGGAAATCTCTGAACACCCTATTCATCAAGTCCATAAACACGGCTGGAGCATTGGTAAAACCAAAAGGCATAACCCGAAACTCGTAAGAACCATATCTTGTTAAGAACGCAGTCTTCGAGACATCCTCTTCCCTGATACGCAACTGATGGTATAACGATCACAAATCAATCTTTAAGAAGAAAGAAGCTCCTCTCAACTGGTCGAATAAGTCATCGATTCGAGGTAACGGATACTTATTCCGTATCGTGACTTTATTCAACTCTCGGTAATCCACACACAATCTCAGTGAACCATCTCTTTTCTTCACGAACAACACAGGGGCACCTCACGATGAAGTACTCCTCCGTATAAACCCCTGACCCAACAACTGCTCAATCTGATCCCGTAACTCCCTCATCTCTGCCAGAGCCATGCGGTACGGTGCGCGTGCTATAGGTCTCGTGTCTGGCAATAAGTCTATGAAAAAGTCTATCTCTCGACTGGGGGGTAGGCCTGGTATCTCTTGAAACACATCGAAATACTCCCTGACAACTGGGATCGAATCTAAAAGAATCACAACCTCCTTAGAGGTATCCTCCTCTATATAGTACAAATGAGTGGTCGAGCCTCCCTCTGGGCGAGGCATCGCCACTACAAACATCTCTTGCCCCGGAATGGCAAAAATAATGCTCCCACCAAAGCAATCAATCATGGCTCTATAATCAGCGAGCCAATCCATACCGATAATCACATCGTGAACATGCATATCTAATACCAACATGTCTGTAGGTAATACCAAACTACCAATATCTACCCCCACTCCCCGGCATATAAAGAAAATAAGCGACCCACTCCCCAATGGTGAGTCTACACATGTCACTGTGCTCTCTGCTGTGGCTAACAACCCTAAGGCTTTCGCAAAATGTGTAGCTATAAAACAATGCGTTGCCCCCGTATCAAACAAAACCCGACCCATAGTACCATGGATAGGAAACATACCCTCAATAGCGGGTGGTGCCTGTGGAGCCGCTGCCTGGTGGACGTTATAGACACGTCCATACTGTAACTGCCCCTGCTGCACAGGAACTGCTAGGATGGCTGGAAGAGCTGGCACCTGGGCTGGAGCTGGGAGAGCAGGTGGAAAAAGTGGCCTCTGTGGCTCATGTCGAGCACCCTGCTGCTGTTGCGGGGCCCTGCCCCTATCAGGACAGTCCTGGCGTTTATGGCCAGTCTTGCCACAAACGAAACACTTCCCCGAGAAGTTCCCCCCCTCTCTGTCCCCGGCCCTGGTGGCCATTACCGTTCCTCCACTGGCCCTGCTGAAACTGCTGTTGACCATTCTGACCCTGCTGGTTCTGATGGCCGTTCGGACCCTGATGGCCCTGCCGGAAACCTCCCTGTCTGTGCCTGAAATTCCTGACCTGAACCTCTTGTGATCCCCCTGCTGGGAACCCTGGTCGCCCTGCCTCTGCCCCTGAACAGAATGTGCCCCACTGGCACCATTTCCCCCAGTCCTGCCCTGATGGCTGGACTCTCCTGACCTCTTGCCTTCAGTCATGTGAAAGCGATGGTCCTGGCAGTGTAATAGTGCAACGTTAACCACATCAGAATAAGTGGCTAAAGAGAGGTTCCCTAACAAGTGCTGGAGAATCCTCCATGTCAACCCGTCTGTAAATTTCTGTATCTTCTTCTCCTCTGTCGGTATCTCATCCGGAACAATGTTCAAAAGATCAGTGAATTCGGCCTCATACTCGGCCACAGTCTTACCCTCCTGCTTGAGGCTCATCAACTTCCTCCTCATCTCCGTGTGAACAACTGACGGAAAGTACTTGCGGTCGAACCGCACCCAAAACTCCTGGATAGTGAGAGTATCTCTCTCCTCCACGGTCACTAGCTTAAAGGTAGCTAATATCTGCTTCTGGACATCGGTGCACTCATACATCCTCAAGTGCCGCTGAATATCCTTCCTCCACTGACTCGAAACTACCACATCGGAGCTACATGCGAACTCCGGAGGGTGTGCTTTCTGAAAAGCATCACGTACACGTTCCCAACCAGACGGGAATGCATGTGCTTGAACTGGCGTGGCTATCGGTGCCTGAGGTGGTGCCTGCTGAACTACTGCTAGTGCGGCATTTACCGCCTGGGCCACAATGGCTGCAACCTCTGCGGCATTCATCGTGCCCTGATTTGGTGCGGGCTGTGGTTCTGGCGTTGCATCCCTGGGAATCCTTTGTGCACGTCGTGGAGGCATTCTGAAATAAGAATAAAGTTTATAAGTTCACAGTTATAAACTTGAAATAGCTGAAGAACGTAGCATATACAAAAAGGAATACAACAGTCCTAAAATATAGGGCTCTACATCAAAGAAAGCTCAGCGGAAAACATAATAAGCCGTACAGATCCTAATGGACACTAGAACCTGGCTCTGATACCACCTGTGACACCCCGAATAATTAAATACCGGGTAGCTACTCCTTTATTAAATCAATACAAAATGCCAAGTTGGTTCAGTTAATAGCATCACTGTCGAAAACAATTTAATAATTACTAACCACCTAGTATTTAAAAAGTAAGTTGCCAAATTTTAATTAAGTCTGATTAACATGCAATAAAAGAATAATGGAAGAACAACATAATCCATTCACCATAACGAAGTAATGAAATAACCAACAAATAAATATAAGAGTCCGGAGGAAAACTCCTCACAACAATCCAACAACTGAAAATAATAAGACAAGTCTGAATCCTGAATTAATTACATGCCCGAAGTCTGAATAACTGAAATAAATGAAATGCCTCTAAAAGAAATGGGCGACATGCCCTACAACTGATAACTGCTGAATATAGAGTCAATATAGATGAAGCGTCTACAAGCAAAGTCCTGTAACTTCCTCAAACAGCTACAGCTCGTCACCTGAATGAGGATCCTAAGCATGGTGTCCTTGTGGCTGGGCACCTAAAATGGTTTTTACAAAAATAGATTTGAAAGCAAATGGGTTAGAGCCCGAAAGTGGAAATCATTTTAAAAACAACAAGTGTTTTAATAACATTAAAACATTAAATGCAAAATACATGTTAGGACGTGCACTCACATGAAATTCTCACCTCTCGACTACATGTGCACTCCTAACGTACCGTACCCATCTAAATAACATACATATCTAACCAAACTGTAATACATTCTACCCCTTACTACTCGATCCCCAAATTACATTCTAGCGTTATCAATTAAATAGAAGGCTTTACATACACTCGGATTCTCAATAAGTAATACAATTCACAATCAATTAACCCGTTATGTTTTCTCAAAACATTACCATAATTATATTCACAATATTAACATGAAAGTTCCCATTAATTAAGTGTATATTATTCACGTCATAAATATAAAATACAAGCACCCCGAGACTAAGCTACAGTGCACACATACTCTGCTATCCATCCCGGTACATCACGTACATAAGGATCACGCATTCCGAATCTCTCAGGAATCGTTCTCAGATAACAACATCACAAATAATGGAGGCGAACACAGTCACATCACATGGGTCACGCACATACATGCGCTCCCACGATCAGCAGACTTATTAACATCCCAATAAGTCCTTCTCTGACCTATGTTCATCGAGGTACCAGTCTAAATCTGGGCAACACAAGGATTAGAGGGCCCTAAGCAAACGCAAACCTCCCGTGATAGCAAGTATGGTAGGTATGTCATACACATAAAATCAATACATATACTAAGTAAGCACACATCTTTGTAATCACCATAATTATTGGTGGTACACTTCTCATTCTCGTACCAACATATAATGCTACAGAATTTATATGTTCCCGATTAATATAGTAATTTAGGCCGTCAATAGTTCTCGCATCGTAATAGACACTCACGTCCTACTTCATAATTTCCCTTAGGTTCAACTACACTTCTAGGTTTTGCTCCTCATTATATCTCAAATGTACCTACTATATCAATTTATCATCAAGGGAAGGTTATCTCTACCATTAAATAAGGTTACGGGACACGCGAAATCAAAACAAGCTAAAAATCCTAAACTGCCAACTCGTTAGAAGTCTCGTTCGAACGAGGTTGTTCGAACGAGAGTTCGTTCGAACGAACTGGGCCTTCTAACGAGATCTCGTTCGAATGAACTTCATCGAACGAACACCCCCCCTCGTTAGAAGCCAAACTCTCAACTCGTTAGAAGCTCGTTCGAACGAGCTCGTTCGAACGACCTGGGCAGGTCTTCTAACGAGTGGCCAGATTCGAGCCCAAATTTTCCAAATCTCGTTTTTCCAACATCTCTCCACCTCTAACCTCATCTAAACATTAACCCAGCGATTGTTCAAAGTTACTAATCATCCCTAAACATGTTTCAACCGTATTACAACATTTATATGGGTTCAAATCACCCTAAACTACATCTAATTATCAAATCTCCACCATTTTTCCCAAATCACATGAACATGAACCCTAAAACTTATAAATCATCAAAGGGCCTAATTAAATCCATTTTTGTTTCATCCAAGATATTATTATCATAAGAATAATCACCTACATACAATTCTACATGCAATTCCTCATCAATATGCAAGGTTCTAATTCCAAGTTTAATGGGTTTTCATTCATCTCCCAAACAAATACAATTATAACAAATTCCTACGCATGGAAGGAGCATTCTCTGCAATTAATTGAAATTAAACCACTTGCCTTATATGTATCTCTGATTTGATGACGAATCTGATGGAGTGTTCTCTCTCTCTCTCTCTGCAGAATTCCTTCTCTCTCTCTCTCTCCAAGCTTTCTTCTCCAAGATGCTAATGGTGGCTAGGGTTTGCCTTAGGAAATTTTGGAACCATTCTAATAACCCCCGTAGCCCAATAAGTCCTAAGATGTGGTTAGTGGGTTTAGTGGGCAATTACCAAGTCAGCTTTTTAATTCCCAATTTTCGTAGGTTTTAATTCCCAAAAATCCAAAATTACCAAACTACCCTTATACGTTGCCGGTATGGCCTAAAAATGCCCCGGGACCCAAACTAAACCCCCGGCTAGTGTTTTATGACTATTTCGACCCTTCCGGACGCGTTGGCGCACTCAAAATGACCATACGGTTTATAGAAATAGAATTCACTTTTTAATTATCATAATTCTATTTCATGACGCGACTGTCACGCGCGTCTCAACAAGATTTCCAAATTGCCGTATTTCTATCTCACGACAAATCAATAATTCCATATTCATATATAGCCATATATACTCATTATGACAATCCTGGAATTTGTGGCCAATCTTGCCACAAATGAAGCACTTCCTCAACGTACTCCAATCTCCCAAATATACCCACTAGTCAATAAGGGAAGGTTATTACTCCATTTAAATAAGTCTACGGGACATTTGAAATAGAATCAGGCCAAAAAGCCATTCTGTCAACTCGTTAGAAGGTCGTTCAAACGAAATACCAACTCGTTAGAAGGGATACTGTCATCTCGTTAGAAGCTCGTTCGAACGAGGTCATTCGAACGACCTGGGTAGGTCTTCTAACGAGATGGCAGACTGCGCTCAGAATTTTCCAAATTTGATTTTTCTTCTTTCTTATCTTCTCTAAATCCACCCTAAGACTATCCAAATACGTTTTTAATGTTTGTAAACTATTTTTAGTCACCCTAGATCATTCCTTAACATGCTTTTGGGCCAAATCTTACAAATTAACATGCCAAAATCATAAATCCCCAATTCTTATTCCAAACCCTATGAACTTGAACCCAAAATTTTAATTTCATAAAAAGACTCCTTATTAATCCGATTTCGGGTCATCAAAAGTTATGTTTTGTATATTAAATTCTTCCATAATCATTCTACATGCAAATTCCTACCCAAAATCACAAATTTCACAATAATTCCATTGGGTATTCTTCATCAAAATTTCCAAGACAAAAACAGTTTTCTACACTATACATGGAGGAAATATTCAATGCAAATAATGACATCAAAACAGTTGCCTTATATTTGTTTCTTCTGAGTTGATGTTGGTGAATGAAGGTTGATTTCTCCCCTTTCTCTACAGAATTCTCTCAAGGATGGTGATAGTGGTTGGAGGTTTCTTTTGGAAATTCTTCAAACTCTCCCTTTAACTCCCGTAGCCCTCTAACTAACCTAATGCTGATAATGGACTTAGTGGGTTCATTAGTAATATATTATTTAACCATAAAATTCGTGGGCTTTAATTCCCATATTTTTAAAATTACCAAAATACCCCTTTAGGTAGCCGGTTTGGCCTAAAAATGCCTCGGGTGCCAAAGTAAACCCCTGGCTAGTGTTTTCTGACTGTTTCGACCCTTCCGAACACGTTGGCGTACTCAAAATGACCATTCGGTTGATAGAAATATAATTCACTTTTTAATTTAAATAATTTCATTCCTGACGCGACTGACACGCGCGTCCCAACTAAATTTCCAAATTGTCATATTTCAGTCTCCCGACAACTTTAATATTTTCAATACGCATGTATTACCATACATACCCAGAAATATTAAATTTTAACATCATAATCAAATACCAACTCACATCTCGCTAGTATTTATACCCGGATTAATTTCTGATTAATTCTCATTTAATTTAATTTATCTCTTAAATAAAAATCAATAAAATTACGGGGTATTATAGTGATCCTACACTCATAAAATATGAGGGAACACTAAGAGACCAATTACCATACATTTTTATCCTATTTTTTAAATCGCAACATCAAAAAATACATTCTGACTACAAGGATGTTCTTATTGTTTTAATCTCACCATAATGTAATCTCACTCCCTCACTCATTATTAGAAGAACTATCACTATGACCTTTATCCAAGTCATTCAAATATTCCTTATAGACTTTCCTCTTTTTCTCAAAACCTGTATGATTTTCATGTTTTTTGAAATATCTTAGCACGCATTCATATGCATTCCTAGTTTCGCTGGCTAAGTTGGTTTTGTGTTGATTGTGTACGAGTGTTCTAGGAAAAATTATGGCCTTTCCATCCAAGTGATTATCTTAGCCTTGCGATATGCTGGTGATTGTGTATTGTTCGATGCTTCATTTAAGAAGAATTTTCAGTGAGGACAAAATAAGTGTGTAAACTAAATTAACTAGCACCTAAGTAGGAAGATGTAGAGTGCACAAATAAAGATGAAAACAAGGTTGAAAATAAGTAAAACAATAAAGTGAAATAATTAAACATTAAAGGAAAATAATATACACTAGTGAATGTAAAGAAAGTTACTCTAAAAAATGTAAAGACAATTTAAATATAAAAGTAAAGGAATTTTCATAAAACGTAAAGAGAATTATAATAAATCTGCCTTACAAACAACTTCTAAGCATAAGAAATTCTGCAAAAAACGAAAAGGAAAAAAAAGGAAAAAAATGATTTAAAGGAGTAAATGTAGTTTCTTATTTAGGGGTTCCTATTTTCCTTTCTCCTTGAGTTGCATATATGTAGAATCCGTTTCCGTGCAACTACTAACTTCTAGGTTGTTACCAATTGTAAGGACACAAATTTATAATTGACTCCTTTGTAGTTTTGGCTCAATGCTGGACAAAAACGTTTGAGTCATAGAATAGAGTATATTGATAATCTCTCAAGCCTATGATGTGTTTGTTGAAGACGTAGCGGCCAAGTGTATAAAGCTTCATCAAAATGCCGTGGTTTATATGCCTCGTTTCAACGTCATCAACAGTGGTTCCATGCTCCCAAGGTTTGAATGCCTTACATATATATATATATATAGGACCTTGGAACAGTTTATATTGGGTGTTGGGTTTTTAAACTGTGTTTTATTTACAGAATGGTTTCTATTAAAACTTATATATAAAGTATATAAAAGTTTCTGGGCTTAAAAAGAATTTTTGAACATTCTGTGAGTTCGTTCGAAGTGTCGTTCGAACAAAAATGTCATTCGAACCACAAATCGTTCAAAAGAGATTGCCAACGACTTCCCATTATGGCATACTGGAACTTCGTTCAAAATGTCGTTCTAACGAGATTTCTAACGAGTATATACTGGAACTTCGTTAGAAGACTCGTTCGAACGAGAATGTCGTTCGAACGAAATGTCGTTCAAACGAGATTTGGCGGGAACAGATTTTTGGCAGTTCTAAGCAACTTTGCCCATTTTTCCACTTGGTTTTCCCCCACTAATTTTTACTGAATATCTATGTGCGGGAAACCATTTTTTCTAATTTAACATTTTCATATCCTACCAACCTCTATAGAGTGTTTGAGAGAAAAAATTGTTTTAGAAAAAGTTCTTTGGTTTTGAGTGTTAATTTTCAAGGAGAAAATCATTTATCACTCTAGTTTACACCCATTGTTTTGTTTATCCAAGTTCATATATATACATCTTGCTTGGGGTTTGGCAGTGTGTTTTATCTCTACATTAGTTTGAAGAGAAGTTTGGGTTTCCTTCTAAATCCCACAAAGAAGAAGACATTTTAGTGATTTACCCACTTGGAGAAAGGCTCCTAGTTCGGGTGACGGTGACCACATAAAGTCCCATCGGTGGATTCCGAGACCGCGGTGGAGCTCCGAGGTTATTCGCTAAGTGGAGGTGTTTGTAAGAAGACGCATCAAGGCTTGAGAGGGTTCGAGTTGAGGAAGTAAGTCATCTGTCTTGTATATGTAACTCCGTACTTAGTGGATTTGAGCCTAGGGCCATCCGAGGTTGTTTCCCGTCTTGGGGTTTTTCTCGTACATCGCGGCGTAGTGGTTTAATTGTTTATTTTATCTTGCTATACTCACCTAGAACGCATGCTTAGGTAATTCAAGATAAAATTGGGTTTTAATCACTTCTCATGTTTAATTTGGTGCTACATAATTAATATTGGATAATGTTTAGTTAATTAATTCAAGTCATTAATATGTGTTAAAATTGGTTTGGCCAAATTTGGAAATTATGATAAATTTGACTTAGGGAAATTCTAGGACTTGGATTAATTAAAATGATTTAAGTGAAATTTAAATGTGTGTGTGTTCATTAAATTTTCACTCGGATTTAATTTTAATTTGAAAGAAGATATTAAAATTTGTTTGAAGTGAACCATCACCTTTACGCTTCCGTATATCTATTTCAGAAAAAGGAAATATAGGATTCTAAAAAGAGTTTAAAATTGGGGGATCCACGCATCTTACAACTTGGTATCAGAGCCAAAGCGACAAATTATTTCGTTAAAGATCCTTTAAATAATTTTTGGCTAAAATGGAATTTTTCCCATTTTCAAAATTTCCTATTTTCGATGGTTCTAACTACGCGTATTGGAAAGAGCGAATGAAATCGGCACTAAAATCTATCGATGAGAGGGTTTGGATGTCTGTAGTTAACGGGTGGTCTCCACCAACTCATTTAGTTGAAAATGAACGTGTTACCAAACCGGCCGATAGATGGACTGAGACTGAGTTTAAACTTTCTAATTTTAATTCCCGTGGTTTGAATGCCTTATTTAGCGCTGTCACACCGGATGAATTCCGACGTATTATGACGTGTGAAACCGCTAAATAATCTTGGGATATTTTACAACTAACTCATGAAGTAACTAGTTTCGTTAAAGCTTCGAAACTCCAAAACCTCACCACTCAATTTGAAACTATCAAAATGAACGATAATGAAACTTTTGATGAATTTTATGCTGGACTTTTCGATATTTTCAATTCATTTTATAATTTGGGAGAGAAACTACCCGACAACCGAGTTGTAAAGAAAATTTTAAGGTCCCTACCCGATATTTGTTCCAAAAGTGACTGTTTTAAATTCTTTACCAACTTTAGCCTCTACGAAATTATAAGAGCTTGTAGGTGATTTAAAAACTTATGAACTAGACATGTTTCCCTCTAAAACTGAAAAGAAAATTAAAAAGGGCGTTGCTTTAAAAGCCCGAAAAGAGGTTAAACAAGTATTAGAGAGCGAGAGTGATAGTGACTCGGAAGACATGGCCTTGTTTGCTCGTAAATTTAGAAAATTTCTTAAATTTAACAAAGATAAATTCAAAAATGATTTTAAGAAATTTGAAACTCCTAAGTATGACAAAGCCGAGAAAATCCCTAAACCTATTAATGAAAATTTAAATAGGGACGAGTCTAATAAGTGTTTTGGTTGTGAGGGTTATAGCCATAGGGCTTCTGAGTGCCCCACTAAACTAAGGAAAGAGGGAAAACGACCCATTTCATATAATGCGAACCTTAGTGATAGTGATAAGGAAGAGGGACCCGATTCCCCCACTAAGCCTAATTTTGTGGCTTTTATGGCTAGTCATGTGAGTGAAAGTGAGAACTCATCGATTGATGAAACGTTAACACATGACACTTCCAAGGTCATTGTTTATGATTCTCTTGTTTTTGATGATAGTGAGAGTGGAGAAGAAAGAGAGAGTGAAAATGAAGAAGAGGTTAATGTGAGTGAACTTCAAAATTCTTTTTAAGAACTTTATAAAGAATCTATTAAATTGAAAAGAGCTAATTTGAAGTTAGAAGCTAGTTTGAAAGAACGTGTCAAGGTCGTTGATAATAGTATGTTGGTTGAAGACCTTAGGACACGAGAGAAAGCTCTTCTAGAGAAGATTGAATATATAGAAGGCGAGAGAGATATCCTTAGGGGTTTAATGGAATCCTTAAAAAAGGAGATTCTTGTTTTTGAAGAGCGAAATGTTTTATTAGAGTCTAACATTTTAGAATTGCAAAATAAATTAAAAGATTCTAGTAATGTCGAATTTGATTTGGAGTGTCGTTCGAAAAAATTAGATAAAATATTAGGAACGGTCCAAATTAAAAATGACACTTGTGGTTTAGGCTTCAATACTTGTAATGAATGTACTCATAAAGCCAAAACCAACGTCTTTGGAGAATCTACTAGGAAAGCTTTTAGAGATCACTCCTTAGGTAAATCTTTTCGACATGTTTTTACTTGTACATTTTGTGGTCGAAAAGGTCATCTTAGGAAATTTTTTTTTGATCTTAAACGAATTCCTAAAAAATCCCATCGTAATGTAACCATGGTAGTTAAATTTCCTACACCCCAAGATAGTCATTCTTCTTTAATTTGGGTTAGGAAATCCGACTTGTCTGCCTTGCAAAATAGGGGTTTTGATTCTCATCTACTTTCACATGCTTCCTCCCTTGCTAAATCTAAAGGATGAATGTGTTAGTGTTTGCATACTTTAGCTTTTGTACTTCACGCTATATACACATGCTAAATGTATGCTTGTTTAATCATTTTCTAGTCTATGCTCCATGCTTATCACATGCTAGAATTATGATTTTTGTTTATCTTTTGTATTATATTTCATTCATTTTGTTTGCATCAAATGAAAAATATAATTTTTTTTTCATTTGGATTTTATCTCTTTGTAATTTAAGCTTAATGAAAAATTCAAATGAGTTTTGTTTGTCTTTTGAGTATATATTTTTTTATTTTTGGTTAAAAATTTCAAAAACTCAAAAATATTTTATTTTGTGTGTATTTTAGTTTGACACACATTATGTGGCATACACTTGTGTTTGAATCCCATCTTTTACGCTCTCATGTGGCTAGAACATTTGGTTTGTCAATCCTTATTATGTTCTTTACCATGATTACATGGAGTAGTTGGATTTTGTGTTGATTAAATGGATTCCATTTTTATATGCCTCTATTCACACATGCACGAGCTCTTTTGAAATTTTAACTTCATATGTATATTTGAGATTTGTGAAGTGTTCTCCTACCAATCTTGTCATCTACATATTTGTGACTTAGGAGGACTAGTGCATGATAAAATCCGTTACACGTGAGATTTGTGTGAAAAATGAAAACATGATAAATATAAATGTGCACGGGAAAGGTCTTCGAAAGGAATAATAATCCTTTGCGATTGTAAGCCACCGTTTTTGAATGGACCTAAAAGAAATACGTGGTTCAAAGGCCTAAAAACAACAAATATGGCATTAAAAAGAAAAATAATTTGCCAAGGCCTATGTTTGATTGATATATTCATTCAAATTTAATATAAATGCATATTGAGGGAGATTGGATGGTATATCAACGGTTTGTACAATGTACGTTTATCCTAGTTGCGTATTTCATGTCATGACTCTATTGGTTTGTAGAATCATCAATATGCTAGGCTTGTATGCATTGTGTATGTTTGTTCATTGAGTTCAATTTATATTGTCACGTGAGGTTATATTCAAATGTGATGAAGTTTGCAATCAATTGAGAACTCCGTGAACATGTTTTAAGTGATTGGGTCTAAATTTAATCATTACTAGTTCACACCCCAACACTTCCGCTTCCATATGACACATTTTTGCCATACGAGTGTGAAAGACTCCTATTATATTTTATGTGTGTCATTTGTGTGTTTATATCTATATATGTGTACTTGAGTCTCTTTGGTATATATTATGTATACATATATTTGATATTTTTGTTTAGTCTTTGCTTTGATTTCTAATCCATATATGCTTTAATTCATACTTGGTATCCATCTTATTGCATTCTTTGTTGATATCACATGCTTAATAATTTATATATCATATTGGTATCATTTTATTGCATCCTAGTTGGTATCCGATGTTATTGTTTGGATTAGTTGAACTTTTGTTGCCCATATGCTTTAACGTTCGCACAATTACATGTTTTATCTTGTTATCCCATTCTTTTATCCATTGCTTAGTTTAAAGGGTGTATATGCTTTATTTGGGGGAGATAAGTTACTGTTTTGATTCTTTAGCCTTTGTCTATTCCGGAACAAAAAGGGGGAGAATGATAGGGGAGAAATGGTATCTAATCCTATCATTTTCGTATTTTAGTTTGGGTGAGATTAATCTTAGGGGGAGACGTCTTTCTAAGTAGTTCGTTTGTTTGATAAAGGGGAGAATTAATTTAGGTGGAGTAATTATGCGTTTGATAGTTTGCTTAAGTGTGCAGGAATACTTCAAAATGGCAACATTCAACATCGGCAAAGATATTGATCCTTGGGTTGTGTGAGTCAAGCATTATATTTTTATTTTGGGTGGGACATTATTTTTGAGTCTAGTGAGCTTGATGGCCCTTTAGGATTTTTGTATAGTTTTTGTCCCGGAATAGCCAAAGGGGGAGATTTGTAAGGACACAAATTTCCAATTGAGTCCTTTGTAGTTTTGGCTCAATTCCGGACAAAAACGTTTGAGTCATAGGATAGAGTATATTGATCATTGATCAAGGGTGAAAAGTAGCGTCGTGTCAAAACGCTAATCGTTGAATTCTTTTCACCGTCTTAATACAAAAACCTAAATTACGACTGCACTTGCGATACAAGTATATCGGTAAGTCGGGTATCGAAAATCCACAGAGACGAGTTGATTGAATTTATAGGATTTAATACTCCTAAAATAAAAGTGTAAAAGGTGATAGGTTGGAAATAAAGAAAAGGAAAAAAATTAAGAAGTTAAGTCTAAACTAGAATTAATAAAACGAGAGTCGGGATCGTGTCCCCACCATGGGCTAAACAACTAATAATTAGAATTTCGGTTCGAAAACATTTAATCGAGCAGTTTCAATTAAGTATAAACATCACACAATAAGGAATTTAACCCAAAGTTGCGAGATTAAATATTTAACAAAAAATGGTCACACGTATCTTAAATTCGGATTACCGCTATAAATACCAACGTTGCGTGACAAAGAAAGTTAAACGCATCATAATCCGACTTTAATATGCGAGGTTTCAATTAAATGCAATTTTACACAAAACCTAATTTTTGGAGCTCAACGCCCATCAATGGCGGACACACGACCCAAACTCTATGTAACTACTCACTACACATGATTAATCTAATTAAATAAATAATTAATAAACAAAACAAGAAATAAATAAACTAAACTAATTTATTTAGGCAAGAAAGTAAAGAACAACAAAGAAATTAAGCTAAAACAACTAAGCATAAAGCTTGAAGATAATGAATAGTAATATTAACTTACAAAGTGGGCAAAACACCCATGGAAATGAGGAGAGGGAAGCTCCAAAAAATCCCCAAAGTTCTCTAACCTAAAATGAAATATATATCCTCCAAATAAAAGCCCCCAACATTCTATTTATACCCCAAAATAAACCCCCAACAAAACCAACCCAAAAAACCCAAAATAAGTCAATTTTCGTCCATATCTGATGGGACCATTCGAACTCTATTTTGGGACAGGTCGACCGCACTTTTGGAATTTGCCTTGGGCTGGAGACAACCCACTTTTCCTCTCTGAACCAATTTTGACGCGTTGCACGGAAATGGCCATAACTCCCTCATACGGAATCGAAATGAGTCGTGGTCAGAACCGAAGTGAATATAATTCAATTATCTACATGATTATATTTTGAAACCCTCCAAATTATGGAGTATGAAATTACCAAAATGCCCTTGAAGTAGCAGAAAATACCGAAACCTTTCGAAAATGGGCATAACTTCCACATACGGAGTCAGAATGACGCACGGTCAGTGGCCAAAGAAAGATAATTTGATGATATACATGTTGGTAACTTCATTACATAAAAAATAGTGAGTTTGAAAAGACAAAATTGCCCTTGAAGTAGCATTCGATGGCAGAGCTTCTCCGAAATGAAACCGAACCTCACTTTTAGCGTTCCAATACCTACAAAAGCACAAATAACCCTTGCAAAGCATGTATATATCCAAATCCAAGGTTGTATGGTTAATGATCATAATTATAGGCATTTAGGACCGTAAGAGTGCTAGAATGCATAAGGATAATAGGCGAAAATATGCAATGTTCGATACGAATCACACCCCCTAACTTAAACATTGCTAGTCCCTAGTGATGAAACAAGCAAAAATAGTCCACAGAAGGAAATACAAGGCGCATATATGCATCGAAATATAATTTCCACTTTCGCAGGGAACACGATTGCATTTAGCATATGCAATAAGCCGTTAAACCCCTAGGTTACCCTAGTGGACGAGTGTCGTCTCGTGAGGTTTTCAGGGATGATACCCACAAACATCATATGGTTTCCTCAAAATATGCCCAAACCAACATACGACAAGCCCAACAAAAGAGAAAAAGATTTCATATGCATTATTAGAAAAGTGAATGAATTCACACAAAAGTTAGAATCATTAACATTATAGAATTCACCTCATAGAATTGAAACCTTAAAATGTGGGAAGGGAGCGAGCACATGAAAAGTGTGATTTGGCAAAAAACTTATATAAATTGGATACTAAATTAAAGCAAGCATATATTCAATCCTCACGGGCATTACGCTCATCAAGCGAATTCACTCGAAACAGGGAGGTAACACACGGAACATGCGGGCATAAAGAGTAAATGTAAATGGAAACTAGGCCGCACACATGTCACAAACGAAGAACGCTATATATAAACTGAAAAATATAATCTCAATGAAAGGATACCGCGTATTAAAGGAGGTGAAATGCATTTTCACATATTATCACAACTATTGTGACTTTTAAATCACATCAACCTAAGATCACATAGGACTCGTAAAGGGTTATAATGTAGGTATGGCTAAGGTCCGAAACGAAGGAATGTATGTACGGATTCAAAGTGTTCGGAATGAAAACTCGGGATAATGGGAAGATGGTAGCAATATCAAATTTGGAAAACAAGTTCCAAAAAGGCATTAGATATATCATCGGGGAGAGTAATCAAAGCTTATTGAACTATATACAACATTTACAACTTTCTTTTTCTTTTTCTTTTCTTCTTTTTCTCATTTTCTCATTTGTTTTCTTTTGCTTTTTGCTTTCTCTTTTTCTTCACTTTCTCACATCTTTCTTTACTTTACTTTTCAAACTCTCATATGCCCAAATTGCAACCGACATCATAACAACATCATTCAATCCCAAGAAACATTCCAAACAAAGGCATGGAAAATGTATATATGGGCTAAAACTCCAATTTAGAGTTGGTTATGGGATTGGGGTTATGAAACGAAAGGCTGTATTTAGGCTCAAAGGGGTTAACGAGGGTAAACATATAAGGGTGAGGTCAAGGCTAATATGGGCGATATAACAAAGATGGCCTACGATCATTTCACAAAGTTTACGCAATTCTCGAGTCAAAACAATATATGAAAATCATGCTCAAGTAACACATTTCAAGTATGAACTTAATTATTGAACGATCAAATGAAAGAATAGAGAGATTACCAACGAACTCAACGTTTTCAATGAGAAAATAATAGTGTATACACTCATAAACGACGAAAGGTACAAAGCTTACTTGGTGTAAGTATATACAATGCAACAAAAGATTATCGAGTTATAAAAATCTTAAACCAAATCAATAAAGCAAGGAAGGTGCAAGTGCAAGTGCTCACGGGATTAAAGTTTAATTCATGAAGTTATTCATAATATCAATAATGGAGGACTAAAATCTAATAACTTCTAAAATCGAGAACATGCATCATTGGGTTGTCTATTGGATCGAGCAATTATTGAAATTTATCATCGAAAACAAAGGCAAAATGCCCAATAAAGGAGAAAAAAGAAAGAAAATATTTTTGAAAATATTAATTTTTCTAAGAAAAGCATACTAAGTAACTAACATGTGAGCAAAAACATGAACTAAATACAGAAATGGATAAAATATCCCACACCCCCTAACTTAAAACTTGACATTGTCCTCAATGTGAATTAAGAACCATGCCAAAGAGAGAAAAAGAGCGATATTATCCAAAAGTGGAGCGATCCCCATAAGAACAAGTCCAAATGATCTACAAAACAAGTTAGTACTGAGCATAGCAAAAATAAATAATAACAAGTTAACTAATTACACTAGACTAAATTAAAAAGAAGAAAGATAAAAAGAAAGAAAGAATAAAAAACTAACTATATACAACCTACTCTTTAGATTTCACACTAACTATACACTAGAAGTCTAAATAGTTGAGGGTCCACCGTAAAAACAATTTGACTTTGAAGGATAACCGGTGCACCCTCACATACAAGCATGCCTTCCAAAAAATATGAATTCCGTTTTAACAACGGAAGGCATGTGTAAGGCGAAAGAAATGAACCATCGTCAATTAAAAGTTTTGGAGGGACGATGAGGGGTTTGGATTGCAAGGGTGACAAAAATAAGTGGGGACCGAGAAAAACCTAATATCCTCCCAATGATTTTGAAGTCGGAATGGGAGGCGGTGCACACCAAGGCAAAGATGCGATCGTGGAGGGCGACTCGAGCAAGTGCGCCTCATCGGCGATAGGATTTAAAACATTAAAGTTTGAGACCGAATCATCGGGTACTTGTTCCGGTGGGATAATAGAGAATGAAAATGGGGATGAATGAAATTCAAACTCATAAGATGAATCATCATCGCACGAAGTTGGAATTTCGAATGAAATAATATCATTTTCAATGAAATGTTCTTCTTTGGGGGCCAAAGAAGAAATCATTTCATTGCAAATAGATATTACGTCATTTTCATCCTCGCTTTCAATATCTATTACGCGATGGGCAAAGTCTAGAATGGTTTGTTCCAAAGTAGGCACAAGTACCTCATTTGGTTCAAAACATTCCTCGACTTCGAAAGTCTTGAAAGCAAAATCGTCGTCGAACTCAAATAATAAATCCAACTCATGTTCCCACGAACGATTTTCTTCCCGATAGCGATTTTCAATTTTCTCATTTTCATACATACGCAAACCCTCCCCGAATGTCATGGGTCGAGGTGCGAATGCATGAAGATGGGAACTTTGAAAGTTACTATCAGACTTAAACTTAAACTCATTACTATAGAAATTTTGAAAAACTATTGGAATTAGTTTCAAAATTCCTATTATAAGGAGGTAAAGGCCCAAAATCATTATCATCATCATCGAAATTCCAATAACCTAAATTTTGACTTTCGTTATACTCGATATGTGAATTCGCAAATTTTGGATTCTAAGTATTGACCGAAAGTCATAGGCTTACGCGAATTTTGAGAATTATAACAATGATTACCAAAAGAATTGGAATAAGACATGCTTACCCAAAAAATGGCTCGAAGTGGCGAATTCCACAAAGTAGGTGCGCGCGGAATGAATTCAAGCGTTTCTAAGTGCTCAAATGTGGAAGTCCTGCAAAATATTAGCAAATAATACAAATAGAAAGACAATACTATGAAATACTAAATCAAACAAAGTCTAAAACAAACTCATCCCCGGCAACGACGCCATTTAGCGTCGCGTCAAAACGCTAATCGCTAAATTCGTTTCATCGCCTTAATACAAAAACCTAAATTACGACTGCACTTGCGATACAAGTATAGTGGTAAGTCGGGTATCAAAAATCCACTGAGACGAGTTGATAGAATTTATAGGATTTAATACTCCTAAAATAAAAGTGTAAAAGGTGATAGGTTGGAAATAAAGAAAAGGAAAAAATTAAGAAGTTAAGTCTAAACTAGAATTAATAAAATGAGAGTCGGGATCGTGTCCCCACCATGGGCTAAACAACTAATAAAAAACATTTAATCGAGCATTTTCAATTAAGTATAAACATCACACAATAAGGAATTTAACCCAAAGTTGCGAGATTAAACATTTAATAGAAAATGGTCACACGTATCTTAAATTCGGATTACCGCTATAAACGCTAACGTTGCATGACAAAGAAAGTTAAACGCATAATAATCCGACTTTAATACGCGAGGTTTCAATTAAATACAATTTTACACAAAGCCTAATTTTCGGAGCTCAACGCCCATCAATGGCGGACACACGACCCAAACTCTTTGTAACTACTCACTACACATGATTAATCTAATTAAATAACTAATTAATAAACAAAATAAGAAATAAATAAACTAAACTAATTTATCTAGGCAAGAAAGTAAAGAACAACAAAGAAATTAAGCTAAAACAACTAAGCATAAAGCTTGAAGATAATGAATAGTAATATTAACTTACAAAGTGGGCAAAACACCCATGGAAATGAGGAGAAGGAAGCTCCAAAAAATCCCCAAATTTCTCTAACCTAAAATGAAATATATATCCTCCAAATAAAAGCCCCCAACATTCTATTTATACCTCAAAATAAACCCCCAACAAAACCAACCCAAAAAACCCAAAATAAGTCAATTTTCGTCCATATCTGATGGGACCGGTCAACCTCTGTTTTGGGACCGGTCGACCGCACTTTTGAAATTTGCCTTGGGCTGGAGACAACCCACTTTTCCTCTCCGAACCAATTTTGACGCGTTGCACGAAAATGGCCATAACTCCCTCATACGGAATCGAAATGAGTCGTGGTTGGAACTGACGCGAAGCTAATTCAATTATCTACATGATTATATTTTGAAGTCCTCCAAATTATGCAGTATGAAATTACCAAAATGCCCTTGAAGTAGCAAAAAATTCCAAAACCTTTTGGAAATAGGCATAACTTCCACATATGGAGTTAGAATGACGCACGGTCAGTGGCCACAGAAAGATAATCTAATGATCTACATGTTGGTGACTTCATTCAATAAAAAATAGTGAGTTTTAAAAGATCAAATTTCCCTTGAAGTAGCATTCGATGACGGAACTTCTCCGAAATGAAACCGAACCTCACTTTTAGCGTTCCAATACCTACAAAAGCACAAATAACCCTTGCAAAGAATGTATATATCCAAATCCAAGGTTGTATAGTTAATGATCATAATTATAGGCATTTAGGACCATAAAAGAGCTAGAATGCATAAAGATAACGGGCAAAAATATGGAATATTCAATACGAATCAATCATCTCTCAAGCCTATGACGTGTTTGTTGAAGACGTAGCCGCCGAGTGTGTAAAGCTTCATCAAAATGCCGTGGTTTATTTGCCTCATTTCAATGTCTTCAACAGTGATTCCATGCTCCTAAGGTATGAATGCATTACATATATATAGGAGCTTGGAACAGTTTATATTGGGTGTTAGGTTTTTAAAACTGCATTTTGTTTTCAGAATGGTTTCTATTAAAACTTATATATAAAGTATATAAAAGTTTCTGGGCTTCAAAATTTTTATTGAACCTTCTGTGAGTTCGTTCGAACGAGAATGACGTTCGAACCACAAGTCGTTCGAACAAGATTGGCAACGACTTCCCATTATGGCATACTGGAACTTCGTTCGAAATTTCGTTTGAACGAGATGATCGTTCTAACGAGATTTCTAACAAGATTCTAATGAGTTCATATTGTAACTTCGTTATAAGACTCGTTCGAACGAGAATGTCGTTCCAATGAAATGTCGTTGGAACGAGATTTGGCGGGAACAGGTTTTTGGCAATTTTAAGCAATTTTGCCCACTTTCCCACTTGGTTTTTCCCCACTACTTTTTACTGAATATCTATGTGCGGGAAACTATTTTTCTAATCTAACTTTTTCGTAACCTACCAACCTCTAGAGAGTGTTTGAGAGCAAAAATTATTTTAGAAAAAGTTCTTTGGTTTTGAGTGTTAATTTTCAAGGAGAAAATCATTTATCACTCTAGTTTACACCCATTGTTTTATTTATCCAAGTTCATATATATACATCTTGCTTGGAGTTTGGCACCGTATTTTATCTCTACATTAGTTTGAAGAGAAATTTGGGTTTGCTTCTAAATCCCACAAAGAAGAAGACGTTTTAGTGATTTACCCACTTGGAGAAAGGCTCCTAGTTCGGGTGACGGTGACCACATAAAGTTTCACTGGTGGATTCCTAGACCGCGGTGGAGCTCTGGGGTTATTCGCTAAGTGGAGGTGTTTGCAAGAAGACGCGTCAAGGCTTGAGAGGGTTCGAGTTGAGGAAGTAAGTCATCTGTCTTGTATATGTAATTCCGTACTTAGTGGATTTGAAGCTAGGGCCGTCCGAGGTTGTTTCCCGTCTTGGGTTTTTCCTCGTACATCACGGCGTAGTGGTTTAATTGTTTATTTTATCTTGCTATACTCACCTAGAACGCATGCTTAGGTAATTCAAGATAAAATTGGGTTTTAATCACTTCTCATGTTTAATTTGGTGCTACATAATTAATATTGGATAATGTTTAGTTAATTAATTCAAGTCATTAATATGTGTTAAAATTGGTTTGGCCTAATTTGGAAATTATGATAAATTTGACTTAGGGAAATTCTAGAACTTGGATTAATTAATATGATTTAAGTGAAATTTAAATGTGTGTGTGTTCATTAAATTTTCACTCGGGTTTAATTTTAATTTGAAAGAAGATATTAAAATTTGTTTTAAGTGAACCATCACCTTTACGCTTACGCATATCTATTTCAGAAAAAGGAAATCTAGGATTCTAAAAAGAGTTTAAAATCGGGGGATCCACGCATCTTACACCAATTTAAATCTTCCTGCCTAGGTGCACTCACTGCTCTAAAATCATTATTTAAGTGGTCACCCCACGTACAAGGTCTTCCAAAGTGTCAATTGCTTGTCTAATTATTTGTATTAACCTGGACCTCTATATATATTGGATATAATAATCTATTTGTATATCCAAGTGACAAAACTCTATTGGTCGGTAATAATATGATGTAAACATAACCCTCATAGAAACTGAGTTTTGAAAAAAAATAATTAGTGGAATGTTGATATCCGCATGACACATCACCGCATTTAGACATCATTACTCTATTTTCTATGTTACTTAAGTATATTCCTCGACAGTGAATGGATTTTCATCATTAATCCTTTAATCTCTTAGCCTTTTCATTTGAACTCCTATATTTTGTCCTTCTATCTTCTCTGAATTAAAAATGACTTCTAATGGAGGCAAAAAGGAAACTTTAAAAGAAATTAGTAGATTGGCTCATCTTCTTCCCCAAAATCAACTGATAATAATGCCTACCCCTGGGCTATTTCTCTTTCCACCTCAATTCAGTCATGTGTTGATAATTGGGCCAATAGTAGTGACTAGGGGACTGGGTATTATGTTGACTCTTCTGTGGGTACTCCCTATTTAAACTCTGTTGTCCTCCCTCTACCTAATATGGGTGAATTTTTTGTTGTTCATGTTAAAGATATTGACCAATATTCAATGATCTTATTGTATACTTTTGTAAATCATAACGGGTTATACCAATTCAGTCTCCTCAATGGTTAAGCTAGTAAAATTCTCCCATTACCTCCTTATCGAGAAACTATTTATTTTTCTAAGGTTAATGAGTCTCAAGTTGGAGATGTGGAGACTATGAATGAAATCAAAAGTGATGAATCCTACAGTAAATATATGGTTGAGGCTTAAGAAGCTAAACCCAACATTAAATGGAGTCCAACGACCAAATCCATTATCCTAACTTGATCCACAGTGAATCTTTATTAGCTCCTCCTCTTGATGACAAACGTGTTGGTCACACCCCCATTCTCCCTCCCTTTTTTCTTGAATATTTTCCACATGTGACTTTTCGAACTTTCACTCATGATCTTAGTGCATCTTATGCTTGGTAAAGTAAACCTTATATTCCTTTTCGCACCTATATATGTTCTCACTTTAACCTCTTACCTACTTGACATTATGTCACTTACGAGGTTCCTAGGTTTGGAATTGTTAATTCCTTATTCCAAACTTTTTATATCCCCTATAACATTTTATTTCTAATGATATGTACACCTTTTTATCCTCTTTGAATATAGCTTTGACTTGTATGCCTTTGAATCTTTGCTGACCGATTTCACCTTTCCGCAAGCTTCCCTTTCTAAGATGATGATAATATACCCGCACGTGTCAATAAAGGATCCAATCCATGGTCCAAAGCAGTATGATTAAGATGTCTTAGATATTAGTCGTCCATAGTTGGGTTACCCTTCCTTATCCATCAATGTTGGAAAATTCATAGAAGTACTCCATGCTTTCTCTCACCGTCCCCCTTTTATTTTGTTGAAAGGTAAAAAAAATCTTGCTTGGACATATATGGTCATACAAAAAATTAAAAACTGTCCTCGTGTCCACAAAACCATCTTTCATTTTTCCTTAAAACCTCTCCCTATTTTATTAGAAAGGTAAGTCAACTTTTTATTGAACTAGATGACTATGAGGCGTGAGATAAAAATCGTGATGGCATTCGTATTAACTCCACTAATATTTGAGAAGAGTGGAAAGAGTTCAAAATATTTTATCTGAATTGATAAGGGATTCCAAAGGCCTTAGGTTTGTAAATTCATCCACTAGAAATAATTATCCTCAAAGCTAGAGAAATGAAGGAGAAGGCATATGAGGCGATTATGAGCTTCCAACATCGTGAACCGTTATTTCTGAAGCTAGCAAAAGATAAAGCCTATTCTGATTTAGAGGAAAAATACATTAATTACTTATGGAATACATTCCACTATTTTGTAACTTATTATTTTCCTCGTTACTATTCAATCCAAATAAAGTGATCTTATGATTTTTGTAATTTTTCAAATCACCAATCTTGTTTAAATGAATAAAAATCTTTTTGTTTAAATGATTGTGGTAAGATTATGTATGTTCCCATGTGTTGTACACCATATCAATTACATGAACTCTGGAGATTCATTTTGATTAAACTTATTATGTGACTATGGCACATCATTAGTCGCAACCATTTGATGAACAGTTTATGAGATAGTCAAATTTTGTATGTCACATTTACTTGTTAATGTTTTTATACCTTTAGACCTACAAATATTTCAATTTTGGTATATTCTTAATGCATGTTTCATTATTAGTAGTGGCTCCACCAAATCCAATTGCACGTTTGTGGATTGTCCAAATTATATATGTTTTATTTTTTACTGGAACAATTAATTCCCACGAGTGAACATTTTTTGGTATTACCTTTAAGCCATATACTTGGGTACCTCAGAATTATCACCACTTGATTTAAATTTCTTCAGGCATTGACAATCCACACATACCGTTATGAGGGCGTTCTAATTGACTGAGCCAATAAATACGATTTTTATCTCTCCACTTACGCATAACTTTGCCTTTTGGAGGGAAAATATTTTGTGGTACAGTTCTAAAATTTAAAACTATCCTTTTGAGATATTTAAACTCGTCCCTTAGCTTCTCTTCCTTTTTGCCATTTACTTTCTATTTACAGGTATGTTTTCAACTCCCTTCTCTATTTTCTATCTTCTCCGTTGGGTTTTACTAGCACTGGCAAAATTATGGGTTGGACCTAATTTGGGCGGGTCAAATATGGGTTGGGCTAAATGTGGGTTGGGCCAAGTATGGGTTGGGTTAAATGTGGGCTGGGACAAATACGGGCGGACAAAATATGGGTTGGACCAACCCATTATTTTTTACTAAATTAAGTATTACAATTCGAGGTATATATATAAAAACTCATATTTTACTCATAACTTTTTAAAATGAGTATTATATTTGATTTGTATCTTTTAAAATTGGGCTCCATATTTGATTTCTTACTTTGAAATATGGGCCCCATATTTAACTCATAGCTTTGAAATATGGGCTCATATTTAACTCACAACTTTTAAATATGGGCCCCATATTTAGATGCTTGGGTTAATATGGACTGTTTTATCATTTGGGCCACATTTTGCCACTACTAGGTTTTACCATCAATGGATTCCAGTTCGAAAACCCTATATGTTAACACTAAATATAAAATAACCTTTTGGTAATTCATGGATAATAAATCTATTATCATTGGGGATATTATTTTCCCCATTCATCTCTTATATGGGGCTTCCCTTTTTTTCGTGGGTCCCCTATTCCAGAATGAGTTTCCTTTGAAGCTATCTATATTCTATACTTGGTACGGGGAATAAAAAATTCCTATTGAAGACTCTACCTTCATCAAAAGACCCTCATTTTTTAGATTTAGGGTTTGGACCAAACGGTTTGATAATGATGAATGGCCCAATGTGTGAATCATATGCTTAAAGACAAGGCTAGAGAAATAATGAAAAGTGGCATTATTGTAGCTTTTAGACTTAGCCTGACTGATATAAAATATGATCCATTCATTAATTCAAGTGCCATTCATTTTATAAACCTATCATTTAATTGCTTCAAATTTAATTTTGGAATGGTTGTTCCCACCATATTAGACATATGCCAACTGACTAACCTAAAATCCATAGGGGAGGATGTTCACCCTAACATTTCATTATCCAAATGTCATACATCCTTAAGAACAAAAATTCCCTTCTGTTTTATTATAATTTTACGAAGAGGCATAGGAAGGATATGAGAGTTGCGACTGATATTGCTTTCTCATGTTTTGCCTATCAAGGCATTAGTTTTATGTTATCTCAGTGGGGGATATTCAATTATTCTTTCTTGGTGGTCGTTCTTATTATAGAAATAAATGTGGCTCTTTCCCATTATATCTTAGGTTCTCTTTATAAAATATTCTTTGAGCATCAAGATGATCAATTTAACACAAATCAAGGTTGGCCAATGTGGTCCTTACGAATGTGGTTGCATGGTTATTTTCCTTTTATTGGAGATTTCAAAGGTAGATTATGTTCCAACCATCTAAGCATATTCTATCACACCGAACCTCTAGTTCCTGCTTCAACCATTGTTCCTGGAGTAACTGATGGTCACATGTATCTTTCTTAGATTTGATTTTTGTTTCTAGAAATCATAGTTTTATTGGGAATTTTCAACTGTTATGTTTTCAAACCCTAAAACCAACAAAACAGTTTCTAATTTTAGTTTCTTTGAACATTCAGACTCAGATCTAGTTTAAGATCTTGATTGGGGATTTACACTTTCACATATTTCACATTTTGTGAAATAGTTTGTATATTTTCAAAATAAGAAAGTGTTTAGGATCTTGGCTCGTGTATATAGCAAGATTCTCTCTTGATTTATGGATATATTGAAAGATCCAAAGTTTGATAGTTTCGATTAAACTGATTACGAAAATCTTTACATATTTGTGATCTGTTTGTAATTCAATTAGAATCCTGTCTGTAATTAAGTGTATGTGAGTTGCATGCATGTGATTTAGAGCACATCACCACTTAGATTTTCACACTACTATACTAAAAGGTATAGTTATTGAGATTTTGGATTTTTGAGTCGACGTAAAGCTAAAAGGAGTGGAGTTACAAAGCTTGGAGAACATCAACAACATCAGAGCCTTGGGAGAAGTCAGAAAATCCGGAGGATTTGGTATATTTATGAACTTAGAATTAGGTCTTATTATGTGTCTTGATTTTTATATAGTTTATAAACTGTTACTTTATTTTAGTGGATTTTTACTTTTGAGGTGAGACCTCCGTGGATGTTTCCCCAATTGGGTGGGGTTTTACCACTTTAAAAATTGTACTTGTATACTTCCTCTTCCTCTCATCCCTTTCTTAAGGCTATGTTGATTTAATTTCTTTCGAAGTTTTGGTTTTCAAAACTAGTAAACCTATACCTTAAATAACTCGTTCATACTATTATATATATCTCGTGTTAAGAAATTTGGTTTAAGAAAAGAGTTTCTTCAACAAACTATTCGTAGCCATTAAGATAGTTTAATCTTGAATTAAACGACTTAAGTGGTACTTTTTCAATGTTATGGAGATATTTAATTGCCTACCCAATTTTCAAGACAATTTGGAATGTATAAATCCATTCCTATTCTTAGGAGGGGTGGTGTTAATCCCTCTTCGCTTATCAGATCGTCTTGTGTTCCTGAGATTGATGTTCTAGCAAGGTTTGCAAGCTATGCTGATGTTCGAAGAACCTTTACCATAGTAAATGTTCTAGCAAGGTTTGCAAGCTATGCTGGAGTAACTGAAATCTTTAAAAAATGGGGGCCACTTGATGCTGAGAATTACTTGACCCAAAACATCCATACATAGACCCTTTAATGTATTCTTCCTATAGTAAGGCTTATTTTTCATTTTCGTAATCTATTTTTAGATTTTAGCCTTTTCTCAGACATTTTGTGTTGTATATGCACCTCCTCAGATTGCTTAGGCGTTATCTCGAAAAGGGAAACTTGTTCTTGAAGAAGAAAAAAATATAAAAAGTAAGATGTGGCTCTTCTTGTCTGATAACCAAATAAATTATATTCTTCTTAGGATCTAACTACAACTTCATCAACTATTAATGAGCTTAATGAACCTCCTTTAATAATCATGTTCCTAGGAATAAAATCATGAAGTCCATTGCCACAAAACCTCTTCATATGTTCAAGATGGAGGGTAATACCAACGTTTCCTTATTTGATAAGATTCTTTATGCTTTGGTGATATAATACCAATATCATTAACATCGAATTGCATTGTTATCCTTATAGATACAGTTGAAACTTAAGTTGAGGTGATGAAGCCTTTGTCAACTAAGGATCCTAAATCTCCTCCATCTGCACCCCCAAGTCCTGTATTAGTTGGAACGCCTTCTCAAGAGTTTTTCTTTGGACTTAGTTCCTTTAGTTGATTTAACTCTGACATTGATTCTCCCGAGTCCACTCTTGCTTTATCAGAAGAGTTTGTTGACACTTTAACTTTAACGTCACAGGAGATAAATAAATAGGATTACCTTGTTGAGTCCACACCTACTAACCCCCATTCTAAAAAGGTTGTTCAGGAAGCACAACTCTACCTTTAAAGGATACTCCTTCACTAACTGAGGTTGTCCCACCAAGTATGGATATTCCAAAGTTGATGTCCCCTAGCAAAGTTGATGCTTTCTAAGAAGAACTCTAGCAAATGATGTCCCATACCTATATTCATAGATCAATTGTGTCTTATTCTAGCACGACACATCAGTTGTAGAATCTTCTCTAAATTAAACCAGCCCTTCCTATTAGAATTTAAAAACTTATCACGATTTTAATCTTCCTAGAATCTTTGATAGAGTGCTACTTAAGGCTTTGTTTAACTTCTCCTTTTCTACTCGGTTAAAAACAACTTGTTTACTCATTTCCTATCTTGGTGGTCTTGAAGTATATATTTTACAAAAGCTGACAACTAATGTTTACTCTCCTCTATCTATCTTTGGATGATAACCTAAGTGGATGTAGATGAAAATGATTTATCTACTTGTCAAGCCCAATATTCTCAAAAGAAAATTGAGGCGGTAAGAGGCCTATATGAGTTGAGGAATGTCAAGGCTATGCGAGCTACTCTTTTTACAGAGAAGGAATAACTTGAGAAGCATTTGGTTTAAATCAATACTGAGTTGGAGGTGAGTTCCATACAGGAGGTCGCTTTATAATCGTGGTTGAACCAGTTAGTACGGGAAATGTAGGTATCTGCCTGAAATATATCATTTTTTAAGGAAAAACTGATCCAAATTAATACTAAAAGAGTCATGTATAAAAATGATTGGACCAATTTTAGGTCATTTGTATTCAGACATTTTAACTGCACATTGATGCAATATATTTCATTACGCTTTTGGGTTTTTATTTTCTGGCTTACCATATGGTTGGATAATATGCCTTTAAGAATCTATCATTTGTTTTTCTACTGTATATATGACCATTCATATCCCTCAAATGGTATGATCCACCTTTAAATGCTTTGTATATTTAGAAATTTCCTTACCACTTTGGGGACCATCTCTCATAGGCTAGATCTTTTGATCCTAAAGGTAAAATGGTCTTCCAAACCAATCTCCTTCATTAAAGGTCCTACTTTTCACCTTTTTGTTATAGCTATCATATATTTTTTTTTCATTTGGACCAATATGTTATTTAAGGCTCCGACTTTATCTTGATCTATGTTTTCTAATTCCATGTTCATACGTTAATCATATTATTTTATAGTTAGTTCATTTTGGGTTATCCCACTTAGTTAATTTAAAGTGATTTCAACATATGGGACATCATCATGCCTGTAAGTCAAACATATGGAGTTACTCCAGCACTTGACCAATTTAAAGTCCTATAACCTTATAATACTTATAGCAATACGTTTTTCTAATCTCTTGCATTCTTTTTTATCATTTTACTCACCGTGTTTTTAAATACCTTGTTTGTAGACTCTATATGACCATTTAATTGGGCATAGTAGGTTGTTGCTTTAGTTAATGTTATCCCTAACCTTGAAGTAAATTCTAATACCATTTATGACTCAAAGACTATTGTATTGATAAGTTTATGGTTTCTAGAATTCCAAATCTATACAAATTATCTTTTAATAAGTCTACTAATTAATTCTGGGTAATCGACTTCAAAGCCTTAGCTTCAACCCACTTGGAAAAATAATATGTTGCCGCAAGTGCAAAACTGTGCAGCTTAGAAGTTAGAGGATATATTTTACCAATTAGATCAATTTCACATCCTCTAAATGGTTAATCTTTCACTATATATTCCAAATACATAGAATAAACATGCATTAGAGATTTTTTACATCCATTAGAAAAGTCCATGAAATCTTTTAAAATGGAAGTCCTATAAGAAACATGCCTTCTTAGAAACCACCTCAGTTTGGGACCAGGTTGATGAGCCCCACATATGGCTTCATAAACTTGGGCAATAGTTGTTAAACCTTCCTCTTTTCTTATGCATTCTAAGATTATCCCATCATCACTTCTTTTGAATAGTTTTGCAACATACGTAACATAATTGGTTTCTTTTAATCCGACAACCCTATACGTCTTCATATTTGGGTAAGTTAGATATTCAATTAATGGTTTTCCCCAATCCTAGTAAATATTTATGTTTTTAATTTTAATTAAAGTCCGTAAATTATGTAATAATGGTAAAAGTCCACTAATGGAACTTAGCTTTGAAACTAACATCATGCTTAACTCTTGAGGCTTTTTTAGCCATTTCATTAGCCTCTTCATTTAGAAATTTGGGAACTTAGTTTAATTTGACTTGTTGCCAAATTATAAATTACCGCAAGTGCACGTGCTATTATAATATAGATAGTGCAAGTATGGGTTGACCTCATGAAGATTTTGCGAATTCGTAACATGTATTGACTTTTCAACTAGACAAATATTGGTGTATAGTAAGATGTGGAGGTAAAAGAACATAGCAAATAAGTGACACAAAGTATGTAGCAAATATGAAAAAGATTACTAGGATTTCGAATCCGTTTATTACTTTTAGTAATTTATAGTTAATTAGTCTAACTCACAATTCCCTTTTATAACTCAAAATTATAACGATTCTTGTCGCGTAAATGTCGAAATATGAAAACGTGAAAGTTTAGATAAAATAAATTTATATCTCGTTTTAAAAGCCAAAAATTCATATTCCCTTAAAAGTATCACTCCTAAATATTAAATGTCAAACATAAGCATGGAATATCAAATAATTTAACTTAACCATAATCCAACAAATGTAAGTACAAATAATTATAAGATATGAATTATATTTATCACTTCAAACCATTTTATGTAAAACGTAAGCATTGACTTTCAAACAGTTTAACATAAGCATAATCCACCAAACATTAGTACATAAATTCAAAGAATGTAAATAAACAATTAATTTTGAATATTTAAAATATCACTCTCATGACTATTTTGATGAATAACGAATGTTTAAAATATCTTTGAATAAGTTAGGATTTAAGTGAAATAAACTAATTAAAACATACATTAAGTAATCATGGTAAAATTTACCTAATCCTAGCAATTAATTAAGCTAACATCATAATTAAAATACAAAATTTTAAAGATGAAATAATAATTATCATTAATAATCACTTACATAGATTGAAGTTCCAACACTTGAATGCGAATGCAAAAAGTCTCCTCAAATCTTGAACAAAAATTACCTCACAAATACTCAAAAATAAAAATATAAAGATCTAATATTTTTGGTGCTCCAACAATAAACTCACAAATTTCCTGTCACATTGTATGAATATTTTCCTCAAACTTATTTCAACCTTTTATCCTCCTTCATTCACTCGAAAGTGGAGTCACTCTCTATAATAACACTCTAAAAAAATATCCTCTTGACAAAACTTCAATCCATTTTTTTATATCCCTATTTTCTGCCATTAATTCTCTTTTTGTATATGAGTGTGTATTGTGTACATGTTTGGAGAGAAGATAAGTGGTGGACAACATATTATGGGTTCCCCAAGCACACACACATATAAATATGTTTGTTGATAAAGAGAGGGTGAAGTGCATGGTCGAGTGTGTGGGTCAAAGTGCTTTCGTTTTCTAGTAGATGAGTTGTGTTAGTTTGAGGTGGTGTAGGTGTTGGGTTTACGGGGGTTACACAAAAAACACATACACATACACACATATGCGTATGTGTGTATGTAAATATGGTGTTTTAGTATGTGTCGGGTAATGAAGATGGGTTAAGTGGGTCTTGGGTTTGGTTAGAGAGAGAATTTGCAGCTGGGTTTGGGTTAGAGAGTGTGGTTTGGGGTTTGGGTAATGAGGGTTTTTAGGGGAGAGATGCGGGTTTTGTTGTGGGTATGGTGAGGGTAGGAGAATGGGTGTGTGTGAGTTCAAATTGGTGAGGTTCAGGTGGGTCAATTGGGTTTAGGGTTGGCTCGAGTTGTAGGTTATGATGTGGTATGTCTTTATATTATATATGTGTGTGTGTGTATATATATATATGTGTGTGTGTGTGTGTGTGTGTGTGTGTGTGTGTGTGCGCATATATATGATAAAATATTTAATAACTATAATATTCTAACTAAACCTATATTTATATTTACATAAAATATGACATATTAAATAAGACACATATATTTATATATATACAAAATATAACACATACATATATACACATACACATGGGATCTGGAAAATGAAAATGGTTTGGGACATTCATAAGTTTTTTTTATTGTGAACTCGCATCTCGAGTAACATAGAAATATACTTTTACATATTTCACTGCATTCTTGACGCAATTTCATATTGACTAACAAGATAAACAATTACACAAATGGGGTCAATATTAACAAGTAATAGAAACTACAATGATTTTATTTAATTATGGTCTAAATATACCCCTTAGGTTTGCTAAAATTGCATTATTAACTCGAATTATGTTCAAACTTGCATGTTTATTCCAAATAACAAAAAAACTCTAAAAGCTCATTATTTATGATACAATGGGACTAACAAGGCCTAGATTTGGTTATATTTATACAACATAATGCATTCATCATGACTTCATCAAATTGGAACACTAAATTCAAATCCCCTTGGTTATATAGGGTTAAACCATCATTGTTATATCTACATTCACCAGCTAGCTCTCCTATGACCAACTAACAATCCCTGTGGATTTTAAATACAAAATAATTTTAAGTGCCAAGGATCTTTAGGCCCATTAGGACAACTTGTTATTCCGCTAAATTATTAAAACATGTATTTTCGTCCAATCTATATCCATGTTTGGTTTTGATATGTTCATGGGATTCAATAATTATCCCTAGTTCAAACCTCAATTCAGTCTTTGAACTATCAAACCATTACTTTCATGGTTTTAAAGATATGTATCATATCTCATATTCACCTTATTTTTCATCTTCACATGGAGGATCTTCCAAAAATTTAGCCAATTATTAACCCTTTATAGCCATTTAAGGAACATAGTGTAGGAAAAACTTAGAGAGAGCAAACACCCATTTTCAATCCTATTTCGTAAAATAGACCTTGTCAGCGTGTATTTAATCAAATCAAACTTTGGAATGACATAAACCTATCTAGGAAATAAGTAATATCTTAATTTCATTACAGTGAAATACGAAGTTAAAAATAATGTTTGCATTATAGAGTATCTACATTCATAATCATTCAAAAATCTACTTGAAATCACTCAAAGCCGTATTTTAACAAAATTAAAATTGCTTTAAGTAAAATCCGACAACCTTACTAAATAATATATTTTGTTGAAAAGTGGAACAAGTTTTAAAACACAAGACGTGTTCAAGAATTGCTAATAACCTATGTCATGTTTTATTTATAAAAAATCTTATGAAGTTTTAGTCACTTTAAAACATAAGTTTGCTAGTCACTTATATATGAGACAAATCAAGATATATATATATATATATATATATATATGATGGCACGAGAAATTTTAACTTGGTAAAACCCTAAAATGGGTGGGAAAACATCCATGGTGCCCTATACAATAGAAATAAATCACTAAAAGTCAAATTTAGGTTACAAGTACAACAGAACAAGATCAAAATGAAATAAAACAAATACCTAAACTAAGAACCTCAATAGTTACTGATTTATGATCTCTTGGTGTAAAGATTTGAACCTTCAACCTTTAATCAATTGCAGTAGTTTGTCTCTCCAAAATATCAACCAAAATAAACTAAAATGAGCGTGTGGTATGGTTTAATATGATGGGACTAAAATGCACATGAGAAACTCACTCACACTAAAATAATTACAAAATATATTCTAGAATCAAAATGCTAGAATTTTATATGCAGTTTATGACAAAAAAATGTTACAAGGGGATAAAACATAATCTCTTTAAGATATTTGTATGAGGTTCTTAAATCTTTAAAAATAACAATAAAATCTATGATAAAAACTTCAGATCCAAAAAATATCAAAAGATTTAAAAGTTTTCTTTATTTAGAAAATCAGATCTATAAACATTTAGGGCAAAATGTTCTCGTTTAACAAAAGAGTATGGATCTACAAATATCAAACATACAATACAAGATTAAAATAGAAAAATAAGGTTCTTAAAACATTTTATAAGCAGAAAATATGTTTCAAAAACCTTTTATTCTAAAACCCTAAGAGGGTAAATCATTTGTGAAATATATGGACCCAAAAAGTTTCTCAAAGTTTATATAAAAACTAGAGATAAACTCAAGTACAAATTAATATAATCGAGAGAAAAAAACTCAAGATCTATCTTCATAAAGAGGTATATGGACTACTGTAGACACCCCATTCTAGCACCCCCAACCTCTCCTTAGGTCCCTAGCACCTCCCTTCATCACTATAAATCTAAGTCATATCCCGGGTACTGACCTAGAGGCCATCGGGCACTCCCAGGCTCCGTTTGACCAAAAGTCAAACTCTTCAACTCGACTGAGACTGAATGAATTTTCAAAGGGCACTGAAAGTCCTTTTCAATGGTCTATGCCGTGTGCGATTCTGACTTACGGTGCGGACGAATGACCCGTTTTCCCTCGAAGCATGACCTAGAGGCCACCGAACACTCCAAGGCTCCGTTTGACCAAATTCAACTCTTCAGCTCGACTGAGACTGAATGAATCTTCAAAGGGCACTGAAACTCATTTCTAATGGTCAACCCCATGCATTATTCTGACTTACGATACGGACGAACAATCATTTTACTTAAAAAAAGGCCACCGGACGCTTCCAGCCCCCTAGTTGACCAAAGTCAACTCCCCAAACTGAGTCAAACTCTTAAGAATGTCGAAGTACATCTCATAAACTTTCTAACGGTCTGACCCATGTGATATTCTGACTTACCATGCGGATGAATGATCCGTTTACGTCTAACGATCCCCCATCCAAAGGACCGACGAGAGTTTCCAAGCCACATTTATCCCAAAGGCAACTCTCAGACCCGGGAGAAGTCCAAAGGATCTTTGAAGGTCTCTGAAGTAGCTTTTCAGCGGTTCATCCCATGCACAATTCGGATCAACAGTTTGTATTTTACGATTATTTTTTAGAAGAAACCTGAAAGAGACTGCCAAACGGCAGGTTCCAAATCCTGCCTATCGGCAGTGTGCCTAAAAAAATTGTCGATTGGTGGGACCAGGATTATATCAATCGAAAATACCCTGGGCCTATAAAAAGAAGGGACTAACATCATTGCAAAGGGACCCAAGATCTGAAATCCATCACTCTCAGCGAACTCAGAAAACTTCTCTCGAAGTCAGCATGATTTCCACATCCAAATCCTTTTCCAACCTTCACTTTTCATCATTGTTTTGATCAAACTTGGTGAACTAACTACTCTTCATCATCGCCCAAGTGTAAAGGGATGCTCTCCAACATTCAAGATCAAGCTCAAGATCTTCAAGAAGCTCCAACTTTCTCAACCCTCTCTTCAAATTCTCCTAAATTTGCTTTAACTTATTTTATTACCTAGTACTTTTATTATCTCCATCTCACATATCCTAATATACTTTTTATTTAGTATTATTTCACATCTCTTATTTTCATATAAATAAAACGAAAAAATAAGAAAAGGAGGGTTTGCTCATAAATTCCAAACGGGAATTCTCACACTTTTCCCACAACTAAAACACTGTTTTACACACACACACACATATAAGAGAAGTCCCCAGTTGGATTTATTGTATAAATCCCACCCCTTGATTTGCGTACAAACTATGTGGACTTTGATGCCTCTATAGGCTACGTAGGCATCTCGGGGTAAAATCCAAGACTTGAGTCCTACTCTTTCCCATTTTTTTATTTTTTTAAAATTCTTTAACTTAATTCTATTAGATTTTATATATTTACATATACATATATTTGTTCTTAGTGGTTATTCCACATGCGTTATCGTTCCATTATAACGATCAACGCAAGGATAATCGCATAAATCCTTTTTCTTAATATTACTTTTAGGAACATTCCTATGGATGACTCGCTTTATCTCTTCCATGATACAAGTCGATGATTACTATGTCCACTACATATACACATAAACACATATCACGGGGAAATAGAGGAAAATAACAACAATCCATGAGAGACCGCAAGGGTGGAATGGGTGCCTAACACCTTACCATTCCGTAACTTATCCTTCGAACCCTACTCGAATCATTTTTGGTTTTGTATGTATCAGTATGTCTTTAGATGATGTCCTTCGGGATGGCTCCACCTTCTTTTGTCTGTTTTGAGTAAAATAGACTGGCGACTCCATCTCTCTACATTTTTCACCTCATACATCGCCGACTATGGACGAAGCGCTCCTGAGAGGGACGCACGGCCAAGATCCTCTCACCACGGTGATGACCCCCTCTTTTCTCTCTCTCTCTCTGCGAGGATCGGGGATGACCACAGTGGCGACTCTGCTGGGGATTTTTATTTAAAAGGGCTAGACTCTATTTACATGGGTGCTTTATTTTCTTATATACTCCCCTACTTTTCATGTTCCCCTTTTCATGTGTACCTCATGATTATGCTACAATTCACACACTTGTAGAATATTTTCCATGTACACTTCGCACCGCGTGCACCTAGGATCACATATGTCCGCATGTTGCACGCATCACTTATCCATTCTTGGTATACTATTAGTACTTGGACTTTGCTTCCTATTTGACATGATCAAGAAATATACTCTCATTATATGATACTAATAAGAGAATCCTTCATGGTTCACACGACATCACTAGAGAGCATTGTAATTTACCAAATTTTGTCCATTAACTAGAGGGTCACTTCGTGATGGATGCTGGTCTGGCAGGGCACAGTTAGCCTAAGTGATATGACTATCACCTTCCATTAGCCAAGTACCTTCGACGTATATCGAATGGTTCCCCTACAGCATATCGCTTGACCGAAGTCATGACGGGAGGTATATAGCAGGGAACTCATTCACGTATGTCGAGTATATCGAATTCGCTCTCACGCGTACCGTCCCCACGAGTTATATAGCGAAACAATTCATGTACACTCAGGTATATCAAATGGCTTGTCCACACGTACCAATTGCCCTCAAAAGCAAGACGTATATCGTGGAAGTCACGCCAAAGGGGGGAACCCTTTCCAATTCACCCAACCAACTGCATACCCACATATAGGTGTCAAGCCTAGAACACACATGTTAGATTGCCGATTTCAACCCAAAACTCTACCGAAATTCCGATTCGGCCTGTCGCCCAAATTTTTGCGCATTTTTAAAATGGGACCCTACCCATGAGCCTGGTTACAAGTCCAACCATAGCTTTACATATATTACAAACCCAAATTTTGCAGGCTCGGGTCCCGTTCGGCATTTCATTTTGCATTTAGGAGAATTTAATACAAGTGAAAACATATAATTATAATAATCATGTTGAGACCCGTCTCCCAAAAACATTTCCCCTTTCTTTATCAAAAATCCAAATATATTTCTCCTTTCTTTATAAAAAAAAAATCCAAAAATATTTCTCCTCTCTTTATCAAAAATCCAAAAATATTTTATCCTTTAACCTCAAAAAGAAGAAAGAAATTGTAAAAAAAAAATTCAAACATAAATCCCATTTTACGCCTTCTCAGGTCGATTGCATGCCCTTGGCCTGGCTCCTTATTGGCTTCGGTCTTCAGTCAAATCACCTAAGAATTTCTTCTGGTCCCCTGCTAATTCTTTCGAATCCGTAATCCACCCTCTTTCCAAGGAAAATATAGATCAAGTACTAGTTGTGCAGCCATATCTGACGGCAGTCTTAGTTCAGCTCGTGTCCAAGATTGACAACCTCCAGATTGAGGTTTAAGAGATGCAACGAAACCAGGTTCTTGGTCCTCAAGAGCTCGAGGCCCTATTCCCTCACGCTATGCTCCACCTGAGCCTATCTGGGTTCCCGAAGAGTATCAACACGTGCCACATTAACCTCCTACTAATGGGCCACCAACTGCTGATGACAAACCTTGCCCAGCCTGGGGCTAACTTGCCTATGATCATGGATCCAAAAGAAGAATAATTGAACAAGGTCAAAGAATATCTCAAGATGATAACTAAGAAGTTCGACCAAGTCATAATCTCTGGGAATTACATGGACTACACCCACATGTCTCCTTATCCTAAAGCGAGGTTACCCGAGAAGTTCAAGTTGACAAATATTGAGAAATTTGGAGGAAATGGAACCTCGATTGTTCATCTTCACAGTTATCACTATTGTATGACTCTCATAGGGGCTTCTAAAGAAGTTATGGCCCAATTATTTTAGCAAACTTTGAAGGATAATGCCCTCCGATGGCTTTTATCTCTCGAAAAATCCAGAATTTATAGCTGGGAGGATGTAGCCCGATACTTCATGTCGCAGTACAAATACAACAAAGACTTGAGGTCACCCGTCATGATTTAGAACTGCTCAAATAGAATTTTGGGGAATCAGTCAATAACTTCATAGCCCGATGGAGGCAAAAAGCAGCCACCATGATCAATCGACCATTCGAAGAAGAACAAGTCAACATAGTGAAGAAGAATTTCTTACCCCATATCTGAGAAACAATGGGAGGACAATACTATCCCCACTTACGAGCTCTCAAAGAAGTAGGAGTAAAAAACGAGGAAGGTCTTGCCAAAACAGAAGTTGAACCACTGAAAGTGTCCAGGCAGTTAACTCCCACAAAATATGGAAAACCTTTCAATGCTATAGTCTCAACCATCAACAACATCTCTCAACCAACCACCTCGTGGGCACCAGAATGCTTCCCTATCCCAGTTCGAAAGATATACACCGAGCTCTATGCTCCTCTCTCCAAAGTTTATTAAGCCCTATTAAGCCGAAATCTTATCAAACCCTTGGACCCCCGTCCATTGCCAAATCCACTTCTAAGAAACTTCAAGGTAGATGCCCGTTACGCCTTTCACCAAACAGCTGGCCATACAACCGACCAATGCTTTCACCTTCGAAACATAATCTAGGGTCTAATTGATCGGGGTACCATTGCCCCACTAGCCAATCCTAAGCCAAACACTACTCACAACCCACTCCCAAAATATGCCAATGCCATCTTCTTAGAAGAGAACCCATAATTTGATCCCTCAACTCAAATCACACCCATATAATCTCCCAAACCTCTCCAAGTTTTCCCATATTTCCTCCTACACCCTACTAGCCTCTCTGATCAGGCAGTGTCACTCCTTATCAGAGCATGCATCGCTGTTCGTACCCGTTCTAAAAATGGAAATATGGAGTTATCAAAAGTATTAATCCAAATCCTAGAGTCCGGGCTGAAATTTCCCCCATAGACGATCATTGATTACCAGAGGTTAAGTACGCTATTCTTGGAAGCACAAAAATGGGCCCGAGAGTCAGACAGTTGGGTGATACCAACCGATAAAGTGGTTCTAGATGACGTGGTCCAGATCATGGCAGAATTATTTAGTCAAACCAACAATATTTATAGTATGATCGAGTTACTCGATACTCTGAAGTTACAAGGGCACCTGATCCCTTTACCCTTATACCTCTCTGCAGAATGGGAGGACCTGCACGAAGAAGGCATTGAAGTCGTGGAATATATTAACATTACATGGAAAGACATAATTGTTGCTACCGGATGGGGGGAAGTATTCAAAGATTCAAATGGAGAGCAAGTGATCAGGCATAAATATTATATATTTATCCCCTTAATTTCGGTACCTTTATGAACCCGAGTGGTGCAATTGATATGAATTTAACTCGTAATTATGCTACTAACCTTAGTTGGCAAGTATTTTGTGTTTCTCTTATGTGTTTTATAGGTAAAGTATGCAAGCGGTGAGAAAGAGAAATTGAAACAATGAAAGAAAGACTAGGAAGGCAAGTTCAAGGGCATTTTTGTATTTCTACAGCCTAATCTCGGAGGTGGGACCAATTGTAAAGTTGAAGAGCTCAGAAAAACAAGAACATTGAAAAAAATGGAACCTAAATCCGAGCTACGGTGAAACAGATATGATCCCTTGAAGTTAAAGAAAAATCCTAGAAAGAAAAGAAGAAAGATTGAAAATTTTTTAAGTGCAAGAAAGGAAGGAAAGGAGGGCCAAACCAACAAGATTTCCCGAACCACAGGGTGAACCAGTTCGGGGGTGAACTGGTTTCGGGTACCTGTGAACCGGTTCGAGGTACCTGATGCGTGAATTTTTTTCTTAATGCTGATTGGTCCAAAGATTCCTATTATGTAACAAACTCTTCTAAAACGTACATGTATCATGGTATTGACTTAGAAAACATAGTTTTGAACAGTTTTTGATAGAGAGAAAAGTAGAAGAATACCCTAGGAACATAACTTTGATTTGGCGATTCAAGATTGATTATTTACGGGTTGGATCTCAAGTTTTAATTCAAGTTTCATTCTCTCTATTATTATTATTACATGTTATTCTTCTTGCACGATTCAGTTCATTTATAAGTTTATAATAATTCCTTGCATGTTTTTGTACACTTACATCATGATTTCTTTCACATGCAACATAGTTAATTGATGCATAGTTAGGTTCAATATGTCCAGCTAGATTTGTTTAGGTCGGGATGCATGAACTCATTCTGATGTGATAGTTGCATGTGTATAAAACTAATCCTCTAAACTTAAGGATTTATTATGACCGTATTGCGTAGAGAACACAACCATTGTAGATTTTTGGATCTTATTTTCTTTCGGGTAACCGGGATACTTTAGAATGTAATGCGAGTGTAGCTATCGTGTTACCGCTTTACTCATCCTCTGATTACGTATGGTGCGGGCTTGAACCTCATATACGTAATGCTTGGGAGTACTAAAGTCTGGGTCTAATAAATCACTTAAATTTACAATTAGTTTTATACTAGCAATACACTAGGGTTGAGGGATTGTATTCCCGACCTGTTTTTCTCATCATATAGTTCAAGTTTTAGTTCAATCATCATCAGTCTTTTAGGTAATTTAGAGTAATTTCATTCCATTCATTCCTGATTTCATTAATTAATCATTTTCAAAATTTCATCTAGTTGTAGCTATTTCACCATTCAAATCACCTTTTCCTTCTTTTTAGAGTCAAAGTTAGGTTGAGCGTCTATCCTTCTGTCGTCATGATTTTCTCATCCTATTTCCCTGTGGAGACGATCCCGACTTATCGGGTTTATTACTAACGCGATAGTCTTACACTTGGGCCTAGAGAGCACGCACTTTAGAGACACATTCTTAGTCACGTCAAGTTTTTGGCGCCATTGCCGGGGGGTGGTGATGATTTCTCTCTGCTAAGAGAAACAAAATTTTTGAATCTGAAATTCGCCAATTCTACGCGATGCTCGCTCGCGAATCCTCCACTCTTCTTGAGGTATATCTTGATGGCATTCAAATTCCTTTCTCCTCCTTCATCATTGCATGCAAAATACGAGAAAAAAGGATTGTCCTCCCCTGCCCTTCATGTATCCCACCAATGGTGCCCTCTGCACCAAAGCTGAATGTGTGGCCCGAATGGCACCCGGGGAGGAATGGTTGTGCGATTCATTTCCGATAGGAAATATTTGGGACACAGTGCGATTCACACACCTCACTGCATGTGAATCAATCCACCAAACCACCAACGATTCGGTGGTCAGGCTGCGTCATGCCAATTTCTTATACCATTTCCTCGACCCCGAGAGCACGATTATTTTGGCCCAATTTTTCTATGCGGACATCCTCCATGTAGCCTATGGTGAGTGGGGAAAGGCAACGCTCCCCTACGCCCACCTTATCACTGAAATTCGGATTGATGCCGAGGCGGACGATCCGGGGCAGCAAGTCCGCCTCCCCCTCCAAATTGGAGGCACTTTCACCACCCGTAGTGAACGTCAAATGAGGGTGGCCCACCCTGACTGTCCTATTCTCGATGAGGGTGCGGGGGAGGAAGAACATGATGCCCCAAAGATGGATGTGGGGGAAGAAGAAGAGTATGATGAATATGAGGATGACGAATCCAATTTTGAGCCCCCGGGTGCAAATTTTGATTGGCGCGTTTTGACGGTTTCCTCACCCAATAAAATCGATACCAAGCGGCCTATCAACGGGATCAAGAGGCCTACTGAAGAGATACGAGCATGATGCATCGTCTCCAAGCCCATTTATACAACTTAACTTTGATGTCCCCCCTCCAACTTTCTTCTATGATTCGTATGATCCCAACGCACTCAGCCCCTCCAATCCAGCTCCCCAGTGAATCCCTTGTCTGACGTTGATGTTTATTTTTGTTGGTTGTGATGTGATTAGATGTTTAAAAATGTTGATTGTGTAATTCTCCCATCACCCGTGTAACACCGGCTCTCAGTATCTATAAAAAATCTTGCATTTCTGGTTTATTTGTTCGTTTTATTCTCTCGCACTTTTAATTAGCTTTGAGTTAGATTTAAGTCCTTTTTGCTTAAGGACAATGCAAAAGTCTAAGTTAGGGGGGGTCACAAGTGCATTTTTCTAAAACTTCACAAATTTTCATAAATGCCCAAAAATTTCCAAATAAAAATCATAAAATTTTGAAAAATCCAAAAATATTTTGATTCAAAATAAATAAAAATTGGAATTTAAAATTTTCAAAAATATCACTTTTATTCTATTTGAAGTCCCAAATTATTAAATCTCTATTGCACTAAGCCAAAATTGATCAAAGATTGAAATTGTGCGAAAATTGACGACTTAACGAATAAGTGTGAAGATTAACAAAACCCGATGAGATTTCGAGCCTATCGATCTTTTTAAGTGTTTAAATCAATTCGAGTTAATGGTTAACTCATAGTTCTAATTTAGCATTTTAAATGAGGCGTTGATGATCTCAATTCTTTGTTTTGATCGATAATGGGAAATAAAATGTTTTCTTAAAATGCGCGCTACAAATCTATAAATTAAATTAGTCTCGAGACGCACATGGGAAATTAATAAGTAATTCGGACAATGAAGTAGGCCATCGTTTGTTACCCAAAAATATTAGCCATAAAAAGATGTGAAAATTACCCTTTTGTAACCTAATTTGAGCCGAATAAGTTTTCCCTTTCGTTTGATAACCCGAAAACCCCAAGTAACCCGGAGTTGTGAAAATTGGTAATGTCATCAAGTAAGTTCAAATAGTGTAATAAAAAGGGGCAAGAAAAAAATAGTAGAAAAATGCTCAACAAAAATAGCAAGTAGAGAAAAAGACGAGAAAATGAGCAAATGCCACTACAAAAAAAAACACTTCTAGGGTCGGGTAAAATCCGTCCCTAAAGACTATATATCCATCCCTAAAGACTTTTAGGGACGGGTTTAGGGACGAAAAGGCATGGTCACATTTGATGGGCGTCTCAAATGTATTAGGGACGGATTTTGCCGTCCCTAATAATATTATTTGGGACGACAAAACCGTCCCTTAAAAGTTGGCGCCAAAATTACCGCCAAATAAAATTTTGTGTAGCCACATTTTAGGGACGGACTGGTCGTCCCTAATAATATTATTAGGGACGGGGTTGGCCGTCCCTATTAATATTATTTGGGACACTGCTAATCGTCCCTTAAAAAGTTGCCACCAAAATTTCTATTGTGACAACATTTTAGGAAAGGTTCTAGCGTCATTCAATATTAGTCATAATATCAACAAATGTACAAGTTATGATAAAAGGTCAACGGAACTCTGAAAATTCATTCATTCATATTCAAGGTTTCCAACATAACATCTCCAAAAAGTAAAACAACCAACTTAAAACATAGTCTATATGATTCAGACTACAATCATCCCCAAAAATATCAAATAACCAATTTGAAGACATAGGAAACCCAAAAAGTATAGATGGCCAACACTTGTTCCAAATGATGTCCGAACCTGTGAAAGAGAAAATAAATATAAATTAGTACAATATTCAACTATGGTAATCCGTATGTTATCGTCTTAACTATTTTTAAATCACTTGTTATTTTTAAAAAAATTTGGCAGAGTTTCCTTTTTTATTCATAAAACCCAACCTATTTTAATATTAAAACGCAACTCAGCAACAAAAAAAGCCCAAATGAGCACATAAATTAATTTCATCATCATAAATATTCACTGGCTTACACGACCTAGCTTAATCTCAAATTATTAGTAAAATAATTCTAATTGTTAAGAAAATACCTAAGCAAGTGCATCATTTGATACGGGAAAGTCAGCTTGCTGCATCAAATTGAGAAAAAACTCTTTAGTCTTTTTGATTTTGGCATCTGTCTTGACACGAACCTCGTCCCGAACATGATCAACCTCTTCTTGATGGAGAATTTCACGTTCCTCAGCCTCTTTACGTAATTTGGCCATCTCTTGCTCACAATGTTGAGATGATTAATATTGAATATTCTGCTATTGGGATAACATTTTGGGTGCCAGTCGAAGATCTACTCCCATGCACAAGACATGATCATGCCCGTCGGACCCTATCAACTCATCAAATATTTCATTTCGTGCTTCAAAGTCATTTTATTGATCCTCCGGTAACACTTCCAATAATCTCTTTATACTTTCCTACAAATAAAGAACAAAACTCAAATAAAGTATCAAATGCACAATAAACTAATTAGATTATGTGCAATTTTATATTATCAATGTAGATAAAAAAATTAATAACTTTTACCTGTACAGTTTCCCAAATTTTTATGAGACGGTGTGAATCCATTTTATCCCAAGATGAGACATCCAATGGAAATAGGTATCCTTGTCGAGCAAAATAACCCATCAAGCATATGTGTGATATTATTTTATAGTTTTCAAATTAGTTTGGGTAGTTTGAACTGGTGCTACTTATGAGATTTGCTTATTCAAGAATCAGTTGCAAAACCTGGACAAAGGATCATAATCAATGACTGATTATTTATTAAAAGTAAAGGATTCCATATCACTAGAAATAATTGGAGAACCCTTATAAAATGAAGATATGGTTATGTACACTATTCAAGATTTAGTAGAACATGTCTACCTTTTTAGAGGAGAAGAATACATCTGGATGACATCTATTCAAGTGGATTTTACATTTAAATAAACTTTTAATCAAATTAGACAATCTAATAGTTCTTTTATTTTCAGTAAGTACATATGGAATCAATATACTCTTAATAAAGTTTCAAGTTTCAGCATTTAATTAGAGGCTTCTTAATTTTTTTGTTCGTATTGATTCCCAGATCAAGAAACTTGGTTTTATAATGGCCTATTGATTCCATTGAAGATGGTATTCCATCTCTTCTACAATTTGTACTTCCTGTTAAATGGGGAAAAGTAAATGCTTACCTAATTGTTTAAAACTTATCTTCCTAAACACTATTGGGTTGAATCAGTTCTTATGATGGAGTTTTTGGCTTATCTAGACCTGCTCTGCCTTGGTCTAGGCCTTCTCTGCCTTAGTCTAAAAGGGAATTCTCTCTTAAGTTCTTCAAGCCTAACATACTAATTACAAGCCTGATAAATCTACTAATTACAGGCCTTATAAATCTTTCCAACTTAATGCAATATAGATTAATGATTCTGACTTTATTCTGAAAATAAAACATGATAATATTCATGATAGAGTATAAAAACAATCAATCCAGTATAAACCATTAATCATCATAGAGTATAGTGGCTTCATATCGAATTAAACCATCAAAAAGTAACATAAGAAAAAAATTATCCAATGATTGTGAATTAGATTAATTATTTGTGGATTTCTCGGTGTATCCATCTTATGAGTTATACAGATAGTTTAATTGTTATCACACTTAATCACATAAGGATAATAAAATAATTACACACATACATGGACTCATTTATATCAATTTGATTTATAAGTACATCAACATAAAAGTACTGTGAAATCAAATCTGATTTGAAAAGTTTCGAAACTTTCCTCCTAAATTCTATTTGCCTTTTTGAGATGCTCAAACACTCCTATCTGTATAAACACCTCCCCGAGTTATTTACTTCTAGAAGAGGCATGAATAGTCATTCTAGGAACAAATGCTAAAACTATAAAACACTAGCATATAATAATAATTAGATCAAAACATTCCCAATAACCAGTATATATATTCAAGGGGAGAGAAGATCATAGTGTCAATTCACCTGTACGAAGCAGATCAAAGTGTTAGGAACAACATCCAGCTCTTGCTAAGTAAACTCCAATTTCACGTCCCTTTCTATACGAATCAGATTCGACAACAGGTTTGTAAAATCATCAATCTTGCTTTGAATTAACTTGACCTTGTCGAGGTCCATGCCTTATGTTACGGCACCTTCCTTGCAATTGCTCTATGCTGAGCTGCAAATGCACCATACACCAAGTTGAGTTAAAAATTTCATTCTCTGAACTGAAATTATTCTAATTTCAAATTCAAAGGAATGGAATTGAGGTTCTTGGACACACTAAAGATGTAACATTAAGAAAATCAAACTAAAATGTTCTTGCCACCAATGTAAGGAAATGAAAATAGATCTGGCTCATTTTAAAATGATTCATTTGACATCATTGAATGTGATTCGGAGCACCAACTGCTCCTTTTTGTAGTTTGGGTACCCTTTACATGGCATCAAGGTTGGGATTTTCTCGTGTTAAATTGGTTGTAGTCTTATTACACTGGTGAATATTGATTGAATTAGGTAATTTATCTCCCGCTTTGACGTGATAGGCGTTGTTACTACTGCTGGCACTGGGTGCATGACAACCATGGAAGAAGAACAGTGCCTTCAAGTGATTTGAGCTCAAGAGGGTAAGAGTAATTGACGACACAAGAATCTGCAAAATATATTAAAAGGATTGGGATTAATATCATATTTATATGAAAAACAATGGATTCTGGAGTCCATGGGGAAAATAAATATGCGGCTCTTCATTCTTATTAGCCACGATGGAAAATCACACCCAATGAAACTGCGACCAAATCTGTTGGGGAAAAAACTACTTGTAAATGTGAATTAAAAGACCTATATTAACATAAACCCCCAATGATTGGAGAAAAATACACCAAAGATAGTGATTCGAAAAAACAATTTCCTATTACTTCCACTGGATATGACCGAGGTATGGATTCACAAATACTAAAACTGTAACAAATTAAACAAAACAAACCTCATAAGAGATCCCACGGTAACTTTAAACAATATATGCAATTTTTGAACAAAACCGATATGTATTATAATGTTCTTTAAAATAAGACAGAAGCAATAATGAATATGGTATGAATATTGGTGGCTCATTGGTTTGGTTTAGCTCCAGTGAATATGATAGGAATATTGCTGGTGGATCTTCATATCTTTTATATCCCCAAATCATTCTTTAAGATTCATATTTCCCCTCCTAATAGTCATGGACTCATGAGCTAGTTACGCTACTCAATTTCTACGCTAAAAAGGTAAATAAATTAAAATTTAGGAGAAAGAAACAGATTTTGATAGCAACAATTAATGTCACCAGCGAGTTTTACCTTATTTTTGTAATGAAGTTTTGTGATATATTTATTTTAATCCACATTAAGAAATAATAAATGTAACCACTGAGTTTACCTTCTTTTTGTTACAAAAAATGTACCTACCGTCATGGAGGAAAACAGAAAGTGGCATCTTACACTTTCTCTCATGGATAGACTGATCACGATCCTCTGCCAGATTAATACAATAAACCTTGGGGATAAAGGACTAACACCGAGATAACCATGTAGTCATTTTAACATTGAATGAGATCAATGTAATTTTATCCTGACCAAACCTTCTATAATAGTTATATCTTTTAGGTTTTACCTTGCATCATTGTATAAATTTGACATTATAAGGACCTAGTTGAAATCACATGGTCATTAATATGCTAATTTGTTTTCTAAAAGTTACAAGGAAAGTTGTGTGAATTAAAAACTTTAAAAGAAGACAAACGTATAGGTGTTTCTTATTGGTACCGTGACTCTATAGTTCCTACGCAATGGGACCTTGTCGTTAACTTCCAAGTTTTTCGCATATCTAACCTATTAAAATACAATACAAACTAATATAAGAACTAATATAAGGTCACATATCATCATTTTCCATACAACAAATACAATTGCAAAGAGATGCATTATTATGATAGGTAAGATCTCTAACCTTGGTCTTGGCTTTTAACCCACTTTAATGCAACTAGGTGAAGAGGAGAATTTGAAGCAATTACTCAAGAGCTTGTCACCTACAAAACTGAGTGGTAGAAATAACATTATATAAAATTCAATTAGAAGTATATATAAGGGTGTACTGTGAACCATAGAAAATTACAATTGCAATTAAAAAACACGAAGTGTAGAGTGTTATGATTATACCACACATTCCATGTTCATGGTGAGGTATGTTTACATGATATGTGGGTATATAAGGGAGTAGAAAATTACTCTATAACGATTTTTAATTGTTAACATCATAATAAAATTAACACATTTATTTATCTTTTCTTATTATTTAGGTAAAGCATCACAACAAAGGTCGCATCTAAATTACAATGCTGTATCCAAACTATGTTTCAAATTGGATTGAACTATTGAAGATTCTATTGAGTGAAGAGAGTTATAAAAATTGCACTTGATTGATTCCATTCGATTAAAACTTGTTACACCTAAAGAATTGTTGATCATACCACACATTCCATGTATCACAATCCTTTTCTTTAAGTTGCACTTTCAAAGAAACTTGCTAATGGACTTAATTGTACTTAAAACCTTTTAATTATTGTTTAGAACTAGGTGCTTTTCCATTTAAGAATTGTTTGAAAGTTAATGGTAATATTTACATCAACACAAGATTTCTTTTAATTAAAATTGATCATTAATAGTTTCAATTTTAAATTCAATTTCTTGTGCTTAATATTAATTCAGTTTCACTCTCAATCTACATGGTCATATGCTTTTTCTTAAGTCGATCTAAAACACACCACAACGTTATATTCTACAATCTGTTACTAACCTAGTTTAGCTTACAAAATCTACTCAATGAATCCCGATCAGTTTAAGCACTCATGAAGCCTTCTCAAGACTCTCGATGGTCCAATTACACGCCTATAAGTTTATATATCTTTAGGTGGAGGACCCGCACCAAACTCGTGAGCATTTTAGAAGAAAACATGATATGTTAATTATTGTTATAGCTTTCAAGATTAAAAAAAATCAAAGCAGAGCCTTTTAGGCAAAAGAATGACCACATTGGTGAAAAAGGAACGAAAAAAATCAATGAATAACAACCATCAGAAATCAAATCAAAGCGGAAAAAGATACATTATTTCGAATGAATGTTTTCATAAAAATGTTTTTGTTACAACAACACTAGTTACATAATATCATTAACCAGAAGCAGTTAATGAATAAACAAAAACTTAACTACCCATCAACAACACTAGTTATAGGAACAAAAGAGTTGGAATAAATTAAAAAAATGAGTTAAAACAAAATGAATATATAATATCACTAACCACCAAGAGTATTAGACACCGCAATCAATCTTCAGAACAAGCAAAAGCGTGAATGTAAAAGAGCAAACCAGGAAGTTGTAAACTATGAGAAAGAGTTTTCGAAGTCGTAATGTACCGACTGTAGTGAGGGAGGGGCTACCAGAGATGTCGACTAGAGGGAAGGTCGGTGGGTGAGAGGAGGAATTCTAATGGGGGGATGTCAAGACGAGATAGGATAGTAGAGTGAGAGTGATGGGGGAAAACGAGGGCTTTGGGTTTGAGAAATGCGATTTAGGGGAAGGAGAGCGGGGGTTCGTGAAATGAGAGGGAAAAAATATTTGGTAAAGTGAGGGATTAATGGGTAAATGAAAAATGAACCGTCCCATAAAGGTTTAAAGGTCCATTTTTTTAGGAATGGTTTATAAACCGTCCTATATAAGATTCTTTTTATGTATTATTTGAGAAGGGGTGAGCCCAGCCATCCCTAATAGATATATATATATAGGACGAATATTAAGGTCGTCCCAAATAATTAGTTTTTTGGGACGGCTATTAAGACCATCCCAATACATCAGTCCCAATAAAGCATTTTTTTGTAGTGTGCTTGAAAAAGCACTAATGGACATCATAAGAAAATTTTCCAATTCCGAAGTTCCCAACCATTCCCATATTACCCAATACACCTTTAACCCAAAAAAGTCCTACCGAGTTCGAATTACGAAATTGATTACCGCGTGGAGAGCCAACATACAAAAAGATAATACGAGAGATTAAATGGTGTGGAAATTTGAGGCGATGTTTCTCGTTTTTCAATTATCGTAATCCGATGAAGAGATCATTTACTAAATAATCCCGTCTTTCATAATTGTGTGTGTGAACTTGCGTTTCATTACATTTACACTTATAAATCATGTGTACCAAGAGAATAGACACATTCTGAGTGATTCGTTATGAGTGTATTCGATGAGATTTTGAAATCAAAGAGAATTTTTGGAAAGTAACGTAATGATCAATCGACGGAAATTAGCGGTTCAATTTTTGGCTTCACACAAACACACAACAACTTGAAACTCCTTTGAATATGAATTTATGGTGACTAATTTTTGAAAGTTTTAAATTGTACACTTTTTAAGTATTTTGATTTTTGTTTGAGTTAATAACGAATTTTATGGGTATATTCACTGCAAACCCTCACGAGACAACACCCGTCCTACTAGGGTAACCTAGGGGTTTAAAGGCTTGCTGCATACGCTAAATGCAATCGCTTGCCCGTGAAAAAGGTATTCTATCCTAAATTGTTTAGAAGAGTTGTGACGTTATTCTTTTTCTTTTACATTTCCCGTGACGCGCAAAGTTCTAAGTTAGGAGGGTTTTGATCAGGCATAAATATTGTATATTTATCCCCTTAATTTCGGTACCTTTGTGAACCCGAGTGGTGCAATTGATATGGATTTGACTCATAATTATGATACTAACCTTCGTTGGCAAGTATTTCATTTTTTTTGTCTCTATTATGTGTTTTACAAGTAAAGTATGCAAGCGGTGCGAAAGAGAAATCGAAAAAATGAAAGAAAGGCTAGGAAGGCAAGTTCAAGGGTATTTTTGTAATTCTGCAGCCTGATCCCAGAGATGGGGAAAACTGGAAAGTTTAAGATCTCATAAAAATAAGAACACTGGAAAAAATGGCACCTAAATCTGAGCTACGGTGAAAGAGTTATGGTCCCTTGAAGTTGAAGAAAAATCCTTGAAAGAAAAGAAGAAAACTTGAAAATTTTCTAAGTGTAAGAAATGATGGAAAGGAGGGCCAAACCAACAAGATTTCCAGAACCATAAGGTGAATCGGTTCAGGGTCGAACGGCTTTCGGGTACCTACAAACCGGTTCGAGGTACCTGATGCGCAAAATTTTCTCTTTTTAATGTGGATTGGTCCAAAGAGTCCTATTATCTAACAAGCTCTTATAAAACGTACATGTATCATGGCATTGACTTAAAAAACATAGTTTTGAACAGTTTTTGATAGAGAGAAAAGTAGGAGAATACCCTAGGAACATAACTTTGATTTGGCGATTCAAGATTGATCATTTTCGGGTTTGATCTCAAGTTTTAATTCAAGTTTCATTCTCTCTATTATTGTTTTTGCATGTTATTCTTCTTGCACGATTCATTTCGTTTCTAAGTTTATAATAATTTCATGCATGTTTCAGTACAGTTCCATCATGATTTCTTTCATATGCAACGTAGTTAATTGATGCATATTTAGGTTCAATATGTCCAGCTAGATTTTTTTAGGATCAGGATGCATGACCTCAACCCGATGTGATAGTTGTATGTGTATAAAATTAATCCTCTAAACTTAAGGATTTATTATGAACGTATTGCGTAGCGAACACAACCATTGTAGATCTTTGGATCTCGTTTGCTTCAGGGTAATCAGGATGCTTTAGAATGAAATGCGAGTATAGCTATTGTGTTACCGCTTTACTCATCCTTTGATTACGTATGGTGCGGGCTTGAACCTCATATACGTAATGCTTGGGAGTAATAAAGTCTGGGTCTGATTAATCACTTAAATTTACGATTAGTTTTATACCAGCAATACACTAAGGTTGAGGGATTGTATTCCCAAACTATTTTTCTCATCATATAGTTCAAGTTTTAGTCTAATCATCATCAGTTTTTTAGGTAATTTAGAGTAATTGCATTCCATTCATTCTTGATTTCATCAATTAATAATTATTAAAATTTCATCTAGTTGTAGTTGTTTCACCATATTTTAGAGACAAATTTAGGTTGGCCGTTTGCCCTTCTGTCTTCATTATTTTCTCGTCCTATTTTCCTTTGGAGACGATCCCGATTTACCGGGGTCATTACTAATGCAACAGGCTTTCACTTGAGCCTAGAGAGTACGCACTTTAGAGACACATTCTTAGTCGTGTCAGCAAGCTTTAGAGAAAACTGTCCCGATAGCCGACATGTGTGGGATGATATCATTTGAATAACTCCTAGGAGAAATAAACTAAGTGGCAGAACAACCCGAGATTGACGAAGAAACAGGGTTCATGTTCTTCCTTTCTTCAGTAAATCACATAACTAGATCTGAAAGGCATTACCAGATCCCAAACTTACTACCAGCCATTGACAAAGGGAAGGGTGTTGAAAACCTTCCTATGCTAGATATGACCCTCGAGGAGAGTAAGATCCTCGATCAACTAAAGAAAAATCAAGCTTACATCACTCTATGGGGGCTTTTCATGTCTTCCTAGCTGCACAGAAATGCTTTGATCAAGTTGGTCACTAGACCCACAGTTCCTCCTTCTACCACACTAGAAGAAATACCCGAATGCTATCCTTTTTCGAAGAAGAAATCCACAGAATTGGGACAAACCACAATCATGCACTCAACATATCCATCGAAATTATGGGGAAGATAATACCACTCTCTCTTATCAATAATGGGTCTTCCTTGAATGTCTTCCCATTAAGAACCTTCAAATGGTTAAGACTGAAGGAATGTGACCTCATTCCGACCTCTACTGCTGTACGTACGTATGATAATACACTTCGGTAGGTGATGGGATCAATAAAACTTGTAATAGGGGCTGGACCTATAAACCTTGTCGTTGAATTCCAAGTTATTGACATCCCATCTTGTTTCAATTTGTTGCACGGGCAACCTTGGTTCCACAATATTAAGCGTGTGTATTCCTTACTCCATCAGAAATTGAAGTTCTTCGCCGACGGACGAGTCATCACCATTTTGGGAGACGGCGACAATGTCGAGGGTGCAAGTACTAGCAATCCAATCCTTGAGATATAACACGGGTCAAATGATATGATCCTATCAGGATTTCGAGTTGAGCCACTTCTACTCCGAGCAGGGGACAATTTTAGAGAAAGGGTTTATCCAAAATACGAACTTCATGGAAACGTCAATGTGATTCAGATGTTCAAAAACATGCACTTCATGCCCGAACTGGGGCTAGGACAAAGATAACAAGGGATAATTAATACCATTATACTGAAAAAAGCTTTCCCTCCTTGTGGTTTGTGGTATCAACCATCAGAACAAGAGCTCGGAATGATTTTCCAGTCTCGACCAAAGAAAAGATTAGACTGCATCCAGACTATCTCAGAGGATTCCTTGAATGGATGATTCATTAAAAAGGGCGAAGACTTCCTCTTTTACGACTTTCTGGAACCATGGTATGACTATACAAATAAGAAAATGAAGCCTAGAATGGAGATCTTTTTCCAAGACAGCTACCCATGGGCCAAAAGTTCCCAACACCATGTACAACCGCTCTTCAAAGATACCGAAAAGACTGAGAAAAGTGACTCTAAGTATTTATTTAACCTACAGACACTGGGGCTGACACTCTTCATTGGTCATTCAAGCACTACCTCATTAGATCCATTCCACCTGATTGAAGTTGCTGATGCACCTCTCCTGAACTAGAATAATGCGCCAGTTCTACCTATTGAAATCCCACCTAACCCCAATGTTTACCCCATCTCTTCTTCTGTTGTCTATCCTTTCTCTAATGTAATCGAGACCTCCTTTGATGAGATTCTCAATGCTGTTTTTCCTATCAATGAAATATATGAAGATTTTGAGTATCTTTTTGTGCCTTACATTAATTGTTTAGATTTTAATCAAACTTTTGATGATGATGATTTTGCAAATGAACAATTCTTAGATGATCTAAATAAGGTTAATAATAGACTACATAACCTCGGTTCTAGTAACCATGGTATGATCAAGTTAATGAAGAAGAAACTGTTGTTGTTAACCTCAGTTCTAGTAGCTAATTGCGCACGATTAGGATAGGGGCTACCCTCAATGAGCATGAGAGCGCACAACTCGAAGAATTATTGAAGGAATTCGTGGATGTCTTAGCATGGTCCTATAACGATATCCAGCATTGATCCTGAAATAGCTCAACATGAGATCCCCACTCTCCCAGATTACAAGATGATTAAATAAAAGTTAAGAAAGCTCCGCACCAAATGGTCACTCAAAGTCAAAGAAAAAGTGGTCAAACAACTGAACGTAGGCTTCATTCGTGTGATCGAATCTCCCATATGGCTAGCCAACATAGTGCCTGTGCCGAAATCAGGAGGGAAAGTTTGGATGTGTGTATACTACCTAGAATTGAACAAAGCCTCTCCAAAGTATGATTATCCATTACCCAATATTGACATGACCATGGACAACACAACCAGTCATGCTCTCAAGTCATTCGTCGACGAGTTTGTTGAATACAACCAAAAAAAATGCACCCAGATCACCAAGAAAAAACTGCGTTCATCACACCGTGGGAACCTTTTGTTACACTATTATGCCATTTTGTCTCAAGAATGATGGGGCTACCTACCAGAGGGCTGCTACAACCATCCTACATGATCTGATTCATAAAGAAGTCGAGGTCTATGTGGATGATATGATTATCAAATCCAAAACTAGAGAAAGTCATGTTACCGCTCTTTGAAAGTTCTTCGAACGATTGTAACGGTATCAGATGAGACTCAATCCACAAAAATTCATATTCTGAATTACAAAGGGAAAACTCTTGAGATTCATGGCCAATGAGAAGGGGGTAGAAGCAGATCCTGCTAAGTTGAAAGCCATACTTGGGATGCCACCTCCCCGAACGGAGAAAGAAGTCTGTGGTTTCCTTAGGAAATTGGAATACATCAACCAGTTCATCATCCATCTATCTTCCATTTGTGAACCTATTTCCAAACTTCTCCGAAAGGATTCAACCAAGGTTTGGAACGAGGCCTGCCAAGAAGATTTTGAGAGAATCAAATAATTCTTACCCAACCTCCGGTTCTCATGCCACCACAACCTGGTCTCCCCTTGCTCCTATACCTAACCATAATCGATACTGCAGCTAGGGCTTTGCTAGCCCAATACCTTGAAGATTTCTGCAAATAAAGAGCGATATATTATGCCAGTCACAAATTTATTAGATACGAAGTCAACTACACTGATTTGGAAAAGGCATGTGTCACTTTTATTCGGGGCACCCAAAAGTTGCGACACTACATGCTCGCCTTCCCCATCAAACTTGTATCCCGAATGGACCCCATCAAATACATTCTTAAGAAGCCCGCCTTATAAAGGAGAATGGGTCATTGGTTGATGCTCCTAGCCGAGTTTGATATCGTGTATGTCACATAGAAAGCCATGAAAGGAAGAGTCATTTCTGACAACCTCGCTGACTACCCCATGGAAGAAGCTGATGTTTAGATCTCCAAATTCCTAGATGAAAACATCTTCTGCTCTGATTAAGACAACCTTCGATGGCAAATGTTCTTTGATGGTGCTGCCAACAAAAAGGGATATGACATTGGGATACTTTCGATCGCCCCCGAAGACTCCCACACTCCCATCGCTATCAAATTAGATTTCCCCTGCACCAACAACATGACTGAATATAGGGCGTGTACGGTAGGCTTCAAAGTTTCTCTCAAGAAAGGTATTTAATGCCTAGATGTCTACGAGGATTCTGCCCTCATCATCGGTCAAGTGCTCAGAAAATGGAAAGTCAAGGACGATAAACTCCAACCCTTCCATGCCCACTTAGAAGAACTAGCCTCCCAATTCTAAGATATCACCTTCCACTACTTACCTCGAGCAAAGAATAACATATCCGATGCCCTTTCTACCTTGGCCTCCATGGTCGACATGCCCAAAGGAATAAAAATGGTCCTCTTCCTAGTTCAAAATCAAGATAAACCAACCCATTGCTACCGCATTGAGCTCGTCACCAAAGAAGATCTTCAGCTAGCCAATTGTCGGTACTATGATATTTAGCACCTCCTCAAGCATGGTAGGTATCCCGAAGGTTCCATCAAGAAAGACCGAGAAACGCTTCGAAGACTGGTTGCCCAATACATCATCTGTCACAATGCACTCTTCAAAAGAAACTTCGATGGAACCCATATACACTGCATCGCAGGGGTTGACATTGAAGAAATAATGCAGAAGATCCTGAAAAGTAGGAGGCCTCCAATTTTTAAATAACAAATAAAATTGTTTTATACTTCAAAAAGATAATTTCCTTTTCAGACGCGGATGCATATGATGACGGTTCAAATATAAAAAACAACTTAACAAAATTTAATTTTTCTCAAATTAAAATTAAACAAAGTGAAATAAGATAAAACACACACTTATGTTAATTTCACTTAAACCAAATTAATTAACCCAAGTCCTAGAAAATTTGCTTAAGTCATATTTCTCAATATTAACAAATTAGGCCAAACCAAAATTAAATTATTGACTTGAATTAACTACACATTTCGAGTTCCCAGTTTGGCCTCTGTAACTTCGTTCGAAATGTCGTTCGAACGAGATGGATACTAGAACGAAATTTCCAACAAGATTGCTAACGAGTTCATTTTTTAAAGACACTGGAACTTCATTAGAATGTCGTTATAAGGACGTTCGAACGAGACTTCGTTCGAACGACAAATCTCGTTCGAACGAGATTTGGCGAGAACAGTTAAATGGCAGTTTTTGACAGTTTTCACCCACTTTCTCATTATCTTTCCCCAATAACTTTCAACTGAATATCTAAGTGCAGGAACCAACTTTGGAAAGTTAACTTTTTCATACACATCTATCTCCAAGAGAGAGTTTGAGAGCAAAAGACAAAAAAGAAAATTTCATGTTTTAAAGTGTCTATTTTTCAAAGAAAAATTCATTTACACTTTAGTTTTCACCCATATTGTTTAATCCAAGTTTCAATATATATACATCTTGCTTGGAGTGTTTTGGCACTGGTTTATCTCTACATCTATTTGAAGAGAAGTTTGGGTTTGCTTCTAAATCCCATAAAGAAAAAGAGCTTGTTTTTCTGCGACATTCTCATATGGTGAAAGGCACCATGTGTGGTTGACGGTGACCATATAAAGACCGATTGGTGGATTCCGAGATCGCGGTGGAGCTCCATGGTTATTCGCTAGGCATAGGTTGATACAAGAAGATGCGTCGGGGCTTGAGAGGGATCGAGTCGAGTGTTGTAAGTCATCTTGCTTGTATTTGTAAATTCCGTACTTAGTGGATTTGAGGCTACGGCCGTCCGAGATTTTTTCCCGTCGTGGGTTTTTTCTCGTACATCGCGATGTAGTGGTTTCATTTTTTATTTTATCTTGTGCAAACACACCTAGAACGCATGCTTAGGTAATTCAAGATAAATTTTGAATTAACTACACATTACCCAATATTTAATTAGCACCAAATTAAACATGTAAATTTTATCTTGAATTACCTAAGCATGGGTTCTAGGTGAGTTTGCACAAGATAAAATAAATAATGAAACCACTATGCCGCGACGTACGCGGAAAAACGCACAATGGAAAAAAACCTCGGACGGCCTTAGCCTCAAATCCACTAAGTATAGAAATTAAAAATACAAGCAAGATGACTTACAACACTCGACTCGATCCCTCTCAAGCCCCGACGCGTCTTCTCGTATCAACCTCTGCCTAGCGAATAACCACAGAGCTCCACCGCGATCTCGGAATCCACTGACCGGACTTTCTATGGTCATCGTCAACCACACATGGTGCCTTTCACCACATGAGAATGCAGCAGCAGAACAAGCTCTTCTTCTTTATGGGATTTAGAAGAAAACCCAAACTTCTGTTCAAACAGATGTAGAGATAAACCGGTGCCAAAACATTCCAAGCAAGATGTATATATTCTGAAACTTGGATTAAACAATATGGGTGAAAACTAAAGTGTAAATGAATTTTTCTTTAAAAAATAGACACTTTAAAACATGAACTTTTCTTTTTTCTCTTTTGCTCTCAAACTCTCTCTTGGAGATAGATGTGTATGAAAAAGTTAACTTTCCAAAGTTGGTTCTCGCACTTAGATATTCAGTCAAAAGTTAGTGGGGAAAGATAATGGGAAAGTGAGTGAAAACAGTCAAAAACTGCCATTTAACTGTTCTCGCCAAATCTCGTTCGAACGAGATTTGTCATTCGAATGAAGTCTCGTTTGAACGTCCTTCTAACGGCATTCTAACGAAGTTCCAGTGTATTTAAAAAATGAACTCGTTAGAAATCTCGTTGGAAATATCGTTCGAACATCCATCTAGTTTGAACGACATTTCGAACGAAGTTACAGAGGCCAAATTGGGAAATTGTTGTAAACTCGTTCGAACGACATTTGGTTCGAATGGAAAACTCGTTCAAACGACATATCGAATGAACTTACAGAAAGTTGGAAATTTTCATTTTTAGCCCAGAAACTTTATAAACTTTATTTAAAGTTTTAATTAAATCTTTCTGAAAATAAACAACAGTTTTAACTAAACCTACACCCATTATATTGTTCCAAGCTCCTATATATATATATATATATATATATATATATATATGTAATGCATTCATACCTTGGGATCGTGGAACCACTGTTGATGACGTAGAAACGAGGCACTTAAACTCGACATTTTGATGAAGCTTTATACACTTGGCCGCTACGTCTTGAACAAATACGTCATAGACTTGAAGGATGATCAATTAACTCTATCCTATGACTCAAACGTTTTTGTCCGGAATTGAGCCAAAACTACAAAGGAATCAATTGGAAATTTGTGTCCTTACAAATCTCCCCCTTTGGCTATTCCGAGACAAAAACCAAACAAAAATCCTAAAGGGCCGTCAAGCTCTATTAGACTGACAAAAATGTTCCACCCAAAATAAGAATACAATGCTTGACTCAAACAACCCAAAGGATCAAAATCTTTTCCGGTGAAAGTTGCCACTTAGAAAATAATTTCTGCACAGTTAAGCAAACACATTAAATGCATAGGGAATATCAAAATATTTAATGCAAATAAATAAAGACTCCCCTTAATTAATTCTCCCCTTTATCAAAATAAATGACCTACTTAGAAAGACGTCTCCCCCTAAGATAAATCTCCCTCAACAAAGATACGATAACAATAAGATTAGATAACCATTTCTCCCCCTATAATTCTCCCCCTTTTTGTTCAGGAATAGACAAAGGCTAAAGAATAAAAATTAACTTATCTCCCCCAAATAAAGCATATACACCCAAATAACTTATCTAAAATAAGCAAGGGATAAATAGAATGGGATAACAAGCTAAAACATGTAATTGTGCATAAAGTGATGAGAACGTTAAAGCACATGGGCAAAAAAATCATAACTAATCCAACAAATAAGAATGGATACCAATTAAGATGCAAGGAACATATACCAATATGATACATAAGTATTAAGCATGTGATATCAACAAAGAATGCAATAAGATGGATACCAATTATGAATTAAAGCATATATGGACTAGAAAGCAAGGCAAAGACTAAACAATAATATCAAATATATGTATACACAAGAGATACAAGCTAAGCATAAGTACACACATATAGATATAAACACACAAATGACACAAAATAAGATAAGGTTTTCACACTCGTATGGCAAAAATATGTCATATGGAAACGGAAGTGTTGGGGTGTGAACTAACAATAATTAAATTTAGACCCAATCACTTAAAAGATGTTCACAGAGTTCTCAATTGATTACAAAATTCATCACATTTGAATATAACCTTATGTGACAATATAAATTGAACTCAATGAACAAATATACACAATGCATACAAGCCTAACATGTTCATGATTCTACTAACCAATAGAGTCATGACATTGAAAGCTCAACTAGGATAAACGGACATTGTGCAAACCATTGATATACCATCCAATCTCCCTCAATAATCATATATATTTGAATGAATATATCAAACAAAATAGGCCTTAACAATTATTTTTCTTTTAATGCCATATTTCTTTTTAAGCCTTTGGACCACGTATTTCTTTTAGGCCCAAACAAACGGTAGCTTACTATTCGCAAAGGACAATAAATCCTTTTGGAGCCCTTCCATGTGAATATTTATTTTTATCATTTTTTCATTTCTCACAAATCTCATGTGCAACGAATTTTGACATGCACTAGTCCTCCTAGGTCACAAATATGTAGATGGCAAGATTGGTAGGAGAACACCTCACAAAGCTCAAATATACATATGAAGTTAAAATTTCAAAAGAGCTCGTGCATGTGTGAGTAGAGGCATATAAAAACATAATCCATTTAATCAACACAAAATCCAACTAATCCATGTAAGCATGATAAAGAACATAATAAGGATTGACAATCTAAACCAAAAGTTCTAGCCACATGAGAGCGTAAAAGATGGGATTCAAACACAAGAATATGCCACATAAAGTGTGTCAAACTAAAATACACACAAAATAAAATCCTTTTGAATTTTTTGACATTTTTAAACACAAAATAAAATTATATACTAAAAAGACGAACAAGAATCATTGGAATTTTTCATTAAACCTAAATTATCAAGAGATAAAAATCCAATGACGAAAAAAAATATTTTTGTATTTTTTATTTAAAGCAAACAAAAATGAAAGAAATATAATACAAAAGATAAACAAGTCATGATTTCTAGCATGAGATATGAAATAAAGCAATGAATAGAAAATGACTTAACAAGCATGCAATTAGCATGGATGATATAGCATGAAGCATAAAAGCTAAAGTATGTAAATAAAACTAACACATTCAACCTTTAGATTTTGCAAGGGAGGAAGCATATGAAAGTAAATGAGAATAAAAAACCCTATCTTGTAAAGCTACCAAGTCGGATCTCCTAACCCATACTAATGATGAGTGACTATCTCGGGATATAGGAATCTTGACTACATTGGTTTCCTTACGATGGAATTTTCTAGGACCTCGTTTAAGATCAAAACAAAATTTCCTAAGATGACCTTTTCGACCACAATGTGCACAAGTAAAAACACATCGAAAATTTGGACCTAAGGATTGATCTCTAAAGGCTTTCCTAGGTGGTTCTCTTAAAACGTTGGTTTTGGCTTTATAAGTAGATTCATTATAAGTATCGAAGCCTAAACCACAAGTGTCATTTTTTATTTGGACTATTCCTAATATTTTATCTAATTTTTTCGAATGACACTCCAAATAAAATTTGACTTTACTAGAGTCTTTTAATTTATTTTCTAATTCTAGGATGTTAGACTCTAATAAAACATTTCTCTCTTCAAACTCGAGAAGCTCATTTTTAAAGGATTTCATTAAACCTCTAAGGCTATCTCTCTCACCTTCTACATATTCAGGCTTCTCTCGAAGAGTTCTCTCTCGTGTCCTAAGGTCTTCCACTAACGGACTATCATTAATGACCTTGACACGTTCTTTTAAACAAGCTTCTAACTTTAAATTAGCTCTTTTTAATTTAATAGATTCTTCATAAAGTTCTTGAAAAGCATTTTGAAGTTCACTCACATTAACCTCTTCTTCATTTTCACTCTCTCTCTCTCTCTCTCTCTCTCTCTCTCTCTCTCTCTTCTTCACTCTCACTACCATAAAAAACTAGGGAATCATAAACTATGACCTTGGAAGGATCATGTGTTAAAAATTCATCAATAGACGAGTTCTCACTATCACTCACATGACTAGCCATAAAATCCACAAAGTTGGGTTTAGTAAGGGAATCGGGTCCCTCTTCAATATCACTATCACTAAGGGTTGCATTAAAAGAAACTGGTTTCTTACCCCCTATCCTTAGTTTAGTGGGGCACTCAAAAGCCCTATGGCCATACACTTCACAACCAAAACATTTTTTCGACTCGTCCCTATTTACATTTTCAATAGAAGTTTTAGGGATCTTCTTAGCTTTGTCATGCCTAGGTTTTTCAAATTTCATAAAGTCATTTTTAAATTTATCTTTGTTCAATTTAAGAAATTTTCGAAATTTTCTAGCAAACATAGCCATGTCTTCCGAGTCACTTTCACTCCCACTCTCTACTAATTATTTTTTCTCTTTTCGGGATTTTAAAGCAACGCCCTTTTCAATTTTCTTTTCAGTTTTAGAGGAAAACATGTCCAGTTCATAGGTTTGTAAATCACCTACAAGCTCTTCTAATTTCGTAGAGGCTAAAGTTGGTAAAGAATTTAAAATGGTCACTTTTGGAATAAATCTATCGGGTAGGGACGTTAAAATTTTCTTTACTACTCAATTTTCGGGTATTTTCTCTCCCAAGTTAAAAGATGAATTAACAATATCTGAAAGTCTAGCTTAAAATTCATCAAAAGTTTCTTTATCGTTCATTTTGATAGTTTCAAATTGAGTATTGAGGTTTTGAAGCTTTTACGACACTTGTACCCTCATGAGTGAGTTGTAAAATATATCACGCTTCTTTAGCGGTCTCACACATCATAATGCATCAGAATTCATCTGGTGTGACAACGCTACACAAGGCGTTTAAACCTCGGGAATTAAAATTTGAAAGTTTAAACTCATTCTCACTCCATCTATCGGCCGATTTGGGAACACGTTCATTATCTACTACATGAGTTGGTGGGGACCACCCGTTAACTAAAGATAACCAAACCCTCTCGTCGATAGATTTAAGTGATGATTTCATATGCGCTTTCCAATACGCTTAATTAGAACAATCGAAAATAGGAAATTTTGAAAATGGGGAAAATTCCATTTTAGCCAAAAATAGTTAAAGGATCTTTAATGAAATAATTTATCATTTTAGCTCTGATACCAATTTGAAAAGTAAGAGGCCTCCAATTGTTAAATAACAAATAAAATTCTTTTATATTTCAAAAAGATAATTTCCTTTTCAGATGCGAAAGCGTAGGATGATGGTTCAAATATAAAAAACAACTTAAACAAAATTTAATTTTTCTCAAATTAAAATTAGACAAAGTGAAATAAGATAGAACACACACTTATTTTAATTTCACTCAAACCAAATTAATTAACCCAAGTCCTAAAAAATTTGCCTATGTCATATTTCTCAATATTAGCAAATTAGGCCAAACCAAAATTAAATTAATGACTTGAATTAACTACACATTACCCAATATTTAATTAGCACCAAATTAAATATGTAGTGATTAAAATCAAATTTTATCTTGAATTACCTAAGCATGCATTCTAGGTGATTTTGCACAAGATAAAATAAACAATGAAACCACTATGCCGCGATGTACGAGAAAAAATCCAAAATGGGAAAAAACCTCGGACGACCCTAACCTCAAATCCACTAAGTACGGAATTTAAAAATACAAGAAAGATGACTTACCACACTCGACTCGATACCTCTCAAGTCCCGACACGTCTTCTTATATCAAACTCTACCTAGATAATAACCACGGAGCTCCACCGCGATCTCGAAATCCACCGATCGGAATTTATATGGTCACCGTCAACCACACATGGTGCCTTTCACCACATGAGAATGCTGCAGCAAAACAAGCTCTTCTTCTTTATGGGATTTAGAAGCAAACCCAAACTTCTCTTCAAACAGATGTAGAGATAATCCGGTGCCAAAACACTCCAAGCAAGATGTATATATATATATTGAAACTTGGATTAAACAATATGGGTGAAAACTAAAGTGTAAATGAATTTATCTTTGAAAAATAGACACTTTAAAACATGAACTTTTCTTTTTACTCTTTTTCTCTCAAACTCTCTCTTAGAGATAGATGTGTATGAAAAAGTTAACTTTCCAAAGTTGGTTCCCGCACTTAGATAGTCAGTCAAAAGTTAGTGGGGAAAGATAATGGGCAAGTGGGTGAAAACTGTCAAAAATTGCCATTTAACTGTTCTCCCCAAATCTCGTTCAAACAAGATTTGTCGTTCGAACGAAGTCTCGTTTGAACTTCCTTCTAACGAAATTATAAGGAATTTCCAGTGTCTTTAAAAAATGAATTCATTAGAAATCTTGTTGTAAATCTCGTTCGATCATCCATCTCGTTCGAACGACATTTTGAACGAAGTTACAGAGGCCAAACTGGGAACTCGTTGGCAAACTCGTTCGAACGACATTTGGTTCGAACGAAAAACTCGTTCGAACGACACATCGAACGAACTTCCAAAAAGTTGAAAATATTCATTTTTAGCCCAGAAACTTTATAAACTTTATTTAAAGTTTTAATTAAATCTTTCTGAAAATATATAACAGTTTTAATTAAACCTACACCCATTATACTGTTCCAAGCTCCTATATATATATATATATATATATATATATATATATATATATATATATATGTAATGCATTCATACCTTGGGAGCATGGAACCACTGTTGATGATGTAGAAACGAGGCACTTAAACTTGGCATTTTGATGAAGCTTTATACACTTGGCCGCTACGTCTTCAACAAACACATCATAGGCTTGAAGGAGGATCAATTAACTCTATCCTATAACTCAAACGTTTTTGTCCAGAATTGAGCCAAAACTACAAAGGATTCAATTGGAAATTTGTGTCCTTACAGATCCACAGCGGGGAATGAGGACCCCACATTAATGGTCACATGCTTGCCAAGAAGATCATCCGATAAGGCTACGGCTGGACCACCATAGTCTAGAATTACACTGCCTATGTCTGGAGATGCCTCAAATGCTAACAATTTTCCAACCTTTAACACCTGACACCACGAGAATCATACAACATGACTTTTCTCTAGCCGTTCTCCACCTGGGGCATCGACATCATAGGGAAGGTTACACCCAAGGCTTCCAACAGGCATGAATTCATCCTAGTTTCCCTTAATTACTTCACAAAATGGATCGAAGCAGAGTCATACGCAGTTCTGAACATTAGGAAAGTGGCCAAATTCATCAGGAAGAATATCATCAGTCGATACGGGGTTCACAGAAGCTAGTGTTAGATAATGGGTTGCACTTCGAGGCATAAGTCATAGAAGTGGTCAACAAATATGGGATTCAAAGACACAAATCCTCTCCTTACCGACCTCAGACCAATGGTGAGGTCGAGGCAGCCAACAAGGACCTCAAAGCCATCATCGGTAAGATTACCAAAAGCTATTGAGATTGGGACGACCGAATTCCTTACACCATATGGGGCTACTGAACCTCAATTCGAACCCCTACTGGGGCTACCCCTTACTCTCTAGTTTACGGCATGGAAGCAGTCCTACCCGTGGAGCTAGAAATACCTTCGTTACACGTCATGATTGAAAGTAAGGTCAGCGAATAAGACTGGTACCAAAGCCGTGTTGATGAGATAACCCTCCTAGATGAAAGAAGATTGAAAGCTCTATATCACATACAAGGGTACGATCACCGTATAACGCGATCATTCACTAACAGAGTCTATGATCACGGTGTCCGAGAGGGGGATTTATCCCTCAAAGAAATTATAGAGCCCATCTAGGACCCTAGAGGAAAGTTCAAGCCCAATTGGAGAGGCCCATACATTGTTAAGAAGATCTTGTCATGCGGCGCCGCTATGCTTATCGACATCGACGGTGAGGAAATGGCACACCCAATCAACCTGGACCGTCTAAAGAAGTTCTACACCTAGTTCAAAATCTTGGTGCGTTACGACTCTTCTCATCTCCATTCTATTCTAAAAAAAATCTTCATTTCCCTCTACCTAGAGCTACGTGGGCCTGATCCTCTACAAAAAACCATTTTCAAAAAAATTATAACTTTTCAAAAACCCCCAGCGTTACGTAGGCAACTCATACATCTTACGTGAGCACGACCCTTTCTTTTTCATAAAAAACTATTCTTTTCTTATCTCCGAGAATGACGGTTCATTCTAACATATACTTGAAAAAAAGGATTATGCAGGCCTTAGCGATCGGTATAGATAATTCAAAATATGAAATTCATCAAAAGGCACAGTTGGATGATCAAAAACTTGTTTATTTCACTAATAAGAAATTACAGTGCAGATACATAAGAAAATGAACGAATAAATCCCTTATCCTCTACCTTCCTAAAAAGCCAAATAAATTCCTAAATTTATTTCCCATTACAAAACAAACTCCCCAAGAATCTTACCTACAGCTACCAGAGGATCTTGATCCATCATCATCTACATCCTGGGGTCCCCAAGCTTCCCCTGCCTGAATAGACTATCGCAGACGCTCCATAGACTGATAAGCTCGAACCATCCATGGAAAAACCACAACACCTCCCTCCATGGTATCGAATAAGAACAAACCATATTTGTCTAGTCTCCACTACTAACATCTTGCTGACTACTCTTATCCATAGTGACTTAATATAATCCTCGGAGATGTGCTAAACTCTCCCAATGGACTGAGAAGGACGGGTCGACGGACGTCGACTCCCCCACAAAGAGCCAAGCCGCATGCGCAGATGCTCTGTCAGATATTATATCGGAAAGAAATCTAGTGTCCGAGGTGGCATGACCTGCTCCCAGCCAAATTGATGCAGAAGCCGCCAAGGGAAACAGAAAGAGGCCTGTCTGAGACTAACTATTCGAATGTACGGGTATTCCCCCAGCTCAATGGTATGACATCCATGAAATAATGGCTGCAAGTTGTGGGTCCACCAGCAGTTCCCCAGTTACCAACTACAATTTCAAAACCAAGCCCAGAATGACGGCTCCAGCATCACCAACCTCCTAAAAATGCACAGACTGCAACACCGTTGGAAGGGAAATCATTCCTCCAGTAACTAAAGATCTGCCCGTCGAGGGCGAGACGAGGAGAAGTCCAACCAACAACTCCTGGGTAGATCGAGAAAACTCAGGCATAGCAGTCGCCACAATAGGATTTACTCCCAACATGGAAGAAAATTCCTCATAAGTTGGACAGACTTCTTCCAAGCCAAAGAGGAATACATGGTCTTCGGGGTACCAAAATTGTACTACCGCCATCAGCATGTTCCACTCTATGGGCTGATTACGTCACAAAAAGACTTGACGCATGTTGAAAGCATCGTAGTCGACGTTATAGGAGCACATCGCCTCCAAAGTCTCAAGGTAGTTAGCAAACTCAACACTACCAGGGAGAGCCATCTCATAGAATAGGAAAGTTAGAATGTGAGGGTGTGATGAAAACACTCCACCCTTACCCCTTTTTATACTTGAAAACCTTCACAAAACACACTACCCTTGCAGAAATCAGAGGGAATCCTTCCCTACAGGTTACCAAAAGCTGAAGAGAGTACCAATCAAAGCCTTGATTGATTAGACTGGACTGACCTGCCGATAGGCAGGACAAGGGTCTTACCGATTAGCAACCCCCTATTTTTGGAAACTTACCTTTTTCCTCTTGTGCCAAAATGAAAAAATAAAAAATAAAAACTTAGGGAAAATAAATTGATATTCTCAACAGAATTTCAAAATCCCTTTCCATCTTTATATAATTTCACATTTTAAACTTTCCTTCAAAATTCCAAAAATATTTCTTTTTACGGTCTCAGCAGCAAAGTAAAAAGCGCATATGCATGCATTCATTCATTACTAATAGAAGATAATAAAAAAACTCCATTGCATTGCATAGATATTTTTTCTGTGTTACATCAATTTTACAGGAAATAAAGAAAAGCAGAAAAATAACGGGACTCAACCCGAACCCACATTCTCTCTCACTTACCCTTTCCCTCTCTCTCTAAGAGCTCCCATCCCTATGACGCGCTCTCTTTCTCCTGCGGTGAGATGAAGCACCACCGCTACCTGAACCTAACTCCTACCCTATTGAGGAAAACGGAACCAAGCAACAAGGGACATAACTGCATCCCGAATATGGGCAGTCGTCGAAGATATTCAGTCCCTAATGTCCCTCAGCCAAGTAGTGGACACCCGGACTTGCTACAAGGAAAGGAAGAATCAATATCAAATAGAGAAGATAAAAAAGAAACCAAAGAAAAAAGAAACCAAAAAAGAATAACAAAAAGGTATACCAAAGGACAAATAACCTCCTCTGTCAAGCCCAACTCCTCCAGGTCCATCGCATGAGGATGATGCAATATAGGCACCATCCCTCCATCAGCCCGATGAATGTTATAAGAAGGGGTATGCAATCGCATAAAGGGAACCTCCGGAGTCGTCGATGCAGATGTCGACAGACCACTACTGTTGTCCGTCCCAAACCCGTAGGAGGGAAGGGCAGCGCATCATATATGTTAAGCGCAATTAGCCAACTCGTCACGAAGTCCATATAATCATATGATATATCCGTGTCGATATACAATAGATAGGACTCACCAATCATTGCCACAATCCTCGTATCCCCTGGTAATATCATCTCTCACCTCATAGACATGTGGGCCTAGCAGGTGGCACCACCACCTCCTCCTCAGTAATCTATCGGACTACCCTCTCCTCTAGATACCAGGAGTGGCCAAACTCATGTGCTAGAAAATGCCTCATCTGCGCATTTACCCCAGTTGACCTCGTGTCCTGAACAGCCGTCACCCAAGGGTAAAAGGTCACCTAAAAAATCTCAACCAAATATAAGTCAATAGGCAATCAGAGCACACAAATACCAAAAGTGAAGAAGAAAGAAGTCTTACCCTATCACTGGTCAGGCCATTCAAGACCTGACGCACTGCCTCCAGAGAAAAAGACTTCCTCGACTCTCAATCGGCCTTGCGCCATTGATACAACCGACTGAAGTCCCCAACGGTCTCATCCTTCATAGAAACCAGCTGGGTATTACACTTAATCACCTCATAGAACCACGCCTGCCAAAGATAAGAATCTGCGATCAAAAGAGAAGCACAAGGAAAATGCGAATGCATGAAAAGAAAATGTGCAAACTAAAGAATACCTCAAGAAGATACATGGCCCCAGTGAAAGTCTGTCGACAGGACCGGCTAAATGCATCTAGAGAAAAATAAAGTGTGGCCAAAGTCAGGCTCCCCCAATCATAGAGAGGGATGTTAGAAAACATCCTCAAGTATGGAAAAAACCACAAGTGGACAACGTTGCCACTCGATGCCATCAAAAATCCCCCAACACCAGCTAAATAAATAACCAGGCCATCTGCCTCACCTGGAACCCTTCCTCCACATCAATCACCCTACCTATCAAAATATACCTTAGTAGAGACAAACGAATGGAGTCCCCATATACTATCCTCCCCACATAACCCACCACCGCCCGCACCGCCTCCGACCTCACCCGCAAAGAGCGATCCACCTCTATCTGCTCTCCATCACAATCTAGCCCTAGTAGCTGCTGAACATATATGGGAGTCACAATAATCTCCCCAAAGACAAAATGGAAGGTGTGGGTAGTGTTCCAACACCTCTCCCCCATAGCACATAAAACCATCGTCGAATGAGGGGTATCATCCATCATAGATGTCAGCCTCCCAAAGCTTGCTGACGAGACTACCTAATGCACCACAGGTGGAAGGTGCTCCCAGAGATCCTTAAGCCCCGTCGTCCTGCGGGAACGCATAGTCGATACAGAAACATCAAACTGTTAAAGGAAAACCTCGTCAAAATCCAAGAAAAAAATGAAATCACAAAAAGAGAATGCCAAAAGTCATTATGAACTTACATAACCACAAGGGTTCACTACCCTAGAAGAGAAATGACGCGACGACTCCCGTAGTAAAGTTCGCTCATCCGCAACTTGCTCAAATGCATCAAAAGTGTTCTCACTCCCCAAAGCAAGAGGTGCCCTGGCCCTCCACTCCACATTCACCCAGTCATCAACAGCCAACCACTCCTTGTGTACCGTAGTGCTCACAAAAGCGGCCATTTTTGAGGTTGCGAAATGTTAGAATGATTCGTAGAAAGAGAGAAGGAAAGAAGCTATGAAAAATGAGGGGAACCCTCCCCTTTTTATAGGAAACCAAGGGTCATGACGATCGGCACTACACCCCCACATACCGATCGGTACTGACCTTCCACGTTCTCAAGGCAGTCCAAGAGTCCGTGCCACTGCAGACTGGCACCCCCCTTAATTTTTCATACAAAAGCTCCTAGAAATTATCAGAAAACCTTGAAAAAATCTCAGAAAATTCCTAAAATCCCGGGGAGGATTTAGAACATTTTCACTAAGAAAATTTCACACTCCCTCAAGCGAAAGCCCTATTTCCCCAGCGGAACTCTCAAAAGCCAAGTGAATATCCTCCTGGAAAAGTCCCTAGAGGAACCCTAAAGTATCCTAAACCTCAGGTTATCTCCTATTCCCCAAAAGTCTCAAATTTCCCCGAGCGAAACATCCAAACCCTGGACCTCCTAATCACTTCCCCAGTGTAATTTATAGCATCAAATTAACTGTTCCCCCAAAAAATCTCCAAACGATATAAAATTTTCCCTAACAATCAACTCCCCAACTCAAATCAAAATCACGAGGAAATTTCCTCGGTAGAGTTCCCTGAGAACATCACAATTTAAGCCCTCAGAATTGGCTTCGACTCGCAGAATTGGTCATCATAATTTAAGCCCTCAGAATTGGCTTCAACCTGCCAAATTGATCATCTCAATTTAAGCCCTCAGATTTGGATTCGACCGTAAAATTGGTCATCTCAATTTAAACCCTCAAAATTAGCTTCGACCCGTAGAATTGGCCATCTCAATTTAAGCCCTCAAAATTGGCTTCTACACGTAGAATTGGTCATCTCAATTTAAGCCCTCATAATTGGCTTCGACCTGTAGAATTGGTTATCTCAATTTAAGCTCTCTGAATTGGCTTCGACCCGCAGAATTGGTCATCACAATTTAAGCCCTCAGAATTGGATTCAACTCGAAAAATTGGTCATCTCAATTTAAGCCCTCATAATTGGCTCCGACCCACATAATTGGTCATCTCAATTTAAGCCTTAGAATTAGCTTCGACCCGCAGAATTGGTCATCTCAATTTAATCCCTCAAAATTGGCTTCGACCCGCAGAATTGGTCATCACAATTTAAGCCCTCGGAATTAGCTTCGACCCACAGAATTGGTCATCTCAATTTAAGCCCTTAGAATTGGCTTCGACCCGCATAATTGGCTCTCAAAATTGGCTTTGACCCTCAGAATTGGTCATCTTAATTTAAGTCCTTAGAATTGGCTTCGACTCGTAGAATCGGTCACCCCCCAGCATTACTTTAGGTCCTTTGGAATTTACCTAAATCTTTGATTATCACTTCCTTTAGACCATCCTCAGTATGCCCCCTTAAGTCCTCAGAATCGACCTCGACCCTCTGAATCGGTCATCCACATCCCCAGGTCCTCAGAATCAGCCTCGACCATCTGAATTGATCATCCTCTTTCAAAGGCATCATGCAGTGTCTATTAGATGGCTATCATTTGTTCCAAACTGACCCGTCGAGGGGCTCTGTAGACACCCCTTTCTAACACCCCCTAACCTCTTCGTAGGACCCCTAGCACCTCCACTCATTGCTACAAACCTAAGTCATACCCCGGGTACTGATCTAAAGGTCATTGGGAACTCCTAGGATTTGTTTTACCAAAGGTTAAACTCTTCAACTCGATCGATACTGACTGAATCTTCGAAGGGAACTAAATCCCCTTTCCAATGGTCCGTCTCGTGCACAATTCTGACTTACAGTGCGGACAAACGACCTATTTTCCCTCGAAACTTGATCAGGAGGTCACCGGATGATCCAAGGCTCCGTTTGATCAAAGTTAACTCTTCAACTTGATTGAGATTGAATGAATCTTCAAAGGGCACTGAAACCCCTTCCTAACGATCCTCCCCGAGCCTGATTTTGACTTACAGAACGGACGAACGATCCGTTTTACTCCGGAAGGCCACCGAAAGCTTCCAGGCCCCAGTTGACCAAATTGAACTCCCCAAAATGAGTCAAACTCTTTGTAATGTCGAAGTACATCTCATAACCTTTCCAATGGTCCACCCCATGCGCGATTCTGACTTGCCATGCGGACGAACGATTCGTTTGCGTCCGATGATCCCCTGTCGTTTCCAAGGCATATTTGTCCCAAAGACAACTTCCGGACTCAGGAGCAGTCCCAAGGACCTTCGAAGGTCTCTGAAGTACCTTTCCAGTGGTTTGCACCATGCACGATTCAGATCAACGATTTGCATTTACGACCATTTTTTTAAAGAACCTGAAAGAGACTGCGAAATGGTAGGTTCCAAATTTTACCTATCGGTAGTGTGCCTAAAAACCCCTACCGATTGGTGGGACTAGGACTATGCCGATAGGTAATGTCCTGGGGCTATTAAAAGGAGGGCCTGACCTCATTTCAAAGGGACCCAAGATCTGAAATCTATCACTCTCAGCGAACTCAGAAAACCTCTCTCGAAGTCAGGGTGATTTCCACATCCAAATCCTTTTCCAATCTTCACTTTTCATCAAACTTGGTTTATTAACTACTCTTCATCATTGCCCAAGTGTAAAGGGATGCTCTCCAACATTCAAGATCAAGCTCAAGATCTTCAAGAAGGTCCAACTATCTTAACTCTCTATTCAAATTCTCCTAAATTTTCTTTAACTTATTTTATTACTTAGTACTTTTATTCTCTCCATGTCACATATCCTAGTATACTTTTTTTAGTATTATTGTACATCTCTTATTTTCATATAAATTAAACCCAAAAAATAAGAAAATTAGTGTTTCCTCATAAATTCCAAATGGGAATTCCCACACTTTTCTCACAGTTTTCCCACAACTAAAACACTTTTTTACACACACACATATAAGAGAAGTCCCCGATTGGATTTATGGGATAAATCCCACCCCTCATTTTGCATACGAACTATGTGGACTTTGATGCGTCTGTAGGGTACATAGGCATCTCGGGGTAAAACTCGAGACTCGAGTCCTACTCTTTCCCATTTTTCTATTTTTTTAAATTCTTTAACTTCATTATCTTAGATTTTATATATTTACATATAAATCTATTTGTTCTTAGTGGCGTATTATTCCACATGCGTTATCGTTCCATTATAACGATCAACGCAAGGATAATCGCATAAATCCTATTTTCTAATATTACTTTTAGGAACATTCCTATGGATGACTCACTTTATCTCTTCCATGATTCCTATCTCCACTACATATACACATGCACACATATCACGGGGAAATAGAGGAACATAACAACAATCCATGAGAGATCGCAAGGGCAGAATGGGTGCCTAACACCTTTCTATTCCGTAACATACTCGAATCGTTTTTAGTTTCGTATGTATCAGTATGTATTTGGATGTTGTCCTTCGGGATGGATCCACCTTCTTTTGTCTGCTTTGAGTAAAATAGACTGGCGACTCCATCTGTCTACATTTTTCACCTCACATATCGCCGACGACAGCCGAAGGGCACCCGAGAGGGACGCGCGGGACAAATGTCCTCTCACCACGGAGATGACCCCCTCTTCTCTCTCTCTCTCTGCGAGGATCGGGGATGGACACAACTACACTTTAACTATATCACTTATACTCATACTTCCTCACTTTCTCCCTCATTCTCACTATTTTTTTAACTCTCTCGTGATTTAAGGTTATCTGTACACCCCCGTAATATTTTCTCTTTAAGCATGTGGAATTCTTGGCTCTATGGTAAACTCATTAAATGAGTATAAATGGGATAATATACTAAGGTGTTGTTTGTTTTTTCCTCTTAAATCTGAATTTGAACCATTTAGACTTAAGAGGTACCAAATAGTGTTTTTTTAAATGATTAAGAGGTTAACACTTATTTTTTCCTCTGAATTATATAGAGGTAAATGTATCTTTGAAGTCTGAATCTAAAGTCTGAATAAGTCTAAATAAATTAATTCAAATGTCCATTCAAACACAAAAACAAACATATTTTTCATATCTTGATTTTAGACAAGTCTAAATACATTCATTTAGTGGTTCATTCAAACATAAAAACAAACATATTTTTTAGATTATGATTTTAGACTTCAGATTCAGACTTTAGAATTTAGATTCAGACTTCAGATTCATACAACAAACAAACGCAACCTAAGGTAAAGAATAGTTTAAAACTCTAAATTAAATCCATGGTTAAGAATCATTTTTGTGGGAGCATTAAAATCTAAGGGATGATATTCGTTCCTTAAAGCTAAAGCTAAGTTGATATGGTTGGTCACTTAGAAAACTAAGATAAGAAGACCCACAGTGACTATAATTTCAACTGGTTAGCAAGAAAAGAAAACGTAAGGCTAAGAGTGTAGACACCACATTCTAGGACCCACTTAAGCATCTCCTTATGTCCTAACACCACATGTCATGCTCTGAGTATTGATTTAAAGGCCAACAGGCACTCCTGAGCCTTGTTTGACTCTATTAAACATCTTCTCCTAAGAAAATATCAATAAATCCTTGAAGGGCTCTGCATTCTCTTTCCAATTGTCATCCCCGTGTGCAAATCAGCCTTCCGATTTGGATGAACAATCCGTTTCCCCCAAAAAATTAAATCATACACCACCAGGCGCTATCAGACTCCATTTGACCCCTGTCAACTCTTCAGCTTGAATGATACTGAATGAATCTTCAAAGGTCTCTAAATCCTTTTTTCCAACGGTCTGCCCTGTGCACGAATAAGCCTTACGGTACGGACGAACGACCTATTTTACTCTGAAGGGTCATCAGGCATTTTCGAGCCCCGTTTTACCAAGGTTATCTCTCTGAACCAAATGAGACTGAATAAATATTTAAAGGGCTTTGAGTACCCTTTCCAAGGGTCCGTTCGGTGATTAAATCAGTCTTATGGTATGGACGAATGATCTGTTTTCCTCCCAGAATCTCTTGTCCAAATGACCGTCGAGGACTTCTAAGCCTCATTTGACCAAATTCCACTCCCGAAAAGGGGAGCGTCCCCCGATGGATTCTTAAAGGGCTCTGAATACCTTTTCCAACATTATTCCCCATGCATGATTCGAACGTACTAATTGCGTTTTACGATCATTTTTCTAGATAATATGCATGAGATTGCCAAATGGCAAACCCATTTCCCTACCTATCAGCAGTGTATCTGGGGATGTTTGTCGATAGGCATGCCAAGTACAATGTCGATCGACTCCCCACTTGACCCTATACAAAGAGAGCATGAGCTCACTAATAAAGGCAACTTAGAAACATCTCTCTCAGTGACCTCAACAACATTCTCTCAAAGTCAGTCTGGTTACCTATTGAAATATCTCCTCCACATTCCATTTCCATCCCTTTCACATTGAATTTACCAAAATCATTTCCCTCTCCTCCTACCACCTCCATCCACTTACAATAGTAGGCCTTCAATAATCAATGTCAACCTTCAAGTCTCCAAAGAAGGTCTAAATACTATTCTCTCTATTTAAATTTTGTTATTTTCGCATTAGTTATTTAATCCTTACTTTAACATTTCATCTTTGTTAGTCCACACATATTAACAATTCCACTTTTTGTGATACCCCATCCAAGAAAAGAAATATTGAATAATAAATTGATGATTTTATTCCAAGAATTTTTTTTAGGAATAAATATATAAAGGAATTACGCCAAAATGGCACAAAAAGTAATTAAGGAGAAAAAATCTCCACGTTGTATGGTTCGCATGGATGCGCATTTAACTCTTAATAGTCCTAGTAAGTATGTTGGCCAAGTTCGATGCAAAAATTCCAATGAATGATTGTGACACGATCATGTTTAATATAACGCCACTTTTGTCAGCATGTCGCGCAGGATGCGAACTTACGTGATTTTTGTAGGTAATTTTATTGGGGTCAAAAATAAATTGACCATATTTATGGGATGATAAAAATAGTTCTAAGAGTTCCATGGGGTCAAAAGTCAAAAAATGAATAAAAATAAAATATTATTATTTTTCATCAAAAAATAAAAGTGCTCAAAAAATTCTGATAAATTTTATATCGACTTAATATTTAATTTTGAACAACTTTCGCTTCATCGACATCTCCAAAAAATATCATTTAAACCTATTTTAGAGCTATTTTAGTTATAAAAATAGTAAAAATATTATTAAATTTGGGGTTTTGTTTTTTATTTTCGTTTAATCCTAAGCCATCCATTGATTCAACTCCTAGTCTATACCTCCCTCACCAGCCCCTTTGAATAACCTCACCAACATTGGATGGGTGTAAAATTCTTGGATTTAATTAATGAATAAACTAATGAATTATGGGATTATATAATGTATTAATCATGTGGGTTGATGACAGAAGAAAGCAATCAGATTTTGATCACTCTCACACTCCCACGACTCTCAAACACTAGTAAAAATTCGTATCTCTTCATTTCCCTCTCTAAATAACCACCAAAACTTCATATTTACACCTCAAAACAATTACTCAAGGGGTATATAGCTTAAGGAAGTCTTGGAGCTTATATTTTGGAGCTAGACTTGGAGTTTTAGAGCATTTCTTGGAGCTTAAAGAAGGAGTTCCTAGAGCACATATAGAGCTCTCATGGAGGATGCATTTGGTAACCTCTTTAGGCCACCTTTGAAGGTGGGGGTTGCTCCTCTTACACGACCATTTTGGAGTCTTAAGAGGTTGAAAAATCTTACTTTGATTGAGATTTAGAGTTTGATAATTTTTAGAATGATATTTACATGTATTAGACTTGATGTATGTAGTATTTTAGCTAATTTACAATTTTATGTTGTTTACTCATCATATCATCATTTGATGTGTCGAAATGAGTTTTTAAGAAGTAATTTTGATGGGTTCAAAAGGTGGATAAATTCCAGAATATTAGCCTTGAACATTTTATGGAATAAAGTGTGTCAAAATGATGTCTCAAAGGTAAATAATGTAATTTCATGTTTAGAAAAATATTGGGCTAATATACGCCATTTTTACGAAATAAAAAATGGGACTTTCTTACCAAAATGATGAAGTAGAAGAAGAAATTGGACTTTTGCTTAAATGGGTATTTTTGAGATGCATAAACGCATAACAAGAAATAATTAGGGTTGATATGTAAATAATCAAAGTATAAAATGCTTATTTTAAATTGATACTCAAGTGTAATTAAAGAAAGTAAAGAAGGCCAAATGTGTTAATAGTGTCCAAATGGGTATTTAAAGTGTGTACAACTTATTTTGGAAACATAAATGGACATAAAGTCTTTTTATAAAATTTAGAATTTATTACTGAAATTATGTTGGAAATATCAGAAATACACTTTGAGAAGTTATAAATTGTTTTTTGGTGGCGAAATTAGTATGTTTAACCCATTTAAAAGGATAATTTTTGGGTGAAACAAATAGTAGTGGCATTGTCGTAAGTACGCTATTGAGGAATATGATCTCTTGTAGTGTTTGCGATTTGGTCTTAGATGTTTATTGGCAATACCCGATGTCCCGTATCCTACCTTAGTCTTTAGTAAATATCAACGAATGATTTATCACGTGGTGTGATGATTACATATTGGAGACAATATACATTTATAAATTTATACTCATTGAGGTTTATATGACATAGTCTAGTGATTTTTACTACGGGTTAGTAATCTGATAAGTTTGTAATTCCACCATAATTGCTCTTAGGAGTAAGTGCTAAGATTATTTAAGAAAAATAGTAATGGAAGTAATTAGCATTTCAATGCGATACCTTTGGGGTTGTATATCATAGATAAAACTGAGGTTGATTAGTGTTCCCCGGTGATAGGCATGTTATTTACTTGTGTAGAAATGACAAATTAAGGCGATACAAGAATACATCCTGGGTGATTCCCTAGTATATGATAGGAGATAATTGGTGTGACATTAGAAGAATCAAATCAATGATTACCACATAAAGATATTGAAGAATAGTGACCTTAATCAAATCGTTATGATAAACAATTGGGTTGACTTGAGTAGAGTGTTTTTGGGACATTAATACGACAATCTCCTGTCGTGACAAAATAATTATCGTACTTGGTCGCATATGATGGTTTTAGAAATGGATAAATATGATGTCATCGCCTTAAAGCTTAGGAGAATTATTGCGTTGAGGATTTTATAAATTAATAATAGGCCATTAGTGACTAAATCCTGTTGACGTGAAGAAAATGCCTTAGAATGGGTGACAATAAGATGAATTAATTATGAACACGTGTCTTGATATAACTTTTGGAAGTATTTAATTTAGTAATTATATTTGATTGTTGTGATAAGAACTTGGATGTGCTTAGTTGCACATTATTTCTATAACATCAAGCGTGACAAGATTTTAGTGTGACAAACGACTTTTACATTTGATTGTTTATACACTTTTATAAAAAAAAATTATTATAAGTTTATGAAAGTTATCCATAAAGCATTGGATAATATGAGTATTAGGGATTGTTTAGGTGTTGATGAATCATTATCATACATGTTTACTTGTGGCAAAACCTTGGATATTAGCACCATAAATCGTAAAACTTGTCTTAATATGATCTTTGAGGATTGTGTCATAAACATGATGGTATGTGCTAGGTTGTGCGCTTGGGAGAACTTAGGATAACTTGATGCTGTGTCGATATTTGATGAATAACTCTTGGAATGAAGTGTTAGGAGTGATCACAAAACAATCTTGTGCTACCAATACACTGGGGATAACCCTAGTAAAAAGAAACCATTATTCACCTAACATAACCCTTAGTGATAATACAAGGTGAGCAAAGATCCTACCTATGAGATCAGAATCGCCAGCTTCGACTAAAGTGTGATATTCAGGATTGCATAGGATGTTGCTAAGAGTTAGGAGGTTGTTGGTAAATTCATATGTTTGAGACTGTGCATATGTGATGAACTTAAAAATTGAGGTTAGATACCACGTATTGAAATTTGGAGACCTAGGTATGATGGATCATCTATTTATGATAAAAGATTATAAGGGTGATCTCGTGTGAAATTGGCGTAGTACGTACAAATATAAAAGTGTAATCCATAACATTAATCATAATAAGGAAAGCCTTGTGTTTTAACTTCCCGAAAGAGTAAGGATGGAAAATTTGCATAGGATCAGTCAATGTATATATGAGGAACATTGGTTATCAGTTGTGGACCTTAAGAGCACTTGTGGGTTCGTACTTTGTGAAGAACAGTTCGTTTCCTAAATTCGATTGCTATCGTTTGGCTCGGTATTCACGTATTTCATTGTGATTCCATATGTTTCATTTGATCCTAGTAATGGAAAGTTGTTATTCGGTTGTGATCTGGGTGTGACACTATATAAGCTCACTAGTGGCGCAGGTTAGGCCGGTTGTGGCTGATGCCTCACATTAAATGAGTGCGCACTTTGTTGGAAGCACCCTAATATTTTCATTAGTTTGTTTGTGCGCATGGTCTCGCAATTTGTTGCTCATAGTTTGCATGTGTAAATCGATTATCTTAGGTTAGCAACCCTATTAGTAGACCGATAGAACTAGTTACAATTTGGAGTTAAAAATATAGCTAATAACTTTTCAATCATAGGTTCAAGAATTCGTTTTAGGATTTATGTGAATATCAGACTTAATGAGACCTTAAGTGAAAATTTTACACTCCGAATTGAGGATACAGTTACTCATATGTATAATTTGGATTATGATGTCCAGGATGCTTCGAGGTTAATATGAAGATCGCATGGAAGGTTTCGATCTTTCAGTCCAATGTGATAAAGTGACTCTTTTAAGATTACTGATATGAATGACTAGGAAGTGTTACAGATGTATTAACCTAGTCTCGACATGATTCAAAATTTGAGAAAGCATAGATTTGTAAATGCTAACTCGTGATGATGAATTCATTAATGATAGCATGATGTTTGAGGAATACCGATTGATTCGAAAAATTTGTTGGGATGAATAAGTTAGGCATGTTTGGGTATTATTAATGAAAAACCTTGCCATGATTTGGTTAACTTGATGATAGTTAATGTGGATGGAATTCTTGATTTTTAACTGTGAAGATTAGGATACTCCAGAATTAGAAATGGTTTGCTTAGGTGACTGAATGATTAAGATTGATGAGCTATAAATTTTGAGGACGAAATTTCTTAAGGAGGGAAGAATGTGATACCCCGCCTTAGAAAAGAAATATTGAATAATAAATTGATGATTTTATTCGAAGGAAAATTTTTAGGAATAAATATATAAGGGAACTATGCCAAAATGGCACAAAAAGTAATTAAGGAGAAAAAGAATCTCCACGTTGTATGGTTCGTATGGATGAGCATTTAAGTCCTAATAGTCCTAGTAAGTATGCTGGTCAAGTTTGATGAAAAAATTCCAATGAATGATTGTGACACGATCATGTTTAATATAACGCGACTTTTGTCAACATGTGTCGCACAGGACGCGAACTTGAGTGATTTTTGTAGGACGTTTTATTGGGATTAGAAATAAATTGACCATATTTCTGGGTTGCTAAAAATAGGCCTAAGAGTTCCATGGGGTCAAAAGTCAAAAAATTAATAAATAAATAAAATTTTATTATTTTCGTCAAAAAATAAAAGTTCTCAGAAAATCCTGAAATTTTTTAGATCAACTTAAAATATAATTTTGAGTAACTTTCTCTTCTTTGACATCTCTAAAAAATATCATTAGTACCTATTTTAGAGCTATTTTCAGTTGTAAAAATAGTGAAAATATTATTAAATTTGGGGTTTTATTTTTTATTTTGGTTTAATCCTAAGCCATCCATTGATTCAACCCCTAGTCTATACATCCCTCACCAGCCCCTTTGAATAACCTCATCAACATTGGATGGGTGTAAGATTTTTGGATTTAATTAATGAATAAACTAATGAATTATGGGATTATATAATGTATTAACCATGTGGGTTGATGAGAGAAGAAAGCAATCAGATTTTTATCACTCTCACACTTTCACAACTCTCACACACTTGTGGAAATTTGTAGCTCTTCATACCCCTCTCTAAACAACCACCCAAACTTCATATTTGTAACATATTTACACCTCAAAACAACCACTCAAGGGGCATATAGCTTAAGAAAGTTTTGGAGATTATATTTTGGAGATAGAGTTGGAGTCTTGGAGCATTTTTTAGAGCTTAAAGAAGGAATTCCTAGAGCACATATAGAGCTCTTATGGAGGATGCGTTTGGTAACCCCTTGAGGACACCTTTGAAGGTGGGGGTTGCTCCTCTTACACGACCATTTTGGAGTCTTAAGGGGTGGACAAATCTTACTTTGATTGAGATTTTGAGTTTGATAATTTTTAGAATGATATTTACATATATTAGACTTGATATATGTAGCATTTTAGCTAATTTACAATTTTATCTTGTTTAGTCATCATATCATCATTTGATGTGTAGAAATGAGTTTTCAAGAAATAATTTTGATGGGTTCAAAAGGTGGATAAATTCTAGAATATTATGTGACAACCCGCTGTCCCGAAATAGGGGGTGGCCAGCCCGATACTCCAAAATAACGAAATCATGGATGGAATCATTCTCAGCATCACAAAAAAATAAGAAGTAAATGGGATAACCGCTCCTTATTTCAGAAAAACGGGTTGCCAAAAATTTTGGTTTTAAAGTTAAAGAAAATAATTTAAACAACCCAACTAAAAAGAGAGTGGAAACCCAAGAATGCAATATTTCATACATCTCAAATATATTTTAAGGGACCGAATATGCTGTCGGCCACAGACTCGTACAACAATATAAAAAAAGTTCATTAAATTACATAATACATTGCATTAATCAAGTACAAAAGCTTGGGCCTCTCGCCCGAGTAAAAAGACCCGATCTTATCTAGAGTGCAAGGATGACGTCGTCGATTTCAAAATGTCCCGTAATACCCGCAAAGCATCACGGCTCGCCAAAGACACCGGGATAGGAATTCAAATCAGGCAACCTTGCGACAGAGTACCTGAGCGGATACAAGATGCATACACAACAAGAAATATGAACGGGTCAGGGCCCGGTTCTATATGACTACCAGATGAATAAAAAGTATGACAGTTATGAATGATAAATCATGATGAAAGAGAAATAAGAATCTACCTACACAATTTAAAACATAAGCTAAGTAGGAAAATAAAATGAATAACATTAAACTAAAACTTTCGTCATATGCACCAATTATCTCAAATATCTTTTCCTTAATAGGAAATATATATATATATATATATTCACAATTTTTATGCTCTTTGTGGCATCTTTATCTCACTTTTACATTTTGTAAAAATCCTTTCCTTATCAGGAAAATAATCATTTTCAAATGCTCTTTGTGGCATTTATATGTGCTCTTTGTGGAACTTCTTTATGCTCTTTATGGCATATATAATCCATCAAGTCCCACTTGATTATGATTAGTTATATTTATATACATATAACGATTCTAAGACCGCCCGTTCGGGTTTCCCCACTGTGCGCGCCCCTAAATGACCATTATCTTCCAGGACCTACCATTAAGACAACCTGGGCACCTATAACCCAAATCGTCGGGAAGCGTCCATGTGCCTGCCGGATAGTAAAGACCACAACCGGAATCTCCTACCCATCACAGAAAAATATATAACAACAAATGCTCACATGGCCTAGGACTATATCCACCCTGCATTCATTAGTCAGGGGGCTTCACCTCACACCCGAACTTCTCTTATGATGTCATTTAGAGAGGTGTGTTTAAACCATTTTATTTACCAATTTCAAAAATCAAGTAAATTATCATTTACCATATTCATGATTAAGTAAATTATCATTTACCATCATCACTACCATATCCATTTCATTTCCATTTATACATGTATGTTTCGTTTTATTTGAAACCATACTTATTTACATTATTGTAAATAATTCACCTTATTATCCGGAGCCATACGATAAATAATATCATTACTACAACCTCAAAGGAGTAAATAAACTCTTAATTATATCCAAACATTTTGGGGTACTACTTTAAAACCCCAATACTATCGTACTTCAAAGGAATGAATAAACTTTCAATTTAATCTCCCAACACTTTTATGGTGTTATTATGAACCATCAAGGTTAACATAGCTCAATTGGGCTTCTAAAGTCTCCCAAACATAACACTACATCTCCTAGTTTCATAACAATCAACTAGAAGAAAAGATTTCCCTAGCATCAATATGCATAACCTCAAAAAATCCCATACAAACCATTAATAATCTAGGGTAGTTCCCCAACTCATCTAATACTCTAGGACTCTAAGTTTACTTCATTCAAGAAGGTTCCTAAGTCCTAAGCTTAAAGAAAAAGGAGAAGAATTGAGTTAAAAAAAAATAACTCAAAAACAGCATGAATCCGAATCGATTCTCCCTAGGGCCGAATCGATTCGCCCTAGCGAATCGATTCGCCCAAACAGAGAATCGGTTCGAATATAAGACCTGGGATTCTGCAACTGCCGAATCGATTCGGTTGAAGCAGGCCTGAGAACTGCCCCTTAGCGAATCGATTTGCCCAAGGGGCCGAATCGATTCGGCCTGGAGAATTTGCCAAGAATGGCTTCGGGGGTTATAAACCCTAGATTTCCCCAAACTCCAATCTTTTCCATTTTTACCCACAACCAACATCATAAATCTACCCCAAATCAACCTACATGGTTATTAACTACTATTATCCACAATTTCATCATCAAAACCTAAGATTAGGGTTAAATCACCCCAAATTTCATTTTTGATCCATAAATGCAAATACACAACTATCAAACAATTTATTCGTCTTAAATCATATATTAGCAAGTAGAAAACTTGCCTTAGGGTTGAAATCTCTGATTACTTTGTGGAAGAAGCAAATCCAAGATCCAATCTCCAATCTCTCTTCTCTCTTCTTCTTTCTCCCCTTTTCTCTTCCTCTCTCTAAGTTTAAGACATAAAATGAGGAAAATGAAAATAAGGGGCAAGACTTAAAATCGTGGCTTAAGTCTAAAGTCTCCAACTTAAGTTGTTAATACCACATTAAAATGCTCCCAATACGCGTTTAAGTTAAAAGCAGGCAAAAGTTCCCGAAACCGAAAAATACAATATGGCACTTATTTTGACTGTCTCAGACATTCTGGGACTAACTACACCCTCTAAACTGGCATCCGGTAAATTTTATAATTTATTTCCAATTCTAATTTCATTTTAACCATAATTTCATTTAAAATACATGACACTATAAAACATGCAATCTGATAATATTTACTTTCATATACAGTAAATATGCATCAATCTAGTAAATATTAACTTCTAACTCATTAAATTAATATTTACTCCAGTTCCAACATTTTATATAATTACCTTATGCGGTAAATTAATATAAAATTAGCCTTCTAAAAGCGGGGGTTGTTACATACTCCCCCCTTATGAGGGAATTTTGTCCCCAAAATTTGGGCATACCCTATACGCATAAAGGGTATTCTATCTCAAACTATCATTCTGTCATCCTTAACAAACCCTCGTTAATACGACGTCCTAAAATGGACTTGGACTAAGATCGTCACTATCGATCTCAGTCTACAATCTTTGTGCTCTTTCATAGCACAAAGCGTTCCTCACGAACTATCAGTTCTAGCTTCCTACGGCGGAAGATGCTAACCACGTGACTAGGCGCAAAATGCTTTACATCCTAAATCACACTACATCCCACCTTAGGGATACCTACACCAACACTAATTGGCTTAATCCCAACACTACTCAATTTCTCCTTACATAGCCGTAGCTCTTCAAAGCATATGGCTCAAAAGCCCACTCATTAAAGAAGTGTTCTAGGACCGCTCCAAGTCCAAGGAACTAACTGTTCGCTGGCCTCATCCAACGAGTATGCAAAAATTACTCAACCGGCTACACAAGGCTACTCATGGCGCCATACCGTAGAAAATGATTCAAATTCTTGTACGGAAAATTTCCATTTACATAAGTCATTTCTCTCATCCATCTATTTATCCCAAGGCGTACATTCGAAGCATGCCTCTCGGCATTAAGTTAAATTCCTCCAATCATCTATCCACTTTAGGGTGGTAAAATATACTCCATCTCCATACGGTTCCCATTCCTTCATGGAACCCATACCGAACCTTCGACCTGAAAAATATGGTCTTGGTTTACCACCATTATTATGCACTTCACACAGTTTTACCACCATTCCGTAAAAGAAGCGGGGCGTACTCCTCTACATATCGTCCACCCGTAATGGCCAAAAAAGCAACAGTTTGGTCAATCGATCAATAATTTTCTTAAATAGGATCAAGACCAATTTAGTATCAGCAATTCAAAGAAAACATCTTTGAATATACCTTTCTTCGTTCCACCGCTACTCTTCTTCACATGAGTAGGTGAAACAGTCAGTCATCAACCGGAATGCTGTTACTACAAAGTCTCCCTAGTCATGCTCGTTTCACTTGGCTTTCCATGCCACCATAATTATCTCCGATGGGTTTCTTACTCGACGCATCTACTACCCCAATTACATATCCTGAGCGAATGAGAAAATCCAGTAAATAGTCCATTAAGAACTTCATACACCAACTCGATTTCTCCCACGACATACTGTAATAACTTGTTGCTCGCGAGAAAGACTAAATTTCTGCCCAGGAAGTAGTGCCTCCATTTCTTTAAGGTGATTTCCATCGCAATGAATTTTAATTAGAGCATGGGGTAATACTTCCCACAAGGTTGAAGTTTGTGAGACGCATAAACAACGGGTCCATGCTCCAGTATTATTACTTCCCGACCCTGGTAGAGACTGTTCGTTAAATCAACCCCTGAACTTAACAAAATGGCTCAGGAATGAAAATCAACTCACCCTATTAACTCCCCAGTAGCTAAGTTACCAATGTAACACTTTATCTAAGAGAGGCCTCGTCTCCTTTGACCTAACCTTCAAAATATCTCGAGATTCCACACTTCTCGTTCCTAGGGATCTAATCCCCCTAAGGGTTAACCCACAACATATTTGTGGTCAACTCCCTATAGACTTCCTAAATCAATATCACATGCCCTAAAGGCCTTACGTCCTACTAAACCTAAGGTCAATCTATATATATATCCTATCTAAATCGTATACATATAATACTAAGTATATCCCTAGTGTCCAAGACCTATCTCAACTCCCAACATTCGCTCGGTTTCATGCGTGGGACGTCTCGCCGAAGCGAAATCCAAACAAGGAACCCTCCCATTACACTACTACCTCTCATCGTCGGTCATTAAGATGTGTAGGTGTAAAACACATAATCAGGATCGGCACATTTTAACTTACAATTCTATTAATAAAATTCCACTTCTATATGTGTATTACGATTTCATCTTTAAAGATTTCAATTAATAAGAAATTCACTATTTGTGAAGTCTTACAAATTTTATCCCGTAACATATATACATCTTTTCAAATAACCTTCTCATCAAGGCATAACCCGAAGTCTCAATTCGACTCCGTACCTCAGTCTCCCTTACATCGATTAGAGGAGATAACTATATACAGTGCTTCTATCTCGCACTTTAATAGACCACAATCACTCTTCTACGTGATTCTTGGCTAAACCTTTCAACCCAACCTTCAACCAACAATATAAAATAAAATAGAATGAATTAAAAGAAAAAGAACAACATCTCCCCACTTCCAACGTCGTTGAGGTTCACGCGTGGAGCGTCCCGCAGAAGCGGAATCCAAACAACGAACCCCTCCTATGCATTACTACTCAGCTTGTCGGTCGTGGAGATAAGGCATATCAATCACATACAATGCAAACAAGAAATCAACCAAACACACACGCAAGATAACATAACAAGAAATAAAAACCTCCTATTTACCTCAACCACCCACATAAAGTCTCAACCTGTATCCAGGAGAGACATTATAGAACATCTAGTTCCATCTTGAAACTAGAAATAGGATAGCCTCGCAATTTAATTGCTTGCTATCACCCCAATAAGACCAATATATCTTTACTTGTATATTATACATGTCATACAAGTAATACATAATGTACATAGTGCTTAAAAAGAAAATACATCACCACTCGCTTTATGACGAGTGAATAAAAATATAAAACTTCCCTACCAGGGAAGTCATATAATTACTCTATTTAGTAGCGTCAATACTACCACAACCTCAATATACACACTCGATTCTAGAGTAAACATAATACTACTCTATCTTATCGTGAATAATGCACCACCCACTACTAAGATGGAATTCCCACTAGCACTTTATCTTTGCCCTTGTTCTCTAATCAGCGTAATGAAAATGCGTGGTCCTTCCACGTCAAAATGGCCCACGTAGTTCCTTTTACTTTATCAATAAAAGAGAACACGCTCTCGGCCTCCTCTTCCTCAGTTCAACGAAACCTTCCCAGGCGGATGTCCACCAATGCGGTTTCATGATCACTGCTCCATCAGAAGTGTTAGCGACACTTATTCTGGAGCCTATCATTCCATTGGAGGGTTCTTTCTTCCTTATACCTACCTTTCTTTAGTGTACGATCTCCCTAATCGCAGAACTCTTTATTCACATGTCGGCCAACATTTGAGGATTTTACCTTCTCCTCCTTCCAGTTATCCCAGAGAAACTCATTGTAGAAAGTATCTACCGGGTTCCTCCATGGGAAAAAAATTCCGTGCCTCCAAATAAGGTGACTACGCTCCCACCATTTCAACACTACTCCTATGGGTGAAGGATTCTCCTCCATCCTACTTTAACAGGTGTCCCTTATCATAGGCGCTTCTCCACTTCAATTTAACGTTGCCTGAAATCTCAAGCTTAGTACTAGCCCCTACTTCTAGCGGTACTTGGAAAACTATGTCTACTATAATCAGTGGTCGCAGTAGCAAGACAAGAAAATGCTACAAAAAGAGAGCGACCTCCAAAGCGATCCTCATCCCCGACCACAAATTACAGTTCTTAGTAATTCCTTCCCGTGACGCCCTTCTTCAATCGACCTACTATTCTCACATGGATGCGCAAAAGATTCTATAGATTCTACCTCATGGCAGAAGAACGAGATCTCACAAAAGAAATTAACGATTTTAATCCTAAGCCTCTATGTCAAATCAAAAGCATCGCTGAAAGCGCAAAGCGTTCACACAGATTCCTATGGACTCTAGAACCTGATGCTCTGATACCATCTGTGACAACCCGCTGTCCCGAAATAGGGGGTGGCCAGCCTGATACTGCAAAATAACGGAATCATGGATGGAATCATTCTAAGCATCACAACAAAATAAGAAGTAAATGGGATAACCGCTCCTTATTTCAGAAAAACGGGTTGCCAAAAATTTTGGTTTTAAAGTTAAAGAAAAGAATTTATACAACCCAACTAAAAAGAGAGTGGAAACCCAAGAATGTAATATTTTATACATCTCAAATATATTTTAAAGGACCGAATATGCTGTCGGCCACAGACTCGTACAACAATATAAAACAAGTTCATTAAATCACATAATACATTGCATTAATCAAGTACAAAAGCTTGGGCCTCTCGCCCGAGTAAAAAGACCCAATCTTATCTAGAGTGCAAGGATGACGACGTTTATTTCAAAATGTCCCGTAATACCCGCAAAGCATCACGACTCGCCAAAGACGCCGGGATAGGAATTCAAATCAGGCATCCTTGCGGCAGAGTACCTGAGCGGATACAAGATGCATACACAACAAGAAATATGAACGGGTCAGGGACCGGTTCTATATGACCAGCAGATGAATAAAAAGTATGACAGTTATGAATGATAAATCATGGTGAAAGAGAAATAAGAATCTACCTACACAATTTAAAACAAAAGCTAAGTAGGAAAATAAAATGCATAACATTAAACTAAAACTTTCGTCATATGCACCAATTATCTCATATATCTTTTCCTTAATAGGAAAAATATATATATATATATATATATATATATATATATATATATATATATATTCACAATTTTTATGCTCTTTATGTCATCTTTATCTCACTTTTACATTTTGTAAAAATCCTTTCCTTATCAGGAAAATAATCATTTTCAAATGCTCTTTGTGGCATTTATATGTGCTCTTTGTGGCACTTCTTTATGCTCTTTATGGCATATATAATCCATCAAGTCCCACTTGATTATGAATAGTTATATTTATATACATATAACGATTCTAAGACCGTCCGTCCGGGTTTTCCCACTGGGCGCGCCCCTAAATGACCATCATCTTCCACGGCCTACCATTAAGAAAACCTGGGCACCTATAACGCAAATCGTCGGGAAGCGGCCATGTGCCTGCAGGATAGTCAAGACCACACCCGAAATCTCCTACCCATCCCAGAAAAGTATATAACAACAAACGCTCACATGGCCTAGGACTATATCCACCCTATATTCATTAGTTAGGGTGCTTCACCTCACGCGCGAACTTTCCTTATGATGTCATTTAGAGAGGTGTGTTTAAACCATTTTATTTACTATTTTCAAAAATCAAGTAAATTATCATTTACCATCATCACTACCATATCCATTTCATTTCCATTTATACATGTATGTTTCGTTTTATTTGAAACCATACTTATTTACCTTATTGTAAATAATTCACCTTATTATCCGGAGCCATACGATAAATTATATCGTTACTACAACCTCAGAGGAGTAAATAAACTCTTAATTATCTCCGAACATTTTGGGGTATTAGTTTAAAACCCCAATACTATCGTACTTCAAAGGAATGAATAAACTTTCAATTTAATCTCCCAACACTTTTATGGTGTTATTATGAACCATCAAGGTTAACATAGCTCAATTGAGATTCTAAAGTCTCCCAAACATAACACTACATCTCCTAGTTTCATAACAATCAACTAGAAGAAAAGATTTCCCTAGCATCAATAGGCATAACCTCGAAAAATCCCATACAAACCATTACTAATCTAGGGTAGTTCCCCAACTCATCTAAAACTCTAGGACTCTAAGTTTACTTAATTCAAGAAGGTTCCAAAGTCCTAAGCTTAAAGGAAAATGAGAAGAATTGAGTTAAAAAATAAATTACTCAAAAACAGCATGAATCCGAATCGATTCTCCCTAGGGCCGAATCGATTCGCCCAAACAGCGAATCGGTTCGGACATAAGACCTGGGATTCTGCAACTGTCGAATCAATTCGGCTTGGACCCGAATCGATTCGGTCCAAGCAGACCTGGGAACTGTCCCTTAGCGAATCGATTCACCCAAGGGGCCGAATCGATTGGGCCTGGAGAATTTGCCAAGAATGGCTTCGAGGGTTATAAACCCTAGATTTCCCCAAACTCCAATCTCTTCCATTTTTACCCACAACCAACATCATAAATCTACCCCAAATCAACTTACATGGTTATTAACTACTATTATCCACAATTTCATCATCAAAACCCAAGATTAGGGTTAAATCACCCCAAATTTCATTTTTGATCCATAAATGCAAATACACAGCTATCAAACAATTTATTCATCTTAAATCATATATTAGCAAGTAGAAAACTTGCCTTAGGGTTGAAATCTCTGATTACTTTGTGGAAGAAGCAAATCCAAGATCCAAGCTCCAATCTCTCTTCTCTCTTCTTCTTTCTCCCCTTTTCTCTTCCTCTCTCTAAGTTTAAGACATAAAATGAGGAAAATGAAAATAAGGGGCAAGACTTAAAATCGTGGCTTAAGTCTAAAGTCTCCAACTTAAGTTGTTAATACCACATTAAAATGACTCCCAATACGCGTTTAAGTTAAAACCAGGTAAAAGTGTCCGAAACCCAAAAATACAATATGCCACTTATTTTGACTGTCTCAGACATTCTGGGACTAACTACACCCTCTAAACTGGCATTCGAAATTTTTTATAATTTATTTTAAAGTTCCAATTTCATTTTAACCATAATGTCATTTAAACTACATGACACTATAAAACATGCAACCTGATGATATTTACTTTAACATACAGTAAATATGCATCAATCTAGTAAATATTAACTTCTAACTAATTATATTAATATTTACTCCAGTTCCAACATTTTATATAATTACCTTATGCGATAAATTAATATAAAATTAGCCTTCTAAAAGCGGGGGTTGTTACATATTAGCCTTGAATATTTTATGAAATAAAATATGTCAGAATGATGTCTCAAAGGTAAATAATGTAATTTCATGTTTAGAAAAATATTGGGCTAATATACCCCTATTTTACGAAATAAAAAATAGTACTTTCTTACCAAAATGATGAAGTAGAAGAAGAAATTGGACTTTTGCTTAAATGGGTATTTTTGAGATTCATAAAATCATAATAAGAAATAATTGTGGTTGATATGTAAATAATCAAAGTATAAAATGCTTAATTTTAAATTGATACTTAAGTGTAATTAAAGAAAGTAAAGAAGACCAAATGTGTTGGTAGTGTCCAAATGGGTATTTAAAGTGTGTACAACTTGTTTTGGAATCATAAATGGAAATAAAGTCTTTTTATAAAATTTAGAATTTATTACTGAAATTATGTTGGAAATATCAGAAATACACTTTGAGAAGTTATAAGTTGGTTTTTGGCGAAATTAGTATGTTTAAACCCATTTAAAAGGATAATATTTGTGTGAAACCAATAGTAGTGGCATTGTCGTAAATACAGTGAATAGTATGCTGTCAAGAAAATATTTGGTAATTAAATGTATAAATTCAGTTTGATAAAAGGAGATTAGTGATACATTTTGCTAAATAAAAATAATGAGTTTCATGCAAATGATATTCGAAGTGTTAACGTGACAAGTGTGAGATATGGGTAAAAATGCAGTTTTTGACAAGTGTTAAATGCTTAAAAGTGTTTTTAAAGTAAAGTTGAAAACTTAATAATTATTTTTGGGAATAACACTTTTTAAATGGCTAAGTGGTACATTTTGGCAAGAAACGGGTAGAACTTTGTAAATTTACGTAAAGCGGAACATTTTATGAAATAAAAATGTCAATGAATAGGTTGGATGAAAAAAGAAAAAGAGTGATTTTCCAAGTGAGAATGAGTGTGAACATTGAGAATAATGTTGAAACACATGAAAAAGATAAGAAATGATACTTGCATGATGCCAAGAATTAATCAGGGCATGACGTCCCTAGTGGTGAAAGACCCCAAAGCCTGTACAGATGAGCATATGGCGACTGGAGACCGATGGTGTAGAGCCCGTGAAGTCCAGGAATAATGGCTAGACTCCAAGGCAAAGATTGATAGATTCTTATAATAAGAAATGAAGAACGAGAATATTCTTGAAATTAATACAAATAAGACTTGAGATTTGCAAAAGGTTGAAAAGGGGAAATAAACAAGTTTTCGTGAAACAATAAATATTTTGTGTCGTGTGGTGTATAAGTTTCTCAATGAAAATGAACATTTTCCAAACACGAGGTGTGCGTGTCATAAAGATTGTTTTAATGAGAATATTAAAATAATGGCAAGGTGACTCTAGCGTGAGTTAATAAATGTTGAATAGATGAATATTTTCAGGAAAAGAAAGGTTTTTCCTATAAATGATTAACCATGTGTGTTAATGGGAAATAATGTGATTTTAAAGAAAGATTATCCAAAATGACCATTTTGGGAAAGAAAAAGAGGATGAACGGGGATAAATAATATTTTTGGAATAAAACGGTTTAATACATTGGAGAATTTGTTTTCAAAAGTATATGTGTAGATATATACATATTTTCATGAGTATGTAGTGAGTGAGTATTCTTTTCTGTCGTTCGTTTCTATGTTGCATTTGTATAAATCCCACTAAGCCTTTCTCTCACTCCTTCCTATTTGGTTCGGAAGGTTTTATGTGATTCCGTAATTTGAGAGCATTATACAAGTAATATTTATTTGCATTAACATTAGTAGCTCTGTTTACTTGGCCTTGGGGGAACTTCCCTTGGGTCCCGCACATAGTTTATTTTATATTAGAATCGCATTCTAAGCAAAGCGTAATCTTATTTAATAATAAAACTGGAATAGTAATATTATTTAGGTTGTTCATTGCACCCCACACTTAACACTCGGATCGGATCAGGGTCGATCCTATAATAACCCTTAAATCCGGTTCGGGGCGTCACACTTTTTATTAGTAGTATTGCACATACCATACTTTCTATATAAAAAAAATAAGAAAAAGTGGGTTTGCTCATGAATTCCAAATGGGGTTCCTCACCACATTTTCTCAAACTAAAACATCATTTTTCAACAGACACACATCTAAATAAAATCACTAGTTGGATTTATGGGATAAACCCCACCCCCGTGTTGCATGCGAACTACGTGGAATTCGATGCCTTTTTAGGCCACGTAGGTATCTCTGGTCAAAACTTGAGACTCGAGTCATCATTTCCTATTTTTGTTCATATATTATTTCTATATATTATACTTGCGATTCTTATTCTCACTTTATCTAACACATATTATCATTTCACCATATTGATCGATATCCCGATGAGCGCACACATTATGTTTTTAAATACGATTTTTTGAACACTCCTCCGGATGACCTCACTCTGCCTTTCTCCATGGAGCGAGTCGATAAATTCCATTCTCCATTTATATATACACGTGCACACACTTCACGGAGTTAATAAGGAGAATAATACACATTCCCATGAGAGACTAAAATATTGGGATGGGTGCCTAACATCTTTATATTTTGTAACTTATCCCCCAAACCTTTGAACTAATTGGTTTCACAAGAATTAGTATGTCTTTGATGTCATTTCGTAAGCATTAATATGTTTTTGATATCGTTCCCTTGGGGTGGAAACATTTCTTTTGTCTATTTTGTGGAAAATAGGCTATCAACTCTATCTCTTTACATCACCACACATCGACGACGGCCGAAGCGCTCCTAGAAAGGATGCGAGACCTTCTTCTTTTCTCCCTCCAACTTCACGCTCGAGCATCGAACCCCCACTCCCACCCCTCAAAAGGAGGAAAGGAAGGAAAATGGGGATGACCACAATGGTGACTCCGCTGGGGATGTATTTTCCATAAGAGGGCTAGACTTTGTTTGTGTGGGTGTTATCATTTTCTTCATGTGTGCGTAGGTACCTACCTATATGTTCCCTTTTTCCTATATTTATTGCTTTTATATATTTATCTCATACTTACTTTCATTCACTTGTAAATATCCTCCATGTACACCTCACACTATTTACATTTATACATAGGATCACTCATAACCACATGTTTCACACACCACTTAGGTTATCTATGCTTAGGTTTCACTAGCACACACCTTCTCTTATTATACTTGTATTTATCCATGCTCACTTAGACTTATCACACGCCACTTGTAGTTGATCCATTCTTTGATTCACTATCACACACTCACTTATAGATATTCACACATAACTCACTCACACGTATCCATGCTTAATGTAATCTTTATGCTCCATGCTATATTTACTTTACATGACACTTTTACATTATTCTCTATTAGTATAGTGCTTATTATGCCAAATATAAGACTCTCTCCATAATATACTAACCAAGAATTTTGAGTTTTTCACACTACATCACCAAGATAAGCAGATGCAGTAGTGATTGGGCATAAATATTGTATATTCATCCCCCTAATTTCAATACATTTGTGAACCCGAGTGATGTAACATATATGGATTTGATTCACATTTATGCTACTAACCTTCGTTGGCGAGTATTTCGTGTTTCGTGCTTCTCTTATTGGTTTTACAGGTTAATTATGCAAGCAGTATAAAAGAGGAAGCAAGACAGTGCAAGAAAAGCTAAGAAGGCAAGTTCAAGGGAAATTCGGTAATTATTCAAGACGATCCAGAAGAAGAAGTCAACTGGGAAGTTGAAGAGCTCGGAACAACGAGAATACTGGAAGAAACGACACCTAAATCCGAGTTACGGTTGAAAAGTTATGCTCAGTTGAAGTTGAAGAAAAATCCAAGAAAAGAAGAGAAAAACCAGAAAAAAATCTAAGTGTTGAAGTCCAGGCCAGCTCAGATTCGCGAACCCCAACCTGAACCGGTTCGGGGGGGCGAACCGGTTCGCTGGTACACCCGAACCGGTTCGCAGGTACCTGACACGCGAATTTTGTCTTTTATGCTATTTTGTTCCCAAGTCTCCTAATAGGTTTTAAACACCCCAAAATTGTGGGGAACGTAGGTATTAACCTAGGAGCAGCTATTAGGGATAGTTTTAGAGAGTTTTTGATAGAGAAAAAGTGGATAAATATCTAGTAACATCAAGGGCACAAATTACTTCAAGAATTCATTGTTTCGGGTTTGCTTTTCTAGTTTTAATTCAAGATTCTTGTTTTTTTATCGTTATTCTTGCATGTTTTGTTTTCCTATTTGATTCAACTTATTTCCGCATTCATAATACGTATTTACATGTTTCTAGCTAGTTTCATCATGAATTCCTACACATGCAACGTTATTATTTCATGCATTAGTCAATTTAACATGTCCGGCTAGGTTTTTCAAGGTTGGGATGCATGAACCCAACCTGATGTGTTAGTGCATGTGTATAACGTCGATCCGCTGAATTTAATGATTAATTTTGATCGTATCCGTAATTTCATAAGAATTGTAGATCTTTATATCTCGTTTTCCTATGGGTACTCCTGATGATTTAGAGTAAAATTTGAGTGTAATTACTGCGATACCGATTTACTCATCCTCAGATTAGGTATGACGCGGGCTTGAACCTCGTATACATAATGCTTGGGAGTACTAAATTCCGGGTTTGAATTAATCGGATAAAGTTATGATTGACGTTATCACTTCATTACACTAGGGTTGGGGGATTGTATTCCCATCCTGTTTTCTTATCATTTAGGTTCAAAAAGTTTCAATTCAATTTTTCATTCCTCATTTAGATAATTTAGTTAGTTGCATATTTCATCACAATTTCATAATTGCATTTATCTTAATCAATCCCAAAAACCAAAATCAAAATTTTTCCTTTCTTTTTAGAGTCATTGTTAGGATTCATCTGTCTTATCCCGTCGTCACAACTTCGTTGTCCTTTTTCCCTGAGGATCGATACCCGACTTGTCGGATTATTACTTGAACGATAGGCTTGCACTTGAGCCTAGAGAGAACACACTTTAGAGACACATTCTGAGTCGTGTCAAGTTTTTGGCGCCGTTGCCGGGGAATTAGGTAGACTTAGGATTAGATCGAGTCAATCCAAAGCTTTGACCAAAAATTCAAAAATAAAAAAAATTCAAAAATAAAAAAATATAAAAAGCACAAAAAGATTCACAATTACCCTCTCTCCTAAGCTTTAATGCAAAATTTTGAAACCACTCCCACACCCCAAAATACTCCAACCAGCATTCACGAAAATCCACTTGTTGAGTATAATCCTGATAGTCCCCACACTCCGAACGCCTCACAGTTTTGGATACCACCGCCCACACCATCGCAGTCAATCTCTAGTAACACTCCCTTCTCCTTCGTAGGACACACGTCGTGCACACCCAGTGAGAGCGTCGAATCGTCAAGTGAGAGAGAGATGTCGCAACATAGTAATGCACCTACCGGTGAGGAAGAGCCTCCGTACCGCCCGTTGAGAGAATTCTTATATCCCGAGCGCACTGTCACTCCGGGATGCATTATACTCCCGTATAATGTCGGGCAGTTCCGATTCAAAAATGGGATGATCCAGATGCTACCACACTATCACGGTATGGATTCTAAAAAGCCATACCTGCATATAAGGGAATTCGAGGACGTGTGTGATACTCTCAATGATCAAACTTGCACACAAGAGGTGATTCACCTCAAACTCTTCCCATTCTCGCTAAAAGATAAAGCTAAGACCTGGCTATGGTCTTTACCTCCGAGCTCGATTCCATCTTGGAACGAGTTACAATCCAGATTTCTCAAGAAGTTCTTTCCACCACATCGAACAATCTCCATAAAGGCTCAGATTCAATCGTTCAGGCAATTGGATAATGAGCCATTCCATCGATGTTATGAGCGTTTCAATGAGTTAACTACTTCGTGCCCCCATCATGGATTTGATACAGCTCAAATCATTTCCTTCCTCTATAATGGGTTGAACCTTAACTCCAAGAAACTCATTCAAATCATTTCCTTCCTCTATAGAAGTACTTAAGCAAGTAAAGCTAAATCTACCTTTCCTTGATGCCATCAAACAAATTCCAGCCTACGGCAAAGTTATCAAAGATTTGTTGACGGTGAAAAGGAGGATGAAGGTTAAAAAGAATGTCTTTCTAGCTCAGAACGTGAGTTCCATTCTACAAAATGAGCTCCTGCCTAAATTCAAAGATCCAGGTGCACCCACCATATCATGCATCATTGGAGATAATAAAATCGAGAAAGCCTTTCTTGACTTGGGAGCAAGTGTAAACATACTCCCTTACTCCATTTATAGGCAACTTGACTTGGGCGACCTCAAGCCCACAAAGGTCACTCTCCAATTAGCGGATCGATCAGTGAAGATCCCTCGAGGCATAGTCGAGGACGTGATCGTCCAAGTTGACACTTTCTACTTCCCGGTAGATTTTGTCATTTGGGACACGAAACCCTCCTTTAACTCGAGCAATCATGTTCCCATCATCCTTGGGCGCCCTTTCTTAGCTACAGCTAATGCAATCATCAACACAAGAAATGGGTGAATGCAACTCACTTTTGGGAACATGACCTTGGATACTAACATCTTCCACATAGGCCAAAATGCAGGGGAGGAAGATGATCTTCACGCGGTGAGCCTCATAGATGAGGTAGTAGAAGAGTACTTTGAGGAAACTTTTTGTGGCGACGCTTTAGAGTCCTGTTTAGCGACGAGCTATGAGTGTGAGGGGACGTCTACCCATATCGAGAGGGAGGTTGGAAGGTTGAGAGAATTACTCGATGAGAGTATGTCGGACGAGGACGTGAGAGAGATTGATTGGGTTTCTAGATTCGAGGAACTACCTCCGAGGGATACACACATGGATCCCTCCAGTGAAAAATTTCCAACCCTCTAATTAAAGAAACTCCCCTCCCATATCAAATATGCATACCTAGGAGAGGATGAGACATTCCCTGTTGTTATCTCCTCTAGCCTAGATGAAGGGCAGGAGGGAAAATTGTTGAGAATTCTGAGGAAGCACCAAGGTGATTTTGGTTGGTGTATAGCTGATTTGAAGGGGATAAGTACTCTGATTTGCACTCACAAGATTCACCTCGAAGAGGATGTCAAGCCCTCTAGAGAAATGAAAAGAAGACTGAACCCCAACATGAAAGAAGTTGTGAGAACCGAGATCATTAAACTATTGGATGCCGGGATTATCTACCCAATCTTGGATAGCAAATGGGTGAGCCCTATTCAAGTCGTCCCGAAGAAGTCGGGTATGACTGTGATTGAGAATGCTAAGGGAGAGCTTGTTCCCCAACACACCACCACCGGTTAGCGTGTTTGCATTGATTACCGGAAACTCAATGCTGGAACAAGAAAAGACCACTTCCCCTTGCCATTCATTGATTAAATGCTTGAGAGAGTTGCGGGCCACCCTTATTATTGCTTCCTTGATGGTTATTCTGGATATAACCAAATTGAGGTAGATGTACTTGACCAAGAGAAGACGACTTTCACTTGCCCTTTTGGTACGTTTGCCTACAAACGTATGCCATTTGGCTTGTGCAATGCACCCGCGACTTTTCAAAGGTGCATGTTGAGCTTATTTAGCGACATGGTCGAGAGAGGACTCGAAGTGTTCATGGACGATTTCAGCGTTTTTGGCACCTCTTTCGATCATTGTTTGGACAAGTTAGAAAAAGTACTTACCCGTTGTGTGGACAAAAACTTAGTGCTGAATTGGGAGAAGTGCCATTTCATGGTCACTGAGGGAATAGTTCTTGGCCACATCATTTCATCCAACAGAATAGAGGTTGATAGGGCTAAGATATATGTCATAGCTGATCTTCCCCCACCGAAATCGCTAAAAGACGTGCGCTCTTTCTTGGGCCACGCGGGGGTTTTATCGAAGGTTCATTAAGGACTTTAGCGCCATCGCTAGGCCCTTAAGTAACATACTCATGAAGGACAACCCCTTTGAGTGGACAGAGGCATGCCAAAGTTCCTTTGATAAATTGAAAAATATGCTAGTGTCCGCTCCCATCATGCAAGTTCCGAATTGGTCCTTACCATTCGAACTTATGTGTGACACAAGCGATTATGCAATTGAGGCTGTTTTGGGCCAAGGTAAAGAGAAGCAAGCTCATGTCATCTACTACGCTAGCCGGAACCTTACCGGACCTCAACTTAACTACTCTACCACGGAGAAGGAGTTGCTAGCGGTAGTCTTTGCCCTTGACAAGTTCAGATCATATCTCATTGGTTCTCCTATCACTGTCTTCACCGACCACGCGACTTTAAAATATCTACTTGCGAAGAAAGACGCCAAGCCGCGCCTCATAAGGTGGATCCTACTCCTACAAGAGTTCAATCTTTCTATCAAAGACAAGAAAGGAGTAGAAAACGTTGTTGCCGACCACTTATCTCGGTTCTCGTCCGATGTACCTAGTGATCCCATACCCATAGACGAGCACTTTCCGGATGAGCAACTATTTGCCACTTCTTCCTATCCCTGGTTTGCGGACATAGTAAACTATCTTGTCACGGGAGCCGTCCCTCCCGATTGGACACAACAAGATAAGAAGAGATTTCTTAATTGGTCGCGCATGTTCTTTTACGATGAGCCCTTCCTTTTTAAATACTGCGCCGACCAAATCATCTGACGATGTGTACCGGATGATGAGATTCCAAAGGTCATCCAGTTTTGTCATTCGGAAGCATGTGGAGGCCACTTCTCGGCGAAAAAGACAGCCGCTAAAATTCTGCAATGCGGCCTCTATTGGCCCACAATCTTCCGTGATGCAAATGACGCTTGCAAGTCATGTAATAGGTGCCAACAAATGGGAGCCATTTCTCGACGCGACATGATGCCCCTTACCCCCATACTCATCATTGAGATATTCGATTGTTAGGGTATTGACTTCATGGGTCCTTTCCCCCCATCCTTTGGTTTCCTATACATCCTAGTCGCGGTAGACTACGTTTCTAAATGGGTAGAAGCTATATCTACTAAGACTAATGACAAAAAAGTGGTGATAAAGTTCCTCCGAGAACACATACTTTCTCGCTTCGGTGCACCGAAAGCGATAATTAGCGACAATGGCACGCACTTTTGCAATAGGCCATTTGAGAAGCTCATGAGAAAGTATGGGGTCGTCCACAAGGTTGGGACGACATATCACCCACAAACGAATGGGCAGGCCGAGCTAGCGAATCGGGAGATCAAGAACATTCTTGAAAAGACCGTCAATCCTACCCGGAAAGATTGGTCCCTTAGATTGACCGATGCACTATGGGCCTATCGTACCGCGTTTAAGAATCAACTTGGAATGTCCCCTTTCCGTTTTGTGTATGGAAAACCTTGCCATCTTCCTGTTGAGCTCGAACACAAAGCGTATTGGGCAATTAAGCAATTGAACTATGCCTTGGACAAAGCCGGTGAAGCCCGTAAGCTTCAATTGAATGAATTAGAAGAACTACGCAATGATGCGTATGAGAATGCCAAAATTTCAAAGGAGAGGATGAAACTTTCTCATGATAGCATCATTCGAAGAAAAGAGTTTCATCCCGGGCAAAAAGTTCTTCTATACAACTCTCGGCTTCACCTCTTTCCAGGCAAGTTGCGGTCACGATGGTCTGGCCCGTTCGTCATGAAGAACGTTTTTCCCCATGGAGCTGTTGAACTAGACGATCTAAAAGGGGAAAACACGTTCAAGGTAAATGGACAACGCCTAAAGCCATATCTAGAGGCGTGTGTGGATGAGGTCGACACCATTTGGTTATCGGACCCCGTTTACGGGGTCAATTGAGCTAAGCGAGTGAGGTCGTCGCACCCCCGACGCGTATGGGGTGATTTTGTGTGTATAATAGTCGTGTGTAAATAGGTTAGTTAGGAGTCAGGAGCCTGAGTTGCAAAAGAGATAAGTTAGCACGTATTTCGAGGGTGCTAGTACGATTTTCGAGGTCGAATTCGAGGAAGTTTTTGAGAGCCCAAGGGTGTAGAAGGTTTTTAGGGGCTTTATGCACAAGTTAGAGGGTGAGAGAGCATTTCGAAATGGAGAGAAGAGTGAATTCCAGCGTTCGGACCAGCCTGCACCACCGAACCCCAACCTGAACCGGTTTGGGGGGCCGAACCGGTTCGCAGGTACACCCGAACCGGTTCGGGGTACCTGCCAGATTCTTCCCCCCTTATTTTCCAAATTCATTCTCTTCTCTCCATTCTTTCCCCCTTCTTTCACCTTCATTTTTCTTCCCTCCACATCCTTCCCTCCTTCCCAAATTCAACCCAATTCACCCCCTCCCTCCTCTCCTTCCCAACCTTTCATATTTCCCACCAAAAACACACCCCTTCACACCTATAAATACCCCACCACCCCTCCTCCATTTCTCACACCAAAACCATCTCCCTCACTCTTTTCTCTCCCATATTCTCTCCCATATTTCCTCTCTCTCTCTCTCTCTCCCTCTTTCCGTCAATATGCCGCGCCAACGCCGCCCCAACCTCCGCCCAAAGAAATATGATGATACCACCATCCTTGCCGACCCGGGTAAGGGGGTCTTTCGATGCTTCCAAGAACGTCATTGGGCCGAGCACTACTTCTCACATACGCGCCCCATTCATATTGAACGTTTCGTGGATTGGGACAACCTTCCGGGCGATGTCACCGCCCTATTTGCTCGCTGCGGGTGGTGCTCTTTCCTCACCCCCACGAGCAATAACGTCGTTGATGCCGCCATTCGCCAATTTTATGCGACCTTGGTTCGCAAATCCTCCACACTTCATGAGGCGTACCTTGACGGCATCACTATTCCCTTCTCGGCGGCCATCATCGCACGCAAAATGCGTGCCAAAGGGGTGATCCTCCCCGTGCCCTTCCAATACCCCAACAATGGTGCCCCCCACACAAAAGACGAATGCATTGACCGCATGGCACCCGGGGTGGAATGGACATGCGAATCCTTCCCTATTGGTGGTTTGGCCGCCACGGTCCGCTTCACGCACATCATTGTTTGTGGTGCCATCCACTAAACCACCAATGACTCGGTGGTCCGGTCACGTCACTCTAATTTCCTCTACTATTTTTTGGACCCCGAGAGCACCATCAACCTTGCCCAAGTCTTCTACGCGGATATCCTCAATGCCGCTTATGACGAAACTGGCAAAGCTGCACTACCTTACGCCCGTTTCATCAAGGAGCTATTGATGGAAGCGGGGGTGGATAACCCCCCCGGGCAACAAATTCGCCTTCCTCGCCCCATTGGCGGCACGTCCACCACTAGAAGCGAACGCCAAATGCGCATAGCTCACCCTGACCGTCCCATTCATGAGGAGGACGCGCCCGAGGAAGCTCATGACGACCCGATGATGGACGTCGATGAGGAAGAATTTGAGGATGATGAGGAGGATTCCGATTTCGAGCCCCCGGGGGCAACCTTCGATAGTCACCTTTCGGCGGTTGAGGCCCGTCTCGACGGGTTCATCAACCAATACAATCAAGACCAAGCGGACTACCGAAGGGACACCCGGATGATGTATCAGCTACAAGTTCACCTTCACCAGCTCAACTTCGGCGGTCCCCCTCCCCCTTCTTTTATGACCCCTATGACCCGAATGCACCAAACACCTCCCACCCACCTCCCCCATGAGCTAGTATTGATTTTATATTTTGATGTAATTGTTAGTGGTGGTAGGTCTTTCACATTGTTCACAGTTGCTTTTCCTTTTCTTATGTAACACAGGCTTCTAGTTGATATTATACCATCTTGCATTTTTTCATATTTGTTTGTTTTATTTTTCCGCACTTATTATTCGCTTTGAGTTAGATTTTCGTCCTTTTTGCTTGAGGACAATGCAAAAGTCTAAGTTAGGGGGGGTCACAAGTGCGTATTTCTAAAACTTTACAAATTTTCAAAAATGCCCAAAATTCCAAAAAAAAAAAATCATAAAATTTCCAAAATTCCAAAAATATTTTTGTTCAAAATAAATAAAAATTGGAATTCAAATTTTTCGAAAATATCATTAAAAGTCAAATTGGAGTCTCAAATTGTAAATATCCAACATACACAAAGCCGAAATTGACCAAAGATGGAAATTGAGCGAAAATTGACGACTTAACGAATAAATGTGGAGATTAACAAACCTGGTGAGATTCGAGCCTATCACGTTTCGCGAGATTTTAAATCATTCCGAGTGAATTGTTAACTCAAAGTTCTTTTTAGCGCTTAATAAGTTGTCAAGGATCTCAATCCTTTCATTTTGATCGATTTTGAAAAATGTGTTCAATATTGCCTTGAAAAACATGCCAAATTAGTCTCTAAACTTAAAATCACCTCGAAACGCATATGGTAACGCAATTGGCATTTTGGGCAATGAAGTAGGCCCTCGTTTGTCACCTAAAATTTTGGCCAGAAAAAGTAGCGAAAAATCACCTTTTGCAACCCAAATTGAGCCGAATAATTTTCCATTTCGTTTGACAACCCGAAAACTCAAAATAGCCGGAATTGTGAAAAATGAAAAACTCAGATTTCAAGTCCAAAAAAAAATGCATATAAAGGGGCAAGAAACAAAATTGTATGCTCAACAAAAACAACAAGGAAAAAAATAGAAAAAGAAGAAAAAATGAGCAATAGCCCGGAAAAAGCACAAATGGACATCACGAATGACTTTTCCAATTCCAACCTTCCATACCTCCTTCATTTTACCCAATGCAACCTTCAACCCGAAAAAGTCCTAACTGAGTCCAAATTGCGAAGATTGACTATCGCGTGGAGAGTTAAGACACCAAAAGATAATATGAGAGGTTAGGTGCGCGAAATAGAGGCAATGTTCCTGTTTTTAAAATCGTAATCCGTTGATGAGATCCTTTCACCATAAAATTTTCGTCTTTCTAATTGTATGCGTGAATTTGCTTCCATTACATTTACTCTTTATATCACGCATATCAAGAGAATAGCCACAATCCGAGTGATTCGTTTAAGAGAGCATTCCGTGAGAATTTGAAATCAAAACGAACTTTCGGATAAGTAACGTAATGATCAATCGATGGAAAATGGCAGCTATATTTTCGGCTTCGCACACACACACTACGGTTTGAGACTTGTAAATATGACTTGATGATGACTATTTTAAGGAAAAGTTGAATTGCACAATTTTTGCGTATTTTAAATTTTCTTTGAGTCGAATTTTGTGGGTATATTCACTGCAAACCCTCACGAGACACAACTCGTCCTACTAGGGTAACCTAGAGGTTTAAAGGCTTGTTGCATACGCTAAATGCAATCGCTTGCCTGCGAAAGTGGTACTCTATCCCAATAAAGTCCTTGAAGTGTCCTTAACTCTTACTTTCATTCTTTTACATTGCTAGGGACGCGCAAAGTTCTAAGTTAGGGGGGTTTGATTGGGCATAAATATTGTATATTTATCCCCCTAATTTCAATACATTTGTGAACCCGAGTGATGTAACATATATGGATTTGATTCACATTTATGCTACTAACCTTCGTTGGCGAGTATTTCGTGTTTCGTGCTTCTCTTATTGGTTTTACAGGTTAATTATGCAAGCAGTATAAAAGAGGAAGCAAGACAGTGCAAGAAAAGCTAAGAAGGCAAGTTCAAGGGAAATTCGGTAATTATACAACCCAATCCAAAAGAAGAAGTCAACTGGGAAGTTGAAGAGCTCGGAACAATGAGAATACTGGAAGAAACGGCACCCAAATCTGAGTTATGGTTGAAAAGTTATGCTCTGTTGAAGTTGAAGAAAAATCCAAGAAAAGAAGAGAAAAACCAGAAAAAAATCTAAGTGTTGAAGTCCAGGCCAGCTCAGATTCGCGAACCCCAACCTGAACCGGTTCGGGGGGGCGAACCGGTTCGCTGGTACACCCGAACCGGTTCGCAGGTACCTGACACGCGAATTTTGTCTTTTATGCTGTTTTGTTCCCAAGTCTCCTAATAGGTTTTAAACACCCCAAAATTGTGGGGAACGTAGGTATTAACCTAGGAGCAGCTATTAGGGATAGTTTTAGAGAGTTTTTGATAGAGAAAAAGTGGAGAAATATCTAGTAACATCAAGGGCACAAATTACTTCAAGAATTCATTGTTTCGGGTTTGCTTTTCTAGTTTTAATTCAAGATTCTTGTTTTTTTATCGTTATTCTTGCATGTTTTGTTTTCCTATTTGATTCAACTTATTTCCGCGTTCATAATACGTATTTACATGTTTCTAGCTAGTTTCATCATGAATTCCTACACATCCAACGTTATTATTTCATGCATTAGTCAATTTAACATGTCCGGCTAGGTTTTTCAAGGTTGGGATGCATGAACCCAACCTGATGTGTTAGTGCATGTGTATGACGTCGATCCGCTGAATTTAATGATTAATTTTGATCGTATCCGTAATTTCATAAGAATTGTAGATCTTTATATCTCGTTTGCCTATGGGTACTCGTGATGATTTAGAGTACAATTTGAGTGTAATTACTGCGATACCGATTTACTCATCTTCCGATTAGGTATGACGCGGGCTTGAACCTCGTATACATAATGCTTGGGAGTATTAAATTCCGGGTTTGAATTAATCGGATACATTTATGATTGACGTTATCACTGCATTACACTAGGGTTGGGGGATTGTATTCCCATCCTGTTTTCTTATCATTTAGGTTCAAAAAGTTTCAATTCAATTTTTCATTCCTCATTTAGATAATTTAGTTAGTTGCATATTTCATAACAATTTCATAATTGCATTTAGCTTAATCAATCCCAAAAACCAAAATCAAATTTTTTCCTTTCTTTTTAGAGTCATTGTTAGGATTCCTCTGTCTTATCCCGTCGTCACAACTTCGTTGTCCTTTTTCCCTGAGGATCGATACCCGACTTGTCGGATTATTACTTGAACGACAGGCTTGCACTTGAGCCTAGAGAGCACACACTTTAGAGACACATTCTGAGTCGTGTCAAGTAGCTCTGTTACTTGGATTAAATCATTTGCAAGATTTCAAAGGTTTTGAGGTGATTGTTGAATCAGATTCCAAGATTCTTATAGAAGTTATACAAAATAAATATATGTATCGTTGGAGAATCAAATGGATGATTGATTAAGTATTGTTGTTATCTTTCTCTCTTAATTGCTCCTTCTGCCATGTTCTCAGGGACTTAAATATGGCAGTTGATTTCTTGTCAGAGAGAGTTAGGGCGCAAAATAATGCTTTCTTCTCTTATCAGACTGATTCTCTCCTAAATAAATTCAAAGCTACTTTGAAGTTGGAAAGAATAAACCACCCTGCTTTGAAATATTTTTAGATTTCTTGTGTAATGGCCCTATGATAAAGGGTCTTATTTATTGTTTCTAGAATATTGGTTGTAAGTTCTTTGGATATTTCCCTTTGTTTACAATAAAAAATCTATTTCTTTGCCAAAAAAAATACCAAGGGCACGGATATTCCCATACTAGGGGGTCACTTTGTGATGGGCGCTGGCCCGGCATGTCGTAGTTAGCCTAAGCAACATGACTCTCACCTTCCATTAGCCTAGAACCTTTGACGTATATTGAACGATTCCCCCTGCATCGTACTACTTGGCCGAACTCACGACGGGAGGTATATAGAAGGAAACTCATTCACGTACGTCGAGTATATCGAAGTCTCTCTCAAATGTATCATCCCCATGAGGCATATAGTGAGACAATTCACATACACTTAGGCATATCAAATGGATTTTGCACACGTACAAGTTGCCCTCGAAAGCAAGAAGTTTATCGTGGAAGTCAAGCCAAAGGGGGAAACCTTTCCACGAACCCAATAACTGTATAAACCTCATATAGGGGTTAGACCTAGGGCACTCATATTTATTTTACTAGTTACCACACAAAACTTTGTAAAAATGCTAGGTCAGCATGCCACCCAAATGTTTGCGCAATTTTGTCGTTTTTAAAAACCGGACCCTTTTCATGAGCCTAAAAACAAGTTAAAATCCGTCTTACCTATTTTTTGAAACTAATTTTCCCAGGCTCGGGTCCTGTCCAACTTTTGTTTTGCATTTAGGAAAACCTATTACAAGTGAAAATATAATAATAATAATAACAACAACAATAATAATAATAATAATAATAATAATAATAATAATAGTAATAATAATAATAATAATAATAATAATAATAATAATAATAATAATAATAATAATAATAATAATAATAATAATAATGCTGAGACTCTTCTCTTGTTTTTCCTATTCTTCCTCAAAAAACCGAAATACCAAAAACATTTTTACTCCTTTTCATCACAATGTCGAAAACATCTTTCCTCTTTTTTGTCAAAAATACTAAAAAAGCAATCCTTTCTACCCTTTTCAAAAATAAATTCGAATGATTTTCCCTCTCAGGTCGATCCCATAGTTGATTCTTTTCCTAGCTCCCTATTGGATTCAGTTCTCTATCAATGCCCCCAAGCTCCATCAGTTCCCCTGTAACTTCTTTCGAGTACGGAATCTACCTTCACCAATCCCCTCCAATCAGGCACCAAATGTACAACCTGATCTGATGGCAATCCTAGTATAACTCAGTGACACGATTGACAACCTTCACACCGAGGTTCATGAGATGCAATGAAATCGGACCCAAGTTCCCAAAGAACCCGAGGTTCTATTACCTCGTTCCATGGGTATGTCCGCTCCCGAGCCTAGTTACGTCCCGAAAGACTATCAACACGCTCCATGTACCTTGCCTACCAATGGGCCACCACTAACTCAACACCATATGCCAAACCTTACCCAACTAGAGTCTAACTTGACAGTAATCATTGATCACAAAGAGGAAGAACTGAACAAGGTCAAGGAAGACCTCAAATTGGTGTCGAAGAAATTTAACCAAGTTAAGATATCCGGGAACTATATGGACTACACTCACATGTCTCCCTACCTTAATACAAGATTGTCGGAGAAATTCAAGATTCTAGCCATCGAGAAGTTTGGGGGAAGCGGGACCTCATTTTTTCACCTTCGCAACCATCATTGAGCCATGACTCTCCTTGGTGCCCCTAAAGTGATAATGGCTCATATGTTCTAACAGACTTTAAAGGACATCACACTTCGTTGGTTCTTATCCCTCGAGGAATCAAGAATCCGCACTTGGGAAAATTCGATAATTCATGTCACAATACAAGTACAATGAAGAACTAGAGGTTATACATTGAGGCTCAGATCTTCTTAAGAAGAATCCTAGAGAAACTTCCAGCAACTCCATAGCAAGATGGACAGAGAAAGCTTCCACCATAACCAACTGGCCCTCCGAAGATGAAGAAGTCATCATAGTGAAGAAGAATTTCCTATCCATATCAGAGAAACTATGAGAGGTCAATATTACCCGCACTTCGGAGCCCTATGACAAGCGTGTGTGGATATTGAAGAGATTTTTACGAAAACAGAAGTCGAGCCTAAAAAATGTTCGAAAAATTCACCCCCAAAAAGTAAGATGCTTGTCAATGCCACAGTTTCAACCATTAACAATATATCCCATCCTGTTACCTCTTGGGTGACAAAAAGTCACCCTAACCCCACCAGAAAATACAACACTGATCTCTAAAGTCTACCAAGCCTTATTAAGTTAAAATCGTATCAAACCTTTGGATCCTCATCGAATCCCAAACCCACTTCTCAAAAACTTCAAAACCACTGCCCACTGTGACTTCCGCCACTATGTCAGCCATACTGCATGTTAGTGCTTCCACCTTCGGAATGTAATTCAGTGTTTAATTGACTGGGGTATCATTGACCAACAAGCCAATCCTAAGCCCAACACCACTTACAACCCAATTCTAACCCATACAATTGTCATCTTCCTAGAAAATAACCAAGAATTTGACCCATCTACCCAAATTGTACCTAGTAAAGCATCTATTATACCCGTATTTTCACCCAAACCACTCAAGGTTTGCTCGTATTTTCTCCTACACCCTACCTATTTCACCGACAAAGTTCTGTCATTCCTCATGAGTGCTTGTAATGCCATTCGTACCCACTACGAAGGAAGAGATATGGAATTATCGGTTGTTCTGAACTATCTTCTGGATTTTGGGCTAAAATTTCCCTTTGAATGACTATCAATTGTTAAAAATTCAGCACCATGTTTATGGAAGCTCGAAAATGGGATCGGGAGTTTGATAATTGGGCGGAACTCATTTATAAAATAAGTTTGGATGATGTAGTACAAATTATTGTAGACATTTTCTCACAGGTCGGTGAAATTTGTAGCATTTTCAATTTACTCACCGCTTTGAAGCGTCAAAGGCCGTTGGTCCCTCCACTCTCACACCTGTTCGTTGAGTGGGAAGATTTATATGAAGAATCCATTTTGGTTATGGAATGCATTGACTTATCTTGGAAGGAAGACATAATTGCCACCGTATGAGGGAACGAATTTGACAACTCTGATAATAAATCGAGTCAGGAAAAGGTCAATCCAATGATTAGCATGTGCGGGATGATATCTTTCGATGACCTATTAAGGAAATCAGTAAAGTAGCCGTGCGTCCTGAAATTGAGGAAGACACAGGGTTCTTATTCTTCCACACCTCCATAAACCATATGATCGGATTAGGAAGGAACTACCAAGATCTGAGTCCTCGGCCATTAAGAACAGAGTAGGGAAAGGGAATTATCGAGGAACTCCCCATGCCAGAAATGACCATCAAGGAAAGCAAGATCCTTGACTAACTCAAGAAGACTCAAGCCAGCATTACCTTATGGGGAATCTTTATGTCTTCCCAAGTACCTCAAAATGCTCTGATAAAGCTTCTCACTAGGCCTATAGTCCTACTTTCCACTACTCTAAAAGAATCTGTGAACCTAGTTGGATCGTTGACCACCACTAGACTCCTTTCCTTCTTTGAAGAATAAATTCCAAAGGCCAACCCTAATCACAATGATGCCCTTAACATCTCCGTTGAGGTGATGGGAAAGGCACTCCCTCTCTCACTCGTTGACAATGGATATGCCCTCAATATTTTCCCATTAAGAACCTTCAATTTCTTGGGGTTGAAAGTAAATGACTTTACTCCTACTTCCATTGCAGTGTGTGCCTATAATAATACTCAATGAGAGGTGATGGGATCCATAACACTCATAATAAGGGTTGGATCTATTAATCTCGTTATTAAGTTTCAAGTTATTGACATACCCGCATACTTTAACCTGCGGCTTGGTTAACCGTGGCTCCATAGCATCCGAGGAGTTTCCTCCTCCCTTTATCAGAAGATGAAATTCTTTATCAATGGGCAAGTAAGTACGATTTTGGGAGATGATGATAGTATAAAAAATGTCGGCACCAATAATTCGATACTAGAAATGCAGTATGGGATGAATGACATGCTTCTCTCCGACTTTAGAGTTAATTAACTTCCTCTTCCGATAGGGGATGATTTCAAAGACCAAGTATGTTAAGAGCACAACCCTCACGGCGATGACAATGTGATATAAATGTTCAAGAATATTCATTTCATGCATGGATTGGTGTTGGGGTGATGTCAACAAGGGATACTGAAACCTATATTCCTAAAAAAGGCCTTTCCCCCGTATGGCCTCGATTATCAGCCTTTACTAGAAAAATAAAAAATTCTTTACCAAACATAGTTGAAGAGAAGTTTAGAAGATGCCAAGACTGTTTTGAGAAATTGTCTGAACGGGAGATTAGTCAAAGTGGGTGAATATTTCCCCTTCTGTGGCTTTATTGAACCATGGTATGATCATGTGGATAATAAGGTGAAGACGGGGATGAAGATATTATTTCAAGACAATTACTCTTAGGCTGAAGACTACCAGTATAAAGTGAAACCTCTCACTCAAAAAGCCGTAGCCATTATTGAGGTCTCCGAGGAAAGTGATTTCGATGACTCGTCTAATGTGTAAACACTGGGGCTGACCCTCTGTTTCATCCATTCAGGTGTTACATCATTGGACTTGTTTACTCTGATAAAGTTCACTGATTCACCTCTCCTCAACTAGAATGTTATACCAGTACCACTTACTGAGATGTAACCCAACTTGGTTGTTTACCTTATTTCTTTATCTATTGTTTTTCCTCTTTTTCTGATAACAATGTAATCGAGACCTCCTTTGATGAGGTCTTCAACGCTGTTTTTCCGAAAAGTGAAATAATAAGGATTTTGAGTATCTTATTGTGCCTTACATTAATTGTCTTGATTATAATCATACGCGTGGCAATAATGTTTTTGCAAATGAATAATTGTTAACTGATCTTGATATGGTTAATAATAAATAACATAATCACAATCAAATTAATGAAGATGTAAATGTTATTTTCAATATCGATTCTAATAACTAACACCACGATATTAGGATAGTGTTCACTCTTAACGAGCATGGGTGCGCGCAATTCAAAGAGTTGCTGAAGGAATTTGTGGACGTCTTCCCATGGTCATGTAATGACATGCCTGGTATTGATCCCGAAATAGATCATCACAAGATTCTAACTCTCCCATAATGCAAATTGATCAAATAAAAAATGTGAAATCTCCACACCAAATGGTCACTCAAAGTTAAGGAAGAGGCAATAAAACAGTTGAACATAGGCTTCATCTGGGTGATCGAATATCCCACATGGCTAGATAACATTTTACCCATACCGAAACTAGGAGGAAAAATCTCCATATGCGTCGACTATCAAGATTCGAACAAAGCATCTCCGAAGGAAGATTACCCACTACCCAACATCGTCATGATTGAAGATAAAATGTCCAGTCACACTCTCAAGTCATTCATCAATGGGTTTACCAGATACAATAAAATTAAGATAAACCCTGACCATTAAGAAAAAATGGCCTTCATCACCCCCCGGGGAGCCTTTTATTACATGGTTATGCCATTTGTGCTCAAGAACACATGGGATACTTACTAAAGGGATTACACAACCATCTTGCATGATCTGATACACAAGGAGTTTGAACTCTACATATACAACATGATTATTAAGTCTAAGACTCGAGAAGGTCACGTTCCCTCCCTCTGAAAGTTCTTCGAACTACTGGGGCTATATCAAATGGATTAAACCCACAGAAAGGCATTGTCGACATCACCAAAGGAAAGATTTTAGGATTCATGGTTAGCAAGAAGGGAATATAAGAATATCCTTCCAAACTAAAAGTCATACTCAAAATGCCACTGCCCCGAACGAAGAAGGAAGTTCATGAATTCTTGTTAAAATTACAGCATATCAACCGGTTCATCATCAAGTGGACTGATATTTGCCAAACCATATTCAAACTCCTCAGAAAGGATTCTACCAAAGTTTGTAATGAACCCTTTTAGTAAGCCTTCGATAAAATTAAACAATACCTTACCCGACCTCTGGTACATTTGACTCTGTACTTAAGTCTCCCTCTACTCCTGTACTTGATCGTAACAAATGCCATAATAGGGGATTTATAATCCCAATACACTGAAGTAACCCACAAAGAAATAGCCATTTACTATTCTAGTCAAAAATTGGTCGGGATCGAAGGCAACACACTACCTTGGAGAAAGCATGTGTTGCCTTAGTCTGGGTCACTCACGTTTCCAATCACACTAGTGTCCCAAATTGACCCCATCAAATACTTACTCAAGAATCCCTCCCTATCTAGCCTAATGTACTGATGATTGATTCTGCTATTTGAGTTAGATATCATGTATGTTGTGCCAAAAGGCATGAAGGGGGAGCCATATCCAATTACCTTGCTGACTACCTCATGGAAGAGGTCGATGTTTGGTTCTCTGAATTCCCGAATAAATATATTCCAAGTACCTCTCAGGAGGACATCTCATGGAAAATGTTCTTTGACAATGCTGCCAATAAAAAAGGATACGACAAAGGGATACTCCGAATCGCCTCTGATGACTCTCATACTCCCATTGCCATTAAGCTAGAATTTCCTTACACTAATGATATAGTCGAATATGAAGCATGCACTATAGGCCTCAAATTACCCATCAAGAAAAGTATAAAACACCTGGATGTCTACGAGGACTCCACCCGCATCATCGGTAAGTCCTTAGAAGATGGAAAGTCAAAGACGAGAAGCTCTTACCCTTCCATGCCAACTTAGAAGACCTAGCCTCTCAGTTTTGAAATATCACCTTCCACTACTTATCCTACATAAAGAATAACTTAGTATATTTCCTTGATATCTTGGACTCCATGATCAACATGCCCAAGGGAACAACGATGGCCCCTTTATAGTCCAAAAATAACCTATGACAACCCAATTCTACCATATAAAGCTCATCACAGAGGAAGATTCTGATATTACCAAGTTTTGGTACTACGATATTTAGTGCCTCCTCAAGTACGACAGGTATCCCCAAGACACTAATAAGAAAGACCATATGACCCTCTGTAAGCTGGTTGCCCAATACATTATCTGCGATAAAGCATTATTTAAAAGAAAATTCAATGGAACCCATTTGAACTGTATTGTAGGGATTGACACTGAAGAAATAATGTAGAAGATTCACAACGAGGAATGAAGAACCCACATAAATGGTCATATGCTTGCTAAGAAAATCATTCGTCAGGGGTACTATTAGACCACCATGGTTCATGATTACACCGCCTATGTCCGAAGATTCTTCAAATGCTAGCAATATGGTAATCTCTAGCACTTGTCTCCTCTAGAATTGTACAACATGGCTTCTCCCTGCCCGTTATCCACCTGGAGTATTGGTATAATAAAGAACGTTACACCCAATGACTCCAATGGGCATGAGTTCATCCTAGTCACCATTGATTACTTGACCAAATGGGTCGAATCCAAGTCATACGCAATACTAAATGCCAAGAAAGTGGCCAAGTTTATCCAAAAGAACATCATGTGCCAATACGGAGTCTCTCGCGAGATAGTATCAGGTGGGTTACACTTTTAAGAAGAGGTCGTGGAACTGATTAATGAGTATAGGATTCAGAGACATAAATCTTCTCCCTACCGACCCCAAACTAACGGTGCAGTTGAAGTTGCCAATAAAAACCTCAAAGACATCATCAATAAAATGATCAAGAGTTATTGATATTGGGCCGATCGGATCCCTTACGCCCTCTGGGGGTATCACATTTTAGTCAGGACATCTAATGGGGCTACCCCTTACTGTTTAGTATACGACATGGAAATAGTCCTACCCATTAACCTAGAAATACCTTCCTTACATATTATGCTTGAAAAAAGAGTTCGAGTGGAAGTTTGGTATCAGAGTCGCCTTGATAAATTTTCACTCTTAGATGAAAAGAGACTGAAGGCTCTATACTACATAGAAGGGTACCATCGTCGAATAGCATGATTATTCAACCCAAGAGTCATTAATCGTGGTGTCCAAGAAGGAGAATTGGACCTCAAATAAATCATAGAACCCATCTGGGATCCTAGAGGAAAATTCAAGTAAAACTGGACTGGCCCCAACATTATTACAAAAAACCTTCCAAACAATGCCACTATGCTCACTGACCTTGACGGAGAATATCTGGTGCATCCAGTCAACCTGGACCCTCTCAAGAAGTTCTACCCTTACTCCAAAATCTCAGAGTGCTATAAATACTCTCACCCCCCTTCTTAAGAAAAAACTTTATTTTCCTCTACACAGAACTACGTGGGGCATGATCCTCTAAAAAAAATTTACTTAAAAAATGAAACTCAGATTTTTTTTAAAATGTAGATGTATGTAGGAAGATCATACTCTTAACATGGGTGCAGTCCCCTTTTTTTTTCACATAATGTTATTTTTTTCTTACCTCCAAGAATGACAGTTCATTTTATCATTTAGGTAAACAAAAGGATTATGTATGCCTTAGCAATTTATATGGATAATTCAAATGTAAAACTCGTCAATAGGCACAACAATATGATTAAAATAGTTTTTATTTCAAATAGGGGAGTTCAGTATAACTAAACAAAGTATCAGTGAAGGGAGTTAAAACAACCACCCTACGCTAACCAAACTGTCCCTAAAACAAGCCTAACCGAACTTCCTAAAATTATTCCCAAATACCATAAACAAAAACTAATAACATATAAAAACATCCAATTCACTAAAAGGTTCACACAAAATAAACCCAGCTTTACAAAGACCCTTTCTGCAGTTGTCAAAAGACTCATCCCTATCATCATCCACTCTCTAAGGCCCCTAAACTTCCCCTTCCTGGTTGGTATTTTGAAGGCACTCTAAAGAGTAGTATTCCTTACCTAACCCGAAGAAAACAACTACTCCCCCTCTATAGTGTGAAAAAGGACAAACCACCTTTGTCCGATCTCCTATGCTAAGATTTTCACCACGACCTGCTTCCACAACCATTTTAGATAATCTTCGAACACATGCCAAACCCTGCTTATGGATTGAAATTGATGGTTTAATGGATGATGATTCTCCCATAGAGAACCTAACCTCATGCGCATGGATTCAATTATGTCTTCCACAGGAAAGATGTCTAGTGCCCGAGGAGGCACTATTTGCTCTTATCTGACTTGGCACAAAAGCTGCTAGGAGAAATAGAATGAGGTCTGTCGAAGGCCAACTAACTAAACATACTAGTATTCTATTAGTTTTAGAATGAGATGCAGCTCTCCCTACTATGACACTGACTAATAAAAGCATCGGGATCCAATCTCCACGAACAAATTTAAACAGTTGTTTATGGATGGACCGAAACTAATATAGCATTGAGTAAAAAAATTCGACACGACTACCAGGGGATACCTAGGGGTAACTGCCAAATGAAATCTCTTAGCTAGCTATATGAACAACATCATTGGGTTGCCTTTCAGAAAATTAAAGCGGCCTTCCCGCTAAGCATTAAGATAGTTCAGGGTTTTTACGAGTATCACTTATGTAAATTGCGATGATAATATGTCCATGCTCTAATGTCATCCAACTGAGAGTCCACCATTAGGTCCCCCGTCACTAGTAAGAGCCTCGAAGTTAGGCCTAAGGAAATAACTCCGATATGACCCGCATCATTGAAATCCCTTAGATGCACAGAATACCTGACAATTGAAAAAGAGATCAAACCCCAATGATTGATGGTAAATACATGAAAGGGTAAATGTGGATCAACTCCACTGGAAGTGCTTGAGGTGATTGAGAAATTTTGTGCATAGCTGTCGATACACTAGGATTAATTCCCAACATGGATGAAAAATCTTCTTAGGTCAGGTAAACCTCTTCTAAACCAAAGAGGAAAACATGGTCTTCAAGGTACCAAAATTTTGCCGCCTCTGCCAAAATGTTTCAATAAATATCCCGATTATACCACAAGGAGACTCAATACAAATTGAAAGCTTCATAATCCACATTATATAGTCATATGGATTTTAGACTTTCGAGGTAGGAAGAGAATCCTATGAACATCAGAAGGGTGATTTGGGAAATAATGGATCAGAAAGCAAGAAATATGAAGGAAGAGAAAGTGAAAATAGATTAAACTACATCCCCTTTTACTCACCTTCTATACACAAAATCCTAGGCTTAAGACAAGAAACCTAAGGATCCCGAAATAATGCCTACCTTACAAAGTACACTAGGATGCTAGAAAGTGAAATCTCAGTCTTAGGATGATTTTACTTGACCCATATGCCGATAGCCAGGACAGGGGGTATGCCAATCAGTGACCCCCTTATTTTTTAAAGTTATATCTTTCCTTTTTTGTCAATAATCAAAAACTCAAATGAAATAAATTAATACTTTAAAACCCCCGTGTTATTTCTTCTAAACTTATCCATTGAACCCTTCATTTTTCATCATAAGTTTTTTCCTCGAGTTATTTAACCCTTTTTAAAAATAAATAACCCATCTTTTTTATAGTCTTAGCAACAAAGTAAAAAAACATGTAGAATAAGTCATTAAAACAAGGAAAAAAACAATTTTCTTTATATATATATATATATATATATATATATATATATATATATATATATATATATATATATATATATATATATTTCCACTGTATGATTACATTTTTCAGGTAGAATAAGAAACAAAAAATAAAAAATATGGGACTCTACCTGAAAGCATAATTTCTCTCTCTCTCTCTCTCTCTCTCTCTCTCTCTCTAACCCCTCAACCACTGTGATGAACACGCTTTCCCCGGCGACGAGCTGTAGAACCTCCACTACATGAGCCTGATTCCTCGTCCAAGTTAGCAAGAGAAACCAAACGAGAAGGAACAAAGTCCTTGATATAAGCAGTCGCAGAGGCCGCCTAGTCCCCGATGTCCTTTAGCCAAGTGGTCGGCACCCAAACATGCTATAAGCAAAGTAATAAAATAAAAGGAAAATCAATCAGTAAAAGAAAATAAAGAATCAAAAGGAGATGGGTCAAGAAAATAAAAAAATATACCTTAGGCTGAAGGACGTCCTCTCTAAGCCCCATTAACCCTGGATCCGCTACATTAAGGCGATGCGGCAGGCTCAGTGATCCCCCCTAGTGAACCGAAAATTATAGGAGGGCGGAGTGACTTGGATAAGTGGAGCGTCCTCTATCACTTCCATCGTCGATAAGGTATCACATATGTTGTGGGCAGATCCTAATGGCCTGCTCGTACCCCTGCTCGAAACCATAAGAGGCAGAGGCATGTTCACCACATTATAAATACAAGAGGGCATCAGTTTAATACCCCGTATTTTTATGGCTTTAAAACTTAGGGATTTATTAAATTTAATTGAGATAAATTAATTTAATTTTGATCCTGAAAGTTGTTTTAAATATTTACTAGCGTGACGAGAGTTTGTAATTATTGAAAGTTTGTTGATCCGTTAGATATTACTTATTTAGTAAAGTAATTTGTAGAATTGATTTTTGTTAAAAATTGTCACGAGTGAATAATACGGCAATTATGAAAATTTAAGTCAGGACGTGCCTATGTCGTGTCAGGACCAAATTATGATTATTAAAAGTGAATAAATTATAAGTCACTCGTATGGTCATTTTGAGTGCGCCAATGTGTCCGAAAGGGTCGAGATAGTCAGAAAAGTGTACCCGGGGGTTTAGTTTGGGTCTCGGGGCTTTTTTAGGCCTATTTGACATCCCGGGAGGGTATTTTAGTCATTTTATATTTTTGGAGAATTAAACCCACGAATTTTCTAAGGATATATCAGCCTTTAGAAGTTGTCTTCTAGGGTTAACAAACACAAAATCAAAAGACGACCATTAGAGAAGAAGGTAGGAAGCTTTTCAAGCAATCCAAGACCAAGAACTCATCCAGTTGCACCGCTACCACCACCAAAACGTAGATCGCACGACGGGGAACGCAACCATACCATTTCATCCACGAAATAAGAACCTTGAATTTCAGGCAAGTATCTATCTTGCTTTATTTTTGGTTAATGCCTCACCCATGTTAGACTAGGATTGCCAAGATCATGTTTTATGAAAGAAATTGTGAATTTAGAGACTTTAAATCGCATATTTAGAGAGATTCAATATATTCTGGATATACCCATCATATGTAGAGAATTTCCCACGAATTATTATGAGTTAGAAACAAGAAATCTGGGAATTAATTAGAAGAATGGATATTTCTTCCAAAATTAGGGTTCTTAAAGATTATGTCAATTTTATCCCATTAATTCGACATCATTGATGAAATTATACATGTTTCACGTTGAAAAACATATATATATGTATATGGAACTTGTAGTATTGTTATTTGAGAATTCTAGAGTTGTTAATGACGTTTTTGGAGGAATTGGAAGATGAAACCCATAGGTTTAATTTGCAGTTTCTGGGCAAGAACTGCTTGATCGATCGATCGAGCCAAGAGCATCGATCGATCGAACCCTTTTCTTCGATCGATCAACAGCTACTGGAAAACTACATATTTCTCACTCGTTAGTTTAATCCGATTAAAATGTATGAGAATCCTTGATTGTTGTTGTTGGAGTATAATGGGATATAGAGATGACCAGTAAGGCCTATGTAGACCCCGATGAGTAACATTTTAGTGTAGGATGAGATTTTGGAATTAATGAGGAACGATCCATGTGTGTAAGAAATCATGCGTATATATATATAATAAAAGATCGAAACTCGTAAGGGAGTTGGACCGAAACGTAAGTGAGTGAATGCCTACTGAAATTATACTTTGAATACTTCTAGAGAGGAGAAGTGAGTATGAAGTGAATTATAAATGAGAATCTAAATAACGAGTCTGTTATATGAAATAATAGAGTAAAATGTGTAATAACGGATAATTATAATTATGGGTCGTGAGCGCACCTAATTTAACAATGTGGATGTGTGTATATATATATATACGACTGTGTGTTTGTTCATATATTATATATGTATAAAAATCATACTCGGGCTACTTGCTATCATGGGGGTTTCCGCGCCGGGACGGTCTTATCTTGATGGGACCTTTATGGGGGATATTGACTCGTACCCTAGAACATAGGATTCCTTGGTACAGGCTATTTGATTGATAGTCAGACGGTCCTAAGAGACGTGAGGGTATGTGCTGACCTCTTAGTGACTTGAAACTATGCTTCGCCTCCATTTTTTTGTCTTTTGTGTTAATACAGTTCGAGAGTGATTCTGAACTAGTATTTCCCTTAGTTTGTGTGATACGGGGACTTGATAGCAGAGTGTGCCAGCACCATAGTTTTTATGTGGGTTGCTGTTAGTATATATATATATATATATATATATATATATATATATATATATATATATATATATATTATATGAGTGATTGGTATATATATATATACTTATATATGGAAACCTTGCACCGTAGATTTTATGTGGGGTGTCGTTTGTATATATATTATACGAGTAACTAATATATTTACGTATATCTATAAGAGAACTTTCTTCTGTGCGTAAGAGAAGTTAAGCAATGTATAAAGTCTTCAACATCACTATAAGTATTCAGAAACTTTATGACGGCACGGGGTTATTCTAAATAACGTAATAAATCCTGAAGAGATTGATTTTCTAAAGTGAATATCATAACCTTGTTTTCAAGTGATAAAACCTTATGGAGAATAAGTTAGAGAGACTTATGAGATTCATTAGTGCGGTACACTAGGCGAGAGGTGAGAATTCTCAAGAGAGTGTCGCATACTAGCATGGTTGTTGCATTACCAGGTAAGCATTTTAAATACTTGCTAAAATATTTTTAAGTTGTTTTATAATCGGGCTCTGACCCATTTGTTGTTATCTCTTCTCTCTTGTATATATATATATATATATGTATGTATATATTACAGGTGCCCAGCCACAAGGGCATCATTGCATAGGTTCTTTGGAGTGGACGCGCTGTAGCTTATGTGGAAGTTGCAGGCCCTTATTTTAGACGACCTCTTTATTGATTCAGTTCTTGTCATAGTTCTTCATAGTAAGGGCACGTGTCTCCCATTTCCCATTCAGTATAGAATTGTCAGAGATGTATATTTATTTATTTTCAGTATTCGGTACTCTTGGACTACTAACTCTTGTCAGGATGATTTCATTTGTAGTTTAAACTTGGTTTGTTTAATCTAGATGGATTAATTCTTTTGTGTTGATTGCTATCCATAGAATTTATGTGATTCTTAAACTGTTGGTTATTTAAAAGGTTTTCAAATTTGAATTTAATAAGAAATGGAAATAAAGTTTAAATTGTTTTGATACTTAGGTTAATTATTTAGGGTGTTTAAATTGGAAAATTTTATTTTGCGACAGTGATGCTAAGAATGAACCAACGGTTCACCTTGATTTTAATTTAATAAAGGATTGATCGCCCGGTATTTAATTAGGCGGGGTGTCACAATTAGTCATCTCGTCACTAAATCCAGGTACTCATAAGTCGTCACCGTGTCCGTGCATAGTAAATAATCCTTTTCAACCATCATCATATCCCAAGCCTCACGAGAAATCTCCCTCACCTGCCTCAAATACATCAGAGGAACAATCGGTGGGACCGCTACATCATACTCCACTATTCGTCGGACAACCCTCTCTCCCAGGTACCAGGAGTACCCGAACTCATGTGCCATCAGCCTCTACATCCGTGCATGCTTGGCTGCCACCCTCATGTGCTGAGGAGCCATCCCCAAGGGTAAAAGGTCACCTGAAATTGCCAAAAAAAAATCAGTATTCATGGAAGGACAGAAAATTCCAAAAAAGTATTCATAAAGATAAAGGAAATAACCTAATGACTAGCTAGCATGTCGACCTCTTGTTGGACATCCTCCACCGGTACATCCGGTAAAAGTCACCCAAGTTGTCTTCTTTCAGGGATATCAACTTGGCATTGATCCCCGTCACATCATAGAACCATGTTTGCGAAAAGGGAAAGAATCGACAAAACCTAAAAGAAAATGTAAGAAAATGCGAGAATTACCTCCAAAAGGCATGTGGCCCCCATAAAGGTCTGTCGACAGCACCGACTTAATGCATCCAAAGAAGAATAAAGTGTCTCCAAGGTCATTCTCCCCCAATCATAGGGTCGAACTTTAGAAAAGATTATCAAAAATGGAAAGAACTAGAGATGGACAACGTCACCACTCATTGCCACCAAGAAATCACCCAATATAAGAAAAATAAATAATCAGGCCATCTGCCTCACCTACCACCCATCAGTCTCATCAATCCTCCTACTCAAAAGAACCTCCCTAAAAGAGGAAATGCGGATAGAATCTCTAGAAACTATCTAACCCACATCCCTCAATGCCGCATGAATCGCCTTCGACTTCAACCTCGCAGTATGGTCCACCTCTATCTACACACCCTCGCAATCTATCCCCTGTTGAACGTAGATGGGAGTCACGGTCATTACCATAAAACCCAAGTGAGCGGTGTGGGTAGTGTCCCACCACCTTTTTCCCAATGCGCATAAAAGAACAATAGAATGTAGCGTCTCGTCTAAGGCATGCTCTAGGCGACAAAAGTCAGCAGAAGTAACTATCCAGTGCAACACCACCGAAAGACTCTCCCATACATCCTTCAACCTCGTCGTCCCCATGGAACGCGTGCTCAACGGAGCGATGTCATTCTGACAAACCCCCCCCCCCCCCCCTAAAAAAAACTTCTCATCATCAAAAGAAAACAAAGAAAATAAAAAAAGAAAAAAAATGTCAAAGGTCATTGTACTTACATAGCCACTAGGGTTCGTCACCCTAAAAGAGCAGTGGTGTGAGGGCTCATTCAGAAGAAAGTGATCCTCGTCTACTAGCTCAAGAAAATAAAAGGCATTCTCATTTCTTAAAGCTAGGGGAACCCTATCTCGCCACTCTAATCCAACCTAGTCATCAACACTCAGCCACTCCAAGTTGTATCCCTCACTGTAAGAACCCACCATTTGAATCCATGAAGAAGGAAGGACTTAGAAACATATTTTAGAAAGAAGAAGCGAAAGATTCACATGTAAAAAGATGTGAAAACTGAGGAGGGTTTGCCCCTTTTTTATAGGAGTCTAAAAGGCATGCTCATCGGCAGGCCACTCCCATACCAATTAGGACCTACCTGATCCTCTACCCAAGGAAGCCCAGGGTCTGTTCCATTTTCTAAATGGTAACCCTTACAACATGCCGGTCAGAAGGTCCCTGAAAAGCTTGCACAAAAAATCCAAAAAATTCTAAAAAAATCAACAAATTATCCAAACAATTCCCAAAAATTCCAAACAAGTACTAGAACATTTCTTCATGAAGAAAACCATTTTATGATTCTACAATCCTCAGTCGAATTATGTAATACCCCGTAATTTTAATGATTTTTAAAGTGGGATTAATTAGGGTTAGTTGTGAGATAAATTAAATTAATCCGGATATAAATATTACTCGGGAATAAAGTAATATGTGATTTAAGTGAATATTACTTAGTGATTAAAATAAATAAATGATTATAACTTTAAATAATATTATGATTTAATAAAAATGTCGCAAGTGATGAATAATACAATTACGAAAATTATGTCAAGATGCGCGTGTGAGTCGTGCAGGGACTAAATTTAAAGGAAATAAAAGTAAAATATTTTCATGTCATCCAAATGGTCATTTTGACTGCGTCAAAGTCTCCGAAAGGGTTTAAATAGTCAAAAAGTTCAACTTGGGTGTTTGATTTGCGTCTTGGGGCACTTTAGAACCGAATAGACACCCTGCAAGGGTATTTTGGTCATTTTACAAATGAAGTGAATAGTAACCACGAAAATTGAGGATTATTTATAAGTAAAAAAGGTGATAAGATTCATATTTCATTCACCAAACTTAGAGAGAAAGAATTAGGGGAAAGTAAAAGATCTCTCTAGAAAAGGAAGAGACACCTCTAGGAAGCCAAGAGGCCAAAGGTCATCCTATACCACCAATGCCATCGGAAGTTGGCCGAAAAAGGGGAGAACCACCAATAGACTATCATCCCCAATGGTTCAGACCTACAATCGAAAGGCAAATGATTTAACCATTGCAAACTTAGAGTGTATATTGTCCATGTTAGGATAGTTGAAGAATTCTGAAAAGTTGCATGATTTAAAGATAACCTATGGTGATCTAAATTGATTCCTTGAAAGGAGAAACATGTCGGATTAATCTCTTTTTGATTATATATTTTAACCCACAAAATTTGGAATCATTTGGTGACGAAAATATGAGTTTATAAGTTGTTCTTGGAGAAATGACAAAATATGAGGTTTATGCATTTTAAAGGAAATAATATGTTTTCATTCAATTTTCTTGATGATTTTATGTTGGTTAAACGTTAAAAATCTTTTATATATCTTGTTATATCATTTGGGATGATTTATATGGATTTTGGTATCATATAGTAGAGGTTTTGAGGATGAAAAATGATTAACCCGTAAGTCTTAAGGAAATCTGGGTAAATATCTGATCGATAGATCGATCGACATAAGAATGTCGATCGATCGACTGATCAACATAAGAATGTCGATCGATCAACTGATCGATCGATTGACCAAATTTGTCGATCAATCGACTCCCTTGGAAAAATGTGATTTGTTTCCCTTTTTAATATTTGATTAAATCCCAACTTAAAAGGATGCTTAGTATTAATTAAATTGAGCATAATGGGACTTAGGGAAGGTCAGTAGGGTGGTGATTAAGACCCGACAAATGTTAATGTGTGGGATTAATCCTTGAAAAATAAAATAATGGGTTAAAAATCGAATTAGAGATTACCGAAGAATAAACCTAATTAATGATAATATTAATTCTTGGGAATAAGTGAATTGGGATGACATGGACTAGTAGGGTGTAGAGGTCTACTTATTGAATTTATATGAGAAGAAATTGATAACCTTTGAGTTTGGGGAAAGCTCGGGAATATATAAAAAGTAAAGTCTTAAACTATAAATACGTAGGATATTAGAGAGAAAAATATACTACGTATGGAATTATGATATGGTTGTTCAATTACCTTATTGATATTTAATAGGTGGGGTGAATACCTATATTATAATTTGTAATGTGTAATACATACCTACACTGCTTGCTATCGGGGTGGAGGTTTCACGTTACGGTCGATATTATTCTGACGAGCCCATTTAGGGGGATTTTAGATTCGTACCTTGAGAATAGGACATTGGACACGTTCTATCGGTGTGAATGATAATCTTGACGGTTGAATGGGAGCGTAGGTATGTACGTCACCAATTCGGCTGGGGAGTATGCTCGCTTCCAAATATCTGTGTTTTGTTATTTATGGTTCGAGAGAGACGCCGACCCAATATTCCTTTTTATAGTGAGAGATGTAACATGACATGCTAACAGAGTATGCATGCACCGCAGTTGTGTCTGGGAGGTGCCGTATTAGTATATATAATTGTGTGATGAATATATATACTATGATGTGATCTACTATGTGAATTGGTAGATAAAAGTGAATTATAAAATCTGAATTGAATTAAGTAAGTGAATACTTAATCCTTGAAGGCCTAGCTCATCTTAAAGAGAAATGAACATGTTTAATTAATATAAGTATTGTGTGGGAAATACGAGAAAGTGAGAAGGGATAGAGTAATGATTGAGAACCTTATTTAGGTAGATAATGAGGTACGTTAGTCATGAACAGTAGATGAGAGGTGAGAGCCGAGAACTAACATGTACATAATACATGCTTAATTGCACTTGTTAAGCACTTGCTATTTTTAAAAATCTTTTACGATCGGGATTTGACCCGTTTACTTGGATATTATCTTCTCAACTAAATCTATCACACCAGGTGCCCAGAATCAGGGATACCCAGCTTAGAGGATGGATAGTTTGACGGGTTTCTGGAGATGCAGCCTTGGATTTGACGCTTTCATTCCATTGATTCCTACCTTAGTAGTATTTGTCTCAGTTAGGGCTTGTTGCCCAGGATTTAGTTATCTCATTTCAGTTCTGGATATTATATTTGTTTTATGTTAATACTCTTGTTATCATTTGGTTTGGTTGGTGATATTGAAATAATTAAACTTGAGAGTTTATTCCAGTTATATTTTATTGTTGTATTTTAATTCAGTGGTGATATTTTATTCTTGTTCCATATTATGGGATGGATTTAATATAAATAAAAAATCATAAAAGTTTTGACATTAGCTTAATTAATTATTAGGTGAATTAATGAGAAATTATTTTTCGACAGTGATGCTAAGAATGGACCGACTCGATATTCTAATTTAAGTTAATAAAGGACTGATCACCCGCTATTATATTAGGCGGGGTGCCACAAATCAATATTACACTCTTACCCCCAGCACAAACCCTAAACACATGCCGCAAAATGGTTCATCCCAAAAGACCACTACAACTCCACAGTGGAACCCAAAAACAAATGCTTCTCCAAAATCGCCAGCAGAAACTCAAACTAAACTTTCTCCCAAATCATCGACCATAAGAATTTCAGCTTCCCTAGCCAATATATCTCCCTTCAAAAGATATGATCCCCAGTCAGATGTCTTTCCTAGAAAAATCTCAAAACAACACAATCCTCAACAAATTTGCAAGTACAAAAGACTCCTCGGAGAGCAAATCTCCCCATGTTACAACCGCAGGTCCTAAAAATTGACCTCGACCCTCAGAATCGGTCGACATCACTTTAGGTCATCAAAATTAACCTTGGTCCATAGAATCGATCGTCCAACTTTAAGTCCTCTAGATTGACATTGACTCTTAAAATCAGTTTCCTTAATTTTAGGTCCCTAGAATTGACTTCGACCCTCAGAATTGGTCTCCTCAAATTTAGGTCCTCAAAACTGACCTTAGCCTGCAGAATCGGTCTACTCAACCTTATGTCGTCAAAATTGACTTTGACTCGCAGAATTGGTCGTTACAACTTTAGGTCCTCAAAATTGACCTCGACCCTCAGGATAGATTTTCATAATTTTAGGTCCTAAGAATTGACCTTGGCCCCCAGAATCGATCGTGATTTTCCTTAGAATCGATCTTAACCCATAAAATCGATCCCCTCAACTTTAGGTCCTAAGAATTGACCTCTACCCATAGAATCGTTCATCCCCAACACAACATTAGGCCCTCAGAATCGACCCCGACTCATTGAATAGATCATCCTCATCCCTTTGGTCTTCATAATTGACCTCTTTCCCAAACATCCATGTGTTGTCTATTCTATGGATTTAACTTGTTCCAAGCTCACTCGTCAAGGGGTTCTGTAGACACCACATTATAGGAGCCTCCTAAGCATCTTCTTAGGTCCCTGGAACCACAGGTCATGCTTCGAGTACTGATATAAAGGCAATAAGGCTATCTTGAGCCTCATTTGCATCTATTAAACTTCCTCAACCAAGCCTAAGATCAATAAATCCTTGATAGGCTCTGAATCCTATTTCCAATATCCTGTCTCGTGCACAAATTGGCCTTATGATTCTGATGAATAGTTTATTTCCCCTAAAAAAATAAATCAGAGACCACAGGGTGCTCCCATAATCTATTTGTCTCATGTCCTTCAGCTTGAATGAGACTGAATGGATCATTTAATTTTTATGAATCCCTTTCCAATGGTTCGCCTCGTGCACGTATCAAGCTTACGATACGGAAGAATGACCCGCTTTACTCTGAAGGGTCACTAGGAGTTTCGGTCCCCATTTGACCAAGGTCAACTCTTCGAACAGAATGAGATTGAATACATATTTAAAGTTATCTGAATCCTCTTTCTAACCATCCCCTCCTGCGCGAATCATCCTTATCGATCGAATGAGTAATCCATTTTCCTCTAAAAACTTAACTGGAGACCACCGAGCACTACCGAACTCTATTTGACTCCTATAAACTCTTTAGATCCAATGTTAGAGGATGAATTATCTAATGGATATGAATCCCATTTCTAATGTCCCATCTCATATAGGAATCAGCCTTACGGTATAGACAAACGACCCATTTTACTTCGAAGGGTCATCAGATGTTTTGGGACCCATTTGACCAAGGTCAACTCTCCAAAGCGAATGAGACTGAATGAATCATGCAAGGAATATGAATACCCTTTCCAAAGTTCCATACCATGCCTGAATCAACCTTATGGTATGGACGAACGATTTGTTTTCCTCCTAGAATATCTTATCAAAATGACCATCAGGCTCTTTTGAGCCCCATTTGAAAAAAGTTAAATCCTAAAGCTAGGAGAATCCCAATGGATTCTTAAAGGGTTTTGAATACCATTTCTAATGGTATACCCCATGCACGATTCATACTTACAGATTGCGTTTTATAACCGTTTGCCCAAAAAACCTGCATGAGAGTGCCGAATGGCAAACTAATTTTCTTACCTATCGAAGTGTGTTTGGGGATGCCTACCGATAGGCAGGTACAGTACAATGCCAATATCCACCCCTTGACCCTATATGAAGAGAGAATGATATCACTTTGAAAGGAACCTCATAAAAATCCCTCCCAGTAATCTCAACAACATTCTTTAAAAGTTTGAGTGGTTTCCCGATTGAAATATCTCCTCCACATTCCATTTCCTTCCCTTTAACACCCAATTAAGAAAAAATATTTCCTTCTCCTCCTACCACCTCCATCCACTTACAAGGCCATCCCTTCAACAATCAAGATCAACCTTTAAGTCTCCAAAGAAGGTCCAAACACTATTCTCTGCCTTTAAATTTCCTTATTTTCGCATTAGTTACTGAATCCATACTTTATCATTTCATCTTTATTTTTCCACACTTATTAATAATCCCACTTTTTATTAGTATTATTGCACATACCATATTTTCTATTAAAAAAAACAAAAATAAGAAAAAGTGGGTTTTCTCATATATTCCAAATGGGGTTTCTCGCCACATTTTCTCAAATTAAAACATCATTTTTCTACATCCACACATCTAAATAAAATTCGCAGTTGGATTTATGGGATAAACCCCACCCCCGTGTTGCATACGAACTACGTGGACTTTAATGCCTTATTAGGCTACGTAGGCGTCTTGGGCCAAAACTCGAGACTCTAGTCCTCCTTTCCTATTTTTATTCATATATGATTTCTATACATTATAGTTGTGATTATATTTCGCGCTTTATCTAGAACATATTATTGTTTCACCATTATGATAAATATCCCGATGAGAACACACAATATATTTTTAATTACTATTTTGGGAACACTCCTACAGATGACCTCACTCCGATTTTCTCCATGGCGTGAGTAGAGAAATTCCATTCTACATTTATATATACATGCGCACACACCTCATGGAGTTATTAAGGAGAATAATAACATATGCCCATGAGAGACCGAAAGGGAGGGATGGGTGCCTAACACCTTCCCATTCCATAACTTAGCCCCCAAACCTTTGAACTAACTGGTTTCGCAAGCATTAGTATGTCTTTGATGCCATTCTCTCGAGGCGACAACATTTCTTTTGCCTATTTGGTACAAAATAGACTGGCGAATCTATCTCTTTACATCACCCCAGACCGATAACGGCCAAAGCGCTCCTAGAAAGTGCGGGAGACCTTCTTATTCTATCCCTCCAACCGCGTGAAAGGAGGAAAGGAAGGAGAATGGGGATGTCCACAAAGAGGATTTATCCTTGTTAATCTCAAAACTTGCAAAAGAAGGTTAAATCAGTTATCGAGTCAAAGTTGATTGAAAAACAACAACTGGTAATTAAATCCTAAAACAACTAAAGAAAAAAACTCTGATAAAAACAAAATCTTTAACGGTTATGTCCTAAGAATGAGCGGCTGAGATCAATTGAGAGAATCTAACGAATTTGATGGTTTAAAGAACCAAAAGGTACAGTCGATTTAAAGATTAAACCATATGATACTTACTGAATCTAATGGCTAATATCACACGCTTAGAAAGTAAGCTAAGGAAATCTACTAACGGACAAATAGGTAAGGACCGATCAAAGGATTCCCCTTGGTTACTCAAAACTCTAGTGGATCAAGGCTTTAAATCCTTAGACATAGGAGAAATATAGAAAAAGGTCTTGTTAATATTTTCATTATATTATAAAATTAGTACCTAAAGTTTTTCAATATCAAATATGTCCTTCTAGCATCCTATAATGCAACTACTTTTTATCACCTTCATTTTTAAGACAATTAACTTTTCTTTTATAAAAATAGTCCCTATTTTATTTGTTCTTAATTAAAGTTATTTATTTTTGTAAGGAAATGACTTGTTAATGTTTTCATTATATCTCTAGGACAAAGAACAATTTTATTATAAAATTAGTACCTAAAATTATTCAAGAGAAAAAAAATCCTTTTACCATCTTAAAATACAATAGTTTTATAATAATCAAAATTTATATATATAAAATTATTCCCTATTTATTTTTCCTCAATTAAAAGATTTCCTTAAAAAAATAATTTATCATTTTTTTAAAATGAAAATTTAACTATGAAGTTTGGGATGATTTACGATTTTGGACTTGATATTTAAAAAGTTGTAATGTTAACAATGAATTTTGAAAATCTATTTAATTGGACCCACTGTTATTTTCCATTAAGAATTGTAATGAATGTGTTGGCTCAATACATTCTGTGACAAAATTATTATGTGGACCAATAAGCATTAAACACGTAACTCCTTTTAAATAATATCTTTTAAGAATAAAAGAAAAATTAATAAACTAAAAATGAAATAAGATAAGTAATAAATAGAAAGAAAAAAGAACCCAAATATTTATCTCTCTCACATCCCCTCCCACTCTTGCACTCCCCATACCTCCCCCTATGAAGAATGTTGCCTTCGGCTCCCCTTGAGCATCTTCACACACACACACACACACACACACCGAATCTCGCACTTTCTGTCAACAACATCTCTCTCTCTCTCTCTCTCTCTCTCTCAATGTCTCTCTTTGCTTCTCTATACATATATATGTATATCGATATGTACATATATACACGATTTTTGTATGTACACATGGATCGATGTATATATACACAAAACCGTGTATATATACAACGATTCATGTATATATACACAAATCGTGTATATATATATACATAAATCATATATATATATGTGTGTGTGTGTGGGTGTGTGTGTGTGGATATGTAGGTGGGTATTATGTGTGTGTGTATTATGGGCATGTATGTGTACGTATATGTATGGATGTTTTGGTACACATTTTTGTGTATGCAATGCTAATTACATTGAATGCTTAGAATTTTAGTATTGTACAATGAAATAAGTTTGTTGTATTAATACTGCAAATTTAAATTTGTAGTGGCAAAATGAAAATATAATTTTGTAAACTAATAACGATAAAATGCTGAGAGTAACATAATAAACACTACTCTAATGGTATTACATCTAAAACATCAAAAATCAAGTAAAGGAAAAAAATGACAATGCAAAATTAATTTTGCACTATGGCGAAAGAGTAGTTGTGGTGGAGTTTTGATGATAGGAGGTTCAGTGACATTCTTAGTCCAATACTTGAAAAGAAAAGAGCTTTAGTAATTTCTATAAAATAAAACTCCTAATTCAAATAAAAAAAATGAGGGAAATTTTTTTTTTGTAAAAGAATATAATAAAATTACTTTTTTTTATAAAGTAAAAAAGTTTAATTATGAAAAAATAAAATAAATTCACCTTCGTTACAATGACAATGTAACGAAGAGCATAATTGAATCAATTTGTAAACTTCAAGGTTAACATTATAACTATTAAAACATTGGGTCCAAATTAAAAAATACCCCAAATTTCAGGGCTAAATTAGTATTTTCCTATTTTAAATCTATCCCCACTTTTTTTTGCTAAGAGTGAGTTGCTTTTAAAAAAAAATACTAAATCTTGTTTTATTTTCAAACATTGGACTAAGAATGCCACAAAACCACATGTAGTCAAATCTCCCCCCACAACTATTACTTCGTCAGAGTGCAAAATTAATTTTGCAACGTCAAAATTTAATATTTCTATTTTCTTTTTGATGTTTTAGATGCAATGTCATTTAACAACTCTTTATCGCTTCAATCGTCGCTCCATTGTTAATCTGCTAAATTATATTTTCACTTTTTTCACGCAAAATTAAATTTGCAGTGCTAATACACAAACTTATTCCACATCGTAATACTAAATATACATATAATGAATAAAAATGATGGTATAAAATTAATTTTGCATTTTGACGCTAGTATATTATTTTAATAAAACACCACATTTTAAGGAAAAAAATACGAACTAGATTTGTAAAGAAAAAACAACTTATGAAAACGATATAAAAAATATTTATGACAACGGAAATAGGTACCTTTTTTATAAAAGAAAAGTTTACTGCTTCAAAACCATAATGGAAGTTTTAAACTTAAATTGTTTTATGGATTTGGTGGAAAAATGACATATCAACCATCCTATTATACAAATAGGACACTCAACATTATTTTTATAAAAACATCCCTAAAATATTTCACTCCCCAAAATACCTTTCATTTTTTAACCACTCTCCAAACATATACCTTCTATTACTCGAACTCTCACTTCAATTTAGAAAATTAAGAGACAAAAATTCCCAATACTTCATATTGCGATGACAATCTCCGACACCGCCTCTCGGTTCAAGTAATCTTCAGCATTGATTCTCTCTGGTGGTGAGATCCTCTCCAGTACCACCTCTCTTCGTTTCAAAGAACGAAACACTGACAAAGTTTAGAATGAGAAGTCCCAAATCTATTAAATATGACAAAGCTTCAAATATTTGGTAATTAAACATATCCAAATCGGAGACTCATCCCCACTCAAATCCATAACCAACTGTGTTTCACATCTAATGATGAATCTTTCATTCACATCCCTTCCAAGAAATGAGTTCCTAAATAAGAACCCTACTTGATAGCATATAAATATTCATAAACATTTTTTCACCTGATCAATACCTTCATCTGTTGTCCATTAACAAAATACATAAAAAAAAGTTTCATGCACCAAAAAATGCCGAACTATAGACGTTTCCATTCCGCCCTTTTAATATTTTTTTGGTTTGGATTTTTTTTTCATTTTTTCAATTCCTATATGTGATGAATTAGTTTAATTGGAACCATCTCATTCAAATGAAATTCGTGAGCATGTTGTTCCATGCAAAAACTATTGTTATTATGAATGGGAGGTTTCTTGATAAGTAGATAATAATAACTGTTGACATGATATTTATTTTGGATATTGAAAAGATTTTACATTTCAAATTATAATTTGCGATATCAAATTATGAAAAAATATTTATGCATTTGACACTACAAACTTAATTTTGCAGAAATTTGTAGTTTATAAGTTTAGGGATGGACAAAAAGGCCTAGTTCCAAAGGGTGAAACAAAATTTGCGGTGTTTGAGAAATTAAAGAAATTAGTAGAGTTGTTTTGTATTTTTTAGATCGCTAATTTATATTTACCATTTCTTGACCGGACAATCGGCGACCGGAAAGCCCTCTAGTGATAAAAGGCAATAAAAATACGGTGATTGAAGATGCAAAGATTTAGTGGTTGGAAGACAAATATTATTTTATAGTTTCTAATATAAGGAATAATTGGTATTTTATTAAAAATAAAATCAACTTACAAAAATAGAGAGTATTTTTACAAAAAAAAAGTTGAGTGTCCTTTATCCATAACCAGTATTATTACATGTCCCAAAAATGCATAATATATTTATTTTTATTAATGACAAAAGAAATAAGGATCATTTTCATAAAAGAAAAGTTTATTATCCTAAAACCATAATAAGGACCATTTTTTACAAAAGAAAAGTTAATTGTCCTAAAACCATAATAGTGACTTTTTTTAGTTAAGGGTAAAATTGTTATTTTTGAAAAAATAAAATTAACTTAATAAAAAGTAGGGACTATTTTCACAAATGTAAAGTTGATTGTCCTATATCCATAACCAATATTATTTTACATCCTAAAAGTGCATAATCTAACCATACTATCAGGTCATAAATGCTAATCAAGGATATAAATTCCCCTAGCAATATGTATGGGCAAAGAAACACACTTGTGTTTCCTTAAAACAAATGTACACAAAAAGTATATAAAAATTAATTTCTCAATTCAAAAATTTTTATTAAAATTAAGAGAAAGTATGAGAAAAATATTTGTCAATTGCACACTTATTTTGACTTTTCCAAAATTCTGTAACTTCTTGAGGGTATTTAATTAAATCAAATTAATGTTAAATATGAAACTAAAGATACGAAAAATTCACAAAAATAGGAGAAAATTATGAGGTGTGTTTATGATGTAAGTGAATGAGTCTATTTGGTTATTTTACCAATTGAACCTTATCTCTATGGTCTTGTCTTCTTGATCTTGATGGCCTTAGCCCTTGATATGATTTCACGTGATTTAAAATTTATAGGGATATCAACTATAAATATACTTTTTTCTATAATTATTTAAACTAGCTCAGCATCAAATAGTGTAGAATCAGACAAACCAAGGGATTCAACTATTTAAGGTGCTTTAATCTCCCCTTTTAGATTTTTTTGCAAATAGCCCCCTTTAGATATTTTTGACAAAACCCTTTGATTACGTTATGGGAAATCTGAAGAAAGCAAAAAATCCCAAAGCCATATACACAATTTTTTAAATACCCATACTAATCCTATAAAAAATCAAAATACATAACTCAACTATCGTACAAACCAATACCCTATCAGTTTTCCAAGAATTTTCAATGAATACCATCTCAAAAAGATCAAATGATAAATGAGTGTTCAAGATTAGATATGAAAATTTAAAATAATTTAGATCACTAGAGGACGTACTCTTTTCCCCATTTTATTGCAAATAGACAACGGATGATAAAAGCACATATATGGGTGTTGAAATGATACGAGACCTCAGACCCAAAAGATCCCCTCGCAGGACCTCAGATGGGTTAGTGGGGAGGTCTGTCAAACTTATGGACAAGTATACAAAGTGTTTCAGACCTCATATGAGGATTCTACATCCGTTGGGAAAGGATGTTCCACTATATATTAGAACATAAAAATAATATTATAATGTAGCATACCCCTTAAGCTTTGGTCAAGAGAGTATGAGGTCACTACGATCATTGTCACTAACACGTAGGACCTTAGGAGGTAATTAATGGAGTTATCTAAGGGTTACAAAGTGTTAATTTAGGACTCAACATGGTATACATTATATAAAACATTTGGAAATGATCCAAAGTATAACTATTTTCTAACACCATTGGGTTAATAATGTGTATTACATAGAATATATACTTATTTTATCTTTATTCTACTTATGTAGGATGGTTTGAACATTCCTCCAAGCATTCACAAGACTATATGCATTCCCTTGGAAAGAGAAAGAGTGGAGCGTAGAAGTATGGTTGGGGCCTCCTCTGAGGTCCGATGGATATAATAACAAGGTAGAGTGTGGGATAAAGGCTTGCAGGTGTTGTGGGATAGGTAATGGATGCATTTATTACGGATGGGTGTCATAAATTATAAGATAAATGAGTGGTGACAATATGTATAATAGTGTTCGTCCTTTATACCTACCCATCAGACAAGGCACAAAGGCTTTAGACATTTGAGTTGTATAGAATTGGTACAGGTTCCCCCTTAGGTGGGATCATGGTATGTTGTAACAATTTATTTATAAAAGGGGAGTTATGGGAATTTTGGAGGCCATGCCTATCTAAATTGAGGTCTGCTCTACATATCGGAGATGAAGGGATGCTGGTGCTGGGGTCTCTGAGATAGGTTATTGGGATGTGTTGAAATGAATGATTACTTTGGAGGAGGAGTGAGGCAGTTGAGGCCTATGACTCTACTGTGTAGTTTGCCTAAGGTAGTTGTGGTCTTAGGATCATAGATGTGGTTTTATAGAGGTCTGTGATATACCTTATGACCTCTTGTCTTACATGAGTGGAAATTAAAGGATGAAGAAACCTCATAATTCATATAGTCAAATATGGTATTACTAATAGCCCCATGTTTCTCTTTATAAGAATTATAAGGGGAAATACTTATCTTTTAAGAAAGTTGGGGGTAACAACGTAACTAACCATCGATATTGTCATCTGCTTTCGCATCAATGACATAAAGAGGTCTCCTCCAATTCTTCCATTTTTCATTAAAGTCGTACAATGCATAGATACCTCCGCCTACTTTGGGTAAATCCTTGGATAAGTATATTGCTTGGGGCCAATCGATGAATAGCAATCTCGAGACATTTTAGCATTCTCAAAGGTAGGAGATTCACATCCAATCCCCCATTTATCATGATTCTTGTTATCTCCAATCCATTAAGGTATCCTGAAAGAAGGCCTGTTATGCTTAATGAGTCTTGATTGCAAGTAATCTTTCGTAAACTTGATCAAAGCTAAACACTCGGCATAATTTGGTTCACTATCGTGGGAATAAACTCACTTTGAATGTTTAGAGGGCTGAGAGTACTGATGGATAGGCCTTGGAGGCTATAAAGGAGTCTCGTGGCTTATTTGGAAGTCTTCACCATTATTATCAACAACTTTCTCTTTCTTTCAAGCTTTCTATGCAATTAACTATTCTTTCCATTTCTCTTTATAAGAGAGTAGTCTAGATTCGGGGAAGCACTGCATCCAACGTATTTTTCACTTGAGCAACGTTGTTGCACTTACATTTCTATCTCTTTATATAATCAAAGTCTGCACAGTTTGTGGATCTGTACGATATGTTGAAAAACTCGATTTTGGTGATTTTGTAGCGCGAGGGGTGCTAACCATCTCTAAACTTGAATATATTGTGTAAAACTCGTAATATAACTCGAGCATCTATTTATCACTATGAAACTTGTAATGAAACTCTTTGGGATTTTGTGGGACAAAGAGTAAGAATCTTTTTGCTAGAACTTTTCTCAAAACCATCCTCCTTCTAAATGAGGAGGATCCCTCTTTTTATAGCCAAAATAACCCAAGTGGGCTTACCACATGTCATATTTTGTACGGAACGAAGTGTCAAATATATATGGTGACACTTGAAATAATATTTTTGGTGATATCTCAAATAATTAATTTAAATATGTACCATAGTATTATCTAGTTTAATCTGCCAAACTCAGGGTAAACCCGATATATTAATCACGCGTAATAATATTGCATTCAATATACTGCTCAAATATTAGTAAGGCTTTCATAAATCATTTATCCTCATTTTATAAAATTTGTGGGATTCATTTATTTAAGCCCATCCTACCCTTACCGCCTTGTACACACAGTTGGTGTGTTGACGCTTTGGCTGATACATATCAACTGTGTGTAAGAAATATCATTCATTATGTTTCCATTATCTAAGCCATCACGTGATAACATTCGGTCTATACCATGCATATATGTGCTTACATCATTGGCATATAGTTTTGAGGTCAATCTTTGCTGCCTCTGTTTCTATTTGGAGGAGTATTCTGGGGGTTACCCCCATTCTTCTTGAATGAACATGTCTCCATAATTTTCTTGTGGTTTTAAATATTTGAATCAATAAACATGCCAGGTGTGCTAGCCCAAGTAACCCAAATGGTGGTTATCTAAGAATAGTGGATCTTCTGCAATCATAAGATTAAAACTTACCGAGAGTACTCGATCGAGCAATCCTTGGTGCTTCAAGTAAACTGGGATTTTTTAAAGAACAACAGACACCAAGTATTCCTAGATTACTTATTCGAGAAACTTTTTCAAAATTTTCAAGAAAATTGAGATTCTTTGTAAACCAAATTATAGTTTGAAAGTGTTACCAGTGAACTAGGATTTTTAAGCGTGCCTTTTAATCTCCCTATAAATCAGGGTCAAGCATGCTTAGTAAACTATGACTTTAATCTCCCATAAACGAGGGTCAAGCATGACTAGTAAACTACGACTTTAATCTCCCATAAACGAGGGTCAGTGTGCCTAGTAAACTATGACTTTAATTGCCTACAAATGAGGGTTAAGTGTTCCTAGTAAACTAGGACTTTAATCTCCCATAAACGAGGGTCAAGCATGCCTAATAAACTAGGACTTTAATCTCCCATAAATTCGGGTCTTATATGACCATTTAGGTCAAATTTTCTCATAATTATAATGCATCGGGCTACTTACCACAATGTCGGTGAGGATTTGTAAGAGCTATAATGCACCACTTTGTGTGACTTACCACTATATCAGTAAGGTTTATCGAAACTTTAATTCACTGCTTTGGGCGACTTACCATGATGTTGGTAAGGTTTTGTCAGAACTATAAATGCACCACTTTGGGTGACTTACCACGATATCGATAAGGTTTATCAGAACTTTAATGCACTGCTTTGGGTGACTTACCACGATTTTGGTAACATTTTTTCAGAGCTATAATACACCACTTTGGGCAACTTACCCGTCACACCCCAAACCCAATATCCATACTAATCATTTGTTATTAAAATAATTGGATCATAATCTCGAGCCCATTGGAAAATATACTTCATTTATCAATATTTTTCTGCACAATGTGCATAATGAACATACTATTATTCTTATACCATAAAATTCAATATCAGAATCATAATTAAGCGGACATACAATATTGTGATTAACTATGATCAACTCAATCCATACTAAATCAATATATACAATGTGTGAGTATATTAAAATCTTCAGTGTGACAACGATAAAATCCCCATTTTTAAACCCCAGCTCTCTCCAATGGTGCAACTCTCAAAGTTACCGGTCATATGGTATCCTAGCTGGCAGCGTACGAACCTGAAATTGTTAAAATATAAACCGTAAGCATTAAGCTTAGTGAGGTACTCCTTCCCTGCAACAGAATAACAATTCTATATTGAATATGTGGATATAAAATCCGAACAATATTGCCCATTGGCAATAACAAATCATGGATCATAAGATCCAAATAATTCTGCCCATTGGTAATAACAAATCCTGGATCATAAGATCCAAATAATTCTGCCCATTAGCGATAACAAATCCTGGATCATAAGACCCAAACAAATCTTGGATATTTTAATATCCTAACAAATGCTGAATTCCGAAGTATTCAAACCAATCCTAGATCATGAGACCCAAACAAATCCTGGATATTTTAATATCCAAACAAATCTTGAATACCGAAGTATTCAAACAAATCCTGCTCTTAGATCTATATTCATATTTATATATGAAACAAATCATAAGTACACTCACCTTGATAGTTTAACTGGCTTTTCCCTTGACTTTATCCGATATTTGTTCAATCATCTCTCTTACCTTCCTATCATTCTTACAATATTAGTATCATCATAAGAATATCAATAATCCAAATAATGATTTAAACATAATTCAATCCATAAGCATCACATGATTGCATTCAAATCATTTATCACAAGTGAAGTTCCATCCAAATCCATGTTAATATATTTAACATATCCAAATCATAGACAAAATATAAATTCATTTGTTCTTGTTAATTCAATCATTATCATATTAGTATTCCAATACAAAAGACAGTACATCATTTCAAGTCTCCTAGAGCAAGTTATGCCCATTTCATTACCACATAGCAAATCTACCCTATAAGCTCTTTTATCGTTCATTCAACTTCCAGGAATTTCCATAATTTTTCTACATCATAAATTTATATGATATTTAAATAAAATCAGTAAACATATTGAAAAATACAAGATTAAAATTTCATAATTTTCAAAGTTCATTTGCTATGTCAAGCAAAACATCGAACACATGGGGGGCATACTTTCACCATTAGGGAAGATTTCATACCCGAACATCAAACTCTCACCAAAGACTCATTTCTTGGTATTTTCCCACGATTTTAGGATATGTCATACATATATGAGTCCAAGTTTATCTCCAATTTGAATCAATCAATTCCAGTAAGTATAAAAAATATATGGAAATTTGAATAAACAAGGTTCCTAAACAAAACAATTTCAAGGGTTTACACATTCAAGTTTGCTTAAACTTGCATATATCCATAAGTACACATCAAGACATGGAAATTCAGTAAAAAAATGATTATTTCAATCATTTAAATAAGTAATACAAAAATGATAAAGAATATTTATGGATGGAAATACCTTAGGGGCTTTTACGTAATTTTTCTATGAATTTTTCTTCAATTTCTCCTCACACTTTCTTCCTAAACTTCAAAACTCTCTTTCCTTAGGTTAAAACTATTCCATGGATGAAATATGTTGAAGGAAGAGATTAATTAAAGGGTTTTAAGTCGTAATAAGGCCACCCCCTCTTGGTCCAATCAAAATATAACATGTGGCATTACATAAAACAAAATGTCATTTAAGGCTAAATGACTAGTTTACCCCCTGTTCATAAAAAGACAATATCTTCCCACTCGGTTGTCCGTTAGATGAACCGTTTATTTTTTTATAAACCTAACTCATATATCTACAAATATCTAGTTTATACCTCAAGTTCATTGTTATGTCATAAAGGTCAAAACTAGCCTCCAACAGGAATATTCCTACCGAAAACTTTAAAATTTCACATTTGTAACTAATTCAATATTTCAAGATTTATGAAGGTAGGATTAAACTAAACATAATTACTTACATTATATATATACTAATAACATATTATTCATATCATATAAGCTAATCATGACTTAAACATGATTTATCATAATTATATTCGGGTTGTCACAATTCTCCCCCCGTTAGGAAATTTCGTCCCCGAAATTGACATACCTTGGTTGTCTAAATCAAACAAATACGGATAATGCATCTTCATGATATCCTCACTCTCCCATGTAGCTTCTTCCATGGAATGCCTTATCCACATAACCTTCACAAGTGGAATCACTTTTGATCTCAATATTTGTTCTTTCCTATCGACGATTGCAAGTGGTTCTTCCACATAGCTCAAATCTTCTTTCAACGCAATAGGTTGTTCCACCAATACATGTGAAGGATCTGCTACATACTTTCTTAACATAGAAACATAAAAAAAATCATGTAACCGAGCTAACTCTGGTGGTAATGCTAACTTGTAGGCAACCATCCCGACTTTCTCAAGGATTTCATAAGGTCCAATGTAGCGTGGACTTAATTTCCCTTTCTTTCCAAACCTCATAATTCCTTTCCATGGAGATATTCGAAGAAACACATAATCCCCTTTTTGGAATTCCAAATCTTTTCGTCGTTTATCCGCATAACTTTTTTGTCTGCTTTGAGCTGTTCTCATTCTATCTTGAATAATCTTCATTTTTTTAGTGGTGACTTCAATCAATTCTGGACCCTCTGTCTTCCTTTCACCAACTTCACCCCAACATATCGGTGTACGACATCGTCTACCATACAATGCTTCATATGGAGCCATACCAATAGTAGACTGAAAACTATTGTTATATGCAAATTCTATCAAAGGCAAATATTCATCCCAATTACCTTTGAAATATGAAATATTGTTATATGAAATATGCAATTTTATATGAAATATTGTTATATGCAAATTCTATCAAAGGAAAATATTGTTATATGAAATATGCAATTTTAACAAATGGAATAAGGTACGATAAAAGGCCAAAATAATGAGATAAATAGCTCACTGCATTAATGCTTTAGCTTAACAATACATACATTACAAGCTTTATAATACATAGTGTAGGAGGGACTTATGTGTAGAACTCCATACTTAAAGATAAGTCACTTCAAGAAGGCAAAAAATAATTTTATTCGATGCTACATAGAAGACGTTAATTAGAACACTAGAAGGATCAAGTCTGGCTGAACCAAAGAAACTTAAGGCACCCTCGATTAACCTGGTTGGGAAGGTTCCCAAATAAACATCTCCCCAAAACATAGAAATTGAAATAACTCCACACGATCAAGTACATTGTGAAATAGCTCACCCAAGGGATCATGTTGTGAGCAACCACCAGTATGCTTAGTCAAAATTGCTCATGAGCTGTAAAAAGATGCTGATACAGAAAGCATTATATGATAAAAAAGAATATTCTTTTTGCACATGATCCTATGCCATAAAATATTATATAATGTATTGGGCAGTGAGATCACCATGCTTTATGAAAGTAATACTTTTGTCCATGTTTGAGATAACTTTATATCATGCTTAATGATTTTGTCCCCATTTATGTGGTTGATGGTTGGTTACCAACAAAAGTGTCTAAAAAGAGAAAAATGGGTTTAATGTCCCAGGATATTGATACTAAGATTATGTATGCTAAGTTATTCCATAAAACAAAGAAAAAGACTAATAGCAGGAAAGTACAAAACCACTCAGATAGAGAGCATATGCAGAGAGAAGAAAGATTTCAGAATAAACTTCAATAATTTTAAAGAGATTTTAAACATTGTAGACACTTGGAGAGTAAATTTTTTTACTGATATTGAGCATTTGTAAACATTGGTTTCCATTCTAAGTGATATAAAACTCGAGCTTTTGTGGATGTAGCCTAAGATGGGCGAACCAAGTTATTTTTTGTGTTCTTTACAGTTAATTTCCTCTCGTAGGCATATATTTTCCTCATTATTGATTTTGTTTATCATCACTCTTGTAAATTATATTTTTATATCACCGTTAATAAGGGTTACGCCTCAGTTTACCATTAATACCCAGGTGACAAGAGAAATTATCGCTTCCTCTCATTACCTAAAGAGAAGTGCTCTATTATACTTGGCGACTCCATAGGGGAGGTATTGTTTTAGAGATAGTGAACAAAAATATAAATCTTACTCTTACCTTAGATGATTATTCACAAGCAAAAGAACTAGTTGTTATTACACCTTCTTCTGATGTTCCTCAAGTCAATATTGTCACGTGGAATGTTGTTGGGGGAAAACTTCAACAAGATCAATTTTTTATCGAAACCAAATGACCAATCTCATGGAAAAATATATGGAGTCCATCCAAATCCAACATGGAATAATGATATTTGATTCCACAATGGATCCTAGTTCCGTTGTTACACTAATGACACATCATGCCACTCTTTTAACAGAAATTGTATTTACGCCTCCCATCATGGTCAATCTACTCCTACTATAATGCTAACTGTTGCAGCTCTAATTTTCATTACTTCTTTACTTGTGGCCACTCCACCATAGGCCAAAATGGTGGAAATAGTTGTCTCGAATTCTTTGATCATTGAAAAGGTCAAGATAAAGATGATGAAGATACTGGCATCATCCTTTTAAATATTTAGTGAACCAGCATCCATTTACGATGATTTACATATTCATTACTCGGAGGAGTATAACAGTGAACCTTATCCTGAGGGGTACATTCCTTTAATCTTTTAGAAGTTTAATGGGAAATAAGGTAACTCAAAGGAACACTTGAACAGATCTATTGAGCGCCTTGATGATCATTGCAACAACAAAAGGTTGCATGTATTAGAGTTTTTAAAATTCCCCATCGATAAAAATTACACATGGTATTCTCACTTAGCCCCAATGAGTGTGGCTTGATAGGAGGTTATTCATGTGAAATTTCTCCAAAAATTCTTCTTGGAAGATGATGAGTTTACTCTGGCCCGGGTTGCTTAAGAAAAGAAAAGGTCACATGAGGAGCTGATGGCTTACATCAAGAGATTTAGAGAAATATCTATAGATGTACAAAAAGTTTCAATAGAGGGGAAGCTCCTTAAAATTTGTGTAGAAGGTTTACAACCATAATTTTTTTTCCACTAGATAAATAAGACTAAATAAGTCACATTCAAAGCCTTCATGAGAGAAACACAAAATATCGCATTGATCATTCGACCTCTCTCATTCGTGACCAATGTCATGTAGAAGTATCCAGTTAATAAAAAACTTAAAGGAGCATAGTTTCTACAAGTCAACTATGTTTTCGGAGGTGTAGAATTAGGAAAAACTGAGAAGAGAAAGAAGTTGATCCACATCTATTACATTATAGTGTTGAAGAGGAATGCATTGTTATTATACCATGTTAGGTGATGGTTTAATTTTTCCCCTAAAAAACTCTTTACCTTATTCTCTAGGGGGAAGACCTTCAAGCTGAGCCAAATTAGTATTAGATCCATTAGTGCATTGGTCATCCCATAATGTGGCCAACCCTCCCCAATCGGTGTGCACATGCACGGGGGTCTCTCTCCCTTCCTCGGGGCACTTTGAGAGTCGTTAATTAGAGTAGTATATAGATAATGTATAGGGATATAATCATCAACCTATTTTTAACAAAATAGGAAAAATAAATGTTGTCTCCTTGAGAGAATGGAATAAAAGATATACTGATGCTTGCGAAATCAATAGTTCAAGAATTCGAGGACTAAGCTAAATAATGGGAAGGTGTTAGGCACCCATCCCTCCGTTTTGATAAGTCATGCTAATTTTTTATTCTTTTCCTTAAAAACACCGTGAAGTTTGTGCATGTATATATAAATGGAGAGTGGAATTACTCGACTCACATCATGGATAAAGGTTAATTGAGGTCATCCTTAGGAGTGTTTCCAAAATAGTAATGAATTAGAAATATATGATATGGAAGTCACCGATCGTTTATATAAGGACGATGGTGTAGGTTAGACAAAACACAAGCATGAATTACAAATATATGATATGGAAATGACATATGAAAAAAATAGGAGAGGAATCAAATCTCAAATTTTACCCGAGACGCCTAAGTCGCCTAAAAAGGCATCAGATTTCACGTAGTTTGCATATAACATGGGGTGGGGTTTATCCCATAAATCTAACTGGGACTTTTCTTGTATGTGTTCATGTGTGGAAAAACGGATGTTTTAGTGTGAAAAAATATAGTGAGAAATCCCTGTTTGAAATTTACAAGAAAATACTATTTTTCTTATTTTTTTTATAGAAATTATTGTATGTGCAATACTACTAATAAAAATGTTGGATATTAATATGTGCGATCTAAATGAAATGCTAAAATAAGAATTAAGTGTGTAATGAAAAAATAGAGAATTTAAAGAGAGGGTGAAAGATTTAGACCTTCTTTTGAAGCCTTAAAATTGATCTTGAATGTTGAAGGGATCCTCTTGCAAGTGGATAAAGATGGTAAGAAGAGAGGGAAAGGAATTTTCCAAATTGGGTGAGGAAAGGATGAAAATGAAAGGTGGGGGGATAGGTTTCAACATGGAATCCACGCTGGCTTCGAGAGAATTTTGCTAAAATCACTGAGAGAGATGTTTCTGAGGTGTATTGAAGTGAGCTCATGATTTCCTTATATAGGGTCAAGTGGGGCCGATCAACATTGTCATTGTCCTGCCTATCAGTAAGAAACCCCATACACACTACCGATAGAAGGAGAAATGGGTTTTCCATTCGGTAGTTCTCTAAATTTTTTTTGAAAAAATAGTCATAAAATGGAATCAGCAAGTCTGAATTGTGCATGGGATAAACATTTTGAAAGGGTTTTTGGAGAGCTTTAAAAATCCATTAGGCTACTCCCAAGTTTGGGAATTGACTGTGGTTAAACAGGGCTCAAAAGTTCCCGTCGATCTTTTGGACAAGAGGGAAACAGATCATTCATCCGAACCATAAGGCTGATTCGTGCACATGATGAACCATTATAAAGGTTATTTAGTCCCCTTAAATGTTCTAAAGTTTTTCTTGGTTCAAAGTGTTGACCAAGGTCAAATGGGGCTTAAAAGAGCCCGATAACCTTTCAGAGTGAAGATGGTTTTTCGTCCATATCGTAAGGCCAATTCATGCATGGGGCAGACCATTGTAAAAGGGATTCAGAGCCCTCGAAGGATCTAAAGAGCTTCACTCGAGTTAGAGAGTTGACCAGAGTCAAATAGGGCCTGGGAGCACATGGTGGCCTCGAGATTAATTTTTTGGGGAAAATAGACCATTCGTTCGATCCTTAAGGTCGATTCACGCATGGGGATAACCATTAGAAAAGGTGATTCAGGGCCTTTTGAGGATCCAATGAGCTATTTCTCAGGTGAAAAAGTTGATCGACAATCAAATAGGACTCGGGAGAACCCGATGGCCTCCAGATCAGAACTCAGATTATGACCTAAGGTTTATGGTGAAAGAGGAGGTGATAGGGATCTAAGGAATTTCTTAGAGGGGTCCTAGAATAGGGTTTCTACAGTTCTCCTAGACGGGTGAGCTTGGAATAATTGAAGGTCATCGAATAGACACGACAGTGACATCAAGAAAGAGGGTGTTTAAGGTTAATTCTGCAGACAAAAAGGAAGAGGGTGACTAGTTCAAAGGGTTGAAGTCGATCTTGAGGACCTAAAGTTTATTCGGAGGATAACCGATTTAGGGAATAGGGTCAGTTCTGAGGACCTAAAGTTGTGACGACTGATTCTGAAGGTCGAGGTCAATTCTAAGGACCTGAAGTTATTGGGACCGATTCTATGAGTCTAGGTCAATTCTGAGGCCAAAAGTTATGATGACCGATTCTGTGGTCGAGGTCAATTATGAGGATCTAAATTTATGAGGACCAATTGTGCCAGTCGAGGTCAATTTTGAGGACCTAAAGTTGTGGGCACCAATTATGTGGGTCGAGGTTAATTCTGGGGACCTAAATTTGTGAGGAGGAGTTGCTCTCCTGGGAACTTATTGTTTTGGAGAGTGGATAACTTTACTAAGGAAGCCATAAGGGATTTTTGATGAAGGATCATCTTGAAGTTCTACTAGGGAACTCATTTAGAGTAGAGATTCAACTAGGGAACGGGAACATATTATCTTGCAATTTCGTTGGGGAAGTGTTGGATTAAGATTGAGATTTCACTGGGGAATGGTCGTAGATTTAGATGCTGATGCAAAGCTAAAAGGTTAATCCTTTTGGGGATTATAAGGGCTTGTAAGGGGGATTAATGATCCAAAAAATGGTTTTATTGATGAAGAAATGTTCCAATATTTTCTAGTATTTTAAATATATTTTTTGTATAATTTTTATATTTTCTAGCATTTTAGGACTTTTTTTCTCTTGAGTAGATGTTGGTTTTCTGTTGGGGATTACAGGTGACCTTCTATCCTTGGGGGATAACTCTACGGATGTTACGGGCATGCAAGTGAAGATGAGGATGTTGTAGTCACTTGAGTTTAGGTACGTCTAGTACCTAGGAGAGAGGATTGTGGAGTAGATGAGGTGACATCTAATTATAGTTCGTTCCCTTTGGGATTTTCTTGCAGATTCATCGTTTAACTACGGGATCTTGGTGTTGACCATGTTTTATGCTTGATGTAGAAGAATTGTACTAGAAAAGAGACTCCAGAAAGGCAAAAATAGATGCATATTTTGTTTGATTATCTTGATTTAGTGGCTTATTCTACATGCATTTTAATTTCATGCTGAGTTTTTTCTTCGTGAAAGAGTAGGAAAATTGCGTTTTTTGGAAATTTTTGAATATATTTTTGGCATGTTCGAGTAAAAGATAGCCTCGGAGGCTTGGTTGAAAAAGGGCTTCCCTTTTGAAGGGGTTTATTTTGAGAAAAAGTAGGAAAAATGAGTTTTTTGGAATTTTTTAAATAGAGGAAGACCTTAGCGGTTTGATTGGTATATGGATGAGGGGATAAAAAGCTTGGTTATAAAGTGGTAATGATGCAAGTTTTGTTGGAGTTGTTGCTTTGGATGAGATGTCGTGTTTTTCAGCGGAGTTGTGTGCTTTTGGAGAGAGGTGGTGGGACACTACCCATAGTTTTCATCTTTGCTTTGAGGAGGTGACTGTCATTCCCATAGCGTTTAACAGCTACTGGGGATTGATTGTGAAGGATTTTGGCGATGTTGGATTCATCGAAGCTGTTGCCTTGGAACCTTATTGCGAGGCTTTTGCTGGTGAAGGGGGACTTAATGGTGGATCCCCAGTTGGTTGCAATAACTACGTAGATGTCTGACCGTCGTAGACTTACGACGGTGACACTGGATGAGACTCTGAATGGTCTTGATGCTTAGAGAGAAGGTCTCTCGGATTTTCTGAGGGGGACATGTTTATCATATTTCTTGCTGAGAGGTTTCGTCTGGCGAATGCTAGGTGTGCCAAATTTTTTTACTCGATACTTTTTCAATTTCACCCATCTATAGAGAACTGGGTCAACTAGTTTCTAGAGCATAAAGCTCAGTGTCTTAATTGTTTAGTACCTTAATAGGAAGAATTTCAGAGTGTTCTGGAGCTGATGATTATCAATATGCGCAGTTAGTTATCATGCCCGAACTTTACTATATTTCCTTTAGCGGCTTCTGTGCCAATTTGGATGGGAGAAAATTATGCCTCCTCGCACACTAGACTTCTTTTCGGTGTAGAACCTTCGACTGAATCCCGACGCATGATGTTGGGTTCTTTATGGGAGCGTCGTTGGCCTCCCGTCTACCCATTCACCTCAATCTATAGTAAAGGTCTGGCATGTGTCTAGGGACTATCTGAAGTGGTTGTGGAAATGAGTAGTAGAGAAGATCCTAGCGAAAGAGACTGGCCATGGATGGTTTATTCTTTTTGTCACCACGGAAGGGGGAGTAGTATTTTTTATATAAAGGGCCAAGGTGTACCGCTCCATGGAACGCATTCGAAATACTGACGAGGCAGGGGAGACCTGAGGACCTACGAGGGTAAAAAATGATAATGAGGTTGGGTCTTTTGGTAGTTGTGAATATAATTTTGTGAAGTTAAGGATAATTTGTATGAAGTGTTTGTGAAGATGGGGGAGAGATTGTGTGTTTTTCTAGTATTTTGAAATAAATTTGGTTTAGCTTGGTAAGGTTGATATTTTAAGACTTGTTTGAGTTAGTGAAAGGGGGGTTTGTTTAACTCCCTTCAATGATACTTTATGTAATGGTACCGTATTTTCTTATTTGAAATAAAAAATGATTTTGATCAAATTTTATTGTGCCACTTGATGAGTTTTGCATTTGATTTGTCTATACAAATAGCTAATGCATACATAATCCCTTTATTCATATAAATAATAAAATGGACCGTTGTTCTAGGAGGTTAGAAAAGAATACCATTTTGAGAAAAAGAAGGGGATTGTTCCTATGTAAGGTATATGAGTTACAGACATACCTCCGGGGTTTTTGGAAATTTTTTGTGAGTTCCATTTTGAAAGAAAAAGGGTTTTTTGAGAGGATCAAGCCCCACATAGTTATGGATAGAGAGAAATAAAGAAATTTTTTAGAATGGAAGAGGGGTGAGAAGAATCGTAGTGCACTAAGAATTTGAATTAAGGATATAACTTTTTATGACGGTCCAGGTTGAGTGGACGTGCCATCTCTTCTCCATCGAGGTCTATGAGTATAACGGCGCCACGTGACAAGATATTCTTCACTATGTAGGGGCACTCCAGTTCAGATTGAATTTTTCTTGGGGGTTCCAGACGGGTTCTATAATCTTTTTTAGGGAAATGTATCCTTCTTGGATGTCACGGTCCTTGACACTTCGGTTGAATGATTGCGCTATTCGGTAATGGTACCCTTGTATTTGGTATAGAGTTTTTTTGCCTTTTTTTTATCCAAGAGTGACAGTTAATAAAAGTGGATCTGATGACAATCTTCTTCCCTAACTCTGCTCTCGAGCATGACGCATAGGGAAGGTATTTATAGCTTAATGGGTATGACTACTTCCATGCCGTGTGCTAAAGAATAAGAGGTATCCCTAGTAGATATTCTGACTGAAGTATGGCAGCCTTAGAGGGCGTAAGGGATCCGGTAGACCTAGTCTCTTCAACCCTCGGTCATTTTACTGATGATGGATTTTTTGGTTTTTATTGCCAACTTCGACATCACCATTGGTTTGGGTTATATAGGGAGAAGATTTGTATATCTGAATTCCATACTCGTCGATTAGTTCTGTGACCCCGGCTTCGAAGTATAACCCATTATCTGATACTAGCTCATGGAGAACCCCATATCGACAGATGATGTTCTTTCTAAAAAACTTATCCACTTTCTTCGCATGCAGCACTGTGTATGACTAGGCTTCTACCGATTTGGTGAACTAATCAAAGGCAACTAGGATGAACTCATCCCCATTTGAAGATTTTTGTGTGACTTTCCCTACGATGTAAATCCCCTTAGGTGGGGAACGTCCAGGGATAAGTAATGTTGTATAATTCCCGAAGAGTAAAGTGTTGAAGGTTAGCAAACTGTTGCCATTTAAGGAATTTTCGGACATAGGCAATGCAATCCTGAACCATAGTGGTTTAGTAGTACTTTTGATAGATTATTTCCTTAGAAAGCATATGACCGTTCATGTGGGGTTCGCATTCCTCACTATATATCTTCTGCATCATTTCTTCAACATCATCCCCTGCAATGCAATCCAAATGGGTTCCATTAAAGTTTCTCTTGAACATTGCTTTGTCATAGATGATGTATTGGCCAGCCAATTTGCAAAGGGTCGCATGGTCTTTATTATTGGCGTCTTGGGATACCTACTATATTTGAAGAGGTTCCAACTATGATAATACCATAACCCGACCATATTAGAACTTCTTTAGTGACAAGATCAGTGTGGTTGAAGTGTGTTGGCATAATTTGTTTTTGGACTAGCAAGGAGGCCATCGTTATTCCCTCAGGCATGTCGATAATAGAGGCCAGTGTATAAGGCATCGACTAAGCTATTTTTTGCACGAGGCTAGTAATGGAAGGCTATATCTTGGAACTGGGAGGCCAACCCTTCAAGGTGGGCGTGGTAGGGTAAGAGATTTTCATCTTTGACTTTCTATCTTTTGAGGACTTGGCCGATAATGAGGGAAGAATCCACGTAGACATCTAGGTGTTTGATACCTTTCTTGAGGGAGATTATGAGACTTACAATGCATACCTCGTATTCGGTCCTATTATTGGTATAGGGGAAATCTAATTTGATGGAAATGGGAGTATGAGAGTCACCAGAGGCAATCAGGAGTATCCCAATTCCGTAATCTTTCTTGTTGGCAACATCGTTAAAGAAAATTTTCCATTGGAGGTCTTCCCAAGAGGTATAGAGGATATTTTTTTCTGGGAACTCGGAGATCCAAATGTCAGTTCCATTCATAAGATAGTCATCAAGGTAGTCAAATATGGCTCGCCCTTTTATTACTTTCTGCATAACGTACATGATATAAAACTCAGCTAGCAACGTTAACCATCGGGCCATCCGGCTATATAGGGAGGTTTTCTCAAGCAAGTACTTTATAGGATCCATTTGGGAAACTAGTCTGATGTGAAAAGTGAGCATGTAGTGTTGTAACTTTTGAGTGACCCAGACTAGGGCGATGCATGCTTTTTCCAAGGTAGTGTAGTTGGCTTCGTACTTAGCTAATTTTTGGATGGCCTTGTATACGGCCATTTTGTAGGGTTTCGATATATTGGGCTATCAAAGCCCTTGACGCAATATCTGTTACGGTTAAGTCCAAGAGTAGGGAGAGATCTGAATATAATAGAAGAAGTATCGTAGGTCAGGTAAGGTATTGCTTGATTATGTCAAAGGCTTCCTGACAGTCCTCACTCTAGACTTTGGTAAAATCCTTCTAGTGGAGTTTGAAGATAGGATCACAAATAGATGTCAGTTTGCTGATGGACCAATTAATGTACTAATGTTTACCCAGGAATTTTGGACTTTCTTCTACATTTGGGGTGGTGGAATTTCAAGTATGGCTTCCAGCTTAGTACATACTGCTTCCGTTCTCTTCTCTCTAACCATCAATCCCAATAACTTCCTTTTCGTGATGCTAAAAAGGAATTTATGCGGGTTTAGACGCATTTGGTATGGCCATAGTCATTCGAAGGGAAGGAACGGGACCTTCTTGAGTCTTAGACTTAATAATCATGTCGCCCATGTAGACCTTGACATATTTATGTATCAAATCATGCAAGATGGTTATGGAAGCCCTTTGGTAGGTAGCCCCATAATTCTTGAGCATGAATGGCATGACAGTGTAGCAAAGTTCCCTTGGGGGTGATGAATGCGATTTTCTATTTATGGCTAGGGTACATCTTAATCTGGTTGTATTTGGCCAATCCGTCAATGAATGACTTGAGGGAATGGATAGATGTGTTATCCATAATAATGTTAATGTTGGACAACGGTTAATCATCGTTTGGAGATGCTTTATTCAAATACCGGTAGTCGACGCACAGGTGGACTTTTTTTTCTTAATTTTAGCAGAAGGATGATGTTGTCGAGTCATGTGGGATATTCGATTACATGGATGAAGCCTACATTCAAATGCTTGACTACCACTTCTTTGACTTTGAGTAATGATTCGGTGTGGAGTTTCCTTAGCTTCTGTTTGACCATCTTGCATTCTGGTAATGTTGGGATCTCGTGTTGAGCTATTTCGAGGTCAATATCGGGCATCTCATTGTAGGTCTATGAAAATATGTCCACGAATTATATTCACAACTCTTCGATTGTGCACACTCATGCTCGTTAAGGGTGGACCCTATCCTAATATCGCATTGTTGGCCACTACAACCGAGATTGATAATAATAGTTTCATCCTTATTAATTTTAACACACTTGTGTTGCTTGTTATTATACTTATTGATATTAGTTAAGAATTTTTCATTTGTAAAGTCATCATCATCGAGGGTTTTATTACAATAAAGATAATTAATGTAAGGCACAATAACGTACTCAAAATCCTTGTTTATTTTACTTTCGAGAAAAATAACATTGAGAAACTCATCAAAGTAGGTCTCGGTAACATTGATATTAGAAAAAGGAGAAGATCCAACATGTGAAGAGATAGGGTAAACAATGAGGCTGGGTTGAAACTCATTAGGTTGGACTGGTACAAAATTCTAGTTAAGAAGAGGCCCATTAGAATCCTTGATCATAATGGATAGGTTCGATGGTGTATCGTCTGAATGGATTATACATAGAGTCAGCACCAATGTCTGTAGGTTGAGTGAGTCTTCGGAATCACTTTCCTTGGAGACCTCAGTAATTGTTACGACTTTCTCGGCGCGAGGTTTTACTTTATAATGGAAGTCTTCGACACAAGAGTAGTTGTCTTGAAAGAAAATTTCCATCCCCAGTTTCATCTTCTTATCTAAGTGGTCATACCATAGTTCAGGTAAGCAAAAGAAAGGGAAGTATTCACCCTCCTTGATAAATCCTCCATTTAGAGAATCTATCGAAATAATCTTTACATCTTCTAAACCCCTTTTTAGTTGTAGATGGAGGAGCGCTTTGAGTTCTTCTAGTGAAGGTTGATAACACATGCCACATGAGGGAAAGGCCTTTTTAGGACTATGGGCTCAAGTATCCTTTGTTGATGTCACCCCAGCCTTAGTTCGATCATAAAATGCAAGTTATTGAACATTTGTATCACATTGATGTTGCCATGAGGGCTGTGATCCAGACATACTCAGTATTTAAAATTGTCTCCTGCTGGAAGGGGAAGTGGATAAATTCTGAAGCCAGAGAGCAGTATGACATTCATCCCATGCTGGATTTACAATATCGAATTCATGGTGCTAGAATTTATTATGTCCTCGTCATCTAGAAATATGGTGATAACTTGCCCTTTGGTGAATAATTTCAATTTTTGATAAAGGGAAGAAAATACCCCTCGGATGCGGTGAATCCATGGTCGACCAAGAAGTAGGTTGACTGTGTAGATATGTCAATAACATGGAATTCAGGGACATGATTGATAGGGCCAGCCCCTATTGTGAGTTTTATGGATTCCATCACTTCTGATCGGGTATTATCGTAAGTACGCACTTCGACGGAAGTAGGAGTAAGGTCACAAATTTTTAACCCCAAGCAATTGAAGGGTCTGAATGGAAAAACATTAAGAGCGGATCCATTATTAACGAGTGAGAGTATGACTGTCTTTCCAAACACTTCAATGGATATATTGAGGGCATAGTTGTGATTGGGACCAATCTTTAAAATTTCCAATTCAGATAAGGAAATGAGTCTAATAGAGGTCCAGGACCCAACCATGTTCACAGCTGCTTCGGGAGTGGTGGAAGGAGGGACTGTGGGTCGGTGATAAATTTTATTATATAATTCCGGTGTAATTGGGAAGACATGAAGAGCCCTCATAAGGTGATGTTAGCTTAAGACTTTTTGAGTTGGTTGGGGATTTTTCTCTCCTCAACGGAAATTTTTGTCATGGCAAGTTCTTCAGTAATTCCCTTTCCCTTATAGAATCCCAACATTTGAGGATTAGGTTCCTTGTAGTATCTCCCTGATCTAGTCATGTGATTTACTGAGGCAGGGAAGAACAAGAACCTCGTGTCTTCATTTATTTCTGGTTGAATGGATACTTTATTGATTCCCCTAATAGGTTGTTGAAGGATATTATTCCGCACATGCTGACTTTTCATTGACTTGTTTTATCATATGAGATGACAAATTCGCCCCCCCCATCCGGTGGAGACGATGTCTTACTGCCAAGAGAAATTGATGCATTCAATAACCTCGATGGCTTCCTCATATAAATCTCCCCACTCAACGGGGAGGTGTAGGAGTGAAGGGACCAGCTGCCCTTGAAGATTCAAAGTAGTGAGTAGTTCGAAAATGTTGCAGATAACCATGATCTGTACCACTTCATCAAACTAATTTCTTCGATAGGTAACACCCATTCGTCTGATTCTTAAACCCATTTTTTATCTTCTATGAATAGGCCATTAAATTTTTAACAGTCGATAGTCATCTCGGTGGGCAATTTCAGCCCAAACTCTAAAAGTTGGTTCAATGCAGCTGGTAACTCCATGTCTTTCCCCTCGGATCGGGTGCATATGGAAATGCAGGCTGTTGTGATGAGTGGAAAAGCTTGATCGGTGAAGCAGGCATGTTGTAAGAGAAAATGCAGACAAATGTTTAGAGTTTTGGGTGAGATGATAGGTGTTTTGTTGGGTACAATTTGAGTGGATGGATCAAATTTAGGGGATTTTCTAAGAAAATTGGATTTTCATATGCGAGAAGTGGGTTATTAGTGGTATTGGGTTTAAGATCTTTTGGTGGAGTGATGACACCCTTGTCAATCAAGCCTTGAACCACTTTTTTATACAAAAGCATTAGTTGGTAGTGTGGTCCGTGGATTGGTGAAAGTCATAGTGGGCACCGAAGATTTGATGCGTTTTCAGCTTAACAAGGCCTGGTAGACTTTGGATAAGGGATCATGGAGCTCGGTGTATTCCTTTCTAGTAGGATTAGAAAGATTTTTTGGTGCCCAAAAGGTAGAGTGTTAGGAGATATTATTGATGGTTGAGACTATATGACTGGTAGTCTTCTCATACTTTCTAAGAATGAACTATCCGGTCATCTTATTTGGCTCGGCTTCTACCTTGCTAACATTTTCTTCGATTTCTACACTCATTTCTCAGAGGGTTCGAATATGTAGATAATACTCACCTCCCATAGTCTCTCGAATATGGGGCAAGAAATTATTCTTCGCGAAACTGACTTGTTCTTCTTCAAAGGGTCAATTGGTCATAGTAGCATCTTTCTCTCTACACCTCCCTATGAAGCTAGTGACGATTTTCCCTGAGTTCTGCCTAAGAAGATCTAGATCATGTAGTGTTACCTCTAGTTCTTCGATGTACTTGTACTGAGACATGAATTATCAGGCGATATCTTCCCAACTACACATTCTAAATTCTTCGAGGGTTAGGAACCGTTTAAGGGACCTTTATTTCAAAGTCTGTTGAAACATCAGGCCCATTATCTCTTTGAAGGTTCTAACAAGGGTTATGGCTCGCTGATAACTGTGAAGGTGCATAATTAGGGGCCCGCTTCCCTTGAACTTCTCGATGGCTGGTATCTTAAACTTCTCCGACAATCTTACTTTGGGATAGGGAGACATATGGATGTAATCCATGTAGTTTCTGAATATCCTGACTTGTTCAAATTCCTTGGACAGTAGTTTGAGGTCTCACTTGACGTTGTTCAGTTCTTCCTCCTTGGGATCAACAGGCACTGGCAAGTTAGCCCTGACTGGGCAAGGTTTAACATAAGGAGTTGAGTTGGAGACAACCCATTGGCAAGCGACGCACGTAGAGCTTGCTGATAATTTTCTGGGGAGAGAGTGGACCTATGGCATAATTAAAGAGGACCTAGAGTTCTTCAGGAATATGGACCTAGTTTTGCTGCATCTCATGAACCTCAGTTTGAAGGTTGTAAATCTTAGCACTAAGTTAGACTAAGACTACCATCAGATTAGGCTGTACGTCTTTTGCTTGGTCAACATTTTCCTTGAAGAGCTAGTGAAGGTATATTCTAAACTCGAATGAAGTAGCAGATAAACTAGTGGAGCTTCGGGGAAGTTTGACGAAATATCAAAGCCAATAAGGAGCCAACCCCAGATCGAGTGTGCGATCAACCTGAGAATGAAAAATGGTTCGAGTTTATTTTTTAAAGAGGGAAGAAAGGATTGTTTCTCGATATTTTTGAAAAAGAGGAAAAAATATTTTTGGCATTTTTGATAATAGGAGGAAAAATATTTTTGGTATTTTGGTTTTTTGAGAAAGAAAAAAGGAGGGAAAAAATGAGAGAAGAATCTTAACATGATTATTATTATCATTATGTTTTCACTTGTATTAGTTTTACCTAAATGCAAAAAAATACCGGATAGGACCAGTGACTTAAAAAATTGGGTTTGAAAAATATGTAAGATATAGGTTGACTTGTTTCCAGGCTCATGGACAAGGTCTTTCTTTGAAAAATGGTTAAATAGTGTGAAAATTTGGATGGCATGCGACTCGACATTTCAATAGAGTTTCATGCAGCAAACGAAAAACTAAATATGAGTGCCCTAGGTTTAACGCCTAGATAAGATTTATCCAGTCAGTTGGGCTAGTGGTAGGGTTCCCCCATTGGCATGACTTCCAGAAAACACTTCTTTCTTTTTTAGGAAATTGGTACATGTGGAAAAGCTATTTGATATAGTTGAGTGTACATGAATTGCCTCACTATATACCTCGTGGGGAAAGTATGTGTGATAGAGAATTCTATATACTTAACGAACGTGAATGAGTTCCCTCCTATACCATCGTGAGTTCAACGAAGTGGTACAATGAGGGGGCAACCGTTCAATATACATCGAATATACCAGCCCAATAGAAGGTGAGAGTCACATTGTTTAGGCTAACTGTGATCCGCAAGACCAACACCCATCACAAAGTAAACCCTAAGTATGGGATAAAATTTTGGTCGATATTGCAATTTTATTGGTGATGTAGTTTACGAAATGAAAGATTCTTAATTGGTATATTATGGAGAGAGTATTTTATTTGGCATGATGAGTAAAAGAAGCACTATACTAATGGTGAAGAATGTACTAGTATTATGAAAATTAAATCTAGCATGGAGCATAAATACTACACTAAGCATGGATACATATGATTGAGTGATATGTGAATATCTACAAGTGAGTGTGTGATAGTCATCCTAAGCATGGATCAACTACAAGTGGCATGTGATATGTGCAAGTGAGCATGTATATATATAAGTGTGATAGGAGGAGGTTTGTGCTAGTGAAGCTTAAGCATGAAAATTCTATGTGGCGTGTGAAGCATAAGGATATAAGTGATCCTATATGCAAGTGAAGGTAGTGTGAAGTGTATATAGAGGGTATTTAAAAGTGTGTGAAGTGAAAAGTGAGTGGAAAGTGATATATACATGAGGTAGATATGTATAAGAAGTAATAGATGAAAAATGAAACACACAGGTAGTTACATACGTACACTTGTAGACAATAATAACACCCATATAAAAATAGAGTCTAGTCCTCAAAGAATGCAATCCATATCCCCACTAGAGTCGCAATTGTGGATATCCCTCTCTGGTCAGTGCACGTGTGCGTAGGGGTCTCTCTCCCTTCCCCGAGGTGCTTCGACCGTCGTCAATTGGGGTAATGTATAGGTAATGTACAGATACAGTCGCCGACCTATTTTGCAAAAAATAGGAAAAAGAAATGTTTCCACCTCGAGAGAACGACATCAAAGACATATTGATGCTTGCGAAACCAATAGTTGAAGGATTAAGGGACTAAACTACGGAATGCGAAGGTGTTAAGCACCCATCTCTCCCTTTCGATCTCTCATGGGAATGTGTTATTCTTCTCCTTAATAACTCTCTGAAGTGTGTGCATGTGTGTGTGTGTATATATATATGGAGAGTGAAATATTCGACTCGCATAATGGATAAAGGCAGAGTTAGGTCATCCTTAGGAGTGTTACCAAAATAGTAATCAAAATATCTTGTGTGCGTTTTTCGAGTCACCAATCATTTGTAGAAGGAGGATGGTGTAGGTTAGACAAAACACAAGCATGCATTGCAAATATATGATATGAAAATAATATATGAACAAAAATATGAGAAGACTTGAATCTCGTATTTTACCAGAGATGCCTAAGTAGGATAAAAAGGCATTAAAGTCCACGTAGTTCACATTTAACACGGGGTGGGTTTTATCCTATAAATTCAATTGGAGACCTTTCTTATATGTTTGTGTGTGGAAAAAAAAGATGTTTTAGTGTGAGAAATCCCCGTTTGCAATTTACAAGCAAAGCCACTTTTTCTTATTTTTGGATTTTTTATAGAAAGTATAGTATGTGAAATAATACTAATAAAAAGTTTGGATATTAATATGTGTGATATAAATGAAATGTTAAAATAAGAATTAAGTGACTAATGCGAAAATAAGAGAACTTAAAGAGATAATGAAAGATTTTGACCTTTTTTTGAAGCCTTAAAAAATGATCTTGATTGTTGAAGGGATACTCTTTCAAGTGGATGAAGGTTGTAGGAGGAGAAGGAAAGGTATTTGCCAAATTGTTTGAGGAAGTGATGGTACTGGAATGTGGGGGGGGGGGGGGGGATATTTCAAGATGGAAACCATGTTTACTTCGAGAGAATGTTGCTGAGATCACTGCGATTGATGTTTCTGAGGTGGCTTTCGAAGTGAGATCATGCTCTACTTATATAGGGTAAAGGGGGTGACGATATGCATTGTCCAAGTCTTTCCTATTGCCAGAAAACCTTAAACACACTACCGATAGGAAGGGAAATGGGTTTGCCATTCGAAAGTCCTTTATAGATTTTTTTTGAAAAAATGGACATAAAATGTAATTCGTAAGTTCGAATTGTGCATTGGATGAACCTTTGGAAATGGTATTCAGTACCCTTAAAGAATCCATTGGATTTCTCCCGAGTTTGGTAGTCGACAATGGTCAAACGGGGTTCAAAATTGTCCATCGATCTTTTGTACAAGAGGGTAATAGAATGTTCATTCGAACCGTAAGGACGATTCACATATATGACAAATGTTGCAAAGGTTATGCAGGGCCCTTCGATGTTCCAAGAAGATTTATTCAGTTCGAAGAGTTGACCAATGTCAAACAGGGCCCGAAAGTGTCCGATGACCGTTCAAAGTGAAACAAGTCGTTCGTTTGTGTCGTAAGCCTAATTAGTGGACGGGACAGACCATTGGAAAGGAGATTGAGATCCCTTTGAGGATCCAACGAGCTTCACTTGAGTTGAAGAGTTTATTAGAGTCAAACATGGCCCAGGAGTGCTCGGTGGCCTCCAAATAAGTTTTTAACGAAAACTGGATCGTTTATTCAAACCTTACGGCCGATTCGTGCACGAGGTAGACCATTGGAAAGGGGATTCAAGGACCTTTAAGGATCTAATGAGTTGTCTCATAAGTGAGAAAGTTGGCTGATAGTTAAACGGGAATCGGGAGCACCTGTTGGCCTCTAGGTCATTAATCGAAGTATGACCTAGGGTTTATAGTAAAAGATGAGGTGCTAGGGACCTAAGGAGATGCTGATGAGGAGTCCTAGAATGGGGTGTCTACACATAGTTTCATGTTTTACCTTGAGAAATATCATTAATAAATACTTGTTGGTAAGGACTCTACATCCTTGAACACAATGTTAATAATAACCCATTGATAGCTCATGGGGCACACATGGTTGTTGCATATGATGATGAAGAAGAAGGCTGAACGAAAGAGGAAGAGGGTTTCCAAGATATTTATGATAGTTTTTTTACAAGGAATGGCTAATTAGGTTCTAGCCTACGATAACACAAGTGGAAGAGATTATGAACAAGCTTGTCAAGCAGAGGAGTATTAGGTAGATCCAATCTGGGATTTTTAAGTTATCGAAATCACCAAAATTTTGGAAGCTATTCTATCAGGTTGGGGTGCCACCAAAAAATAGGTTGACAATTACTCAGGATAGTTTGGACATTTCCAAGAAAAATGTCATTCCATCATTAAGATGGAGAGGACCTATGGCCAGGTTAATGTGAACGTTTATGTCTGAGATCACTTACAAATAGATCAATAAGGTCCCCTCACTATAGACCTTTGTATGTGAAAACACGCATCTATTGAACAAGATTCACTAAAGATTTGTTATATGGACATGCATTAGTGAACATAATATCTATTAGCTCATTTTAAGAAGCTAATATCTCAGAGACAATGTTGGTTGCATCACCACTCTCAATCTCAAGATATGACAACCAAATATCAAGTCCACTAGATATGTGAACTTTGGAATAACAATGGCCAATCTCACATCACAGGGTAAATTCCATGTGATTAAGTCAGTTATTTAATACCAACGGCTGATTAGGAGAGTCTCGATACATAACCATGGTTTATTCCTTCAACATAATATCAATGTGCAAAATCCAACGTCAAAGTAATATAGATCGTGGTATGAGCTACTAAAAATCCTTTTGCACACAAGTAAGCACATTTGGTGGATGATGATTTTTATAGCAAGTTAAACGAGGAAGCACGTATCCTCATAAGGCGTATCAAAGGGGTGCAAGTGCCATCTATCAAGGATAGTTTGGGACATGTGAGGGATCAAGGGGAAAATATTAAAGAAGCTTTTCAAGTTGGACTAGAGAGGAAGGTTATTCTCAAAGTTCATTCTATATCCCAACATCTTAGAGATAGAATAAAGCTAAGGATAGATTTGATGAAGCGAGAGGTAAAATGATAGAGTGTATTCAGTAGAGCTAACAGACCGGTGATAGAGTAGTTAGGGAAATGCAAGAAAAGGAAGTGCCATTAACTTCGGCACAACAATGCAAGAAAGTTGTGCTCAATGATGGAAGGGTGATATATTGCATTTGAAGGTGTGAGCGGGAAACTGAAGATCCTAAAGAAGTTGACATGGATGATGAACATTGTTTTTATTGATAATCAAGGAAAATGTCTTGTCATTGATATTTTAAACATTCAAGAGTATGTGTAAGAGGTTGACGATGAGCCCGAATGCATGCTAGATAATACTAAGCCAAAAGTTTAAGACCTGGAAAAGGTTTATTGAGCTCAAGATGGCGATGAACCAAGGCCAATCTTCATTTTATAAGGCCTAGAAGATGAAAAAAAGTTGGAGTTGATCAAGATTATTCGGGAATCTAAAGATTTTTTTGTATGGAAGTACACTGTGATGCCTTGGATGGATCAAAAAGTGAGCTACCATAAGTTGAATTTCCTAACTTTAGTAATACTAATTAAGCAGCCAACCAGAACATATAAGCCTAAACTAGACCTCAAAATCAAGGATGAGGTAGAACAATTACTAGCAGCTGGATTTATTAAGCCAATTAAACATCTAATTTGTCTTTCCTACATTATGCCAGTGTGGAAGAAAGATAAAATACAAATTCTCATGTGTATAGATTTTAGAGATCTTAATAAAGCTTTCCCTAAAATTGATTTCCATATACCTTCAATTGATAGTTTGATCAACTCAACTATTGGTCATGAGATGTATAACTTTATGAATGGTTATATGGGTTATAAACAGATCAAGATGAACCTAAATGATGCAGAGAAGACATATTTCAAGACTCGTTTAGGAAATTTCAAGTACAATGTAATGCCTTTTGGTCTTAAAAATGAAGGGGCAACTTACCACACGAAAATGATGGGTATGTTTCATGACCTTTTCCTTGACATTGTGGAGTTTTATGTTGATGATTTATTTATTAAGTCAAAGAAGGAGCATTCTCACTTTGATGACTTGAGAATAGTTTTTAATGGATTTAGAAAGTTCAAGATGAAGATGAAACCACTTAAGTGTTCTTTATGGTATAATTAGTGGAAAATTATTGAGTTTTTTTGTTGATTAACAATGAGTACAGATGTACCAAAGCAAACTGTAATACCCCGATCGAATGTTTTATTCCATTCTATGTAAATTCATTGTAATGTGAGGTTAATGAAAGATGATTATTATTTAATGAACTTTTATCCCTTTATCCAATATGTTTTGGTGTCACTCTTGTAATTTAATGAAGTTGTTGGGCCAAATTTGAATATTTTGGAATTGGGTGGTTCGAACGAACATGTTGTTGTTCAAACGAGATCTCTATCTCCTTGAACGAGACCGTCAAATGATCATCGAATGACCCATTCTACATTACACTAAATCCTCATTCGAAGGTCGTTCAAAGGTAAAAATCGAACGAAAGTGATCTCGTTCGAATGAGATTTATCTCATTTAAATAGCTCTGTCGATATTTGATTATGATAGTTGTGTACCATTTCATCCATAGATCTAGATAACGTGCCAACTTCGTGGATCTTGACGAATCATATGACTTTTAAAATATTTTTTAAATGTTTTAGGGGGCTTTACATGGGTTATAAGAGAGAGAAGTGGGAGAGAAAATCCCTCCACCATTTTCAGATTTCTTCTTCTCTTTTAATAGTACATACACCCATCTCCCTTCTTAATCCATTATTCCTCCATTTTGAGTGGGTCAAACCATTACTGCACCATAACATAACACATTTTTACACATTTATACTATCTTTCAAGCTCTCTTGCAAGAAGAAATGGTGGAGCAACATTATAGAGAGCTTTTTTGGAAGCTTTCGAAAAAGAAATGAGTTTTTAGAGCTATAAGTCTTGTAGCTTAGGATTTTAGGAGCTTTTAAGTCATCCGTTTTTGTTTCTCCTATTCAAAATCTAAGTTAGGGTTTTCCTTACATATTTTCAAGGTTCTTCTAGCTATGAAATTACTTAGGATGTTGTTATATAGATTTCAATGCCTAAAAATTTGGTAACATTTACAGAATAATTGGTCTTGTAAAATGAAATTTTCTTCAAGATAAACCCTATGTGGGATTTCAATAAAAATGGCATTTTACCTTGATATTTGGAAGAAAGCATGTAAACTTCATTAAATCCATGATTAGTCTTGATTTGTATGCATATTCGGGTATTTCTACATTGAAATCCTCTCTTGAACATGTAGGAACGTGTAGTATATTAAAGGCTGATATAGTAGACTTGAATAAACATGATAAAATGGGTTTTGTAGTAAGATGAACAAGTATGGGAAAAAAGACCTAAAATATGCTAAATGTTAATATGATGAAGATAAACTAATGTTGGGGTTTACATGTGATCATAAGACAAGACTATGGATTTTGATTAAATGATGTTGGAAGAAATGATTTACTCCTTGTGCTAAACTAAAGTCAATAATAATGTTTTTCTCAAAATGATGACAAAAAGGGGACTTTGACAAAACTTGAGGATCCGAAAGGATAGGTTCCCTCTCAAGACCCTATCGGTCTATTTTTGGGTGAAAACACATAAAGTAAGTTTTGGCACATTGATAACGTGAAAAATGCTTCAAAATCATGGTATGATGAGAATAGTAAAAAGGGAATGATAATGTGGACATTGGATAAAATGTTAAAACACATAAAAAGATAGAGTCAAATGACAACAAAAATATTGTGGGTCCGAAGCCGTGGGGTGAAATACCCAAAATCACTGTCCAGAGCATATAGTGGCATCGCTGGTGGTGTGGAGCCGTTAAAGTACGCTATATTTCGAAGATTTCAAGAAGATAATGAAAAAGGGATTCAAATGGTCATACTTGTAAGTTAAGGAAGGAGACCTAACGGGAAGGTAATAATTGAGACTAAAGGCAAAAATGTGAATAATTAGTCTCTAGAACCGGTAAAGGGTGGGAAAAATTGGTTAAGTGTGAGGATGATCTCATCGCTCGGGTGCATTGCATATAGTTGCATTAATACAAGATATATTGTTGATGTTTTCTTAATTGATTCTAATACAACTTAAATGTATATTATTTTGTAAAAAACGCATAACTTAGTATTATCCACCCTGTTGAGCATTCGCTCACCCTTGCTTTTTATGTTAAAACCCCCACCCCCACTGTAGGTACCTCAAGTAAGGATAGTTGGACATGACCCGAGTAAAGCCCCAGGGGGTGATCAACATCATTAGAATGCTCTCACTACACCAAAAATGCTAATCTGGCACGCTGAGGCAAGGAGATTGTGGCACGATTTAAAATCGTGCCATAATCTGGCGCGGTTTTATCATAATCTGGCACGGTTTAAAACAGTGCCAAAATCTGGCACGATTTTAAACCGTGCCAAATATGAGTACGTTTCATTAAAAAAATAACACCCCAAAATTTCAAGCGGGGACCAAAATTTCAAGAGGACCATATCATTCTAAGCTAACTCTCTCTCTCTCTCCACGCTACCGACTTCACTCCACTACCCGCGCTCATCACCATCGCTTCTCATCACCATCGCTTCTCATCATCATCGCGCCTCCCACACTATCCACGAAATCGAACAAAACAGGTATGACTGCATATTTCATCCATTTTTGAATGTTAATAGACCCATTTTTGTTTCGTCCATTTCTTCAACACTCAACAACTCACTTTTCCAATAACTAAAATACCTATTTTGTAAAAAAATTCAAGAATTTAATTCTTTGTTTATGGGCCAACCCCTAATCTCACGTTACCAGGTAACATTCTCATCATATTAATCTATTAGACTATTTTCTCATTTTCAGTACATATGATTAGGTTTAGGCAGATTCCTTTAAATTGGTTTTTGATTTGGATTTTGTTCTTGAAATTTAATCTATAATAGATTTTGCTACATTTCTTGAGATAAAATTGAAAGATTAATGCAGTTCTCATGTTTATTGGTGAAATTATGAGTAATTATGCAGTTCTCATTTTTATTTGAATATGATAAGATTCTTTATGAGTAATAATGTATAGACTAGTCAGATGTTGTACTGGATATTTTAATGTATATTTGGATGTTTAATCTTGACTTGATATCAAAACATATTAAAATTTTCTTAGATTCATGTCACAACACTGTTTATGTATATCAAGTCTAATTCATATTAAACATTTCTTAGATTTGAATATATATTTTGATGTTTAATCTTGACTGATCAAATACTACCATGTTTGCTCTGCATTTTCTCCTTGCAACTTTTCGTCAGATTTCCTTTTCAAGGCATTTATCATGTTTGAGAAAATTCCCCAATGGTTTCAAAAAAGAAAGTGTCATTGTGTGTTATTGTTGATAGTTTTATGTTGGGACTCTTTCAAAATGTCTGCATTTTATGAGGTACGGAACACTATGTTACATTGATTCTATATGTTTCTTTCATATTAGGCATTATTATTATTTTTGCATTATGTTTTTTTAATTATTAGCTATGTTTTAAGGTTATGTTTGTTTTTTGCATTGTAGTTTTAATTTCAATGGTAAGGGTTACATACTTGATTAAAATGAAGGTGGGCACATGATTGCAATTCACTAAGGCTATAATCTACTTTGTGAGATATACATGTAAAATAAAAGGGAACCGACCATCAATGTTGATATTTGGTTGAAATTCATATTAGTGTTTTTATTCTTTGGAGATATTTGAAAATATGTTCTTAGAATACAAATGGTACCACTTGAATTCATGTCTAAGAACTGTTATCGTATATATTTATTTTTTCCAAACAATATTTCCACTTCAAGATTTGCTTTTCATCGTAATCTAAACTTTGTTTTTGGTTGTGTGAAGAGGCATACTGTCAGAGATGTATGTTGTGCGGGAAATGTTGTAAAATCTATTATTCAAGAAGCTACGGACTAATGTTGGAGTCACTTAGAATGAGTTTTTTTTAAGTATTTTTAGAAATCGGACCAATGTCAGTTTTCCTCTTAAGCTCACTATTCTTTTTTTAGTGAAGAATTTATTTTAATAGTTTCTAATGGTCATTGACGGTGGTATGGGTTGGGGTTCTTTTGGGATTTTCATTTGTTTACAAACATGGAGATATTTGCCTTATATCTATTTGTTTTAAAACTATGTAATGCATCTGTGAATAAATGTATGTGAATAATTATTCATTTAAATGTGTATTAAGTAAATAATTTGGTCGGGGTTTATAATTTCTTTCCCTTTTCTCTCTTGAATATCAATGTATTTGATCCAAGTGGTGGTCACATATTTGGATGCCAGGAGAAGATTAAAGATCCAAAGTTGTAGAAGAACAAGCTCCGTGAAGAATAACAAAGGCTAAATGCTGAGAAAGAGAAGTTAGCTTCTAGCTTTTGTTGCATATGCTGCTCAAGGCCAAGCTGCATATGCTGCTGCATATCTTGTCTGCTCCATCTGCAATCCACGTTGCTTCAATTAGGTTGTTGACACTTTCTTATATAATTTCACACATACGCGACATATTCAGTAGATTGTATTAGCAACTCTAGCTGGCATTCTTTTGATATTTTTCCTTGCCCCCACCCTCCCTCTCTCTCTCTTACAAAAAAGACCAAAGAGCTTTATGTTTTTATTTCTTGGATATCTTTATTATTGTTCCTTATATATATTTCTTTATTCTTTTCCTACCTATTCTAATTCTGTATAATTCATGTCGGTATTTTGTGTGGGGCTCTGGTGTTTAGTTGAATATTGGTATTACAATCTGTTCACCCTGTTCATGTTGTTTATGTTCGAGTCATAATGGGGAAAAGCCGCCTAAAAGATCTATCTGAGCTTCGACGTGTAAGAGTTGATAGCCACATTCTGACGGTGTATCTTTGCAGAAAGTGCGTTATCAAGGCATTTATTAGCATTCATTTTTTATTTTTTATTTTCATCACGTTTTTATAGTGTAGTTGTTTGCAGATTCTTTGTGCTGACTGTTGAAAATTGACCACTCTAGGTGGGTGAAACTATCCAGGACATAACTTTTTCTTGGGGATATTGTGTCTATTGGGAGATCTACTGATCAGAATGGAGACGACAAGTCTGTACCAGCAGACATGCTTATTTTAGCTGGAAATTGTATTGTCAATGAAGCGATTCTCACCGGCGAGTCTACACCCCAATGGAAGGTGCTTCTCCTTTCCTGTTTACTTTGTTCATTTTCAACATCTAGCATTTGTGGATCTGATACAATATGTCTGCATGTTGTCAAAAAATATTTGATCATCAACTGCTATCAGAATACGTAATTGAGGGTGTGCTCAGAAGTGGAAAGAGCATTACTAGTTATAACATTATGTTTGGACCTTCTAAGGCTTTTAATTACAATTCATTGAATTATAATATCTTCAAAATATATTACTATATCAAATTTCAAATCAAATAGAGAACATATAAAAGAAACAGAAAGGTAAGGATATTAACATGTATAAACATAAATATTGAATAATAAAATACAACTGTGATGTAAAACTAACCTTATGACATTACTTATTTATGTTTTGATTACTAAATGTATAATCCAATATGCATTGTTTATCATTCAAAAGTTTGAACCCTTTCTACATGATGACGGTGGAGTCGGGAGAGTGGTAAGTAGAGGTTTTGTGAAGGAGCTGTTGGCAGTTAAGGCCACACAGCAGAATCAACTCAAACCCCTGATACCATTTTTATCTATTTCTCGGATTTTAAAGGAGCCTCTTTTGTGCTTAATTTTCACTATTGTTCAACTACATTTGAATGGTTCTTCTCTTTCATTTTTTTTTCCAATATAGATTTGATCACACAAGGATCTTTTTCTGCTTTTCAAAAAACTAGATTATCTATTGAAAAATAAATGAAACTAACTGCAAAACTTTGGCAGTTATACTTTTTGATTAGGTGATTTTTAGTATCAGATTTGAATTTGTGCACGAGTATGTTGATATGATATAAAAATAGATGATGGTTAAAGGATTAGGATCAATTGAATAACCAATAGATTGCCACTGGGTGTAAAAGTAAGAGGAGTATGTGTGTGTGTGTGTGTGTGTGTGTTTTGGGGGGGGGGGTGATGGGTAATGTTTTTTAGGATTCTGTATAAACGACTTTGAGACTAAAATTGGGTACTTATTGTGTTTTGTTATTCGTTATTACCTATGTATAACATATCCAGTTACTTTGGGGACTAATGTATCTTTTATTACTTTATTATAATTCTTTACTTCAACTGATTTGTTTTGGAGTTCAAGATTGTCAGATAGTTAAAAATGGTAATGATGTTGTTTGTTAACTGAAATTAGTATAATTACTTCAAATTTGAAAACCTATGCCTTGCCCGTCCATATAATTTCCTATTTTTACTTTTATACAATCTTTGATCTAATGAACATCCTTTGTGGTGACCACAAAGGAGGATGCAAAAGCTGTAATGGGAAGTACTCTCAGGGATTACAGACACCTATGAATTTCTCATCGTAAAAGTCTCAACCTTGAAGCCTTCTTTCGCTACCCCTCTTTTATGATGTTAATTCTCCTCTCTCTCCCCCTCCCAAGGTAACAAATATTTATTTATTTTATATTCATATTCATGTGAACTGGACATACTTCTTTTAATGAAGTGTTTGTTTTTATTTTCGGTTACTATGATTAACATATTTTCGTCTAGTTAAGTAACGAAGGAGGATCATTTATAAACTTATAACAGAGCAAGAATAATAAGGATTCTTTTGCAGCCGTTACTGAAAATAATGATATCATCAAAAAAATGGATTTGCCCAAGTGAATCTAGATTGAATTTGACTTAACTGGATTTCTGTCTCTTAAGTGGATTTATGTCTCTTTAGTTCTAACATTTAACTGTTGTAATATGCATATTGTAGTGCATATTACAACTGTAATATGCATATTACAGTCACTGCAATATGCATATTACAGTCATAATATGCATTGTAATATCTTATCTATGTTTCCACCCAAGAAATGCCCTACACATGTACCAAATCCACTTATTTACCTTATAGATTTGTCAATATAGAATTTGGTAATCATTAGTTGGAATCATATTTGATGGAATGAATTCAAATATTCCACTGACCAATGTGATATTATCTATAATTCTCAGTAGCGTCTTTGCATCTGTTAACATTTTGTGGAATCAATGGTCGTTTGAGATTATTCAAAGCTGATATGCATGAAGACGGGAGCTTTGACGAGGCTGTAAAAGGTGTGTTTCATATTGCTACATCAATTGAGCTTTGACGAGGATATATATATATATATATATATATATATATATAACCCTAAATGCAATGCTAATAGGGTATAAACACACTGATTAGGCTCTCTTTCAATTTCATCTTTACTAATTAATATTCATCCATTAATATTTATGTGTATGTATATATCTTTATGAATAACATTGGTGACGTGTTTTTTATCTTTGTATTCAACATATATGCTGATGTGTGCATATATGCTACTGCATATATGCAACTGTATGCATATATGTTGCATATATGCTGCTGCGTGCATATATGCAGTAAATGCTGCATATATGCATACAGTTATTGCATATATGTTGCATATATGCTACTGTATGCATATATGCATACATGTTGCATATATGCTGCTGTGTGCTGAAATTAACTGAACTTGAGTTAGAGACAACGATAGAAGCTCACCTACTTAGTTTTAGTAAGCTGAAAATTCCTATAGATTTGTGTTCAATATCCTGTTCAGTCCTCGAAAAATCCCATCATACTTTTACATATCTTCGTCTTTCTTTAATAATATTAATTTCAATGGCTCTAGACAGCTATTTTTCTTCTTCCTAATCCTCGTTGAATGAGTAGGCCACATCCTTAAAAAATTTAGAGATTACATAGGTGTTAAAAGCCGTTGAAGATTACGATAAATTCAAAACATGTAGATTAGTCTTGAAAACAAGATGTTAAAGGGTGAAAGCCCAAACCATCCCCCAAACGACCCCATAAGAGGCACGAACACCTCGCACAGGACCAATGTAACTTGTAGGAACTGACCCCGTAGTCCCGGGTCTCCTGGTTTGTAAATATGACGATAATTTGTAAAAATTAATACTTAAACTTAAAAACAAGCCGTTAGAGGGTGAAAACCCAAACTAGCCCCCAAATGACCCCGTAGGAGGCACGAACACCTCGCACGGGACCAATGTAACTTGTACGAACTGACCGCGTAGTCCCGGGTCTCCCGGTTTGTGAATATGACGATAATTTACAAAAATCAACACTTAGACTTAAAAACAAGCCGTTAAAGGGTGAAAACCTAAACCAGCCCCCAAACGGAATCGTAAGAGGCACAAACACCTCGCACGGGACCAATGTAACTTGTAGGAACTGACCGCATAGTCCCGGGTCTCCTGATTTGACAATACGACGATAATTTGCAAAAATCAACACTTAGACTTAAAACCAAGCTGTTAAAGGGTGAAAACCTAAATCAGCCCCCAAATGGACCCGTAAGAGGCATGAACACCTCTCACAGGACCAATGTAACTTGTACAAACTGACTGCGTAGTCACGGGTCTCCCGGTTTGAGAATAAGATGATAATTTGCAAAAATTAAAACTTAGACTTAAAAACAAGCCGTTGAAGGGTGAAAACCCAAACCAGCCTCCAAACGGCCCCGTAAGAGGCACGGACACCTCGCACGTGACCAATGTAACTTGTACAAATTGACTGTGTGATCGCGGTTCTCCCGGTTTGAGAATATGACGATAATTTGCAAAAATAACACTTAGACTTAAAAACAGGCCGTTAAAGGGTGAAAACTCAAACCAGCCCCCAAATGGACCCATAAGAGGCACGAACACCTCGCACGGGACCAATGTAACTTGTACGAACTGATCGCGTAGTCACGGGTCTCCCGGCTTTAGAATACGATGATAATTTGCAAAAATCAAATCTTAGACTTAAAAACAAGCTGTTGAAGGGTGAAAACCCAAACCAACCACCAAACGTCCCCGTAGGAGGCACGGACACCTTGCACGGGACCAATGTAACTTGTAGGAACTGACTGCGTAGTCCCGGGTCTCCCAATTTGAGAATACGACGATAATTTACAAAAATTAGCACTTAGACTTAAAAACAAGTCGTTAAAGGGTGAAAACCTAAACCAGCCCCCAAACGGACCCGTAGAAGGCACGAACACCTTGCACGGGACCAATGTAGCTTATAGGAACTGACCACTTAGTCACGGATCTCTCGGTTTGAGAATATGATGATAATTTGCAAAAATAACACTTAAAAATAGGTCGTTTGAGGGTGAAAATCCAAACCAGCTCCCAAACGGACCCGTAAGAGGCACGGACACCTCACATGGGACCAATGTAACTTCTACGAACTGACCGCGTAATCGCGGGTCTCCCGGTTTAAGAATATGACGATAATTTGCAAAAATAACACTTAGACTTAAAAACAGGTCATTAAAAGGTGAAAACTCAAACCAACCCTCAAACATGCCGTTGAGAATATAATAATAATTGTGACTCGTATATGCAATTTTTCTGCTTGAATACAATTTTTTTAAAATGATTTGGTTACTAATATCGTATCTTTTTTGTGTCTTATATTTTTTGTAGGATGACATTCAATCGCTAGCTTTTATCCACTTGGAACGCACGAAGAAGTCAATGCTTTACAACAAGGGGATTATTTATTTAGTGTAGTTAATATTCAGGATTCTATTTTTTATGTTATGGCCGAGTAGGCTTTAGTAGTTTTATTGTTTACTTTTATGGCCTTACTGGCTATAGTAGTTTTATTGTCAACTTTTATGGCCGTGCGAGATTTATATGGGCAGATTTTATGTTAGTAGGTTTTGGAATGCTAAAAAAATAGAGGAAACTCTGCCCAATTTTTTTTATCTGGAAACTATTAGCTCTTGTAATTTTTTGAAGTTTGTATGCACATTAGTTTGTCAATAACATGTGATATTAATAATTTGTGAATTTTCTTGATTTTTTTGCAAATAATAAATATTTATCTTATCAGATTTGGAATTTGCAGATTTTCCAGATTTGTTTCCTATTATTATTTTTTTTATTAATTAAAAAATCTGGCACGGTTTTAAACTGGGCCAATTTATAAAAATGAGAACGCTTATAAAACAATCTAACACGCTTTATAACCGTGCCAAAAGTGTGCCAGAAAATAGACAATTTGACATGGTTTCGACATGTGCCAAAAGCGTGCCAGTTTTAACATCTAGCACGGTTTAAAAGCGTGTCAAAAGCGTGCTAGATAAAAAAATTGGCACAGTTTAAAAGCGTGCTAAATGCGTGCCAGTTTGGGAAATCTGGCACGGTTTTAAACCGAGCCAGAAAATCTTGTACCCCTGATTCTGGCACTATTTTGAACCGTTCCAGATTGCATCTGGCACTATTTAAACCGTGCCTGTTTCCTGTTTTTAGTGTAGTGTCTGTACTTATTTTTAAGATACGAACATTTGGTATTTTCACTTTTGGTAGTTCGATTTTTATTTGGGCGTTTGGAAAAAGTTTGTAATAATACAAGATGGTTGTGACTTATTTTTAGTTAATGGATATGGTGGATGAATTCGTATTTTTTATAAATAAATCTTGTTATTTGACTAATGTCATAAAGTGGTCACTCTTCTCAAACTAAAATAGAAATTTTAACTATTTAATTAGGAGGCAAATTAAAGATTTTCTTTAATAAAATGGATAAATTTTCCCCCTCCCCTCTTAACTCTTTGGCTTGGCACGGTTTGACCCAATGGTGACCCAAACCCGGGTTGGGGTGTTATACAAACAAAAAACCATTCATGACATGACATTTCCAAAGACAGAAAAGGAGTTGAAGAGTTTCCTAGGAAAAAATTCTTAGTTTGTAATATTTTTTTATGTTTGTATGAGATGACACACCGATTGATGGATATTTGGTGAAAAAATGAAGTTCAAATGGGAGGAACTACACTAAGAAGATTTGGATAATCTTAAGATATTGATCACTTGTCCCCGAACTATGATTCCACCTAAGGCAGGAGTGCCTTTGCTACTTTATCTGACTACCACTACATGGTTCATCGGGGCTTTGTTGGCATAGGATTATGATGGATAAAAGAGGCATGTTAATTACTTGAGTAGGATTGTCCATGGTTCTAAGGTAAGATATACAATCATAGAGAGACATTTTTTGGCCTTAGTATTTATGGCTAAAAAATCTAGTTATTATATGCTATCTTTTACCATCAATATAGTGACAATATGTGATCCAATTAAGTGTTTGCTAGCACGAACTATCTTGGTTGGGAGAATGGTAAGATGGTTCCTCATTATTTCATAATGTGATTTGAAGTGTGTGGTTCCCCGCGCATTCAAAAATCAAGACTTTGCAGATTTATGGGCTATCTCTCCTTCAAGTTTATTTGAACCACCTCGTGAAGATATACCTAGTGATGATTTTCATGCCAACATTTATGAGGAAGACAAGGAGGAATGGTTAATGGAGTTTTATGGTTTATTGGATAAATCCAAAGGAGGAGATGGAGTAATTTGATCTTGAGAAAAGGAGGAGATATCTTTGTCATTTAAGTTACGTTTTTTGTACAGATAATGAAGAAAAGTATAAAGATTTGATTCAAGTATTACTTGAGGCCCTTTCAAGAGGCATCTGTTCACTTTTCATCAAAGGAGATTCTAACTTAGTGGTTAAACAAGAGAAAGTGAATACTTATTGAAGAATCTCAACCTAACTACTTATCGAATAATCATACATAGGTTGATCGATCAGTTTTATAAAGTCAAAGTACAGAGATATCAACGAAAAATGAACAAATATGTTGGTTCTTATGCCAAGATTATGCAAAATATAGTTATGCAAGGAGATTCAACACTTTTGGTGATCCATCGTAGGAATACTCCATCTTCTGTGCTCCAGTTATTTCCCACAGACGATGCCTCATATTAGAGAGGATAAATAAGGAAGAAGATGGAAAAAATAGATGGTTCAATGAAGCTTGCCTAAATAACACAATTCTTCCTTCTTTAATGAAGATTATATTACAAAAATATTGATGGTTGGTTGTCCAGATACCTTAGACCCAAATAATCTAAAAAACGATTAAAGGAAACTTATAGGGAACTTTATGAGACGACTAAGATTTCTCTTTATAGAATAATATTAAGAAAGGTTTATTTTTGGCGCACGATGAAGCAAGATGCATCAGCAGGAGAGCGAGATTGTGACAAAGGCTAAATCTTCTTTTAACCACTTGAGTGCAATTTCCTAGAAGATCAAATGGACTAGAGGAATCCTTACATTGATTATATCAAGGATGTATTTGTTTAGGTAGAAAAAGAAGTTGCCATAGCACTTAGAAGAAGTGCCTCAAGTTTCTACTTGCTATATGAGAGGCTCTGTCAGCGAGAATATGTCAACAGTCTTTATGATGAATCATCATAGAGGAAGCATAAAAGGCTATCAAACAAGGTCACGATCCATCTCATATTGGAGGAGTCAAATTATATTAACTTATGATACTTAGCTATTATTGGCTATCAATAGAGAAAGATTCAAGTCAGATTATTCAAAAATGTAAATGTAAGGAAAAATTTCCAATCATGTGAATTTTTTTGAAATTGGCTTAATTTTGGACGTACATTTGAGTCATAGGTTAAGATTTGTATTGTTGATATCGTAAGCTTATGACTTATTTGATGAAGATGTAGAAACAATGGTTTAAAATTTAATAAGCATCATGTCTTCTTTACGTGCCAAGTTCGTCTTCACGTTGAGCGATAATATCTGAAGTATGGATGCCTTGGATTTTGAGTGTTTATTTATAAACAAAATCGTCTTGAAGTTTTAAGTTTGTTAGAATGAAATTGAGACTTTGTTAGAACATGTTTCAGATCTCTTCAGAATGAGATTTAAAACCTCGTTAGAATGCACATCTAATGATCATCTAACATGAACTCTTTATTTAAAAGAAGGAACCCATTGGAAGCTCATTATAAGGTCATTGAAATGATAATGCTTGTTCATTTAAACGAACCTTGGTTTCATTAGAATGAGCATTTCGTTCAAATGAACTATAGGATTTCGTTTTAAGGAATCTATCACCTCGAAATTCGTGTTTTCATCTTTAAGGAGTGGTGGACTTAGTTTTTTTAATAACTTTTAGTGAAAATCAATTTCCTACCTATTTACCAATGTTCCAAAACCCTAGTATCACCCATTGTTTTTAAAGATAAAAGTTTCAATATTCTTATTATATGAGATCTTTATGTTAGGAGTCAAAGTTTATTTTCTTATCATCTTGGATTGAGAAAAAAAATTGTGTGGTGGACTCCATACTAGTTTGATATATTGCAGTGAAGAAATGATATTTCGTGTTCTGATTCCTGAAACGGTTGTTGACCTCATCAGCGAATACCTAGTCACATGTGGATTCATGTGTTGTGACAGCTTGTGTGGGTGTACTTATGCATAACTGTGGAAGAGAGTTGAAGATAGAAGAGCGTTAAGGTTTTTAAGGTACAAGAGTCGTTAAGTAAGTCTATTATCTAATATTTGTAAGACCTTATCAAAGTGATTTGCTTAGTTGGGTCGTCCAAGATTTTTTCCATTGTGGGGTTTCCTCATACATCAGTGTGTTCTGTGATTATTTTACTCATTTTATCTTCTTATCACCTAGACGTATGTTTTAGGTTACATAGGTAAAATTCGGTAAATCGATTTTTCGCAAGAAAGGTTTAAAATTGGTACAAAGATTTTTATTGGGTTCAATCTATTTAAAGTTTTATTCATTAAAATTGAAAAATCCAATAATAGACTTTTAGTTTGCAAGATCATCCTTTCCTAAGAACTATATGGCATTCTCAGCAAAGCTTGGTAACTACATGGTAATACAATCCATTTTAATGGTTAATTTGAACTCATTGACAACAACTTATTCTTTACCTTATGGTGAGAAATAAAGCTCCATCTAGGGGAAAATATGTATTCTCATGGAAATTAATTGTTTTACAAAGTGGGCAGAATCATATGCTTTGAAAAGGGAAATAGTAGGAGTGGTTGAATAATTCATTAAAGAGTATATAATTTTTTATTTTGGCATTCTCAAGGTCATTCTTTTAGATAATGACACTCTATTTATCAATAAAGAAGTGACAATGTTGACTGAAAAAATATTCAATTATTCACCACACTTCAATGGTGGCTTATCCCAAAGGAAATGATTAAGCACAATCTACAAACAAAATTTTGGTTAACATTTTAGCTAAAATGATGGAGGATTTTCCTGGTGCGTGGGATAAAAGCTACTTATGGTGATTTACACATATCGAACCACCAAGAGGATGTCAACATGTTACATATCTTTATCCTTGGTTTATGAAGCTGAAGAAATCCTTCCAGTGGAGCTGGAAGTTCCATCTTCAAGATATGCCTCATGAAGAAAAATGATTCCTCAAAGTAGGCATGTTCAACTGAAAGTAATGGATGAACATAGAGGAAGAACTTTAAAGTTTACACGAAACAACTCTCCAAAGATTATGAAAACCTCGTCAGACCAAGGAAGTTTGTGGACGGAAATTTAATGATGACTGAACTCTTAATTTTATTTGAGGACTTCCTTTACCCAAATTTGTAGCAAATTGGGAAGGACCATATGTTTTCAGAGAGGCACATGACTCAGTTAATTGTCTGATTTCTATATTTGAGGATAATAGGCCACTTAAAGTGAACAATATTAATTGAAAGTTGATATTGTTTAAAAAATACACTTGTAACTCTTATCTTGGTTGAAGAAATGCAAAGAATCACATAAATTTATAATATTTGGGAGTTAAGTATTGAAAGTAAAGAATAAAATTCACACATAAGCTCTAGGACCAAACATTTTTTTTGTATTTTAAATTTGGATGATTAAAAATAAAAAAAAAATGGACTATTGCCTAGAGTTCTATCCAACTGAGGTAGTTACATCTTGGGCAACCTTCCATTGATGCTCAGACATGAAAGAAATGTTTACTTCTACCTATTATATTCAATTAAACATCCATGCTTCCTCTTTAGATCACCCTAAGCCTTATCAGAAATAGCTATGTCTTGATCACACTCCTTAAACTCAGGAATGAGCTCTTTTAATTTCTCTTATTCGGCCTTGAGATCCTCTAAAACTTTAACATAGTTAGAATGACAGGTTGCTAGCAGAGGATATTTTAGATCCTTTAACTTTTTGATCATCCAAGAGAAATCAAAACCATGTTTCCTTAAAGATTTGAGTTTCCCTATGTAGTGATTTATAATAGAAATCTTTAAGTACCACGGAAGTAATTTTATGTAGATGATATGCCATCATCAAGTTGTGAACTCTCACGCATTCAGTAGCGAATCTCATCGTGAGAAATTAGAATTCAATCTAGCACATAATAAAGTGAGTATTGAATGATAATGTTATTCTCAAGAACCTATCGGCAATATTGAGTTGGTTCCATGCTTGGCAAAATAGGCTCAAAACCAAACTCAATCTCGTCAATTTGCATATTGTTAATGGAATCATGGAAGGATGAATGGGAATGAGCTGGAGCAGCCAAGTCCACCTCAATACATAGCATAACGGGAGGAGGTTCCTGGAGAAGGTTGCATGCTATGACAAGCTATAAAGATAGTTGAAACATAAGAGTTAACCAAAATTTTAGGAAAGTGGGTGCCGAGTCAACAACAAGGTGTATCTAAATTTTTAGAAAAAACCATAGTAGTAAGCTACTAAGTTTACTTTCAAAGCGTAAATTATTTTGGATAAATTTTCGTAGTAAGCTACTAATTTGACTTACAAAGTGTAAATTTTGAAAAAAAAACTTAGTAGTAAGTTACGAAATTTACTTATAAAGTGTAAATTGTTTTCGACAAACCTTAGTAATAATCTACTAAGTTGACTTACAAAGTATAAATTGTTTGAGAAAGACCTTAGTAGTAAGCTACTAAGTTGACTTATAAAGTGTAAATAACCTTAGTACTATCCTACTAAGTTTACTTACAAAATAAAAATTTTGAGAAAAACTTTAGTAGTAAGCTACTAAGTTGACTTACAGACTTACAAAGTGAAAATTCTTTTAGATAAACCTTAGTAGTAAGATACTAAGTTCACTTATAAAGTGTAAATTTTTAAATAAACCTTAGTAGTAAGAAACTAAGTTGACTTGCAAAGTACAAATTTTGAGGAAAACCTTAGTAGTAACTTATATAGTGTGAATTATTTCAGAGAAACCTTAGTAGTGAGATAGTAAGTTGACTTAAAAATTGTAAATTTTGAGAGAAACTTTAGCAATAATTGAGCTATGTCATAAAGAGTCTTATAAAGAGTGACCTCATTAACATAACAAAAAGGAAGAACCACATCCTCTGAAGCTTGAACCGGTGCATTACCATAAGAAGCCTGAGTTTCCACTATTGGACCAAGTGGGACTAAAACCAGATCAACCTCAACTTAGGGAACTAGTCAATCTCTCTCTTCACTCCTGGTAAGACTAAACACCACAAATAGAATAAGCTCATAAAAATCTTTATATAAAAACAAGAAAAGAATAATATTTCCTTTTAAAAGGAAATTATGTCTATAATAGTCTCACGAATAATTGTTTTTTGGATAGAGGGTTATCATCAATATTTACAATGACCTCGGGAGGTAAAGGACCATCCTGCAAAGGAAGAGCCAGGAAATTTTTATAAAGATACTTCTTTGTAAGGACATATTTCTCATGTCCGTTATCTTACATGTGTGTATGTTGTACGTCGCTACATTTAGCACGTCTCTACACGATCTCACATGATGGACTCAATCAAAATTTTGGGAATTAAGCATTCAACATCTCCATTATGTGTCCCACATCTGCCTCAATGACATCACGTTCCACGATTTTAGGGACTTAATGCAAGTGGTACGCAAGAGAAGTTAAAATAGTGAAAGAAGGCAAGATATGGAAGTTCAAGGGCATTTTAGTAATTTTATAACCACTGTATGGAGTACTGGTCACCTAGAAAGTTTAAGACCCCACTGTAATGAAGATACTGGAAGAAACGACACCTCAATCCGAGCTATGGTGAAGAAGTTATGGCCCTTTGAAAATAGAGAAAATTCCGAGAAAATTGGATGGAAAAATGCTTAGTGTTTTAGCCCCAAGTTCCAGCGATTTCTTGCGAACCGAAGGCCAAACCGGTTCGGGGGGTGAACCATTTTGCGATACACTTGAACCGGTTCGGGGTACCTGACACTGACAGAGTTCCATAATTTTAAAACTCTTTTTTGGATTCCTATAAAAGCCAACTTCGGAGGAGTTATTTTCCAAGACTTTGAGAGACGTTTTCGAGAGTCCAAATACATCTAGTCTTTATATTTTTGAGTCCCAAGAATCATGTTTTGATTCACACATCCTTGCCAAATCTTTGTGCATCCTTTTGTAACCCAAGAACACAAGTTTCTGTTTGTTCAACCCTTGTGAAGAAGCTGTTTTCCTTCTTCATTATTGCTCATCTGGAGTTCCCGAGGGAGATTCTAGCTGCCGACTACAGAACCGACACCTGTAGGTATTTTTGTGTCACACTGTATTTTTACTGTAATCCGTGTAACCATTTCTTACAAAATTATAGTGAAAATAAATTTTTTTGCCCCTTTGGGGGATTTTTCCTCACATGTGTGTTTGAATGTTCTTGCATGATTTCATCTTATTCAATCACACCTAGATGCATGTTTAGGACATAATTTGGGAAAACCGAATTCAATTAAATAATTTCTTTATTTGAAGACATGCGCACTCCTTTCAAATTGGTATCAGAGTCAATTACACAATTATAACGTGTAATTTTCCGCAAAATTTTTCTAAGATATCAATTTTCTGAAAAATTGATTTTTGAAAAAGAGCGTGTTCATAATGGAGAAGTTATATAATAAAATGCCAATTTTTTATGGGACAAACTATGCATACTGGAAAGCCCGCATGAGATCTGCATTAAAAGCCATTGATGAACATGTCTGGATTTTGGTTGAAAGAGGGTGGACTCCTTCCTCCGTCACTATTAATAACGTGACTAGTTTACAACCTGACACTACATGGACTGAAGAAGAATTCAAATGGTCATCTTTTAATTCTAAGGGTTTAAGTGCTATTTCTGGATCTTTCACACTTGATGAGTTCAAACGCATAATTACGTGCACCACGTCAAAAGAGGCATGGGATGTTTTACAACTTACCCATGAAGTAACTAATGCTGTGAAAGAGTCTAAACTCCAAAATTTGACAACTCAATTTGAAACCATCACCATACTTGAAACTGAATGTTTTGATGAATTTTATGCTAGACTGTCTGATATTGTAAACACTAGCTTTAATCTTGGTGAACACATTCTTAATGTTAGAGTTGTTAAAAAGATTCTTAGATCACTGGCTAAGCGTTTTATCCCTAAAGTCACTGTGTTAAATTCTATGTGTAATTTAAATACACTTAAATTAGAGGAACTTGTAGGAGACTTGCAAACGTATGAAATAGATATGTTTCCTAAATCTGTCAAGTCTAAAGATAAGGGAGTTGTACTTAATGCCCAAGAGAGAAAAAGTGAGGGGTCGGCAAGAAAGAGGGGAGATTCATATAAAAAAAGAGAGATAGATACGTCATATTCTGAGTGTGACTTTGATTTAGATGATTTGGCCCTGTTTGCTAACAATTTCAAGAAAATTCTCAAATTCAAGAAAAATGGTAATTTCAAAGATAAAAAGAAGTTTGAGAAAAATAACCTTGAAAAGAAAAATCAAAAAGATTTTAAAGATCCTCATAAGAAAGAGAGTGAGAGATGCTTTGAGTTTGATGGTAAGGGTCATAGAGCTTTTGAGAGTGCTACTAGGCTGAACAAAAAAGGGCAAAGTTTTCCTTAATACTACCCTTAGTGACGACAGTGAGTTCGAGTCGGTGGACTCTGGAGATGAGTCACCGCATGTGTGTAACTTCACTACATTCATGGATAGTCATGTGAGCACTTCTAGTACTTTTCACGACGATGAGGATTCTACTTCACAAGGACACCTCGATAGTGAGAGTGATGTGAGTGAGGGGGAGGATGATGAAAGTGAGAGCAATAGTGACCTTCAATGTGCCTACGTCGAGTTATATAATGAGTCATTTAAAACTAAAAAGCGTAACAAAACATTAGTTATTAGGATCACCTCTCTAGAGGAAGATTTAGAAAAATCGAGAGAGAGAGAGAGAGTCCTCCTCCTGCACCACCTTGAGAGAGAAAAAGTCTGCCTGTGTTGAGAAAGAGAGTTTGTTTAGAGAGAGAGACTGTTTGGAGAGAAAGAGAAAGGGGATTTGACTAAACAAGTGGCTAGTATTACGAGTGATCTCCATTCCTTCCTGGAGACTAGGAAGAACTCGAAGCCCTTGTTGCCCAACTTACTCATGATCTTGAGTGAGCACGGGAAGTCAAAGTTCAAATCGAGGACAGATCAGAGAAGATGGGAAAGATGCTCCTAGACACCACTTTAGGTTTTGGTGATAGGCAGAGAATAGGTTATGATGGTGCCTCTATGTCCCAAATTGCACCTGGACCAGTTCCTGAGTTTACTACGACTCCATATGGCCATCGTCAAAAACCACAAAGGAGAGTTCGACCAAGAAAAGCAAACCCAGGTCTGCCTAAGCCTGCGTTCTTTTGTACGTATTGCAAAAGAAAAGGCCACATCAGGGAGTTTTGCTATAGTTTGGGTCGGTCACGACGTACTATTGCTCCACCACATCATACTGATGATTTTTCTAGTCTCAGAGAGTGTGTTGAGTTTTTAGCCGCCACATCACAGAGTTTGATGGAGGAATTCCGATGGATGTCTTTCCCGTCTATAAATGCTTCTTGCATCCCGGATAAAACCAACAATAATAAGGGTAAATAAAAGGTTACCACTTCTTGGGTACCTAAGAAAGATAAGAAAGACCTTGTTGTTCATGTCGATCTCAAAGCACATAATACCTCACAGTGGTATTTTGATAGTGGGTGCTCCAGACATAAGACAGGTGATGCATCAGTTTTTACCTACCTTGAGGATTATAAGGATGGTAGAGTCACCTTTGGAGATAGGATCAAGTCTAGAATTATAGGATGAGGTACGGTAGAGTTACCAGGATTTCCTAAGCTAGAGAATGTTTTTTACGTTAAAGGTTTGAAAGGAAACCTTCTCAGCATTAGCGAGCTGTGCGACGCTGACTTCATAGTAAAGTTTTACTAGGACGCATGTAATGTCTATAATATAGATGGTAAACTTTTAGTGCGAGGGGTGAGGATCGAGGATAATTACTATGGGACTGTGCCCACATCATCACTTGTCTGCAATAGCGCCATAATCACTCCTATGGATCTGTGGCACCAACGTCTAGGTCATGTGAACATTAGAGATTTGACTCGCTTAGCTAAAAAGGACCTAGTACGTGGCTTACCATATCTTGGAAAGCCTACTTCCATGTTTTATGGACCTTGTCAGTTGCGAAAGCAAATCCGTAGCCCCCATAGGAAGTTGCATTCCATTACCACCTCTCATGTACTTGAGTCGATTCACATGAATCTTATGGGTCCTACTCATACTGAGAGTCTGGGTGGTCAGAGGTATATCCTCGTGATGGTGGATGATTTCTCCAGATATTCGATTCTAGATTTTCTGAGAGAGAAATTAGATGCTGTAGAGTTTTTAACGACCAAGTGTCGTGTCCTACAAAACCAACATGGAGTCACTATTAACAGGATACGTACTGACAACAGTAAAGAATTTAAGGAAGCAAAGGTAGATCTTTATTGTGATAGCATTGGGATCAAACATGAGTTTTCTCCTTTGAAGACTCCTCAGCAAAATGGGATTATTGAGAGAAAGAATAGGACGATCCAGGAAATGGCTAGATCTATGCTTCTAGGTTGTAGAGTTGCTAGGAAATTTTAGGAAGAGGCAGTGTCTAATTTATTCCATATGATGAATAGGGTTTACCTGCGTCCACACACACTTAAGACGCCTTATGAATTATGGACTGGTAAGAAACCCAACCTTGCATATTTTTATATTTTTTGGAGTAAATGCTACATTCCTACGGGATAGAGATCAATTAGGAAAGTTTGACTCTCAGAGCGATGAGGGAATATTGCTAGGATATTTATCGAATAGTCGAGCGTACCGGGTCTTTAACCTGAAGAGCTCTAAGGTTATGGAGTCAATAAACGTCACCATACAAGATGATGAACCTTCGATGGTTATTGATCCTAACCTTCAGTGTGAGGATGAGGAATTTTCTGGCAGTGATTTACTTGTTCGTCACTCACACTCAGTGGACCCTACTCCTGTGTTAGGGGACACACCTGCTTGGGTTCGCAAGAGTCATGATCCTTCTGCCATTGTTGGCGATCCCACTTTAGGGTTCAAGACTCGTGCTCATCTAGAGAACATTGTTATCCATTTTTTCTATACGTCCAAAGTCGAGACCAAGAATCACAAAGAAGCAATCAAGGATGAACACTGGATATCTGGCTTGCAGGATGAGTTACTTCAGTTTATAAAGCAAAATATCTGGGAACTTGTTTCCCGACCTAGTGAGACTAATGTGATAGGTACCAAGTGTATTTTTAAGAATAAAATGGATGAAAATGGTACCATAATCAGAAATAAGGCTAGGTTGGTCACTCAAAGCTACACACAAATAGAGGGTGTAGACTTTAGGGAGACATTTGCTCCTATTGTGAGTCTTGATTCCATCCGCTTACTACTCACCATCGCATGTCATCTGTGCTTCAAGTTATATCAGATGGATGTCAGGAGTGCCTTTCTAAATGGCATTCTTTAGGAAGAGGTTTACGTGGAATAACCAAAAGGGTTTGAAGACCCTAAGCACCCGGAGCAGGTTTACTATCTGAGGAAAGCCTTGTATGGTTTGAAACAAGCACCGTGTGCTTGGTACGAGAGGCTTACTTCCTATCTCTTAGCCCGTGGCTTTAAAAGAGGGGGAGTTGATATGACGTTATTCGTCAGGAGAGATGACAGTGCTATTTTGGTTGCCCAGGTCTATGTGGACGATATAGTCTTTGGATCCATGTGCTCCCAGCATGCTCACCACTTTGAGTAAGAGATGAAAAGAGATGAGCATGGTAGGTGGGCTTACGTTCTTCCTTGGTCTCCAAGTTCGTCAGCTAGAGGATGGGATGTTCATCTCCCAATCCAAGTATGCTAGAGACCTAGTGATGAAATTTGGTTTAGACTCTGCTAAGCATGCATGTACACCTATGAGTACTTCTATCAATCTTAGTAAGGGCACTTCTTTCAAGGACGTAGAGAAAACCTTGTATCGGAGTATGATAGGTAGTCTTCTCTACTTGACTGCCAGTTGTCCTGACATAGCCTTTAGTGTTGGAGTCTGTGCGCGATATCAGGCATCCCCGAAAGAGTCACACTTACTCGCTCTAAAACGTATTATTAAATACGTGAGTGGGACTTTATCATATGGTATTTGGTATTCCTTCGATACTAATGATCATTTTTATGCCTATTCGGATGCCGATTGGGCCGGGGATGTAGATGGTTGTAGGAGCACTTCTGGTGGGTGTTTCTATTTTGCTCTTGTCTCCTGGCTGAGTAAGAAGCAAAACTCTATATATTTGTCTATAGCGGAGTCTGAGTACATCACCACCGGGACTTGTTGCATGCAACTCTTGTGGATGAAGCAAATGCTGGAGGGTTATGGGATATCACAGGACACCATGACCATCTCCTGTGATAACACGAGCACAATTTAGATATCTCGCAATCCAGTCTAGCATTCGCGCACAAAGCACATCAAGATACGCGAGCACTTTATACGTCAGTTAGTCGAAGAGAACGTCGTATCCCTGAGTTTCGTTCCCACCGATCGTCAGTTAGCCGATATTTTCACAAAACCTTTAGATGCCCTTAGATTTGAGAGTCTAAGAAAGTCTTTGGGAATTTTCATAGTTGACTGAGGGGTTGGTCCACGTCTAGGATAGGATGCTTTTTCATGTTCATTTCATATTCTTCCTATGGCTAGTTTGTATCATTTGTAATATTACTTTTGCCTTTTTATTTTTGAAAAATCCAAAATGATTTTCTTTTTTATAAAAATTTTAGAAAAGCCCAAAAACGTTTTTTTATTTGTTTTGCACCTTTAATGGATGAGCATTTAAGATAGCCGAGTCACAAAAATTTCATTCAATTTATCCATGTGACTGTTTGATAGAGATTTGAGACGCTACATCATTGCATCCATGTGCTTTACATTGATTGGAGTCTTTGAGATGTGATTAGTGATATCTTTCTACATGTTTGACTCCTATCTCCTTTATTGCACACATGCACGGATATATTTGATTATTGTACTTTTCTATCACATATTGTCTTGAGTGTTTCCATCTCAATTCTTTCTATACAACGTACAATATGTGATAAAACTTGACAAGATTAAATGCATGTAAAAACCATTTGGTGAGACTGTGTGTTTATTTGAAAAAGGGGAAGGGACACGAAAGGTTCATTTAGCCTTTACGAATACTAAGACACCATTAAAAAGGACCTAAAAAAAGGAATTTTTTTATCCGGGGTCCAAAGAGGTTAAAAGAACCCGAAAAAATTTAAAGGCAATAAAAAGAAATACATGTCAAATATGGGCCATTAGGTTTCACCATCAATTCTTCAAAGTTTGAGAATTTAGATTACCTCTATTCAAAATATAAATCTGAGGGAGTTTGGTTCGAGAATTTAAACGGGTTTGCACTTCCTTGAAAGTCCTAAAAGAGCATAAAATCGTTTTGGACGTTATTAGTATGAAAATCACTTTGCGCTTTGATGTGTTGATTTGATTGATTCAATGTCTCATATTTCCATCTTTTTACACCAAAGGAAGATTTTGAGTTCATTCGTCAGGAGCATCCGATATTCATCGTGCACATATGTCATGTTTGTATGCATTGATTTTCCTATCGAAATTGATGACACCCATACATTTACGCTATCATCGACTTGGTTATTTTGTGTTCTTTCATGGTGTGATTCCTTGTTTATATATGTTGTGTGAAAAAATTTGAAAAATTCAAAAACATAAGTTTTTTTTACCTTGTGACACACTCCAATTTCATTTATATATGTGTCTCATATTTTTCTATTTAGGGACATCATACAAGAGGGAGAAGAATTATCATATTATGGGGGACTTTTTGAGATGTTGATATTTGTTTTAAGCTGGTATCTATGTTTATCTCATTTCAAACTCGATATGTCACTTGGTATTTTCTTTATCTCATGTGTGTAGGTACTACATTGATGATCATATGTTACACACCCTGATGAGAAAATATTTGAGATTCCTGAAGGTTTGAAGAACAAACGATGAAGTCTTATTCATTTGTATCTTCCCAGTTTTGGGTTCATGGTAGGGTAGATTTTTATAGGAAATTTGTTATTTGATAATTTGGATTTTTATATATGTACCGACATAGACATATGGGGATATTTGTAAGGAGATATTTCTCATGTCCGTTATCTTACATTTGTGTATGTCGTACGCCTCTACATTTGGCATGTCTCTACACGATCTCACACGACGTCCTTAATCCAAATTCTGAGAATTAAGCATTCAACATCTCCATCATGTGTCCCACATCTGCCTCAACTACTTCACGTTCCACAATTTTAGGGACTTAATGCAAGTGGTACGCAAGAGAAGTCAAAATAGTGAAAGAAGGCAAGATACGGAAGTTCAAGGGCATTTTGGTAATTTTATAGCCATCGTCTGGAGGACTGGTCAACTGGAAAATTGAAGAGCTCACTGCAACGAAGATACTAGAATAAACGGCACCTGAATTCGAGCTATGGTGAAGAAGTTATGGCCCTTTGAAAATGGAGAAAATTTTGAGAAAATCCCTTGGAAAAATGCTAAGTGTTTAAGCCCCAAGTTCCAGCTATTTTTTGCGAATCAAAGGCCAAACCGGTTCGGGGGGTGAACCGGTTCATGATACACCTAAATCAGTTCGGGGTACCTGACGCTGACAGAGTTCCAGAATTTTACAACTCTTTTTTGGATTCCTATAAAAGCCATCTTCGGGGGAGTTATTTTACAAGACTTTGAGAGACGTTTTTTAGAGTCCAAATACATCTAGTCTTCATATTTTTGATTCCCAAGACTCATGTTTTGATTCACACATCCTTGCCAAACCTTTGTGAATCCTTTTTGTAACCCAAGAACACAACTTGTGTTTGTTCAACCCTTGTGGAGAAGCCGTCTTCCTTCTTCATTACTGCTCATTTGGAGTTCCCGAGGGAGATTCCATCCGCCGACTACAGAACCGATGCCTGCAGGTATTTCTGTGTCACACTGTATTTTTACTTTCGTTTGTTACAAAATTATAGTTAAAATAAAAGGTTTTGCCCCTTTGGGGGATTTTTCCTCACATGTGTGTGTTTGAATGTTCTTTCATGATTTCATCTTATTCAATAACACCTAGATGCATGTTTAGGACTTAATTTGGGAAAACTGAATTTAATTAAATAATTTCTTTATTTGAATGCACACGCACTCCTTTCATTCTTCCTTAAATAAATAAGTTCAAAACTAAGAGAAAAGACTTACGAATTGGGATGGAAGAGATTGCTCATGAAGAACATCAAGCGTAATGGCATTTTCAACATCATCATCTAGCTTATCATTTAAAGTTTTCCCCGAAAGCACCTTATAGAGAAGGAGTTACAGTTATTATTATACATGTCTAACTTAATTTCCTCCTCAAATATTTCTTTCATTGAGTAGCTACGTCAGTTGGAGGTCTTTACACCGTTTGAAGTTCTAGATAAACCTTTTATAATGGGCTTGAGAAATAGTAAAATCATTAGTTGGGCGACATCTCTTTAAATCAACTAAAGCGCCACCTGAGTAATATGAATGTGATTCATTCAAGATAGAAGATCGGCTACCTTTAAACGAACCTTTTCAACATTATATGGTTTGGGGGTAACAACCTCTAGGAGTATGCCAACCACCTCAGAGAATCCATGAGTTGCTTTGGATTTCTTAAGAGTTTTGGATTTCTTAAAACCTACATCTGAGGGATATTTTCTTTTTGCACCAATGGCTCATTTCTTGACTTTCTTGCCTTACTTTCCAATTTAACAATATCAATGATTGGAGACAAATCAGAAAACTCTATAGGTAACTCAATGTTTGTGGTGCTTAGCTCAAACTCCATATCAGCAGCGGATTTATTCTTAAGGCCAAGTTTATTGGGCCCAAAATATTTTACAATGGGATTAATTGGTTGACTCCTCACGAAATTTTTAAACTGACTGAGAGAGAATGACCAAAAATGACAAAACCAACCCATCAAAATATCCCCATGCCTTCTCTTTTCAAGAATGACCATTTTATTATTAAACTTCTAATAAAGAGAAAATACACTACGACAAGTGAAGTCGTGGCATGCAGCATAGAAAGAATCACCAATTCTTCTATTTTGACAAAAGGGTAGGGGCATCTTGGTTAAACCGAAAGTGTCCGTCACAAGGATGGGGGTTATAGCCTTCACTCTCCTTATCCCACTAGGTGAACAAATGAGAACGAAGGGAAATACGGATTACTCTTATCTTAGGCCAAACACAAAAATTCACTTTTTAGAAAATTTTATCTTGATTCAATTTAGTGAATATACAACAAAGTTATGGAGCCAAATTTCGAACCAAATAAGTTGAAGAAGTAATTTTAGGAAAAAATCCCTTTTAGGCAAAACCTTGAATTTTAGTACTATTAAAGAATTTCATAGACACAAGATGACTTACAGAATACTTAGAAATCCACTAAGTATAACATAAAGATGTATTCAAATCTTCAATAGATATGGCACAATCCAGCACCATCCATAAAAAGTAGCTCTGGCCTCGGTATCCACTGATCAACCTCAGAAATTGCAATTCCTTTCTTTTTCAGCAATAGAGCCTTGACTCTACTATTCAGCAATAGAGAAAATCTCTATAAGGGTTCTTGAATATGGAATTTGTTCTTCTTGATTTGGAAAAGTGATCCTCAAAATTCCAAAGGGTTTAGATGAAAAAGTATAGAGTTTGATCATAAAAAGAACTATAAAAAGGTTTGTTGAAAGTCTAAAATGGATTTGGTAAAAGTCTAATCCCGCATCTCTATTTGTAGGGAAAGTTATTTAGAAAGGGGAAATAAATATTTGTAAAAATATGTTTTAAAAAATAAAAACACGCGTACTCGTTCGAAGGAACTGATGCCTCGTTTGGATGACGTACACCATCTCATTCGATCACGTTTCCAATGAAATTTTGAAATATATTACAGAGCTTGCCACAAGGTGTCACTTCAGATCTCATTCAAACTTAGTAAACACGTTCTAAAAACATGCCCAATCTCGTTTGAACGACATATAATGAAACTTCGAACGACATTCCAAAACTGACCAAAACTTAGATTTCGTGTGATTAAAAGAACCTTGTTCTATTATACTATGCAACTCGTTCGAATGACGTACCAAATCTCAATCTAACGAATTAGGTAGTTTTTAAAAAAAAAATCTTTAAAATTATTTTAAAACATTTTGAAAACTTTTTATTGCAAACACTTTCAAAATAACCCTTGGATAATTAAAGACTTTACCAAACCACCTCATAACTCTTCAGAGTGTTCTTGAGATGAACGATCTTCAATCTTCCAAATTTCATCAACTTCTTCTCGCTGAATATGTGAAAGTAGTCATGAAGGTGCAGTGGGGTGTAACGGGATATTACAAATAACATATAAATGAGAAATTATAAAACTTGATATTACAAATCTACTCCTTTGTCTATTCAAGTAGAAAACACAAACCAAAGCCAAATGACCCCTAATACTAATACAGCTAATGTCCTCCAAAATCAAGAAATGAAAATACATAAATGTATTCGTATTCAACTGAAAAGTATTCATCTTATGTGGTCCATCAAATCATCACCAAGGCGGAATGACATACAAACATGAGACAAAAGAAAATTCGTGACACATTTGAGTTTAAAAAAATAAATAAAACTCCCCCTCAAATTTTTCTCCCCAATTTTGTTCGTAATAGACAAAGAGTAAAAACCTAATCATGAAAGCATTAGCATCAACTTAAGAAGCAAAGATAGCATCAGAAAGGTAATTGTTAAAGTACACGCGATGAAATTCCAAATGGCATAAGGAGATATGCAAAAGATGGAACCCGAAATTGGTATGCCTTTTGGAAACTTTTAAATTTTTGAATATTTTCAAGTATAAAAATAAGATATAAAATATATAAATACAACACACCATGGAATAACACTAAAATATTCGAATTGTGAAAGCGGAATGCTATTGTGTGAACATTATCAATGGGTAAATCAACAAAGGCATTCATAACATATGAGCATAAAGTAATGACATACTTTTAAAGAAAGAACTTAATTTCAACGTTAGGTGTAAAAAAATATTGAACTTAAATGAAATTGACTTGACTTATACAATATGCCTTGAATTTAAATACTTCTCGAATCAATAATGCCAAACTATTTAATGTTTTTCAAAAGTGTCCATTGTTCAAACCCATTGATCTTTTAATTTATAACACCCTCAAAATCTCACATATATAAAACATCACTAGTATAACCTTACTGTATAGTCTTTTCGAGTATCCGAGAATTGATTTAACACAAGTCTATTACGTTTAGTGTAATTGTTCCAAAATGAACGGGATATAGGGTGTATAGGTGCCCTAGTTAGTTGAGATTTTTAGTATCATTCACGATGCGTAGCTGTGGACATTTATCAAATAAATGTAGATGCATGAGACAATTAGAAACTGAAATAACATGGAACAAAGATAATGTAGTGACATTGAGAGCGAGGTGGGTCACCATGAACTGAAGAAGGATGGAAAGGTGTGATTATAATGTTGAAAAGTACACATAATGTACATTGTAGATTTTCGGGGATAATCAGGATCTACTCTATGCAGAAGAGTAATATGGCGAGAGTCACGTCAGAATTAACGAAAGATGTAAAAGTTGGACGTGAATAGTCGGGTATGATTGCAGATATATTCCACGAATGGATTGGTTGCTAGTTCGAATGGTAAAGTACAAATCATCGGACTAAGGAATACAATTATAGAAGGGGTACTAAAAATAGCGTAATGTTCCAAACTATAGAAAGATGTGGAATTCTATATGTAATAAGAGCAAATGAATAAGGGATATGACACATGAGGACGTTGGAGTTTCCCGAGTAGAGAAAATACTTAACTCGTGCGTAGAGAGGCTCATAATAGTGAAAAAAAGGGAACGAAATATCAAAGTGTTGTGTAGGAACCAAGGTGAATTGGTAGATTTAATGATGAAATATTTTGATATGTGATGACTAAAGCGAATTAGTCACTAGATGGGACTATAAGGGAATACAATTAGACTGAAGGACACCGTTAGTAGAGATATAGAGGGAGCAACAAAACCACATAACTGAGATAGTGAGATTACATGGGGTTCCACTTGATGTCGTGTCCGACATGGATTAAATCTTTGTGTCTCATTTTTGACAAAGTTTGCAGGAGACCATGGGTATGGAGTTATGATTAAGTAAGACCTATCACCCATAAACTTATGGGCAAATCGAGAGGAAGAATCATATGTTAGAGGGTATCATACGGATGTGTATCCTTGATTTTAGCAAAGGTTTGGAGTAGTATCTCCCACTGGTTGAATTTGCTTATAATAACTCCTATCATTTTACGACTGGGATGACACCATTTGAGGCATTGTATGATATACCTTATTGTTCGCTCGCTTGTTGGATAGAGGTGTAGGAGAACAAGCTTCTCGGGATAGAGTTGGTTCGGGATACTTCGACCAGGATTGAGATGATTCGGAGTCATATACGGGTAGCTCGGGATAGAAAAAAAGTTATGTCGAGTGGTTTCCTTCAAGAGTTTAATATGGGGGAACAGTTATAACTTCGTGAATGTCTTATGAAGGGGATCATGAGGTTCGAGAAGAAGGGGAAGTTGGATCCAAAGCACGTGGGGCCATTTCCTATCATTGTGCGGATTAGGCTAGTTGCATATAAACTTGGGTTGACTGAATGCTTGCATCGAAATCATGATATATTCCACATTTCTTCGCTGAGGAGATATCCTCAAGATGAGTTAGGTCACACTCATATTACTTTGGATGAGATTTATTTACAACCCAATATATCATACGAGGAGAGGCTAGTTGCTATTCAAGACCATAGTGAGAGGAGACTAGGTCGAAGGTAGTTCCCCTAGTACGGGTTCAATGGGGGCATCATAATAGTAAGGAGTTTATTTCGTAAGGATGAGATGCACGACAAATGTCCAGAGTTATTTATGCTAAGTATTTTTCAGAATTTCGAGACAAAATTTCATTATTAGGGGGGAAGTATGTAACACCATGCATTTCTAATAATTTTATATTAGGATTAATTCAAATTAAAATGGGAAATAGTTAAAAAGTATCCTCGAGGATTTAGTTTGTGTCCCAGAGCAATTTTATGCCACATCGACACCTTGGAAGGGTGTTTCGATCTTTTGTAATTTTGAGGAAAGAGGACCTACGAATTTTGGAGATATTTATCATCTGTTAATTTAAGTCTTCTAGGGTTAGAAGTTACCAAGTTACAGAGAGTCCATAGGAGGAGGAAGAGAGGAAGTCCCAAGGCCATTTCACACCTTCTTAAACTAAAACCACCGTTGTTGTGTAGATCGAGAGGAGAGGATCACACCACATCATTCTTCAACAGAGGATTAGACCTACTAACACAACCAAGTATTTATCTTGCTTAATTTATGAAAGATATACCATCCATGTTAGAGTATGATGATTTATCTATGAATATCATGTGTTTTGGATTAACTTGGAAGACTTAAAATACATTCTTGGATATGAATTGCATGTAGACTGAAGTCTCCTATGATTTGAGAATGAAATTGGATTACAAACAAATAGCAAAACGGATTAAATTCGAGTTTCATTGAGGTTCTTGTATAAAAATGGTGAATTAGGGTTTTAGAGGTTAATTTTGATTAAACTCAAATTAATTGATTTTCTTTGATGATTTGATGATTATAAAACATTAGAAAACATGTATATGGGTTGGTATAATGTTTGGTATTCTTGGTTAGGTGAGTGGTATAGAATTATGGGAATTTAGAGAATAAAATCCCATAACTTGTTTTGTTAGGGAAGACGAGACATGTTCGAGTGAATCGATTCTGCTCCTTGACCAAATAGATTCAGAAAGCGAATCGATTTGGATCATGGCCGACTCAATTTGGTTTCCCAGAATTAGCCAATTTTCCCTTTTTACTTGGGACTCATGGGAAATGACTAAATTAACTTTTGAGACGAAATTTAAAAACAAAGAGAATTAATTTAAAGTACTAATAAGCCAATATTGGGTTTGAGACTTAGTCCCTTTAGAGGAATTTAAGGACTAAGATTAATTAGGCATAATTATGGTTTAAAACCTAATTCGGAGAATTATATAGTAGTTGGATAAATCGAGGGAATCCATGACTTATACCAGTAGGATTTGAGTGCGATAACTACTGAATTGACTTACAGGACACTTGATAACCTTTCGAGTAGTGAGAAAATACCCGAACATTCACAATAAAAGGTATAATGATATAGTAATAATACATAGACCATCTGAGAGTTATATATACTATGTATATGATATATATTATAGGTTACGTGTATACCTATACTGATGCCATAGATATATACGTAGATGGTGTGTATACCTATTGTATAATTCTTATGTATATTGGAATACCTACGTTACTTGCTATTACGGGAGATTTTGAAATGGGGACAGCCTTATCCTGATGAGCCCATTGGGGGGATTTTAGACTTGTATCGCTGAACATATAACTTAGGTTGGATCACTATCTGTGTGAACAATGATGTGCATGGTCATTTGGGTATGTAGGTATGTGCGTAGCCCAAAGGCCTAGAACTATGTTCACCTCTAATATGTGTGATTTATAATTATGGATCGAGATAGATACTGAACCAATGGTCCTTTATTGAGTAAGTGACTTACCAGGATGTGATAGCAGTGTATGCATGCACCATAGATCCGCCTAGCGGTGTTGTATTAGTGTGTGTGTGTGTGTGTGTGTGTGTATATATATATTTGTGATATATACTACTGTGTGTGCTTAGTAGATGAGAAAGATAATGACATCTCAAATAACCTATTATATGGAGAAATAAACATATGTTGAGAACTTCATAATTGGCTAATTGATATAAAGAATTTGGCAACGTATAGTGTGGGCGAAATGGGTGAGTACGACGAGTTAGTTTATGAAGAAATAGATTTGGTTCGGACTAGTTGGATGCGCAAGCACATCTAGGAAGGGGTAGAAAACATATGTTAGGTGTGCACATTATTTGTGACGTGAGGATCTCAAGTGAGGGCACGTAAACCTAATATGTATATAATATCTACTGATTTTGCATGTTAAATATTATAACACCCCATATTTCTGAATTAATTCGAAAATTTATTAGGAAAATTCGTTTTATTTAAATTACGCGAGTGAAGTAATTTAATGTGATCTAATTGATAAATGTGATTATTAAATATTAATATAAAGATAGATACTAATTGATATTTCGAGAAAATTTACTAAGTGAGAATTGTAAATAATAAATGACTATCATTGTACGACATAGCGAATGATATGTACGTATTCTAGTGTATCTCACCAGGAGTCACGTGTAGACTATTTTGAGCTGAGGAATGAGAAATATATTTTAAGTGAGTCGAATAGGAATTTAGAGGTCACGAATGTTTTCTTATGGGTCAAACTAGTCGAAATAGTGTACTCGGGGGTATAGTTTGGGCCCCGGGTCAATTTTAGACCAAACTGAAACCTATTAAGGGTGTTACGGTCATTTTTCTAAAAGAGGTCAAGTGACCTACGAAAATTAGAGCCATATATATGATATTTAGAGATTGGGATTATGGCTTATAACACAAAATATTAGAGAGGCCATTAGAGAAAAGAGAGAACTATTTTCATAAAGCCTAAGGAGAGAATTAAGAAGGTGGTGAAAGGTTTTTTGCACCTCAAGTCAATTGGAAAATAAGATTCAAGAAGAAGCGATGAATCATCAAGTAAGAATCACGAAATCAGATCAATCAATCTAAGTCAAGTGTTTATAACAAATTGAATTAAAGTTATAATACCTATGTGTAGGGATTTCATGAATATATTGATTTTTATTTCAAAACCTTGATGAAGATTAACAATTGATTTCATGCTAGGTAAAATTTCATATAGTTAGGGTTTATATCTGTAGAGAATTGTAAATCATAAGAGTTTTATTATTACTACATATTTCAAATCTGGGTTTTTAATGGAATTTAATGGATGAACACAAAACTAGTTTATGAAAAAGTTTGGGGTGGTTGATTCATTCTTGATTGTTTAAGTGAAGTTTTAATGTGTCTGAAACGTTAGAAATCATCCTAACTCTGGTAGAAATAATTAGGAATAAACAATTGTGAAATTGGTGAACAAATTATGAGATTTGGGTATCAATAAGGTGTAAAACTGCTACTGCGAAATAAGAACTGATTTGCAGAAAAACGGATAGGTTCGGCCTTATCAAAAGATGAATCGGTTCGGTCCTGGGAAGCGGATCGGTCCAGTGCTCAAAATTTTTGAAATTTTCCTTTTTTTCTTGTATTCCTAAATGGACATGGTGAGGGAATACTTATGCACTAGTGAAAATAATATTGGGAGATATATTATTTTATAGTAGATCCTACAAAGGGAGTATAAGAGTGAAGTAAACTCGTAACTCAATGGTAAAGTACGGTGAATATTAGAGAGAAAAATATTACATACTAGTATAAATAATTTGATTATGTGAATACCTATTACATTGATACTTAGGCTATGTGAATATTTAAAGTATGCTTAATTCGGTATTGGGGTCGATGATTATCCAGACCAAATTAGAGTTAAAAGATATTGGGGTCGATGACTATCCGGACCAATATACCTATACATAACATTTACATTGGGATCGAGGGATATCCGGACCAATGTAAATGATAGGATGATTGGGGTCGATGATTACCTGGACCAACAATCCTTATAGTATATATTGTGTGAAATATATACATACTTTATGATATTCTACTTATGTGTGGAAGTAGACTTATAAATGATATATATATATATATATATATATATATATATATAGACACACACACACACATCCAAATGATAAATTAAGTAGAGAGAAACTTAATCTTAAGATTTAAAAAATAGAATGGGAGTATTGATAATAAATTAAGTAGTGAAACTTAATTATGTAAGTTGGATGATAAAGCGTGTTTTATGGGCGGTATAGGAGAGTAGACCATTGATAAGATCAGTTACATACTTCAGTCGAGATATCTTGGGTATGATGGCTAGGTGGGCTAAGTATAGGACGTTAAGTGTGCACATTAGATGAGAGGTGGGAGGCCCAAGGGAGTGTGCGTAAACCTAACATGTGTAATCAATAATCGATTTTAAATTGCGATAAATTACTTGCTAAAACTTTTCAAACTGTTTTGAGTATTAAATCTTTCTATAAATTTTTTTTCAAAACCTCTTAGGTGTCCAGCCATAGGGGCGCTTTAATTGAGTTCATTCCAGGGATTCGGAGTTGTAGCACTGTGGATGTTGACAGAATCATTAAGTATCCGATTCTTTCATTCAGATCTAGCATAGGATCTTATATTTCATATGTATACATGTTGTTAGTTGACTCCATTACAACTCTAGATTTGTATCAGTTTTACTTTGTAGTTGGTTTGTGGATTGTTGCTTGGTTGTGATTTTTGCTAACGGTTATTCGGCTTGACTTAGTTTCTTTTACATGTTAGTGATGGTTTGGATTCTAGTATCTTGTGTATGTTTTTTTATTTTTCAAACTATTCTATTATCCTGTTTTATTTGAAAGATAAAATTTGGCAGCGATTTAATTAACTTAGGTGGTTAGTAATTAATTTGTTTTTGGCAGTGATGCTAAGCATGGACTATATGTGAAACCTGTTTTAAATTGATAAAGGTCTAATAACCCGGTGTTTAATTAGATGGGTATAAAAAATACTTGCTAAATTTTTAAATGTTTTCATTGGGCCCTGACCCCTTTTCTACAAACTTATATTTTTGTAAAAAAATTTTGGTGCCAAGCCATAGGGACACCAAGCTTAGCAGATTTATCATTTGACATGCTGCACCTGCTGTGGAAGTTACATGACCTTGATGTTAGATGCCTCCGTATTTATCATTCATTCCTTATGAGCTCATTATTTCAGTCAGTCATGTTACCCACTTCTATTCAGACTTTATTCAGAGATAGAAGACTTTTATTTTAATTCTCAGACTGTTGGGCTAGTTTTTATTATAGATGGTTGTATTATTATTTCATATAGGATGGTGTATTCGAAACGCACTTTTATTATTCTTTCACTATATTTATTGTGTGTTCAATTATTGAATGTTAAATGTGATATTTAAAATATATTGGGTTATGTTAATTATAAAGATAAAGTTTGACACCAGCTTTTCAAATACTAGGTGGTAAGTAAATATTAATTTTTTCTACAATGATGCTAAGAAAGAAACAACTGGATATTCTGTTTTAATTTAATAAAGGATTGATCACTCGGTATTTAATTAGGCGGGGTGTCACACTTGCACATGCAAGTACTCTGTATCTATTTACATACTTATACATTAATTCTTGTGAATGTTTTATTATAAAATCTTATTTATTCGGATTAAATCACCTTAATCTTATAAAAGAGTCCCCTTTTTACCTGACTTGACATTTATTTCCCGATTTTACCCACCCGGCTAAATACGTTAAATAATTACACTTTACTTAGCAAAGACACTTCTGTTCTCGATATTTCTCATTTACTTACACACAGCCTTAGTATTTTTCTTTCAAAATCATCTTTCAACACACGCACACACCTTGTTAGAAAATAGTCATTTTCTTTGGAAAGCTTTCATACATACCCTTGTATTAATTATGGATTAAACCTTTTTAGGTTCCTTAATTAGTAATTTAATCACTTCACTTTACCATTTCTTTTATTTCATGGATATTAGTCAATTTCTCATATTACTTGTCCACATTATCATTCAACTTGAACATTTATTAACTTCATTCAAATTAAGTTGACTTTTCTTATATTCAACACACAATGCATTTCTTCACATTTTCCACTTTTCTTATTATCTTTAATCGAAATCTTCCAAATGATCACATAATATAATGGGCTCCACATTGCCAGTTATGCTACCATATGCTCTGGCTAGTGATTTTGCGTCTTTCACCCCAGGGCTCTGTGCCCATCTTAACCATTTTTGGTGTAATTCGAGTCCATATTAATGTTTTTTTAACATTTTTCAAATTTCCACATTATGCCACTTTTTATTGGGCGAATCCAAAGTCGGGGTTTTACCCCATGTTGTGTTACACTTTGAAATCATCATTTATTGTCCTTTACACACTTGAGTTGATTTTATTCCAAAATCACTTTCATTTGGGACAATGAGTGTAAGACCATATCCAACATTTTATTTCATAAAAACATTCCCCTTTATTGAAAATTACCATTTCACCAAATATTTCCAGACATGCATTTTTGTCCATTTCACAAAAACATTATTATATTATACACGCGGGTTTCTCTAATGCTTTCAACTCGTAAACACTTAATTTAACACTTTAGAGCAACATACTTTACAAGTTGAAAATATCTTTTTTTCATTAATTTCTTTCTCTAAGTAATCATTGAACATTTTGAAGACTACTTGACAAGAAAAGCACCATTTTCTTTTATTACCATGTGTAGTCTTAAGGCCATATACTTATAAAAATTTTAACACTTAGTCCCACACATTAAGGGCTGAAATTTATATTTTCTTTATTTCAACTTAAAACCCATTCACACCTCCATTAAACTTGTTCATATGCCTATCATCAAAATACTACAAGTTTATATACATGGGACGAGGGATTTTAGTCCAAAATCCAAATAATGAGATAGTGCCTTGGGAAATCCCATAACCTTCCAATATTTTTTTCATCTAAAAGAGTTGTTTACATTAACTCTCAATGGCTACATACTCAACCTCTGCCGTGGAGAAAGATATAGAGTTTTTCTTCTCACTCAACCAAGAGAAAAGCGCACTCACAAAGTCAAAGCACCCACCTGAGATGATCCTACAATCATCAACATCACCGGCCTAATCGGCATTAGAATAGTTGGACAAACGGTCATCATTATCAAAGGATTACCAAATACCATAGGAAAGAGTACAACTCATGCATTTAATGATACATTTGAGTACGAGAAAGTGAGACTCTTTCGAGGATGCCTGGTATCATGCACAAGCTCCAAAGCTAAAGACAATCTCAGGACGACTAGGGGTCAAGTACAGAAGACTACCTATTATTCTCCTATGAAGGGTTTTCTCTATGTCCTTGCCTAAAGTGTCTTCATTAAGCTTAGTTAATGTAGTAATAGGGGTGCATGAGTACTTAGCAGAGTCTAAACAAAAATAATTCACTAGGTACCTAGTATATTTGGATTAAGACAAGAATATTTCATTCCAAAGTTGACGCAACTAGAGACTAAAGAAGAGCGTGAGCTCACCAACTATGATCATATTAAACTCTCTCTTCATCTCCTCCTGGAAAGCATGAGCATGTTAGTATCATGTGGATATAAATACTATGTCGTCTACATAGACTTGGGCAACCAATATAGCACCACACTCTCTCCTCATAAATAACGTCTTATCCACCCCCTCTCTTGAAGCCACAAACTAAGATATAAGAAGTGAGCCTCTCGCACCAAGCACGGGGCTCTTACTTCAATCCATACTAACATTATTCAGATAAAATACTTGTCTCGGATGTTTTGAGTCTTCAATCCCCTTTTGTTGTTCCACATAAACTTCCTCATGTAGAGTGTCGTTAAAGAAGTCACTCTTAACATCCATTTGATATAACTTGAAGAGTAAATGACATGTTATGGTGAGTAGTATGCGGACGAATTCAAACCTTGAAATGGGAGGGAATATCTCGTTAAAGTCTACACGAACAATATATGTATAGTTTTGAGTGACCAAACTTGCCTTATTGTGAACTACAGTACCATTGTCATCCATCTTGTTCTTATATATCCACTTGTTACCAACCATATTAGTCTCGTTAGGTCAGGGGACTAACTCCCATGCATCGTTCTTGCAAAACTGGCATAGAGTATATCCAATGCTCGTTCTTGAGTGCTTATTTCACATTCTTGGGCTCGACTAAGGAGGTATAGCAAAGGTAGTTAACCACATTCTTAAGTTGAGTGCGAGTCATGACACTTTGTGTGTAATTACAAAGTATAGAAAAAAGTCCATGACTCTTTCGAGCCCAAGAGGTTGGATCATTTAAATTAAGAGTGGGGTCTATCGGGGGACAAGGTAAAATGATGGGATCATCACTCGAGGCGCATCATCCTCACACTAGGGATTATGTTCAATATAAGTCAGTGGCTCGTCCTCTCTAATCATGATGTTTATTAACTCCATAACCTTAGATATACTCCATGATGAATAACGAAAAAATATCCCTTCTTTTCTTCGAGTGTTAAGATTTCCTTAGTGCTCTTAATCTCTCAAGATGTAGAAAGTACTCCCAAAATCAAGGAAATATGATAGGTTAGGTGTCTTCCCTCTCCATAACTCATATGGCGTGTGTAACATGTGTGGACAAATATATACTTGGTTTACCATATGGCATGCAGTATTAATCTCCTCTACCCAAAAATGTCTGAGCACATTTCTCCTAAATAGCATGGATCTAGTAATTTCTCAAATCATTCGATTCTTCCTCTTAACTATCCCATTTTATTAAGCTGTAGGAATGACCAAAAACTCGTGTTTAATACCCACTCCATCAGAATAACTGTCCACTCTGCCTTTTTTAAATTTAGTGTCATTGTCACTACGCATTTGAAAAATAGTGACACCATGTTTGTTTGTAGTGCACAACACTTGGTTGTTAGAAACTCAATCGCATCAGACTTTTCTATAAGAAACCCCAATATAGAGTATCTTGAAAATTCATCGACCATCATAAGAATATATTTCTTACCAACTATGCTTTTCATACAAGTAGGTCCCATAAGATCCATATGTATTAGCTTTTGATGGGGACTTCGAATTTTTTTCCTTGTTGTCTAGGACCACAAACCAAGGAAGTTGGTTTCACAAGCGATGGTAAGACACGAACTAAATCCTTATTCACTAATATCTTTGTGTCTCTAAAGTTCACATGACCTAGTCGTTGATGCCAAAGGTCCATAAAGGAGATCGTGGAATTATTTCACGCAAAGGAGGATTCGAAAGTGATCCTATAGCAATTATCATTGGTCCTCACTCTATAAAGTAATAGTTCATTAGATTGATCATATACATTAAACTCAAATCATTTGAACTTTACCACAAAGGTCACATCACAAAGTTGGGTTATGCTACTCAAGTTCGCTTTCAACCTTTTGACGTATAACACATTGTCTATTTTAGGAAATTCGGGTATTTCAACACAACCACGTCCTAAAATACTAGACTTACTCCCATCTCCAATTGTGACTTTCACTTCCTTTTAATCACATGGTCGATAAAAATACGGCTGGTCACCAGTCATGTTCCTAGAGTACCCACTATCAAAATAGCATTAAGAAGTATTTTGAACCTTTAGAGCAACATGAACAAGGGCTTTGTCATCTTGCTTAGGTACCCAGGTGGAGGTAAACTTTTATTTTCCCTTATTATTATTATCTTTAGTCATAGCATTGGAAGAGTTCTGAAGAGGCATATACATCGTTTGAAATTATTCCATTAATCTTTGAGAAGTGGCGACTAAGAACTCAACGTGCTCTCTAATACTTGCAAAGTTTTTATAGCAGTGCACGGGAGTATGTGTATGTTTAGTTCTCTATAACTTGTAGAAAAAATCCCTAAGGTGACTTATATTTTTACAATAGGTTCAAACATAAAATTTTATGGGTCTTCCTTGGTTCATTAGTTTATGTTAAACTTTCTTTTTTCATTTAGATCGAGGCCTCTAAGGATCTGCCACAAATTTAGAATCCGGTTCTAGTGCGTCCTAGGAAGTGGATGCACCATCATAACCTATTCCTTGTCTCTCCTTAAAACCTAAAGAGGGATAGAGGAAAATATTTCCTACATTATTCGATGTATCCTCTATGGTGACCTTGACCTTCTGGTCATGTTTGAGATCTTTATCGAGTTGGCACACAAGGGACTCAAGTTTCTCATGAGTCTCTAATGAAGCTTGAAGATCTCTCATATGACTAGCCACTTTGTTGGTTAAGTCACCATTTTCCCTCTCTACCAAAACTACTCTCTCCCCAAAGACACTATCATCGAGGACTTGATCTCTCTTGACTCTCTCAATTCCTTCTCTAAAGCTAATACCCTAAGTGCTAAACTTTTCTTTTTCTTTTTCATTTTAAATGAATCGGTGTAAGGTTTGGCGAAAGTGGGTTGAAGGTCACTCTCTTCCTCAGTCAAAACATTATCTCCTTCACTCTATCCGAAATGACTAGACTCACTATCGAGGTCATTATGTTTATAAACTTCCTCATCGGCATAAGGTGTACTTTCTTTACTAATATGACTGGCTATTAATGCATTGAAGTTACGTCCATGCGGTAATTCATCCTCGGAATCCACCGACTTGACATCGCTATCACTAAGTGTGGAACTAAAGGATTCTTTATCTCTGCCTTAGCTCTTTAACCTCGTAGCACACTCATGATATTTATGACTATTACCCTCTCACTCATAACATATTTCCTCATCTTTCTTAGGGTATTCTCCTCTTTCTTTTTCAAAATTTTTCTTGCCTGACTTGAACTTTTTATCCTTCTCAAAACTTTTGTTTTTGCAAAAAAGGTAAGATTATCTAGATCAAAATCATAGTCAGGGTCAAAAGAAACCTCCTCTTTCTTCTTAGATTTTTCTTTCAAAGAAATTCCCTTTTTCCTTTGATTTAACAATTTTAGGAAACATATAGATTTCATTAGTTTGAAGGTCTCCTACGAGTTCTTCTAACCTAAGCGTATCTAAAACTCCCAAAGAATTAAGGACAATGACAATAGGAATAAATCAGTATGTAAGGAATTTCAAAATCATTTTCACGACTCGCTTCTCAGGAATTCTGCACAAAATTAAAACTAGACTTAAAGATATCAGAAAATCATGCATAAAACTCATCAAATTACTTAGCCTCTAGCACGGTAATAGTCTCAAACTGTGTGGTGAGATTTTATAGATTAGAATCTTTAACATCATTGGTATCCCCATGAGTGAGTTGGTGGATATTCCACACTTCCTTAGATGGGGTGCACATCATGATGCGGTGGAATCCATCAGGGGTGACGAGTTTAGGACTTAATGCATCGCCATTACTCATAGTGGGTGGTGTTCACCCTCTTTCACTAACAATCTAGACATGCTCATCAATATCTTTCAAAGTCGACCTCATTCGAGCTTTTCAATAACCATAATTAAACCCGTCATAAATAGGTAGCCTATTATACAAATTATCCATAAAAATTATATTAAAAGATCATACAAAAACTTAGCATAACCGGTGCTGATACCAATTTGAGAAAGCGGGGTTAGACGGATTACTTGTATCTTAGGCTAAATGCATAAATTCAGTTTTTAGCAAATTTTATCTTGATTTAATTTAGTGAGAAGGAAATAAAGTTATGAAGCCAAATTCTAAACCAAACTAGCAAAATAAGTAATTTGAGGAAAAAATCCCTTTCATCCAAAACTTTTAATTTTAAAAATATTAAAGAATTTGACAGACACGAGATGACTTACAAACTATTTATAGATCCATTAAGTATAACACAAAGATGTCTTTAAATATTCAACATATATGGCACAGTCCGGCACCGCCCACACCAAGTAGCTCTTGCCTTGGTATCCATCGATCAGCCTCAGGAATCGCAATTCCTTTTTTCTTTAATAGTAGGTCCTTGAATTTACAATTTAGCAATAGAGAAAATCTCTACAAGGGTTCTTAAACATGAAATTTGTTCTTATTGATTTGAAAAAGTGATCCTAAAAATTCAAGTGGTTTGGATGAGAAAAGTACAGATTTTAATCACAAACAGAACCCGAAAAAGGCTTCTTAAAAGTCTAAAATGGACGAGGGAAAATTTTAATCCCAAATTTTTATTTGTAGGGAAATTTGTTACAAATTTATATGAATGAAATATTTACAAATATATGTTTTAAAAAATAAAAACATACGTACTTGTTCGAACAAAAAGGTACCTGATTTGAATGAAACTTCGAATGACATTTCAGAGCTTGCAAAAAGGTGTCACTTTAAATTTTATTCCAACTTGGTAAATTTGTTTTAACGACATTACCAATCTTATTTGAATGACATACAATGAAACTTTGAACGACATTCCAGAAGGGACCAAAAGGCAAAGTTCAATATTTCTTTCAAACTAAGTAACCTTGTTCAAACGATACTACGTAACTCGTTCAGATGACATACCAAATCTTGTTCTAATAAATTAGCAAGTTTTTCGACAAAAATCTTTAAAAATCATTTAAAAATATTTTTAAAACTTTTAAATGCAAACTCTTTAAAAATAGTTCTTGGATAATTAAAGACTTAAACAGACCACCTCTTAACTCTTCAAAATGTTATTGAGATTCTCGATCTTCAATCCTCCAAATGTCATTAACATTTTCCCTCCGAATACATGGAATTAGTCATGAAGGTGTAGTGGGGTGTAATGTGATAAGCCAAATAACATAAAAATGATAAATTATAAAACTTGATCTTAAAATGAAGGAAGATATCTAAGCATAAGTAGAAGTGCCACAACCAATGAAGGATCATCAATTACAAATGTCTCAGAGTTGATTAAATGAATCATGTAAGCTTCATTAATAAACAACGAATACATTTTTACATAATTTTCCTCGGCATATGGTCTATCAATAAAATATCTATGGACATCAATCATAGGAAGCATATCTTTCTTAGTCCATTTGTGGTTCCAACGTAGAAATCTTGGGTGTCTAATGGGAAACCTGTTAATTGGGAGCTCAGGCTTGTCAATCTTGGGAACTTATTATAAATGAACCCCATCAAAAGGATCGTATTGCCAAAGTTGGAGACATCATGTCTACCAACGAAATGATTCGTGTAAAAAAGAGTCATGTCTAACCAAGTGTACAAAGATCCCAATGTTATAGAAACCAAAGGAACTGTGACTCCACAAGGCAAAAAAATGGAAAAATTTATCAAGTCTCTTCATGGATGATCACTGGTCTTGCTAAGAAAGAAAAAGCAAGAAAGAAGGCGTAAAAGGTATGCAACTAGCTCTAATGGATTATCCTTGCCTAGTCCAACTGGTACCTCGAGTATTATACCCTTTTCCTTTCATTACCTTGTTTTATTTAGAGAAACCTCGTAATAATACTTTATCAATTTACAAAAAGTAGCCTTTAAAAAATCACTAATGCACTCACAACACAGTCTATTAAGATTTATTCTAGTTTCAGCTTTCTCATCATCCATTGCTTCATCGTTTTAGGGAACATCACTATAGGACCCTATCCCCATTAGTTCACACACATCTTCTAAGTTGACTATGAACTCACCCAAAGGCATAATAGGTGGAGTGCATAACTATTTTTAAAAAGGCTGAAATCCTAAGACGAATAAGAGGCATTAGAATGACCAACTTCGAGAAAAGTCTTCTGATATTTTTTAAAAATAAAAATTGTCTGAGCAAAACCCTCAAATGGACCACTAGGGGCTTCAAAGTCAATATTCGAATAAGATAAATATCCCCCATATAACCGAAGTCTTAAAACACCATAAGGAGGAAGATCCCATCACTTATATTAAATTTATGGATGATCATCTAAAAGAAATATATCTTTTATTTCTTAAAAATGTGAAGAGAAGACCCTACACTCTACCCAAAACTTGTCTTCATCTCAATATTAGGCGTTACGACGATATCTGCTATACATATCTTCTCTATTTTCTACTTTAGTTGATGGAGCTCCATTTCAGCCCTTAGCAGAAACTTTCGTGATTTTTCTTGATGATGCCATTATTGAACAAGGAAGAGAATAATCAGAAGAAAAAGGGGATGTATTTTCAAAGAACATAACACGGTCGTCAAAGAAGGAGAAAAAGATGAGCTGTTTAAACTTGGGTTCTCTCTCTTGGTTTAGATTCTCAGTTTTTAATGGCGGTAAAATAAAAGTTAAAATGATTTTGAAGAATTGAAGTTTAAAATCTTATACATGATTTAATCAATCATGACTGTTCAAATTTTTTTTATGGTTCATAAGACAAAATGATCGTTTAAATTTAGGGGAAACTCATGATCTCGTAATCCAATGCCTCAAAAGTTCTCTCATAGCTACACGTGGCAGAAATGTGACGGCGATGTCAAAATTTGTGATCTTACCTTTTAATGCAAAGATATACAAATGATCACTTCACACGTGTAAATCACAATTAGGAAGAAATTTACATGTGTATTGAAAAGGTTCTTTTCTGGAGGGTTCTTCAATTTTAGCACTTCACTAAAAATGGGCTTTTGTCACCTTGCACTCGCCAGGACTTGTCAATGTAAAAAACCTTGACAACAAAACATAGAAATGTTATTACGATCTTTCACCCTGATAGTGTTAAGGTCAATGACTATGATAACATGTTCATGTTTTATTATTACAGTCGATTAAGGGTCAAAGACCGTGATAACAAATCGAGATTATAATCAAAACCTTCATTCTGTCTAAGACTTCCTATCTCACAAAAATTCCTCTCTCTCTATCTCTCTCTCTCATCTTCTCGTCTCTCTCTCTCCTCTTCTCAACCTCTCTCCACACCAACATTCACTCTCACTACCGGCGTGTTCAACCGCTCAACCTTCTCCCCTCTTTCATGGGCATTCACAATCCTGAACTCCTCAATATCTCCTACTAATGCCTCATCACCGCGATCTCTTATCCTCTTTCACAATTTGGATTGTCTTTGTTAGGATTTTGTTTAGATTTCTAAATATGAACAAAAAAACAGTATATTTATATTTTTTTGGATTTTTGAATATAGTTGTGACACTCCACCCAATTAAATACCGGGTGGTTAGTCCTTAATAAAATTTAAGACAGAATATCATGTTGGTTCATTCTTAGCATCACTGTTGAAAAACAATTTTCATTTTAACTACCTAATAATTAATTTAGATAGTGTCAAAACATTTTATTGAATTATTTTAAGTCCATTAATTTAAACTATTAAAATATTCACAACTTTTATGCTTAAATAACTAAGGAATAAACAACATCCAACGGAATATAATAAACTGGAATAACCATCCCAGTCAAATAAAATCCAAACCAACAATAATAAATCCAACTGAGATGGGAATGCTGAAATAGATAAGTATAATGTTCCTCTGACATAAATAAACTGAGAGTGCGCGACACATCCCTAATTGAGAAGTCTAAATACTAGAACTGAAAAGATAGAAGTAGAGGATTCTAAATGTTAGGACCTGTGACTTCAACAATAGCTGCAGAACATAAAAAGATCCAATGGTCTAACCTTGGTGTCCCTATGGCTGGGCACCTAAAATAATACACAAGAAAAGAGATTTTTGCAAGATACGGGTTAGGGCCCGAGTGTAAAAGATTTTAAAATAATTTAGCAAGTAATTTAAAGATGTTGTAAAGCAAATTTAAAACACATGTTAGATTTTTGCACACTCACTTGAGATTCTCACCTCTCAACTAATATGCACGCCTAACATACCGCTAAACTACTATAGGCATAATTATCATATAAATAGTTTATAGTTATAAATTATCTTTCTATAATTTGTAGTAATATCCCGAAGTCCCTCTGTACCATTACTATGCATTATTCTTATATATACTATACCGAGTATAAGTTTCATAAAATTTGTTTAAGGGTTCACATACTTAAGTTATTTAAGAACTCCTCATCCTTTTTACTTACAATTATCACACTGTAGATAATATTACAAGCATATATACATAATTATCATAAAATTATCATATACATACTAAAACAGCACCCCTAGACTCAACTGCGATGCATGCATACTCTGCTATTAAGTCCCGGTACATCTTCAACTAAGTAAGGACTAATGATTCGGAATCACTCACGAACATCGAAATACAAATCATACATATTAGAGGAGAGCATAGTTCCAAGTCTATGGGCTACGCACATACCTATGAACCCATATGACCGTCATCACTATCATTCTCACAGATAGCTTGTACCTGGGTTCCATATTCTGAGGTACCAAATCTAAAATCCCCCCAATTGGGCTTATCAGGATAAGACTATCCCCTTTCCTAAATAACCTCCCACGATAAGAAACACTCTAGGTATGTTACACACATAGTAAATGAATCATAGATGTATTCACGCAACCTATTCCAATTAGTAGGTATACACAACCTAAATACATATTCGTATGCGGTATACCTCTCACCGTGCTCCTGATATTATTTAATTACGATTATTCTCTTTATCGTACTTCATGTAAAATGATTCATAATCCCATGTATCTTTACGGTAGCTAATCCCACTTTTATACCACTAAAATATCATAAGGAATGGCGAAGGAACTGTAGAATCATTTGTCCAAAAAATAAACCGATTTGGTCCTGAATGATCGGTTCACTTTGGCTTTTACTGAAATTTTCACAAAAACGGACCGATCCGAATTTGTAGAAAAATAAACCAATTCGATCCTATAGAAAAATGAACCGATTCGGTCTTGTAGAAAAATGAACCGATCCAGTCGACTTCTACCTCCTGAAACTACATTTTTCCACCATTAATGATACTAAAACCTCTACAGAATCATCTCAAATACCAATCCAACAATTCTAATCGATGTTTTGATATATTTATATGTTTCTTAACAATCTAGGATCATTAAATCATGCATAACTCTTAGTGAATTTCGAAATCCCCAAATTAGTTCATTAAACCCTAGTTCTTCAAATTCACATTAAAGGATACCAGAATTTTCATATTCGTTCATCATAATGAATTCTCAATTCGTGATTCCTAATTTACATACATGAAGAGTTCAACCTAATTATCTCTAGATTCAAATTTGTTACTCTAACTCTCCAATTTCATCAAATAAACACCATATTCCTATTCAAATTGAACCTACACGAACATGGGTTCCATTATTGATCCAAATTAACCAAGTTTAAACACTTGCCTAAAAAGTGAAGGTCTGATCCATTGGTGTAATTGGTATGGTTGTGTTAACGTTCTCCGATCTACGTAATGGTGGTCTCAGAGGTGCGAGATGGTTGTTCTTGGCTTTAGACTTCTAGAATTGGCTTTCCCTCTCCCTTGGTAACCCACCCTTGGATTTCGAGAATGATAACCCTAATCTCCCTTAAATAACTGACATAATACCTCTCCTAATTTCGTAGGTAATTAATGCCCAAAAATAGAAATTACCAAAGCACCCTTCCGGGATGCCGGTTAGGCCTAAAATTGCCCCGGGACCCAAACTAAACTCCTGGATAGACTTTTCTGACTAAATCAACCCTTTCGAACTCAATGGAGCACTCGAAATTACCATTAGGATTACTTATAAATAATTTACTCATATCACATTAATCTCATCCCGATACGACTGACACGTGTGTCCCGACTTAATTTCTGTAACTGTCGTATTTCTCACTCGCGATAATTATATCACTTCTCAATCATATCCACAATTATATATTACTTTATTCTCTCAATAATATTCAATAAAGTTCTCACTAAGAAATACTAAATCTTATCTCGCTAGTTAATATTTATTTTAATTCGGATTAATTATCAATTAATTTTCCATATTTAATTTAATTAATCAAAAATGTAAAAATCATAAAAATATGGAGTGTTACATACTTCCCATCTTACAATGGAATTTCATCCTGAAATTCTTGAAATGATAGTATACCTGGAAAAAATAGTTCTGGATATTTCTTGCGCATCTCATCCTCTCGCTCCCAAGTAGACTCTTCGACATTATGGTTCTCCCACTGAACGCGCATAAGTGGCACTACCTTAGACCTCAATTTCCTTTCGTATAGTCTAGGATAGCCACCAGTCTTTCTTCATATGAACTTTCAAGTTGTAAATCAATCTGTTCCAGTGCAATATGAGTGTGAACCAACTCATCCCGAAGATATCGTGTAAGTGAAGAAATATGGAATAAGTCATGTATACGATGCAAGTTCTCTGACAATTCCAATCTGTATGCAATCGGTCCAACCCTCTCGATAATGGGAAATGGCCCCACATACCTCGGTGACAACTTCCCCTTCTTCCTAAATCGTATTATCCCCTTTATAGGAGATACTAACAGAAGAACCTGATCCCCCACAGCGAGCTCTCGACAGAATCGTTGGGTATCGGCATAACTTTTCTGCCTATCCTGAGATACTCGTATATGACTCCGAATCATCTCAATCCTGGTTGTCATTTCCTGTATTAACTCGATCCCTAGTAGCTTGTTGCTCCCCACCTATAACCAACATGCATGATAACGACAAGGCCTACCGTACAACGCCTCGAATGGGGGCCATGCAAATTGTGAATTGGTAGGAGTTATTATAAGCAAACTCCATCAGTGGAAGGTGCTGCACCCAACCTCCACTAAAATCAAGGACACACATACGCAATATATCCTCCAGCATCTGATTAGTGGGCTCGGTCTTCCCATCAGTCTACGGGTGGTAAGATATACTCAACCGCAACTCGATGCCCATAGCTTCCTCAAAGATCTCCCAAAAGAGAGACATAAAAATCTTATCCTGGTCTGACATGATATCAAGGGGAACTCCGTGTAATCTCACAATATCAATGATGAATATCTAATCATACTGACCTATTGTGTAATCCGTTCGTATATGAAAAAAGTGGGCTACCTTTGTCAACTGATCCACAATTACCCATATGGAATCATAACCCCTCTGAGAAGTAGGTAACCTTATGATAAAATCTATGGAAATGGTCTCCCATTTCCACACTGGGATCTCCAATGTCTTGAGAAGCCCTCCCGATTTTTGATGGTCCACCTTGATTAAGTGACATGTGGAACACTTTGAGATGAACTCAATAATATCTCTCTTCATGCCACTCCACTAATAATGTCGCCTTATATTCTGGAATATCTTATCCCCATCGGGATGTACCGCAAATCAAAATCCATGCGACTCTATTATCATCGCATGTCGCAGATCCTCCCCCTTTGGAACAACCAAACGTCCATTGAAGCGTAAGCCTCCCTCAGAACTCACTGAATAAGATTCTGCTCCCTCTGATATAAGGTATCGAATCCTCGCCTAATAAAATGGATCCGTTGCTTGGGCCTATACAACCCTCATCACAATCTGGGGTGTAACTATCATAACAGACATGAATGATCAGGATACTGCACCCTGATGTCCCAACTCCTTCGATTTTTCTTTCCATGCCTCGACCACCTAACCTACTGGCCTATGGCTCAACACATCAGCAACTACGTTAGCCTTCCCCGGGTGATATTGGATATCAAACTCATAGTCCTTCACAAATTCAAGCCACCTGCGCTGGTGCATATTCACTCTCCCTGAGTGAATTAGTACTGCAGTGACTTATGGTTTATGAACATGCAAAATTTCTCTCCCAAGAGATAATGTCTCCAAATCCGAAATGCAAACATGACTGTTTCTAACTCCAAGTCGTGGGTGTGATAATTCTTTTTGTGAGACTTAAGATTGTAGAAGAATAAGCTATAGCATGATCTTCCTACTGTAGTACTCCACTAAGCCTATGTAACGATGCATCAGTACTCCACTCCTACCCTAGGGAGCACTAGTACGGGTGTTGAAGTCATCCTGTCTTTCAACTTATCAAACGAAAATTAACACACATCATCCCAAATATATGGTATGCCCTTATGAGTCAAACTAGTCATTAGACCCGCAATCTTCCAGAATCCTCGAATGAACCTCCTGTAATAACCGACTAATCCCAAGAAACTCCGCACCTCCATTGGTGTCATGGGCTTTCCCCACTCCCTCACCACTGACACTTTGTTGGGGTCCACTAATATCACCCTCTCGAATATAATATGCCCCAAAAATTGTACCTCTCGTAGCCAGAACCAACATTTCTCAACCTTGGCGTATAACTCATTTTCTCGTAAAGTCTACAAAACCCTACGTAGATGCTCGACATATTCCTCCTCTGTCCATGAATAAATCAGGATGTCATATATGAAGATAATGACAAACTTATCCAATAACTCTCTGAACACCTGGTTCATCAAGTCCATAAATATTATCGGCACGTTGGTTAGCCCAAACGACATAATCCAAAACTCGTAGGATCTATATCTCGTCAGAAAGGAAGTCTTAGACACGTCATGCTCTCTGATCCGTAACTGAAGGTATCCTGATCTCAAATCTATCTTTGAGACTAATGCCGCTCCTCACAACTGGTTAAATAAGTCATCAATTTGAGGCGATGGATACTTATTCCGTATCGTGACTTTATTCAACTCCCGATAATCCACACATAATCGTAAGGATCCATCCATCTTATTCACAACAGAACTGGGGCACCCCAAGGTGAGATACTCCTCCGAATGAAACCCTGTCCCAATAGCTACTCAATCTTATCACATATCTCACTCATTTCCATAGGAACCATACGGTACGGAGCACGAGCTATCGACCGTGTGTCAGGTGCTAAATCAATCACGAACTTTACCTCCCTACTCGGAGATAGCATAGGTATATCCTGAAATACATCAGCATACTCATGAAAAATCATAATCGAATCAAGGGAAATCGCAATTACCGTAGAGGTGTCCTCCTCTATATAAAACAAGTGAGTGGACGATCCTCCTTCGGGGCATAGAATCTCCACTATAAACATCTCCTGAAGAGGGATAGAGAAAATAATGCTCATACTAAAACAATCAATCATGGCCCTATACGTGACTAGACAATCCATCCCAATAATAGCGTCACTCAGACATATCCAAAACAAGCATATCGGCAGGCAAAATAAGACTCCCAATCACTATACCTACACCCCGGTATATCAAAAAAATTAATGACCCACTACCCATCGGTGAGTCTACACAAGTCATTGTACTATCGACCGTGTCTAACAACCCTGCGGCCCGTGCAAAACTAGTGGCTATGAATGAGTGTGAGGCTCCCGTGTCAAATAAAATACGCCCCATAGACCCATTGATAGAAAACCTAACCTCAATTATAGGTGGAACCTGTGGAGTTGCTTCCCAGTGGACGTTGTAAGCACGCCCATACTGAATTTGTTCTTGATGAATCGAGACTGTTGTAATGGCATACAAAGCTAGGAATGGCGCTGGTGATGGGAGAACGGCTGGGAATATCGGTCGTTGGGGCTCCTGATGAGCACCCTGCTGCTATTGCGGGGCCTTATCCTTATGCGAACAATCTTAATGTTTATGACCAGTGTTTATAAAAATAAAGAACATACTAATAAAGTTTCCTGCCCTCTGACCCTGCTAACGCCGACCCTCTTAGATGTTGCCACCTCTCCCTTACTCCTGTTGAAACTGTTATTGGCTCGGGAGGATGATGGACATGCTGGCCCTAGTTGCTATGCTTGAAACCTCCCTGTCCCTAGAAAAAACCTCCTGATCTGAATCGCTTAGAAGAATCCCCTGATGGGAACCCTTCTCATCCTGCTTCTGCTGACCCTAGGCTGTTTGTGCCTCGCTGGCACTATCCCCACTAGTCCTTCCCTACTGGCTGACTCCCCTCCACGTTTGTCCCCTTGACATAAAAACAGTGGTACTGACAGTGTAACAAAGTTGCATTAAGTACATCTGTGTAGGACTGTAAATAAAGGTTACCCATAAGGTGTTGTTGAATCCTCCATGTTAGACCATCCATGAACATCTGAATTTTCTTCTCCTCACTGGGAACCTCCGATGGTACCAAGTTCACCAATCTAGTAAACTCCTCCTCATACACCACCACACTCAACCCCTCCTGGGTGAGGTCAAGTAGTTTTCGACTAATCTCAGTCTGAATGGTGGAGGGAAAATATTTACGGTCAAACTGCACCCAGAAGTCTTTTATACTCATCGAATTGCACTCCTCTGTAGTAGTAGTAGTGGACTCCCAACATTTTAGCGTTTCTCCTACTAAATTGAAAGTAGCTAGTACCTGCTTCTACACCTCTATGCACTCATACATCCTCAAGTGCCGCTGGATGTCCTTCTGTCACTAGATTGCTACCTCAACATTTGAACTCCCCTATAACTATGGGGGTGCCTTCTGAAAGACATCTCTAAATCTCAAACACAATGGAACTCATGCATTGAGCTGGTGCTGCTACTTGTACCGGTGGTGGAGCCTGCTGAACCACGACTAATGAGACATTAACTACCTGGGAAACAATGGAAGCAAACTCTACAGAATTTGTCATACCCTGAGCATGTGCTAGTTGGGGCTCAAGTTGGGCATTTATGTCCCTCGGTGCACGTCTTGGAGGCATCTGAAACGAGGAGGAATTTATAAGTCCACAGTTATTAAATTTCTTATAGCTGAAGACGTACTCACAATCAAGAATGCAACAATCCTAAAAATAGGGATCTATATCAAGGAATGTTAAGCTGAAAGCATAGTAACCTCTACAAATCCTAAAAGACTCTAGAACTTGATGCTTTGATACCGCCTGTGACACCCCGCCCAATTAAATTCCGGGTGGCCAGTCCTTTATAAAATTTAAAACAGAATATCCGATATGCTCATTCTTAGCATCACTGTCGATTTTTTTTTTTTGTTTTAACCACCTAATAATTAATTAATCTAGTGTCAAAATATTTTTTTGAATTATTTTAAGTTCATAAAAATAAACTATTAAAACATTCACCATTTCATGCATAAATAACTAAGGAATAAACATCATCCAACTGAATATAATAAATCGGAATAATCATCCTAGTAAAATCGAAACCAACAGTAATAAATCCAACTAAAATGGAAATGCTGAAATAAATAAATACAATGTTCCTCTGACAAAAATAAACTGAGAATGGGAGACACATGCCCTAACTGAGAAGTATAAATACTAGAACTTAAAAGATATAAGTAGATGCGTCTAAATGCGTTGACCTGCGACTTCCATAATAGATACATCACGTCAAAAGATTCAATGGTCTAACCCTAGTATCCCCATGGCTGGGCACCTAAAATAATACAAAAGAAAAGAGATTTTTGCAAGAGACATGTTAGAGGCCGAGTGCAAAAGATTTTAAAACAATTTAGCAAGTAATTTAAAGATGCTGTAAAGCAAATATAAAATACATGTTAGATTTTTGTACACTCACTTGAGATTCTCACATCTTAACTAATGTGCACGCCTAACGTACCGCTAAACTACTCTAGACATAATTCTCATCTAACTAGTCTGTAGATATAAACTATCTTTCTATTATCCATAGTAATATCCCGAAGTCCCCCTATACCATTACTATGCATTATTCTTATATTTACTATCTCGAGTATAAGTTACACAAAAGTTATTTGAGTGTTCACATACTGAAGTTATTTAAGAATTGGCCATCTTCTTTATCTAAAATTATCACACAGTAGATAATATTACAAGCATATATACATAACTATCACAATATTACTAGACTCAGTTTCGGTGCATGCTTACTCTTCTATCAAGTCCCGGTACATCTCGTACTAAGTAAGGACTAATGATTCAGAATCACTCACGAACCATCAAAATACAAATCACATATATTGTTGGCGAGCATGGTACTAAGTCTATAGGCTACGCACATACCTACGCACCCATATGACTATCATCACTACCATTCTCACAAATAGCACGTACCTAAGTTCCATATTTTGAGGTACCAAATCTAAAATCCCCTCAATTGGGCTCATCAGGATAAGACTGTCCCCTTTCCTAAATAACCTCACGCGATAGCAAGCAGCATAGGTATGTTATACACATAGTAAATCAATCATGTATGTATTTACGCAACCTATTCCAATTAGTAGGTATACACAACCTAAATACATATCCGTATGCAGTATACCTCTCACTGTGCTCCCGATATTATTTAATTACGATTGTTCTCTCTACCGTACCTCATGTAAAGAAATTCATAATCCCAAGTATCTTTTATGGTAGCTAATCCCACTTTCATACTACTAACATATCATAAGGAGTCACGAAATAACTGTAGCATAAATTTTTCAAAAAATGAATCGATTCGGTCTTGAAGGATCGGTTCGGTTCAGCCTTTATAGGAATCAATAGAAAAACGGATCGATCCCAATTTGCAAAAAAATGAACCAATCCGAGCCTGTAGAAAAATGAATTGATCCTATCTTGTAGAAAAACAAACCGATCTGATCGATGTCTACCTCCTGAAACTACGTTTTCCCACCATTAATGATACTAAAAGATCTACATAATCATCCCAAACACCAATCTAACAATTCTAATTGATGTTTTGATATATTTATATTATTTCCAACAATCTAGGATCATTAAATCATGCATAATTCTTAGTAAATTTTAAAATCCCCATTCAACCCAAGTTCTTCAAATTCACATTAAAAAATACCAAATTTTTTAGATTCGTTCATCATAATGAATTCTCAATTCATGATTCGTAATATACATACATGAAGAGTTCAACCTAATTATCTTCAGATTCTAATTAGTTACTCTTACTCTCCAATTTCATCAAATAACAACCATATTCATAATCAAATTGAAGCCACACTAAAATGGATTCCATTATTGCTCTAAATTAAGAAAGTATAAACACTTGATTCAAAAGTGAAGGTTTGATCCGTTGGTGTAGTTGGTATGATTGTGTTATACATTCTCCGATCTACACAGTGGTGGTCTCCGGTGGTGCGAGATGGTTTTTCTTGGCTTTAGACTCCTAGAATTGTCTCTCCCTCTTCCTCTATAACTCCCCCTTGGATTTTGAGAACGATAACCCTAATATCCCTTACATAACTGACATAATACTTCTCCTAATTTTGTAGGTATGTAATGTCCAAAAATAGAAATTACCAAAATTCCTTCTCGGGATGCCGGTTAGGCCTAAATTTACCCCAGGACCCAAATTAAACTCCAAGGTTGGATTTTCGGGATAACTCGACCCTTCCGGACTCAATGGCGCATTAAAAATGACCATTCAGATTACTTATAAATAATGTAATTTTATTAAATTAATTTAGTCTCGACACGACAGACACGTGCGTCCCGACTTAATTTCTGTAACTGTCGTATTTCTCACCCGCGACAATTATATCACTTCACAATCATATCCACAATGATATATTACTTTATTCTCTAAAGTTATCAATAAAAAAATACTAACTCTTATCTCGCTAGCTAATATTTATTTTAATCCAAATTAATTATCAATTAATTTATCATATTTAATATAATTAATCCAATATCTAAAAATCATAAAACTACGGGGTGTTACTACAGTATATAAAAAAACTATATTTTAATGAAATAAACTCATTGAATATGAAAATTTTTACAAATAGATAACCTTCAAATTATCCCAAGGTTGTCCATAATTTTTTTAATATGCCCCTTGACCTTTAAATTAACCTTAAAGTTGTCCAAAAGTTTTTAAACATGCCTTTTGACATTCAAATTAACCCTAAAGTTGTCCAGAAGTTTTTGTGAGTTGAGTAACTTGAAATTAAAAATGAGTTAGCCAAATATTTAATTTCGATTATTCCTACTATTTGTTTTCCTGGGTTTTCTTAGTAGATAGAGAAAAAGAACACCATCAAGAAAACACACACAATTTAAAAAAAAAACTCCATCACTCATTTGTGTGCTAGATTGTGATTTTGAAAATTTTATTATGGATCGTGTTAAAATATAGAAATTATTATAACTCTCGATGTCCTCGATTCACCAATGTCTTTGTTTATAGATTTCTCTCTTTCAATGATTTATTATCCAAGCAGTGAAGTTATATGTATGAATTGTGGTTTTAAACTAATACACAATGCATCGCTTCACTCTTTCTTAGGTTCCTACATTCTAAAGATATTTTGTCTTTCAAAATGCTAGTAGAATGTTGTTGTTTTTGCATTGAAAATAGTTCAGGGGGGTTCTAACTATATATATATATATATATATATATATATATATATATATATATATATATATATATATATATATATATATATATATATACACACACACACACACGTGTGTGTGTGTTTAAAAAGACTAGTTTTGATTTGGTTAATCTTTTCAAGGAAATTTGTGCAATTTTTGTGTAGATTGAGTTGAGAAAGACCAATTTGACAAGTGAAATGTTATTTTGTCAAAGTTCCATCTCTTGCTCCATTTGATGCATCTTTTGTAAAGGACAAATAGAATATGGTTATGACTAGATTAGATTAAATCAAAATGTGTGACGAAAAAAAATTTAGAGTTATCTCGTCATACTGACATATGTCAAGCTCTTAAACAACCCCCCCCCCCCCCCCCCCCCCAACCAAAAAAAAATCACTAAACTTACAAAATATAGAACGTTTTATTAAATGGGTTCAGATTTTTCTCAATTTCTCAAGTCACACAGTCTTGAGACTATATGATGTTTGTATGTTGGAAATAATCCCTAAATTTGCCAATTTGTTTGTATGTTGTATTTAACATAGGGTCCTTGATTTTTTCACAATTTTGTTGATATTAATCCAAGAATATATGCTTCTTACCCATAATAGGTGATTATTCTTAGTAGTTGTGATTGAATATCAACTATATAAAGAGTGGATGGGTGAGATAAATAGACTAGGGGATGAGTATTGTAGAGGTGCTAATGAGTTTGTAAAATTCACAAATAGAGGTCACTGGCTTTGTGGGGGGGGGGAGAAAATGAAGCTCTATGGTTGAATGAACAATGTGGCGTGCAACATTTTAAGGGTTGTATTGGTTCTTATAGGCCTACCTTTCTCCTCCAACTTGAGAATCAATGAACATTTACCTTTTACGTAATAATATGTATTTAACAACCAAATTCGAGTTAATATATCGTGTTTCTTATTTATATTTGGTTAATGATTGATTATTATTAGTATTGGTGTTGATTGATGTTAGTTATTGTTAAAGTATATTGTTGATTATTGTTCGTGAAAATTTATCTTTGTCACAAATTTGTCATGGTCAAATTTTGAGAAAAAAGAAGAACTTATCTCGAACTTTGACCATGACAACTCCATCCCAAATGAAACTTGTAGCGGACTTTGACCATGACAAGTATGTGGCAAAAATAGTTATTACCCATATTCCTGTCACGGTTGTTGACCATGACAAGTTCAATTTGTCAAGGTCTATGACCGTGACAAATAACCTATTTTACAGTAGTGTAGATTCATAGAACAAAGGTTCCTCAGTTAAGGATTTAAAATGGACAGGTTGTGAATAATGAACCTTTAAGATTTGAGATGCTTCGATTTGCCTGGTCAAAGTATGTTAAAGTTACAAATTACTTGAATGAGTTGTTCCGTATTGAAACTTCTTGTTTACACAATAACTTTCTTTACGAGGGGGAAAAAGTAGGAGGGGGATTATTTGTGTAACTCCATACTCAGAGATAAGTTACTTTAAAAAGGCAAAAAAGGAGTTCATTCGATGCTACATGGAATATAGTTAATGGTTCACCCAAGGGAGCATGTTTCGAGCAACCGCGAGTATTCTAGAGCAAAAGAGCTGTAAAAAGTTCTTGACGCAAAAAGTATTATTTGACATAAAGGAATATTTCTTATACACGTGTCCCATATCAAAAGAATTATATAATTTATTGGGTTGTATGATCATCATGCTTTATTTTAAATAATACTTCCATCCATGTTTTGAGACAACTTTATACTTTGCTTAACAGTTTTATCCCCCATTATATAGTTAATGGTGGTTTACCAAAAAAATCGTCTAAAAAGAGGAAAAGGGGTTTCAGGTCCCACGATAGTGAGAATGAGACTATATATACTACATTATTCCATTGAAGAAAGAATAAGAATGATAGCATGAAAAGATAACAACATTGAGACAAATATCATACACAGAGAGAAGAGAGATTTTAGAATAGACTTCATAGACTTGAAGATATTCTAGAAGATTTTAAACACTGTAAAAACTTGGAGAGGATAAGTTTTATTGAGATTGAGCATTTATTAACATTGGTTCCCAATCTAAGTGGAAAAAAAAATCTCAAACTCCTATGAATGTAGCCTAAGTTGGGTGAACCACGTCAGTTGTTTTGTTCTTTACAGTTGATTTCCTCTCTCAAGCATATTTTTGTTCATTCTTAAGTTTGTTTATCATTACTCTTAAAAAGTATATTTTCATATCACCATCAATAAGAGTTATGCCTCAGTTTACAATAAACACCAAGGTAACAAGAGAAATTATTGCTTCCTCTCATCACCCAAAGATAAGTGCTCTCCTATACATAGAGTGCATAACCGTAGTTTTTCTTCAGTAGTAATATTAAAATATTAATGATATGATGCTTGTGGATTATTTTATTTGATTGTACAAGATATTTTTGGACAATTTATTCCACATACCTTGATGATATACGTGATCCTTATTGTTTATTCATCACTCAAAATTAATTCCCTTTAAGGAATAATCTTGCTTGATCAAGAAATAGACTCAATATACCCCATTAATATATTTACTACTATAAGAGTCATGGGTTACTACTACCATTTTTATCTTTATAATTAATATTCACTTTCATTATAGTTGAGTCACTCTAGTGACTACCAAATATTTTACAATATAAATATAACATTAAGTAAAGACTTCTATACAAAAGTCATAATTTTCCACTTATGTTAATTAAATATTTCATGAATAATGAACTAAATTATGTATGTTGAGGTTTCAATACACATTATTGGTAATGTAGTAATAAAAAAACTATATCATCCATATTTGATGAATTATATTTCCATTTCAAATATATATATAACCCCTTAACTTTTTCTCATCATTATAAATGGACATATAGGCTACCGAATCACAATAATTAAATGAATGATAATATATATGCAACATCATAAAATATCCACATCCTAGAATTCAATATCATAAACTCATAGGCAACCAACACACGCATGATATGAATGTATAGGTCTAATATTTATAACTCTCGAATGGAGGATCATAATGAAAACCGAACCTTAACTTTTATAAATATCAGAGAGAAACAAACATGTTTTCATAAACACCTCTAATACATGAATAATTTACATTTTCATCCATTTCTGAATTTGAAATGCATGAAATATTTTAATTTTTTTACGTGAAAATAAAATGGACGTGAGACTTGCATAAGGCATTAGGTGACTAATAATAAATGAATAAGACATAAATTATTTACTTTCACACCATCATGCATAATGTCGACACCTATGTATGGGGACCAAATTACATAGAAAGTGTCAAAATTTCTATTATAATTAAATTGACGCACGGTGTCATTATGTACAAGGGAGCATTAAGTTGTTAATGTTTTAATGATACTTAAATTGGTGGTATGCTAATTAATTTTAAAAATCATGGCATCGACATTTGATGTCTTATAATTTCTTAATAAAAAAATATAATACCTACTAATATTCAGTTAATCATAGCTACCATACTTTTCGCATCTGTGTTTGATGTCCAACACTATAATTTATGATTAACTGAATTCACATGATACATGAACAATTAATATTTATATACATGAATCTAACGTTCACAATTTTAAATTATACCCTGCATTTGACATCTAATCCAATAAATATGAACATAGAATTAAAATTGAACCATGTATCTAATATTGATACGTATGAATTATATCCTACATTTGGCATCTAATCAAACCTAAACATGAATATTGATATTTAAAATTGAATCATGTATCTAATATTCACACATTTGAATTGTAGCCTGCGTTTGGCAGTTAATACAACGTAAACATGAATATTAGTATTCAAAATTTAATCATAAATCAAATGTCCACACATGAATTGTAGTCCGCGTTTAGCATCCAATCAATCTTAACATGTGAACATTAGTATTAAAACTAATCATAAATTTAATATCCACACATATGAATGATAGTCTGTCTTTGACATCTAATTCAACATAAACAAGAATATTAGTAATAAAGTTAAGTCATACATTAGACATCCACACATATGAAGTATATTATATTTTTTGCATCTAATTTAATATAAACATGAATATAAAAATCACCGTGAACAAACATAACAACCCCTCTCGTGGGAAAATATATAATATTTACAAAAATCATAATTTTTCCACCGCCAAAAAATTTGAGTTATCACCATGGGGTTGTAGATAATCACACTAGGATCCTAAAACAGTTGGCGAAATTAAAAAAATTTTTGTTGCAGTGAGATATCAACGTCAATATTAAAACCAAAAACGATAAAAACGCAAATTTAAGGGCCTAAATGACGTCAAGTGCAAAAACACGTTAGTGTTCATTGTCAAAAACGAGTTTTGTTTATTTCAACATTTTCAATAGATGATGTGAGTTTCGTAAAATTCCGATCAAGTTCTAACTTTTCATTTCAACCAGTAAGTATTGGCGACGGAAGAAAAACGTCGCAGAAAGTCCTAGACATAAAAAAACCTTTCGAGCGGATTTCATTACAAAAGAAAAACATCGCAGAAAGTGTCAGGCAAACACAAGTAATTTAATGTAGATTTTAATTATAGGCAAACTTTAATAAATGAACATCACGAGATCTTAAACATTATCTGATACCACATGTAAAACCATTTTTAAGAACACTATAATAATAATAATCAAGTAGTCATTTATATGATTAAACTTTAGCATACAACTATTCTTCATAAAATGATCTTAGATCTTCATATTTTTTCACAAAATATGCCTAAACGATAGAAAAAATTACTTACCTTGATCCAATGCTTTGATCAAATTTGTTGCGAAAATCCCCTTTGATTCGTCATCATAATTGTTCTAGCATGACCTTCATCACTTTAACAGAAATATAATAATGTTGGGATCTCATAATTCTCTCTCTCTCTCTTGCCTAATATATTGTGTGTTGTTGTGTAGATCATTTTATGATCTATTATATATAAGGTGAGAGAGGACCGATTTCCTAGTTAGACTAGAATGCTACCATCCATCGTAGAAGAGCTAAATTAGAAAATAAATCCACCATCATTATTTTTAATATTTAGATAACAAATCTATGAATTCAAAATATGTGGAACACATTAAATAGACCACTTACATTTAATTAAATAATGAACTCCGAATTATCTTAATTTTGATATTACAATAAGAGCCTTAGAAATTAGGAAAGATATTTACGTTAAAAATAATAAAATAACATAAGATACTTGCATCGCATTTTAAATCGGTTTAAAAATGTAAAATCATTCTTAAGAACACCCTAATATTAATCACGAACACATTAATATGATTAAACTTTAGCATACAATTGTTCTTAATAAAAGGATCTTGGATCTTCATGTTTTCATAATAAATACGTCTAAAAGATAGAAAATAAGACTTACCTTGATCAAGGATCAATCTTGATTAATTGATCCATCAATCTCCCTTCTTGGAAAAATTACACTCAAAATAGAATTTCGGAATTTCTCTCCCACCTCAGAAATCGTGTGTTATGAGATGACTCTAGATGGTGTAGAGGTCTCTATTTATAAGAGGAAGATGGCTGGAATCCTAGTGGAGGTGGGACTCTTTCAAGTCTCCCACTAATGTCACTAACCATCATGTGACTAACGGATAAGGTTTACCCAAATCTTTTAATATCTTTATTTATCACATTCCTAATTAATTATCTGACATTTATTAAAACCACATAAATGGGAAATTCGAAATTTAATACAATTGAAATTTAATAATTAATTTCGTCACTTATCATTAATTTCCAACAGTCTCCCACTTGGTCTTAATAATTCGCATAATTAGATTAGGTATCATAAGGTGCACAATCATTGATAAATTTATTTTGCTGAATCAAATGATTCACGGATGCGAGTCATGGCGGTTCCATACTATTCAAGAGCATGGTTCCTTCCATGTACCACAACACCAATGTTTCATTCAACTGAGCCTTTAATATTGGGTATCATAATGGCCTCATAATGTCCTTTTGAATAAGGACTATTTCTGTCAACAACAATTCATAATTATATGCATGCATTCACAAAGGACATAAATAATTGAAATCAGAAACACTTTTATTGAATTCAAGTAATAGTGTCAAACAACTAAGCCAAATAGCAATCATAATTTTACTAGTAGAGATCCATCTCTTTGACACGTTCCATAAGGTCTTTTGGAGATAGTCCTTTCGTAATAGGATCTGCTATGTTATCACTCGTACTAATGTGATCAATTGACACTTTTTGTTTCTGAATTTCTTCTTTAACTGATAGGTATTTCATTCAACGTGCTTAGTTACTTTAGGAATACCTAACATTTCTTCATAAAGAAGATTGCAGCGACGTTATCATAATATTTCAGTGACTTGATAATAGTGTCGACAACTTCAAGTCCCGAAATGAAGTCACGCTGCCAAAATACATAAGTTGTAGCATCAAGCATGCTACAAACTAAGCTTTCACAATAGTTAATGGATGGTTTGTGTTGCACTCCTTCATTATATTGGTTGATAAACCAAAACAAATATACTTAAGAAATAGTGAACTTCGTACCATCCGCACAACTAGTAAATCTGAGTCACAATAATTGTTCATATTTAAATGAACACATACATCATAAGTGTGAGCATATAGTACTTTAAGTATCTCATTACTTCATACACAACTTTTAAACCCATAAAATTATTTTGATTCTCTACTTTCTAAATCCGTGCTTGTATATAGAGAAAATATATAAATTTACTCCCACTGATCTTAAGGTGTATACAAATATACAACGATTAAAAAAATAATGATATTATTTCTTAAAATACGTCATGTGGGAAACTTATGTTTATAAAATGATCTCCTAAACATATACGCATGGTTTATTAGAATACAAAAAGTAATTTTCACATCCACATTATGTAACTCTCAATCATAATGAGATACTAATTTCATAAGAATTCTACGTCCTTACATATAATTGAGAAGGTTCATTTATAACCTTTTCTTCATTAATGGTGAAATATTTTACTACAATTTAGCTTTATCTCATTTAACTACCGTTAGTGTCGCGTTTGGTCTTGATGACCCCTTCATACCCGACTTTAGTGCATCAATTATGTAATTGAACGAGATGTTAAACTTAGTTGTAGTCAATTAGTTTTACTTCTTATGACTTTTGAAAATAAAACCATGTCATTATTTATCCATACGCCAAATTCATGTTCATGCAGATACACTACATAATCATTTAGGATAGTAGACCTTTTAGGATCTTATTCATACTATTCCTTATGATTTTATCTACATTTCTCTCACGGTGACAATACTATCATTTAGTGGCTGATCATTTATTTGTTCTTTGCTGTTTAGATAATCTAACAACTAAAAGAACAAGTATTCAAGAAGGTTATCGGTAATGGGATAAGTACCCTACCTTCCTTTATAACCATATTTCATGATTTTCTACTACCACTAATTTCACCTTTCATAATTAATTTGACTTTAATGCAATAAATACATGTCAATGACAATTATATGATCTATGTAGGTCCACTATAAGGGAAGTTTCTCATAATCTCCCACTTGGGCCACATAGGTCATCCTTATATTAGACATCGTAATACCCTAAGAGCATAACTCGACTATCAAAATTTGTAAGAGACATTACAAAATCTTGTCCACGAAAATTATGAAAAGGAGTATAGATTTAATTTGGAACAAGATTAAAAGAGTTTCATCAATAACACTATGATTATGATGTGGGATTAAATAAATCTTTAAAGAACTATGTCCAAAATTTATTTTGTACAAAACATCAAAAGGAATACCATAACCCTTGAAAAAAAATATACACATCAAAAGATTCTTTAGAACATATCCCTCACGATCAAGTCTAGACAAACAGTTTCCCAAAAAAAAAAATTGAGGGTTTATGAAAAATAAATGGCGATTTGATTCCCCAAGAACAAAATAAAAAAAATCTTATTAGTATTTCTAGTTTGTTTTGTAAGAAATCCTTGCATCAAAAGTAATTACTTTCTATATCACAGTAAGTATAACTTGCAATCTCTACTAAGATGAAAAGCTCGTTTCAAATCATAAAAGATACATATTATCTTTATCATTATTAGTTCGAGTGTGCAACATGTAAACAAACTTAATTTGTTTAACCAAATTGAATATGAAATTTTTAGAGAAACAAAATGGGATACAATAATATGTGATAAGATAATGAGATAAATTGCTCACTTCATTAATTCTTTGATTTAACAACACACACATCGATTACATGATAATAAATTGAGTGCATAACCGTAAGTTTTCTTCAGTAGTAATTGTGAAATATCGATTATATGATGCTTGTAAATTACTTTATTGGGTATAATGTTATTTCATTATATTGTACACGATATTTGTGCACAACTTATTTTCACATACTATAATAATGTATGTGATCTATGATGTTAATTCAATCATTCAAAATCGATTCCCGATAAGGAATAACCTTGCTTGAAGAAATAAACTCAATATACCCCATCAATATCTTTACAATTATAAGCATCATGAGTTACTACTACCATCATCTTTACATTTAATACTCATTGCAATTTTAGTCGGGTCACTGTGGTGACTACCAAACATTTCATAATATGAATATTACATTACGTAAAGACTTACATACAGAAGTTAATAAGTTTTTTCACTTATTTTCATTAAACATCGCATGAGCAACAAACAAAATTATTCATATTTATGGTTTTCATAAACTTAATTGGTGATATGATAGTGAAAGAAACTATGGCATCTATGTTTGACGACCATTATTGCCTTCCCAAAATATATATCACCACTTATATTTTGTTCAATTATTGTAATTGGACATGTAGGCTTCCGAATCACAATGATTGAATAAACAATAATATGTATGTAACATCATAAAGTACCATCATCCTAGCATTCAATATCATACATGGACCCGTAGGCAACCAAAATATTCATGATATTAATGCATTAGTACAATATTTATATCTTCTGGTATGGAGCACTTTAATGAACACCAAACCTTATATTATATAAATATTAGAGATACGCATACATGTTCAAAATCCCCGTAATACATGAATAATTATATTATTATCTATTCCCTAACTTGAAATTCACGAAAAATTAGACATAATGTGAAAATCAAATAGACAAAGAGTTTACATGAGATATTACACAATAATAGTACATGGAAGACATAAATCATTTATTTTCTCTTCATCATTTATGTATGAGTAACAAATTAGAAATATTGACCCAAATCATTCATGGTCATACTAATGCACAATACGGTTATAATCACAATTATCATACTAGTGGCATAAGTAAATATGAATTTTTAACATTGATGTCAATTATTTAACATTTGCAAAAATTCCAATGTTTATTTAATTCAAATATCAGCATGTGTTGAGCTTCAATTTAACCTTATACAAACATTAGGATAATCTGAAATGACTACAAGTATAATATCTTCACATGTAATCTTAGCTTGTATTTGGCATTTGATTAAACTGAATGAATACTTACTTATGAGTCTCAAAATTTGCAAGTCATGCATTTAAATATGCATACATGCAACGAAATCATAAATCTAGTATCCGCACATATGAATTGTAGCCTGTGTTTGACATTGAATTCAACTTAATGGGAGTACTAGCATTAGAGTAAACAATAATTCTGATTTTCAACCGCATGAATCATTGGCCTATGTTTGGCACGAGACTCATTAAAACACGAATATCATAATATTCAACAATATGAATCATTGGCTTGTGTTTGACACGAGAGTCATCAAAATATGAATATTAACAATAACGCAAGTCTAATATCCTACCATATGAAATATGTTGGCGTGTGTTTGAAACGAATATTCAACTAAAATATGATCATTAGAGCAATGTTTTATCAGAGTTCTAGATAAAATATACATGAAATATGGGAAAACATAAACTTTTCCCTCAAAAAATGAGTTAGCATCATGGAACTGTAGAAAATTACTCCAGAAACTCAAATATTCGACGGAATTCAAAAATAATTTTTCTGGAAGTCATAAACATTATTTATGTAAAATCAATGCCCCAAAAATATTATACTCAAAACTTAATGTATAATTAATGGTCCAAGTATAAATGCATACACAATAATATAATATTTACAATTGTAGATTAAGACACTTTCATGTCTTCCCCATCCAATATCATATAAATATTATTGTCGAAACATCAATTCATAATTACATTAGGACCTTTGGGCTACCAATTATACATTATGCACAATAACCTAATATATCGAAATGCTATTGTCAAACACATAATCATACATCTAATATTCAAAATTTTATATTGAACCCTTTCATCAATACCAAATAATACATAAGATGAATATTAGAACAACCATGCACATTAAAAACAACCCCTGTGGTGGAAAAATACATAATATTTGGGAAAATCGTAATTTTTGCCAAAAATAAAAAAATTTAGTTAGCACCACAGAGATGTAGATAATTACTCCAGGATCTCAAAATAATTTGCGGAATTCAAAAATCAATTTTCTGGAGTGAGATATTGACGTCAACATTATTACCAAAAATGACAAAAATGCAATTTTAAGGGTCTTAACGACGTCAAAACGCAAAAGTAAGGTGGTGCCCATTGTATACAATGGATTTTGTTTATTTCAACGTTTCCAATTGATCATGTGAGTTTCGTAAAATTCCGAGTAAGTTTTGACCTTTTATTCTAACCAGTGAGTATTGGCGACAGAAAAAAAACGTCACAGAAAATCTGAGACACACTTTAAGAGCAGATTTAATGACAGAAATAAGACGTCGCGGAAAGTCTCAGGCACAAAAGCAATTTAATGACATAAATAAAAATGTCGCAGAAAGTCTCAGTCACATATATCATTATAGACGAACATCAATAAGGAAAACCATGAGATCTTAAACTTTAGCTTTGATACCACATGTAAAATCATTCTTAAGAACACTCTAATATTAATCACAAACACATTAATATGATTAAACTTTAGCATACAATTGTTCTTAATAAAAGGATCTTGGATCTTCCTGTTTTCACAATAAATACGTCTAAAATATAAAAAATAAGACTTACCTTGATCATGGATTAATCTTGATTAATTGCTCCATCAATCTCCCTTCTTGAAAAAATTACACTCAAAATAGAATCTCGGAATTTCTCTCCCACCTCAGAAATAGTGTGTTATAAGATGACTCTAGATGGTGTAGAGGTCTCTATTTATAAGAGGAAGAGGGCCGGAATCCTAGTGGAGGTGGGACTCTTTCAAGTCTCCCACTAATGTCACTAACCATCATGTGACTAACGGATAAGGTTTACCCAAATCTTTTAATATCTTTGTTTATCACATTCCTAATTAATTATCTGACATTTATTAAAACCACATAAATGAGAAATTCAAAATTTAATACAATTAAAATTTAATAATTAATTTCGTCACTTATCATTAATTTCCAACAAAAAAAAATCATATACAAAGTTCCGATTCATTTTTATATTATATAAAATCTGTAAAAAAAATATTCTGGGGTAGGTAAAGGCGCTAATCAGAGTGCCATTGGGTTTCAAAGGAGAATTTTCTTTGTTCTCTCCCTTTCTACTGACCCTCGTAAACTCATCCAAAACTTAGATCAGATTTTGTATTTGAGGATTTTTCTCACCTTTTACGATTAAATGAGATAGCTGGTGTTTCCGTGATTTTATAAAAAAAAAAAAAAAAAAGAACTAAGGGGATGACACGGATATGGATAAAATGTTGGGAAATTTTATCCCATGAGACAAAGACAAAGACAAAGACGAAGACGAAGACAAAGACAAAACGAGATCCAATAATTGGTTCCATTTGATCCACGATAAAGATGTTCTCATTTATCACCTTGAAAACTAAAACTCAAAAAATTACTCAAAATAGAAGGTGTCAAAATTATTTCTTCCACACGTTCCACTTTAATGCTAATGTTTGATATGAAAACGAAGAAATTTATGGGCACCGTCTTTTCTTTCTTTCTATCCCTCATTCCATTTGTATCCAAACAACAGGAAGATCTATCTTCTTTCACATCTATTCTCACCATTTCATTCTTCCATACAAGTGTGATGAATAATGTAATGCATGCAGGTACAGCTCACTCATGATCTGTTAAACAGGCAATACATGCTTATGATCTCATGCATGACGATGGCGAATATATATCAGAAAGTGACGTGGCTCGACAAACATATAGAAATGGTAGTGATTATATATTTTTTTATTTTCTCATTAAAAATAGGATTAAATACCAAAAGATCGTTCAAACATTTTTTTAATATATATTTAGTCCAATCTTTTATTTTGTATCAAAAAGTCCCTTATTCTCTTATTTTTAAAGGTCGGTGTCAGCGACATGGTAAAGTCTTTTTGACATGGTGAAGTACTTTTTTGTGCAAAATAAAAAAGATTGAAATATACATGTATTAAAAGAAGTTCGAGGGACTATTTGATATATGCCTCTTATTATTTCATAGTACTTTTGATTTATTATAAATATGATTAATTGCTTAAGGTAAAAAATCACCTAATAGAAGCTAGGGTAATACTAAACACGCCAAATACTATATGAAAACGTACTCCACATATTTCAAATTGATGTGTTATTATTTATATTTTCCATAAAAAAAGAGTCGCGTTTTGTTAAATTAACTATATTTAATCAAATAGTTAAATAACAGTTTGTGTAGTAACTTTTGTGCGTTGTTTTACACGAGACTAATGTGTTTTTAGTGACAACCAGACAGAGCCGGATGGTTTATTTGTTGATGAATTTTTTATTATGTAGAAAATATGAACAGATGATTGGATTTGAAGCGTAATAAATTACTGTTCTTAAGGTGTTATTTGTCCCCACTCGTACAGAGTTTGCTAACGGGTTAGGCAAATTACCTCTAAGATACAACAAATCCACGGGTTTATTCAAGTAGCAAACTTGAAGAATAACCCAGAACACTCTATGAAATTGGTAAGAAGAAATAATAGAGAAAGAGAATTTTCGGAATTAATTATGACAGGATTTTACCTTCTATATATAGCCTCTTGTGGTGTTTGTTCATGAACAGACACCACATCCAAAGGTCATTTAATCACGGCCCTTGGATATATAACTATATTTTGAACTTTTCAGATTTGAACTAAAAATGTGCGACTGTACGGATTAACACTTAACGAAGTGGCGCCAAAATCCGACGGTTCAGATCCACTCGCGCCATAATTATGTGTCATTTATTATGGATTTAATATGGACTGTTTGATCTTTTGACGTTGTCAAAAATCAAAGGTGCAAAGTGCCCCTCTAAAGCACCCTAAACGCTCAATCGCACACGCGCGTGCGCGCGTGCGTGTGCGGATGGTGCAAAGCACCATCGAACCTAAGGTGTACACTAGTAGCATACACTTCAATGCACACAAGTAATCTCTTATGAGCATTTATTAACCCACTAACTTTTTCACACATTTCTAATATGGGACTTTAATTTTTCCACTTTTCTTTGTCTTTTCTTATTCCAACTAATTAATGATTTTAATCTTTTATTTTCTCTAATTATTAATACCCATTAATATTAAAATGTAATATAGTTTCAGTTTATCAGGAAAACCTACCCGTGTGTATATTTGACTTTTTAGGCTAGAATTCATTGATATCCCGGGAAGTCTTTGCTCACAGAACTAGTTTAAAAGGTGTATATATGCATTGTTAAAATTGTTTATGGTCACTGTGAATAGCTGGGAGGTGGTGGAATGGAATGAGGTATTATGAGTGCAGAAATGGTACAAATCAGTGATTAAAACAACTCCTTTAAAGTCATTGTTGGAACTCTGTCGCTTACTCACCTATAGGCAAACTTTATTTTTTTAAAGTTTCTGATACTTGTAAAAGCATGCTATTTCTGTGTGTGCGTGTTCTTTTGAAGTGCGTAATGTAATTTTCTTGTAATGTTTTAATTACGGACTTTGTAAATTTAGGATGTATTTTGGAAATTGGATAACAAATATTTTATATATGGTTTTAGTCTCTATTTTTTAATAAAGTCGTTGGCACGGACCTATATTCATAAAATGTCAACCAATCACAGTATGTCACGTGTTCTTTAATTTGAAAATATAGACTAAAAATGAAAACGAAATATTTATTATCCTATATCCATAATCAATATTATTTTAAGTTTTAAAATTACATAATCTATTTTAATTGTAAGTAAGGAAAAGATAAACACCGTAAGAACCGCACCAATTATTAGATATCAATATAATAGAGTTTACGACCCATTTTATTATAATTGAAATACCGGCAAAAAATCGTGAGCATTTTCTAATTCTAATATAAGTCCGATACCGTGAAATCAATACTTTTTCAAAACCAATATTAAGATCCAGATATCCTGATTTTTTATCCTAGGAGCCTTGCGGCGTTGTTAATACAACCAACCTCAAAAGCTCTCTTGAAAGGAGACTATTAGCGTGAATTTGATTCTTGCTGACTGTGATTGTGAGTCCCTGATTTATATTGGTCCTGCACTGTGAGGTCCGAAAAACAAAGCCTGTGAATTTGCTTACTTGTAGCATTCGCAAAGTGACGCCGGCAGAGGAAGTTCTAAGGATGATTAAAAAAAAATAGTTGATTTTGGTTAAATTTTGCAAATTTGACACCATTGAGTTAGAGCCCAAGGACAAAACCTCTTTGTGTTATCTAATATAATTCATTAAATTATTAAGCTCAATGTTTCAAACTTTTTTATTTTGATGCACATGATAAGAAATTAAGACTCTCATATAGCATAATTTTATCTCATCCATCAATTAAATGTTATCTCATATGTATATCAATTTTAATAAACCTACTAGGTTTCAAAAACTTAATGAATCAAGACCACTACTTTTTAATTCCATAGCTTATGATACATTTGTTTGGCAACATTAAAATTTAAATAACAATATCCATAAATGAAACTTTCTTGGGATACTTGTGTAAAAGCTTGCCAAAATTCCTTGGGCATTAAGCATATTATATAGTTACTAACTTGTATCTCACGCGTTGTGTGATCATAAAAGGATATGTTTTGGAGACTCGCGTTGTGAAAGAGAATATAATTAAGGTATGCTGAAAACATATTTAACATAATAGAACGATATTTTGATAGTGGATAATGTGCGTGAATATCTTTATATTATTTTAAATAAGTGAAAAATAATAATAAACCAATATATAAAAATTATTATGAAAGAGACTGTTATGTTTAAAAGTACAAAGAAAATAACGTAAAATAATCATATAACATTCAAAATAAACTCATCAAATAAATTACAAGATCTTAATATGTAATATTAAACACTTTATACAATATATGTGACGTTATAAATTATACGAAAAATACTTTAACAAACGTAATAAGCACAATATATAAGTATCTACAGCTGAAAAACTATAAGTGTAAATATACTGCACTACTAATGCATGAAACAAACATACAAATTAATAAACCTACTAAAGCATTTTAAACAATCACACCCCAAAAATTCAGACATGAAAGGAATTTTCATTAAAGCGTTCATTCAAATAGCTAAAGTATCCATTCAATTTGCAAACACCTTCGTAAACCCATTCATCCAAATACATGACTATCAAAAAAAATATTTGAGAGATAGTAAAATACATTAATACACTCAATATTTGAGAAATAACTCTAAATAAGAGGAGAGAATTTTTCTTTACTACTCAAACAATATTTTTTACTTTTTATGACTTCGTTTCAAATGCCAAAATTACATAGGTATTTGTAGGATCTCTAAAATGTATCTACCCAAATACATGTATCTATTACATGTAATGTAGAGATACCACATTTAGACTTTTATACATGAGCCTTTTCACACATTAATCAACTAAACGCATTTATTGACCAAATGCATGTGTCTACATTATAAAATTAATAAATGACTTAATGAAGTTTACACGTGTGAACGTGTAAAAGCGACAAATGTCGACGCCAGATTGTGATATCAATTTTAGGTATATACTATAATTACTGAAGTAGTTGATATTATAACCAGCTTGAAAAATTATAAAACTCGTAGAGAAATCTAATTTTTGCACTGAATATTTGAATATGGGTACACTTATTTATACAGTACAAAAAGGAGAGATAGAGGTACTTACCGGTAACAAAGAACTCCTTGATATTTGGAATGCCCATGATTAATTTATTTGACTAATTCATCATCCGAATCATTAGTAATTCTCTTAACACTCACCCTTAGGACTGAGAGTAGAAGAATTGAACACTTCATGCTTGGATCTTAAATCACAAAATTGAGCCTTAGGAAGATATTTAGTGAGTACATCCGCCAACTATTGATTAGAGTGAACAAAACGGGTGAGAAGAGTAAAATTAACAACTTTTCCATGAATGAAGTAATAGTCCAGTATTATATGCTTGGAGCAAGCATGCAACACTGGATTCGTTGACAAATAAATGGAACTGATGTTATCCGCGAATAAGATGGGACGAGTTGAGAATGGAAGTTTTGTCATTTAGAATGTAGGTTATCCAAGTTAACTTTGCATTTACTAAGGCCATGTCACGATATTGTCCTTATGAACTAAATCGAGATATTGTGGGTTGTTTCTTGGAGGCCCTATAAACACAATTACTTCCCAAGAAGATTCAATAACCAGAGGTGGACCGTTTGGTTAAGGGACATGAAGCCCGATCTACATCAGAGTAAGAATATAGATTGGAAAAGATGAGATAAAATTTTCATCACATAATCGACCGTTCCTTTGATATACCGTAGAAGTCGTTCAACAGTGTGAACATGCTAGGGTTGAGGAAAATGCATGGACTAACAAATATGTTGACAACATAAGTGATGTCGGGTCTATTTAATGTAAGATATTAAAGTGCCCCTAAAACAGATCTAAATGTGGTGGCATCCATTCACTCTTAATGAGAGTGAACAAAAGAGGGCTTAATGATAGCCAATGTTCAAACACAATTAGCACGACACAAAGCTTATTGGCATATGGTTTTTAAGTAAAAAATAATCCCTTAGAGAATGGAGTGACCTTTATCCCAAAAGAATAGTGAAGAAACCCCCAATCTCTTATAGCCAAGGAAATTCCAAGTTTTGCAATGAGACGAGTGAAAAAAAAGCATTGCTAGTTGCAACGATGATATCATCGACATAAACTAATAGGAAAATAGTGCCAAGACTGTGATGAAGCACAAATATTTATAATCAACTTTGCTACATGTGAAACAAGTATGTTGAATATAAGAGATGCATTTGTTAAACTGTGCTCTAGGGATTTCTTTGATCCTATAGATGGCCTTGTGTGGTTTGTATACATGATGAGGAAATTAAGAGTTGATGAAGCCTGAAGGTTGATGCATACAGACTATTTAATTGGGATTACCATAGGGGAATTCATTTTTCACATTCAATTATCTAATAGGTCAGCGATTGAATAAGATAGTGGCAAGGATAATCTGAATAGTTGGTTGCTTGATCACGGGCTAAAGTTTCTAAAAATCTATCCCCTAAATTTAGTTATAGCCTTTTGTCACCAACATGGACTTATACCTGTCGAGAGAAAGATATGCCTTGAATTTTATTTTATACACCAACATGGAACTAATGAAATGCATGGAAGGATGGAAGGGATCTAAGACTTGTGGGGCCGTAATTAAAAGCCCAATCATTTAGTCGACCAGCCTAGTGCATAAAACAAACTGCCCTGCCCAAACATTTAGGTTATTATTTGGACGTGCATTTAACATATGCTTAAATGCATGGAGATAATCACGAACCAGTTACCAATAGTCTCGAGGAGATATTCTGGGACATTTACGTGCTATCTATCAAGTCAGTTGAGTTGCCTATGGAATTCAATCACTTATTTCATACTTTTATAAATTGTAAACCCTGACCCAGTGCAAAGGGATGTAACCAAAAATATTGAGCGACATTATAATGAAGCTATAACCCCTCCGTGGATGTAGTCAAGTTATCGCACCATGTATATCTGTTATTGTGTGTGTGATCTTACATTCTTCTCTTAGTGATTATTTTCGTGGATTTCGTTATTGTGATATTTCTTGTACTAACAATTGGCACCATCTATGGCAAACGATTTCTACTCCTACGATAATCTTCAGAAATAGAAAGCATGTGATGTCTCACCATAATAACAATATTCATCAGGTTGGTAATGTGCAAGAAGACCTAGTTACACCAAGGGAAATGTCAGAGATTCGTTAGCATACAAGCCCCAGGTTTCGTTAGGAAAGGCAACCTTTCAAAGAAATTAAAGGACCACCCAGATATACGTAGATCTCTAGGTTGGTCCATGCCAGACTTCGAGAATAAGAGGAGGCTATGCGCCTTCGGGTGGAAGAGAATGAACGCTTCTAAAGGCAACTTGGAAAGAATGGAGAGAGATCTCCATAGGGACATCAGGAAATGTCATGATAGGACTCCTAATCCTCAGGTGAGTAATACTCGCAACCGAGGGAGGAGCTCGAGGGGTGATAAGGATAAAGCTAAACATGGTAGATCAAAGCATGGTCGACCAGAGCATGGCCATCCAGAGACGCCACAGGGCCAACGATCGATAGGATGAAGATATTAGGATCTTGGTCCGTAGAGAAATGGACCAACATCCATCCCACCGTCGAGCTAAGTCCACCAGAGAGCTAGCCAAGAGGGCTCTCAATACCCAAATAAAATCCCCTTTCTCAAGGGAGGTCAAAGAGGAGGAGCCCCAAAAGAAATTTCTCGTTCCCAGGTTCAAGATTAATGATGAAACTAAAGATCCTATAGACCATGTTCGGTAATATAGACAAGAAATGACCTTACGGAGCCATAATGATACACTAATGTGCTATATTTTCCCTTCTAGGTTATATGACGTAGCACATAAGTGGTTTGAGAATCTACCTCAAAGGTCATTCATAAACTTCAAGTCTCTAACAGAGGCCTTCATTACTCACTTCATAACCAGCAGCTCCCACCCTATGCAGATGGATGCACTACTTACGATGAAGAAGAAGCCACGAGAGAGCCTTCATGATTATGCCAAATGGTATTGGGAAGTCTTTAATGAGGTCGATGAGTGCTAAGTTTTTGTATCGTCCTTCAAAATTGATCTGCCGACCACCTTTTTGCTGCACGAGTCCTTAACTAAGAAAAAAGTTATCACCATTGACGACCTCATACCTCACATTGAGAAATACGCCAAGGTGGAAGATATGGTTCACTCTAAAGCAGGGGACAACGGTCGAGCAAAGGTAAATAAAGGAGCAGATAAGAGTGATACTCCAAAGAATGGGACCAAGAATGGGGACAAGAATGGCTCCAAGAATGCGAAAAAGGTTGATCCCTCTAAGGCATTTCGGGCTGTTAACACAGTCTTTAAGGAACCCATTTATAAGATCTTGAGAAAGATAAAAGACCAACCATTCATCAAGTGGCCCAAAAAGATGGGTGGTGACCTAATGAAAATAATAATGCACTGAGATATACATTCCACAAGGAAGGCAACCAAAGGACTGAAAATTGCAAGGCTCTAAAGTCACACTTAGAGGAGCTAGACCAAGATGGGCACCTCAATGAGTAGAGTGAAAAGAAAGAAGATAACGTCGCAGGCAATGGAGACAAGAAACAAGATAACGTACTCAACGATGACACGGGACATGAGTTTGCGATAATCCATGGGGCATCGAATCTTAAGAAAATCCAAGGAAATGCTGTTCGAATGGAGATAGAGAAGGTCACCACCATTATAGAGGCATTTCAGATAGATCCTACCAAAACTCAAGATGGTAAATGTCGGCGACCAGAGGACAAAAACTACACTAAGCATATTATTTTCACCAAGGAAGATTTGGTTAGGGTCGAAACCCCACATCATAATGCATTGGTGATTACCCTTAGAATTGCGAATTGGGACGTTGGCAAGTTTCTTGTGGACCAAGGAAGTTCGTCAGAAATGATGTACCTGGAGTTGTTCCACAAGCTGAAGTTGAATATCGACGACCTCAAGGAAGTTAAAGTTTTGTTGGTAGGCTTTACAGGAAAGATCATGATACCACTTGGAAAAATAGTTCTGCCAGTCAGGGCAGGCAACATATCAAAGTTAATTGAGTTCTTAGTGGTAGACATTGAGTTCCCATATCATGACATCTTAGGCAGAGGCTGGTTGCATGCTATAAAGGCCATACCATCCACCTGCCACCAAAACTTAAAATGTGTTACTGATCGGGGCGTGGTCAAAATTTTAAGTGACCAGGACACTACCAGGAAGTGATTTATCGCGAACATTCGCCGAAATAAGGAGAAGAAGAAGGAGGTAAAGGACGCCAGGAGGAAGCCCAAGAGGGGGTTGTACCCTCCAAATAGTAACTACGATACGACCGACTAGGGGTGGAGGAGACCAAGGTCCACCCCACCGATAGGGTCATTAAAAGAGTGGAAGAAGTTGGTGCCGATGACAACTTGCCAGAGAGGAAATTTTCTAATCAGAGACATGCTCACCGATCAAGAGAAGAAAGAATTGATTGCATTTCTCAAAATCATATGGTTCCTAAGCGATAACATCTAGATTGCCTACCATCACCTGCACATCGATCGGTCCTTCCAACCAATCACTTAAAAGGCTCACCGAACAACTCCCGAGAAGGCTAAAGCAGTGGAGAATGAAGTAGGGATACTACTGCATGCAGGTTCCATCGGGGAAGTTCAGTTTCCCAAATGGTTGTCCAACCTAGTGGTGGTGCACAAGAGCAATAGCAGTTGGAGGGTATGTATTGATTTCACATACCACAACAAAGCATGTCGCAAAGATAACTTACAACTTCCTAAAATAGATCAGTCGATTGACGCTATGGTAACACACAAAAGAATGAGTTTTCTGGACGCCTACTCTTGATACAATCAGATATTGTTGTTCGATCGGGATAAAACGTCCTTCATAACCCCCCCCCCCCCAATTGGGTTATATTGCTACAAGGTTATGCCATTCCATTTAAAGAATGCAAGGGTGACTTACTACAGACAGGTAATTAAGATGTTCAAGCAACAGATGGGAGACACGATGGAGGTTTCCATCGACGATAGGATAGTCGAAAGCAAGATCAAAGGCGACAACCTCACGAACTAAGCCAGAACTTTTGAGGTCCTTTGGATGCATCAGATGATGCATATTATAAGTTGTGTTCATTCAGTGTCCAATCAGGAACGTTCTTAGGTTATATTGTCAGTAAAAGAGGAGTTGCGGCCAATCCAGATCAGATCGGTGATATAACAAGAGTCTAGCCACCTCAGATGTTACGAGATGTTCAAAATCTCACCATTATGATCGCGATGCTCAATCGCTTCATCTCTAAGTCTTCATAATACTATTGACCATTATTTTATCTCCTGAAAAAGGACAAAGGCCTCATATATAATGATAATTATTCAAAAGCTTTGGAAGAGATCAAATCATACCTTAACAAGCCACCTCTGCTGGTAATTCCAAATAATGGAGACCCACTGTTTCTTTACCTTACAGTATTAGACCACGTTTTAAACTCCGCCCTGATGTGTGAAAATGAAGGAGGTCAGTACCTGGTTTATTATGCTAGCAAGACACTTCTGAATGCAGAACAGTGTTACCTGCTTCTAGAGAAACTCGCCTATGCACTGGTAGTCGCCTTGAGGAAGCTGCGACATTACTTTGATGCCCACTCAATAACCATCTTCCTACCCCCTCAAAGTTGTTCTTCCAAAATTCGACCTCTCCAGATGACTTTCAAAGTGGTCGGTAGATCTTGGGAGATTCGATATTCACTTTCAACCAAAAACAACGATTAAGGGACATGTTCTAGTGGGCTTCATCGTTAAATTTATAGGGGACCAATCAGTCGACCAACTGGGAATGAAGCAGTCAACGAATGAGGAAGCATAGTCTAAGGACTGAACCTTATACGTTCATAGAGCCTCCAATTCTAAGGGGGCAGGAATTGTCATCATCCTTATCACTCTAGAAGATATTGTTATCGAGCAAGGAATCATGTTGGAATTTGAATCCTCTAAAAACGAAGATAAATAGGAAGCATTGATCGTTGGTTTGTGTAAGGCCCAACTCCTAGGGGCAAAGAGCAATCACATGTTCGACGACTCAAAACTGGTCTCTTATCAGGTGAGTGGGGACTTCAATGACAAAGATGATAAAATGGCAACCTACCTCGTTGTGGTAATAGGACTTATGGACGAATTTGAGAAAGTTGACATTCAACGATTCCCCTAGGGGCAAAACAATCACACTGACACTTTAGTAGTCTTGAGCTTAGCAATTGGCTTTGACTTAAGGAGAACCATTCAGATAAAGTTCCTCACGTAGCCAAGTATTGATAAGACAGTCGTAGCCGAGCAATTCCTCCTCACAGAAAAGGCTTCCAGTTGGATGGATCCCATCATCGCTTATTTGTATAGAGACATATTACCCCACGACAGGAGGTCGACCCATCAGGTAAGGGTCAAGGCTGCTCGTTTTGACCCATCCTAAAAAAGGAAACTTTACGAGAAGTAATTAACTAGCCCTTATCTCTAGTGTGTTCACCTACATGACACCGAGTAAGTACTTAGCGAACTTCCTGTGTGAATTTGTGTGATTCATGCAGGAGTGACATCATTGGCCTTCCAAGAGATTAATGAGGGTTAATGGTGGTCTCATGTGCAAAAGGACACAGGCACTTACGTTCACAAGTATAAAAAATGTCTGAACCACTCTCCTATGATCCACCAGCCCACTAACGAGTTAAAATCACTAAGAAGCCCGTGGCCATTTGAGCAATGAGGACTAGACATAGTGGTACCACCACCTACAGCATCTAAAAATTGGAATTAGTTATTGGTTGGAACAGATTACTTCATCAAATGGGTAGAGGTAGAACAACTGACAAACATTCGTGACTCAAATATGATCAGGTTCATTTATAGAAACATAATAACACTCTTTGGGGAACTAAGGACTATCATCAATGATAACATCACGCGATTTGAAAGTATTTTATTTTAAGGTTTATGTGATGAGTATGGTATCAATCACCACTTCAGTTCTATGGCGCATCCCCAAAGTAATGGACATGCAGAGGCTTCCAATAAACCTTGCTCGATTGACTGAAAAAGCGATTGGAAAAAGCTAAGGGTACTTGGGTGGACGAGCTCCCTCATGTTCTGCGGGCTTATCCTACCACCCCTAAGCTACCAACTTGGGAAACACCATTTGCACTCGCTTGCATGATGGAAGACATTATCCCATTAGAAGCAGGTATCCCCACTATGAGAACCACCTTGATTGACCAAGGACTTAATGATAATGCCTTACGCATTGATCATGACTTAGCAGACGAGTGGAGAGAGTTGGCCATGATCACGTTAGACTCCTACCAATAGCAACGGGCCAGACAGTACAATAAGAAAGTGAATGTTTGGAGGTTTCTAGTAAGATATTATGTCCTAAGGAAAGTCATCGGCAGTGCCGTAAAACCATCAGATGGTAAAATAGGACCAAATTGAGAAGGACCCTTTAAAGTAATTGGGGACGACATTCAAGGAGCATATCACATGGAAACACTGTAGGGTAGGGAGATACCAAAAGCATGGAACGCAAACATTCCACAAAAGTTCTACTTTTAGTCTTCTTTATTTTTGTTAGCACATTTAGTTTAAATAAATTTTTATTTTTAAACTTATATTGCTCAGTATTCAGTGAATAAAGACTAATTGGCCCTCGCACTTTGATATTATGCATTATCTGCTTAATTTTCTTGATCGTATCTCACTAATATGCACCTTTTCCAAATTATAACTCCTTCGTGCATAGCTGAATTCTTGGGATTACAATAAGTTGTTCAACTTGTTTTAGTCAGGGAATCTCACATGCCGAGCAGGGTTTGTAGTAGTTATAATAAGCTAATAAAAGTTTTTCAATTATTATGACCCTCGGGTCTTTGTTACAAACACAAGAGACCTCGCGATTCACTTCGGCAATAATAAAAGCCCTACAAGGGATCCTTAGACAAACAAATCTAACTCAGGGTAGTCGTCAACAATGTTGGTCGCAAAACACGTGCTCGATCAAATGGGCCAGTGAATAAGTTCATTCTCGACATCATCTTACTTAGGCCTAAGGATGTGTGACGGCACAAACTAAAGAGTAAAGTGGTTGGAATGATATTACCAGATCATATTGGACTAGGGGAATGTTCACATATGCGGAAACAAATGGATAACACTTGTCTTCAACATCATTTAGTCGGATGAAGAGATCCAAAGTGATAAAAAATAATTACCAGTCCACTTAGTTATTAAAAGGCCTAGAATTGTCATTCAGTACCGATTGGTCACCAAAGATCTCAAGTAACCAAAAAATCAATAATTATGAACACATGTTTAATCAGAATAGGCTCAAAACTTCAAAAGTTGATAAATAACACTTTTTTATTAACCAGAATGAGAAGTTACATTTACATCAAAAGCAAAATATACAAAAGACTTAAGATGGACCAGGATAGAGAGCAAGATAGTCTATAATATGCGCTCTATGACCATAATCTGGGTGTGGGGCAAACTCCTTATTAGTATTTTCCAAGTAATGCTCCAAAAGCTGGACAAGGATATCATCTATTGGCATCCACTTATCGTTTATCGAGAAGGGATTGTGATGATGGGCTGGATAGTTAATCTGGTACTTGTACCACATGTTAAACTACTTAGGCAGTTTCACCCCTAAGGGCATTGAGCCATCCTCAAGAAAAAGCAAGGTCTTCTACCTCCTTCATCCTTATCGGGTCATCAGTCCAACCTTGGTCATAACTATATTCCTAGACCTATCAATGTCCCATTAAAAATAGGTATCTTAGCCTTGTCGTATCTCTTTTGAGTCTAGTAGAAATCACATAACCACGATGTATATCTTCTTTAAGCTCAACAACCTCTCTCTACAGATCTTGGTTTTTAGCTCCAACTGTCCCAATAATTGATGAAGATAATCCTCATAGTGATAGAGAGGATCCAAATGGAATGTTCCCCTTTAGTCGAGCAACTTCCCTCTTTAGAGCATCATTTTCTCTTTGGATCAGCTCACCCACTTGATTGACCTCATTGGATTCTAGGAGTTTGTCCTTCAAGGCATCCACTTCCCCCTGAACTGAGGCTCCAATCTCCTCAATTTCTTCAAGCCTGTCTTTAACTTAACGACCAACTCAACTTGGTTCTTGTATTGCTCGGTCGTTTTCTTTAAAGATTTCCAGATCTTCACGAAAGCATTATGATCCTGGACACTGATGTACGATCCCAGAATATACCTCAATCAGGAATCATGAGGAATGTACTCATCTAAATCAATGGGATATAATCAATAAAATAGGTAATGGATTTAGTAGACCCCAGGCATAAAGAACATAAAAAATGCCAACACAAGCAAAAACGAAAGATTTCTTTTTCCATTAAATAAAGATCTGGAAAAGGCCGATATAAGTCTTAGAGAATTATAGTTCATCAGCATAATTATAATGCATCACCAATAAAAAAGAAATAGAACATATAAATCCTACAAACTACAAGGTTTCCACCTATTCGGATGTTGATGGCCATTTTTATTTCTCAGTAGCCCTGGCGCCCTGGTCGCCAGCAAACACAAACGCGCCAGGATCCCTTACAACTTGGTCAATAGGAAGGTCCCTTGCATCTTGATCAACAATATCCCTCCCAACTTGAACAGCAAGATGATTGACTATAGGCTCCTCAACATCCATATAATTATGGTCTGTCATGTGTTGGGTAAGCAAATAAGATTTTGCAGAACCCCGGTACCTATCAAGGTTTGGTCCCAACCCTTCTTAAAGCCCACCTTCCCAATGTAATCTATTTTAATGCACGACATCATCATGTGTTGCCTTCCAGCCTTTATTGTGCCCACTTTACCTAATGGTCGTAGCCTCTCCCTCTAACTTCTCGACCTTGGCAACCAGCTCCTTATTTTCTTCAGCAACCTTTAGCTTATGGATGATCATAAGACTATAATCAATCTGGAGATTGACTAACTCATTCACTGACTTATCCTTAAGGGCATCCAAAGATTTATCCTTCTTCTACTAAAAAACATCCTTAGCATCGTCAAAAGACTTAGCAGAGTTCTTTAGAGCTATTTCTGACTCGTCATTCCTCCTCAATTGGTCGGCTCGATAGTGCAGTAGTGTGGTAAAATCATAAAAACACTGCAAAAGAAAGAAAAAGCCCAAATTGATTTAAAAAATTAGAAAGAGGAATTAAATAAAAATAGAGAGAAAAATTGGGGAGTACAAAAGAAATCCCTTGAGAGGACCTAAGGGCCAACTGGTCGGACCCCATCCTCATCGATCTATCACGATCAACAGTAATCATATCCCCTTTTAGCAACCTGAGGGCAAGCATAGGAGTGTTAGCAATACTCGACCCCTCATCAACTTGGAGGGGAGAAGGCATATAAGGGTCCTTTAAGGCATGTTCCATCTTCCTCACCTCTTCTTTTTTTCTCTCCTCCTCCTTCTTTCTCTCCGTCTCCTTTATTTTTTTACTCTTCCTCTAATTTCTTCCTCTCCACCTCGCTCTCCTTCCCATTGGTTCCTAGTTTGGAACCACCAGTAATGCGGGAGTCTCCTTTTGTCCTATTCCAGGATTGATCCGATAAAAAATTAGATCATCATCATCATCATCATCTTGAATAATTGAACACTCCTCTTGGGTAGGGACATATCTTCTTCACTCGTTTCCTCTTTGCTTCCTTCCTTACTATCCTCCTTAAATCCCTCTTCTTCACCTTATTCTCCTTCCTTTTACTCACTTTATTCCTCCTCTACTTCTTCTAACTAGATGGGTTCAAATAGACCACCAACCTCCTCCTCTAGAAATGCCAAGTTGGGAATTCTATTAATTGGATGAGCAATAAAGCTGTTAGTTGTGTTCTTGTATTTTAGTTATAAGGACATCGAGCAAGGATGCCCGTCGTCAGAGATCCTATCCCTAACCTTCTAAGCCTTTAAGAGGCCAGTAACCCTTAGCTCATGAGGAGCAGGTTCTCAGTTCTTATCCTTAGCTTCAAAATAAGTAGAAAAGATGGGATTAAAAGAGGCAAAATAGAGGAATAAGCAAGTGAAGAATTAAGAAAGAGATAGTGTCATTAACTTATGCATTCCTCCCCAGAGGTAGGTATTAGAGGTTCCCTATACCTTATGCCCTCGGGATGTGGAGAATATTGCCAATTCCTAGAAATGAAGCCTTGTCTCTAATAGTCCTTATGGGAATCAGGCAAGTTCACCACCAGGACTTTATGAGCACTCCTCGCCTTCAAATATAAGATACCCTCAGTTTTGCACAAAAATATATAATAGTAGCAGATTTCAGGAAGCCCTAATTTGGTTTCATATAAGAAATTATCATATGTACCCCATTTACAATTTTCTAAACATTTGGAGCTCAGTGAGTAGGGAAAATATCAAAATACTTAAAGAATCTTAGAAAAAAAAGGATTAGGGGGAAACGTCGAACCCCCCCTATGAAATCAAGAGGGTATGAATCCAGTGCCCATCTTCTAAAAAGCGTACATCTATGGTAATGGGAGAACATTCGATGTCTACCCAGTCAGGGATACCATAACACTTTCTAAACTAAGAGACTTATTATCGACTCTCGCCATTAGCACACCAGAAGAAGGTAAATGCTAGATACAGTTGAGAAACTGAGAACTAGAACCTACAAGTGTTGACAGAGCTTTGAAAGAACACTAAATAAGAAGAAGAAGAAGAAGAAGAAGAAGAAGATCTTTGGATTTGAAGTAAATAACAAGTGGGGAAGCTTGGAGGCAAATTTTGCACCCAAAAATAACAAGAAACAATGAAATGACAATTAAGTTACAAGTTTCAAATATCCCAAATAATGAGTTATGCCTCACCTGGAAGATCTCAATGCTTCATTTCCTCCTCATAACCAGCACACCCTCAATGTTTCTCTTTAATTACAAACGCGACATGCCAGTTTTTATACTATTCCAAACCTTGGGCATTGGACTCATTTAAAATCCATTGACAAAAATTATCAACCCAAAGATTTTAGGGGCAATTTTGGGGACGTAATTAAATGATCAATCAATTGGCTAACCCTCCCAGTGCCTAGACGGACTGCCTCGCCCAAAAATTTATATTATTATTTGAACGTGCATTTAACATAAGCTTAAACGTATGGAGATAAGCATGAATTAGTTATAAATAATCTCGAGGAGATATTCAGGGATACTTACATGCTATATATCAAGTCGATTGAGTTGTCTATGGAATTCAATCACTTATTTCATACTCCTATATATTGTAAACCATAACCCGAGGAAAAGGAATGTAACCAAAAATATTGAAAGACACTATAATGAAGTAGTAACCTCTCCATGGACATAGGCAAGTTGCTTAACCACGTATATTTATTATTGTGTTTGTGATCTTGCATTCTTCTCTTTATGATTTTTGTCATGGGACTTCTTTATTGTGATATTTCTTCTACTCAAAAGACTGTGTGTGGTTGATATGAAATGATTTGATATATTCATCCATGGCATGTACCCACTGAGGTTTGGTTAATGAATTATTTATTATGGGAGTTTTAGAGAAAGGAAGAATGATATTGATAAGTAAGGTTGTGGATTAATGGTACTTAACTTTGGCTCTATTTATTGTAATATGATGGTTGGAAGTGGATGTAGGGTTGGAAGAAGGAAAAGATGGAGGATCAAGAGGTAAGACAATAGTAAGAGAAATGCCAAGTGGATTTAGAGCAGAAGAGGGAGAATGAGTTAGGAACGTAGGAAGCCTTAGACAGTGTGTTACAGGCTGTAAAATCAAATTTTTTTAGAAGTATAAATATTTTGTATGATGAAAGATACAATTGATATATGGCATCTCTTCACTATCTTATCTCTAATTTTCTTGAGATGAAAACATGAACTTAAAATATGATGATATGTATCTCTAGGATTATAGAATTGATCGAGCAATCAAGAATCTTAAAGGAATTATTCAAAGAATATACATATGATTAAGCATAATCATATAATCCATTCAAGTAAGTCAATCAAGTATCATTCATGGAATGAGGAGAATCAGTCATAATTAAAGATCATCACTACTAAGCATGAATTAAATAAAAATACAATCAAGTCATGGTCATCATCAACCCTAAAGAAAATGTTCTCATTCCTAGATGTTCATAATCCAAGAAACCAGAGGAAGATCAATGAATTAACAATCAAAAGTTCAACCAAGAAAATTTACACTTCGTCTATGGAAATATAAACCTATCAGTACAAGTGCATTTCAAGCAATTCCAATTAAGACTCAAGATAAATTCATTCCTTTCATACATATTAATAAAAGTTCTTGATCATCATATCCCAATTAGAAGTTGTATCATATGTTCCATGCAGTCTAGAGAAATAATCAAACTCTAGAATACCATCTCATAACTTTTAATGAACTTAGAAATGATTATAATAATGTAAATGAACATGTATGACCTTGTATCTTCTTAATCTTAGCCGCTGAAACCTTCTTAAAAGCTTGAACAAAGTCAAAACAACCATGGCACCAAACAAAGAAGTTTTAGTTGACATAAAGTTGACCTAGATTTACTCAAACTGGCCAATTGATCTGCCTCGATATTATATGAAAATCAATATTAGGCTTAGAACATTGAGTCAACTGAAATTATATAAGTGTCTAAATTCTAATGCCTAGTTTTGAAATTTTGACTTCCAAAAACACCTAAAATTACCATACAATCCTCCAACTTCTAGTTTTTAAAATGGCCTATAAAAAGACACTTTGGATTCGTTCCTCTAACACACAAGATTCCTTTGACATCTCCAATGGTTAGAGTTACATTTCCAAGATGGTGTCCATTTACTTGAGGTTTATGGAGAGAGAAACAAAGTCCCAACCCCATTCCAAAGTGAGATTTACAAACCTAAAACTCCATTAAAGAAATCTCCACTCAAAACCATTTTCAGGTTAAAGCTTCTTCATCAATCCCTCTTTAGCCAAAGATATAAACTCAATACTCTTGTGTGATAAAGATTCAAACTAGTATTAACTTGATAACAATACTTATGATTACATGTTTGTCTCTACACCAAAATAACTAGATTGTCATAGTCCTTAACTATGAGAAAAGGCAGTTGTAACGATCGAGGACCGTGATAATTCTATGTATGAGAAAAAATCTTGTTATGATGAATAACCGTGACAACTCCTTATTTTCACGGTCCTTTTAACATGGAAATTTTGTCAAACATAGGGGTGGCCATATATTATCACGGTCAAGGACCATGATAACATATATCTTATGGCGACCGTGTCCTGATTCTTAACCCTAAAAAAATTTCTCTTATCACGGTCCAAGATTATGATAGCAAAATCCTTGTCATGGTCTAAGATCGTGACAAAATTGTAGCCCCAAAAAAAGTTGGATAGTAGTTATAGCCCAATAATAAATATGTTTCAAAACAACAAAAAATACCTTCTGTTTATTCAAATAAAATAGCAATAAGCAACCATAATATAATATGCAATTAAACAAATCAAACCAAATTGCATAAAATTAAAGTTTATTTAAATTAACCAAATATGAAAATTTAATTACATCAAACCAAGTTTAATTATAGATATAAAAACAAATATATCAATAATGATCTCGGAGAAAAGTCGTCCAAATGATAAATGACCCCACCATGTCGTCGACATGTCAAACACTGCCTTGATCGTCCAATTCTAAGACATTATCCCTTTTCCTTAGACACACATCAATCACTCTGATCCGGGACTCTTAAGGCTGAAGTGGACAATTGTACACCACAGTACCCGCAGTGGTGCTTGGATCCTAATCCACGATCCTCTATTTGTGTCACGATTATGAACTCTCTCCCATCTAGCTAAAATATATATCATAAATTGATAATGAATCAGCCAGCATCAGTGACGATAATACAGTATCAGTCTTCTCACCAACCTTCTCCATACCCTTTCCTTTATCACTAGCCTTACCCTTCCACTTATTCGTTCATACCCATTTGTCCCATTCAAACCTATGATTCATTTTTTTAGAGATTTTTCATTTTCGAGTCTGTGTCTACTTTTTAATTTTTTTTAATTATACTGTAGTAAGTTATCACTCCTTCAATGAAATTTTTGTGTTTGAGACTCACCCTGAAATATGTAAGAGATTTATATGGAATGTCATTTTTTGTAACAAAGTATTTTGCTCGTACAACGTTGAAAAGCATACATAGCCATTCAACCAATGCTTCTTAATCTCATGTGCCATGAAATTGCGAGAAGAGCAAACACAACCTAATTAATAACCTAGTTAACTCAGACACAAGAATAACCTAATTAAAAACCTAACTAATAACATAATTCCTTAAATTAATAATAATGAATATCTTAAGTCCTAACAAGTATGGCTTAATAATAATGTGTTTCGCTAGGCCCATGACACTATAATGTTGAAACCCAAGTTGCATATACATGCTAAATAGGTTTTAATTATACGTTATAACCTAACCAAATCCAACATTCATAACATATGTACATTTGAAGAGAATAAAAATTATCGAAGAATGTTCATTGTGTACTTTGCCATTTTCACCCAAAATCCTAAAACTAGGTTGGAACATTAAAATAATTCTTTATTACAATTTAAATATTTGACTTTCATATTTGTTTGGGCTTCATTATAATGTATTTTTTGTTGTAAACTAGTGATATATACATGTATGATCTTGATATTGGTTAGAAATAATTTGTGTAAAAAAAATAGGTTTAAACATTCAAACCATTTTCATTACAATGTGAATATTTGACCTTGATATGTTTTTTTGTCCTTCATTATAATGTGTTTTACTGTTGTGAATGTAATCATTTTGGTTAAAACGTATAAATTGTGGGTTGATTTAAAAATGTGATGGATTTTGGGAGTTTGATGAAAATAACAAAGAATATAATGAACGTTTTTGCATATTTTTTACCGTTCTTCAAATAAACCTAGGTTTGAAAGTTGGATTCGATTAGGTTATAAAATAAAATTAAAAACAATTTGGTATGTATTCTTATCCCATACTTGATAGGACTCAACCTCTTTATTATTATTATTAACCTATACTTACTATTAGGTTGTTACAGGGTTTTTGTTGGGTTTTTTAGTTTGTTATTGGATGATCGTTAATTAAGTTATTAATTAGGTTATTGTTATATTATTGTTAGTTTGTTCTTGTTGGGTAGCTAGTTGTCTCTAATTTAACAAATCATTTAAATTCTCCATTTTTTTTACACATGGTAGGCAATGATTCTTATATGATGTAATGGGATATCATCTATACAAAGAGTGGATGAGTGAGACAAATGGACTTAGTATTTGTACCATAAAGGTGATAATGATTTTGTAAAATTCGCAAACAGGCGTCTCAATAGTGAAGAGTTTGCATGTACTTGAGCATGTTGTAGAAATAGTAAATTATTTGAGAAAAAAATAGTTGAATTAAATTTGCTTAATCGGGGAATTCAAGATGATTATTGAGTGAGTAGGCATGAATTCTTCATATTTATCCCCTTAAATTTCGGTTATTTTATGGCCTCGTGTGGTGTAAAGAGATTGGATTTATCTCATATTCATGCTATTAACCCTTTTGGCGAGTATTTATTATTTTGTGTATTTCTTGTGTGTTTTATAGGTAAATCATGCAAGTGAATGCGAAAGAGAATTCAAACAGTGAAAGGAATTTAAAGAAAAGAGAAGTCAAGGGAAGTTTTGAAAAATTTCACTTAGAACCCAGATAAGGATCCAATAAGAAAATTGAATAGATTGAAGTCACACGAACACGGGAAGAAACATCACCTCAATATGAGTTACGGTGAAGAAGTTATGCGCATTGAAGATGAGAAGAATCAGAGATATCAGAAAAACGAACTGATTTAGTTCTAAAGTAGAATCGGTTCGACCCACTAGAAAACCAATTCGGTTCGCCATTAGTTATGCTCCAAAAATGTGACAAATATTTGTCACGCTTTAAACAATTACAAATTATTTGAAGTGGTATTTTTCTTATCTTTTAACCAAAAGAGTTTTAGAGTTTAAAGACTCTTCTAAACGACTTCTAACATGTATATTCATTCATTGGGGCTATTTTAAATTATGTTTCATTCATTTTAAAGATATTAATCAACGAGAAACATCTAAGAGAACATTTCACAAGTTTTGCACCTTCAATTCAATAACTTTTTTGGTTTTTCTTCAAGCTTTGATTTCTTTTTATATGTTTGTGTTCTTCAACCTTGCACTACACCAAAATGGGCAAATTGTCACCTTTCAGCCGGCCAGCGTTGTCAAGGTCATTGACCGTGACAAAAAACACGCGTTTTATGTCACGATCATTGACCTTGACACGACCGTGACAACTAATTGTCACGGTCATTGACCGTGACAAATTTACTTGTCACGGACTTGTCACGGTCAATGACCATGACAATTCTTTGAATACTTTTCATGGTCAATGACCTTGACACGACCGTGACAATGTTTACAAGAAAAACCCTTTCCCCCTTCTTTTTTCCCTCCCGCGCCGTTCCCTCCCTCTCTCTCTCTCTCGACGCTGCTCTCTCTCTCTCTCTCTCTACTTTCAGGTCGATTTTCTCTCTCTCTCTCTCTCTCTCTCTCTCTCTCTCTCTCTCTCTCTCTCTCTCTCTCTCTCTCTCTCTCTTCCATTTATATATATGTTTGTGTGTATATTTATGTGTGTATGTGTATATATATATGTGTGTGTATGTGTGTGCGTGTGTGGGGGGTGGGGCAGGGTGGGGGTAGGGGGTGGGGCGGGGTGGGGCAGGGTGGGGGTAGGGCGGGGTGTGTGCGTGTGTATATGTATGTGTATGTATGTGTATATGTGTGTGTATGTGTGTGTATATATGTGTGTGGTGGTGTGTGGTGGGGGAGGGGGTGGTGGAGGGGGCAGGGGGTGGGGTGGTGTGTGTGTGTGTGTGTGTGTGCGTAGGTGTGTAGGTGTGCGTGTGTGTGTGGCGGGGGGAGGGGGGCAGGGGGTGGGGGTGGGGCACCCATTTAATAAGTTTTAAAATATTTGGAAAAAACATAATATTACAAAATTGAAACGAAATTGTATTGACGGAACTTACACATACGTTATGTACTGTGCTCTTACATTGAAAATTATTAGATAGAAAAAGAAAAATATAAATTGAGATAACCTTAGAATCTAATTAGGCTAAAAATATAATGGCATCAACTAACATATATACACAACACTAAAAGTAGACATCAATTTTATAAATAATTGATAATAGTTGGATAATAATTGGATAATAAACATCGGGAGGGGGTGGGGGTGGGGGTGAGGGTGGGTGGGGTTTTGAATATTATTTACATTTATATTTTTGGATATTATATACATTCAAAATAAATAATTGATAATAGTTGGATAATAATTGGATAATAGTTGATATTTTCATTCAAAATAAATATTTCATTCAAATATATTGGATAATAATTGATATTTTCATTTAAATTGATAATAATTTTATTCATGAAATTAATTCAATTGATAATAATTTATATATATGTTTGTGTGTATATATATGTGTGTATGTGTGTATATATGTTCGTGTGTGTGCATGTGGGGTGAGCCCTTCATATTTTAAAAATGTTGTTTTTATTCCTATAGAACAACTTAGATAGTGTGTGTGTGTGTGTGTGTGTGTGTGTGTGTATGTGGTCAATACATGAATTTATTTTTGTATTTGAATTAACCCATGAATTTATTTTTGTATTTGAATTAACCCATGAATTTATTTTTGTATTTGAATTAACCCATTATATGAAACATACTTGAAATTAAATATAGTGCGCATAGATACTAGCATTTTAGTTCTTATGCGTACGCATTCAATAGCTCTTAGACCCGTTTGAGAGTCATTACCCCTGTAATGAGATCTCTCGAATTGTCCCGTTTGGACAGTTTGAGACTGTATAATTTTTGTATAATATTCTTATTGGCTTAAAGTTGTTACTTTTGGAGGAAGTTCTGCAGTCGTATCTTAATGTTCTCTGGGTACATACTAGATTGACAAGTGTGACTGTTATTTCAATTGACCAATTGAAATAACACTCACACCTGCCAATCTACGTCGTGTACTTGGAGAACTAAGGGGATATGCTGTCGAATTTTTTTCAAATCGTAACAATGTGCATGAGCTGTTAAGTATATTACAGAAAAATGCAGTCTTGAATGGGATAGGACCACTTACCCTTTAATAGGATAATTAAATGATGGGATAATTAAATAAAACATACTACAAATCTAAGTTTTGTTTACCTTTAATAGGTGTTTAGTTGTGGTAGCTGTGATGGGATATCCGAAATACAAAGAGTGGATGGGTGAGACTAATAGAATGGGGGATGTGTTTCGCAGAGGTGCTAACGAATTTGTGAATTATGCAAAGAGATGTCGTAATGATGAAGAGTTTCCGTGTCCGTGTGCTAGGTGTAAGAATGGTAAGGTGTTTGAGTGGAAAACAGTTGAACTACATTTGTTAAGATCGGGTATGCAAGATAGTTATCGATTTTGGAGTTTTCACGGTGAATTGAAAGTTCCTTTTGTCCCCGACCAACCTTCACAACAACCTTCAACAAGTAGAATAGATGAAGAAGGGGACGACGTAGATCATAATATGTTAGAGGATTTAGTTGATGATGCGTACGGAGTTTATGATGCTGAGGAGAATGAGGTTACTGATGATGTAGAAGATTCAAGTGCTCGTGAAGATAACACGATAAAACTTGACGATGACTACCAAAGTTTAAAATTTAAGGCGACCCAACCGTTATACTCTGGCTGTGAGAAAGATCAAACAACTTTAGATGCCATGGTTGGTTTGCACAGTTTGAAGACGCAGTACGGTTTGTCTGGCAATAGCGTGACGGGAATTCTGAAATGGGTGAAGGGCTTATTACCCAAGGTGAATACACTTCCAAATAGCTATCCTGTTATGAATAACAGTTTGAAAGGTTTGGGAATGAAGTATAAATCGATTCATGCTTGTGTGTATGACTGCATACTATACCAAAAGGAGTATGAAAATCTCGATCGTTGTCCGGTATGCGATGAACCTAGATATGTCCAATCTACTAGTAAGGAAGGCATAAGATCAAAAGTGCCTCAAAAAGTATTGAAATATTTTCCCGTTGGGCCTAGATTAAAGAGATTTTTCACAGTACCATGGATTGCAGAGGCAATGACTTGGTATGCTAGGGCAGAAGTAGGGGGTAATATCATGCGTCATCTTATTGATTCTACTGCCTGGCGGAGGATGAATTATGAGTATCCCGATTTTTCTCGAGAAGAACGCAACATTCGTTTGGCTATATTAACAGATGGCTTCAATCCATTTGGAAATCTAAGCACCAATCAGAGTGTATGGCCAGTGATCCTAGCCCCACTCAACCTCCCTCCTTCACAGTGTATGAGACCTGAATTTTCGATGATGGCTTTATTGATACCTGGGCCAAAGGAACCAAGTGAAGGCATTGATATCTACCTGGCTCCTTTGGTAGAAGAATTAAATGAGTTGTGGGAAGAGGGTGTGCAATCATTTGACTCTTTTAGAAAAGAAGAGTTTACGCTGAAAGCTATGTTGATGTGGGCAATTCATGATTTTCCAGCTTATGGGACATTATCCGGATGTGTAGTACATGGTTATTTGGGGTGTCCTATTTGTGGAGAGGAGACTGAATCTCTCCGTCTATCCTCTAGCTTAAAAAATGTATACCATTGCCACATGAGGTTTTTACCCCCATCTCATAGTTTCAGATTTGAGAAAGGTTCCAATTTTTTATTGGGCGGAGTTGAACATAGGCTACCGCCGAGACAACTTTCGGGTTCAGAAATTGAAAGTAAATCTTCCGAATGTGGCCCAAATATGCCAGGTAAGAATCCCAAATTTAAGAATGTCAAGCATAAGAAGACCCCAACTGGGAATGAAATTGAGATAAGAAAGGCATGGTCTCGGAGGTCAATTTTATTTGACTTGCCTTATTGGAAGAAAAACCCGGTGCGCCATGTATTGGATGTGATGCATGCAGAGAAGAACTTCGCTGAACATATTGTGGGTACTTGCCTTGGGGGGAGTCATTCGAAGGATGGAGAAAATGCACGAAAAGACCTTAAAACGTTAAAACTTAAACCACAACTATGGTTGAAAGAAGATAGTAGGGGAAGGACAATAATTCCCCCTGGTGCGTTTACTTTGACGAGTGAGGAAAGGAAGGTGCTTCTAGACATAATATATAATTTTAAGGGCCCATCTACTTTTTCGTCCAACTTGCAAAGGATTGTGAATTATGTTACTCATGATTTATATAAGTGTAAGTCCCACGATTGGCATGTGATCATGCAATTGGTTCCTCTATTGTTTAAGCACTGTTTCTCCAAGCACAAGGATTTGCGTAGCTCTATTATGCAAATTAGTATTACCTTCTCCCTCTTGTGTGAGAAGGTAGTGAATCGAGAACACATAATGGCCTCAAAATTGGCTGTGAACGAAGCGATTTGTGTATTGGAGAAGTACTTTCCCCCATCATTCTTTGACATAAGTGTTCACTTATTGGTACACCTATGCGACGAGGCACTTCTTTGTGGTCCAGTTAGATATCGGTGGATGTATCCGTTTGAAAGATTTATGAAAGTTTTTAAACATTACGTCAAGAATACGCGATATATTGCAGGATCAATTCCAGAGAAATACATCACCGTGGAGTCATCAATATATACTCGGGAATATATGACTGACTCGACCAACGTTGATGACGCTGATGAATTCCTCGATGATGGTGGTAATGTGATGGGAAAACAAGTGAAATTAACGAGTTTGCAACATGAACAAGTAGCTCGTTATCTATTTGACACACATGAAGATGTCGAAGAATGGAAAAAGTAAGTTTCGAATATTATAATGTTTAACATTATTTTAGATTATTTTATACATGATTAATTTTGTAATATGCAGTAAATATAAAGCCTGTGAGAACAATAAAAGACGAAAAACAATGGTAAAATCAGACAGCGAATTTAGGCTATGGTTGACACAAGATGTAATTATAATGAAAACAGTCGTTATATAACGTTACATTACACTCAAATTTTACCACTAATATAATTAATTTATCTATATTCTCAGCTCCTAAAGATGGGTGATGCGACATCAAGGCTTGCTCGTCTAGCCACTTGACCCTTGTTCATGGCACAAGAGTACAAAAAGTATCGATTGAACGGTTACATTTTCGGCGCTAAAGTGTACGAGGAAAGTACAAATGTACAGAACTCGGGAATTTCATACAAGGCTCTTACTTTCTTTCGAGCGAGCGCAAAAGATAAAAACCTCGTTGAAGATGAAATGACTTACTATGGTGTAATCCAAAATATATTTGAATTGGATTATATAAGCTTCAAAGAGGTTGTATTTTACTGGGAATGGGTAAGAGTTGAGGATAAAAATGCTTGTAAAGTTGATCCTGTCACCAATTTGATCATGGTTGACTTGTCCAAGTTGAAGAGCAACGACCACGTGAGCGATGAGCCATTTGTTTGTGCATTTCAAAAGGTTAAGCAAGTGTTTTACTCGGAGTATATCAACAACGAGCCATGGTCAATTGTCCAACACGCGCCAAGGCGTCTAAATAGTAGTGTGGATGACTTGGCTGCTCCTACCGAATATCAATCCATTTTTGATGATAACCCGAATTTGAAACAATTTTTCAATTTGTAATAAATATTTCAATTTGTACCGAAATATCCATTTTTAATGCTTTTACTTGATCTGCACTTTATCATTTTCACTCTTGTGTAGTGTGCGTGTGGAGAGGAGATTAATACATAAATATTCCAACTACATCTAAGTTTTGTTTATACTAATCCATGAATATACGCTTCTTACCTTTAATAGGTGATTAGTACATAGTTATTTGGGGTGTCCTATTTGTGGAGAGGAGACTGAATCTCTTCGTCTATCGGAACACTAAGAAATGCCATAATCCTATGGAGCGATGCTCTGCAAATTCCTCCCAACCGTTATGTAGCCAAACATCACCCGTTGAAGTTGTCAATTCCACTTTCCATACCCCACCACTTGGAACTTCTAGCAAAACATGGGAGACCATTGAAAGGTGGAATTGACAACTTCAACTGTTGATTTTTGGCTACACAATGGTTGGAAGGAATTTGCAACGCATAACTCCATAGGATTATGGTATTTCTTAGTGTTTAGATATGAAGAGAATTATAATTGACACGATTGCCCGGGGTACATTAGTTGGAAGGAGGTGCCATATGAGCTCAAGTTAGCTGTTTGAGTGACACTACAGGTAATGTATTTATATTTATATGTCAATTTCGATTTCGATTTCAATTACGATTTATATTTATCTATATTTGAGGGGCGGATACTAATTTTACTTTATTTCAATTCAGGGGACAGGGAGTGGCCCTAAGGGTAGGCCACATATGCTCTATACTTATGTGGCTATTCGGACGAGAAGTGAATGATAAGGAGGTGTTCCTGAGCGTCGCGGTACAAAATCTCTTTTCCATGCAAATAGTTTGTAGATTTGAGATAAAATGATGGTGATGTTGTTTCTTTTTAAATAGTTTCTTATTTGAATATATATTTGCATTATCTTTAGTTTGTTCGGATATATGATGTTTGGAACAGGTACAACGTTGCTATAACAGGTACAAATATACTGCTGGGCAGTGGCAGTGGCCATACTGCCCAACAGATTTTTTTAAATTCTGCCCAGAATTGTCACGGTCATTGACCGTGACACGTCTGTGACAATTTTGTCACAGGCTTGTCACGGTCAATGGCCGTGACAAATTTTTTTACAAAGGGCCACGGCTTTGTCACGGTTTATAACCGTGACAAGCGTGTCACGGTCATTGACCTTGACAGGATCGTGACACAAAACGCGAGTTTTGTGTCAAGGTCAATGACCGTGACACGAACGTGACAAAAAACGTTGTCTCGCCTCGAAATGTCACGGTCATTGACCTTGACAAGGTGGATTTGTCAAGGTCAATGACCTTGACAAATGGGCAGATTTGGTGTAGTGTTGGTAACCTTAAATTCCAGCACTTTTATTATTCCTTCCTTATTTTTACATGATTGTTAATGGATTCTTGCATTGTTAACACCATCATGTTTAGTAGTTAGTTCAAGGGTTGGGATTATGTTTCCTCCATTGATGGGCATTGAGATTTGAAAGTTAAGTTTTGGGTAGAAATACAATTAATTCAAAATCATGTATTAAAGTTGGAATATTAGGCGTTTCACTTTCTTTGTTATGCAACGTTAGTGTTTATAGCGATATTTTAAAATTAATCCACTTATGACCATTTTCGATTGAAAGTTTTATCTCGCATTTTTCGGTTAAGTCTTTTCATGCGTGATGTTTATGATTAATTGTTCATGCTTGGTTAATTGTTTTCGAACCAAAATCCTTTATACACGTTGTTTAGCCCATGGTGGGAATTTGATCCTAATCCTGTTTTCTTATTCTTTGTTTAGTTCTAATTAGCGTGGTCAACTTATTTATTTTTCCCTTTTTCCTTCTCACCCCGTCATCATCTTTTACACTTTATTTTAGAAGTAATAAATCAATTAAAATCTATCAAACATTCTTCATGGATTCGATACCCAGGCTAGCCGCTATACTCTATAAGAGTGTGGTTAAAGTTTAGATTTTTTTGTATTGCGGTAGGAAGACGATAAAAATGATTAGAGTATTACATGGACTGTAGGTTTTTGCCTCGATTAAAATGAATCAAAACGAATTTTCGGAAAGTAACATAATGATCAATCAGTAGAAATTAGTGATTAAATTTTTGGTTTCGTACACACACACTACGAATTGAGACTCTTGAATATAAATTTAAGGTGACTATTTTGGGGGGAGTTAAATTGTACAATTTTTAAGTATTTTGACTTTTCTTTGAATCGAAGACGAATTTTATGGGTATATTCAGTACAAACCCTCACGAGACACCACTCACCCTACCAGGGTAACCTAGAGGTTTAATGGCTTGTTGCATATGCTAATGCAATCTCTTGCCCGCAAAAATGTTATTCTATCCTAATAACATATTTTCTAAGAGTTTTTAACCTTGCTTGATTCTTTTACATTGCTCGGGATAAGAAAAGTTCTAAGTTAGGGGGGTTTTATTAGGTTTAAATTCTTAATATTTATGCCCCAAATTTGGAGGCTTTTATCACCTCGTGCGGTTTATTTGAGTTAAATTATCTCATATCATGGATACTGGTGATTTATATCTAGTACATCAAGTTTCGTATATTTGTCTTTCATTTTACAAGTATTTGATGCACATGAAGAAAAGAGAGAAATCAAAACCAAGAAAGAAAGAAAAGAAGAAAATCTGAGGGAAATAAAGTAATTGTACACCCATAATTTAGACGCGAAACCTAATATAAGTCAAAGACATTTATTTCACAAGTGCTTAGGAAGAAAGACCATCCAAATCCAAGTTCCCATTGCAAAGATATGAAGATTTGAAGTTGAGAAGAAAACAAGAAGAAAAGGAAGAAAAATTCAAAAAAGAGAACCGGTTCTATCTGAGCCGAACCAATTCTACATACTGTAAAACAGAACTGAAATGATGGCCAAAAAGTGGAATCGGTTCTATAAACTAGAATAAGCGAACCGGTTCTTCCATAAAGAAGGAAAAATCCAAACCGGTTCGGCGATACAAATATCTAAATTTTAATTATTAAAAAATAGATTTATGCGGGATTAGAACACTAAAAAAACGGGAAAGATATATTCAATATGGATACCATACCTTAAAAATAAGTTTTTTTCATAGTTTCGGGGAGGAGAAGAGAGAGAAGAACCCTAGTTTTATTTCATTTGTTATTAATATATTATTGAAGATCAAAGTTTCAAGTTTTCAATACGAAGTTTGTCATCTCTATATTGTTCTTGCATGTTCTTCTTCTTTGCGTGATTTTTTTACTGTAGATATAAAGATTTATTGCATGCTTATTATTAATTTAATCATGATTTTTCTATCCACGCAGTGTTACAACTCTACGTATTTCCTACAAAGTTATGCTAGGTAAAGTTTTTAGCAGGTTAGAGTACATGAACCCAAACTAGGTAACACACATGGATTTAAAAGTAAATAAAAAGTAATTCATCATTCAAATGATTGAACTTTATCAGTATAAAAGTTGTAGGTCTTTTAACTCTATTTGCCCTAGGTAACCGGAATGTTTAAGGTTGCTGTAGAAGGGTGTCTTAAGGTCCCTCAACAACAAAAAATTTATATCGGTCGCGGAACCCCCAGGGCCCCTCAATGGAAGAAAATATATATGGGTCGCGGAACCTCCAGGGACCTCAATGACAGAAAGTTTATTTTGGTCTCGTAAACCTAGGGTCCCTCAACGACAAAAAAATTATATTGGTCACGGAACTCCCAGGGCCCCTCAACGACAAAAAATATATAAGGGTCGCGAAACTCTCAAGATCCCTCAACAACAGAAAATTTATACCGGTCGCAGATCCCCAGGGTCTCTCAATGATAGAAATACATTTGGGTGAGGAACCCTTAGGGTCCCTAAACCTTCAGAAAATATTTGGGCGCGGAACTATAAGAAAACATATGAGTGAGGAACCCTTAGGGTCCCCTAACCTCCAGAAAATCTTGGGTGAGGAACCCTCCAGGTCCTCCCCTCAGCTTTTAGAAAACAAGCCAGGATGAGGTAGAGTCTACCATGAGCAACCCCTTATCATGAAAAAGTAATTCCTTAAAAGAAAAAAAATACTAACACTTATTTTCTTGTACAGGTAACCTAGATGAGCAGGTAGGGCTTAAGTAGTCCAGTTGGGATCTCTTGAGAGTTTTGTCTTGGTGATTAAGGAACATGATTTGTTGGGAAAACTAAGCTAATTAGCACTTTAGGATTGAGAGAATACTAGTACCTAGGAGTCACTCAAGACGAGCATCAAAAGGGCTGCTCACAAGAAATGAACTTTTACAAAAATGATTTTTGTAGAACAGAGGTCCTCAAGGCCCTCTCAAGAAAAAATGATTTTAGAAGAGAGGGCTACTCAAGGCCCCCCCTCAAGATTGATAGTTTTAAAGGAGGTGGTCCTCGCGGCCTCCTCTCTCAAGTTTACAAAGTTTGTACGACAATTTATCGTTTCAAAAGATATTTACCAAATAAGATATTTTGTCTCCATTGGGAGACATATTTGCCTTTTGACTTTGGTCTGCACCAGGTGGCAACTTTCAGAGGGGATAGGTAGCTACACAAAGGTAAGGACAAGTGGTACATTTCAGACCTTGTCCCACACCAACCCTCTTAATTTTTGTGCGCAAAAGTGCCAACTCAGCCCTAGTGCCCAAGTATAAATACGACCCCTGGGGCAATGTCAAATAAGATATAGAACTCAGGTTGCACTGTTACTCTGACAAAATCACACCATAATTTCCTAGTATTCTCTCCCTGCCCTTTCTATAGTGTTAAGTGCCTTGTTCTTTCAGTCGTCACTGATAACCATCTTTCTCAGAAGTTCCTCTTGAGAAAAGTTACTATTCTGGTTTTGGAGGTTCATCTTCTTGCAGGGAGTGAGTTCCAGTTTGAGTTCCATTTTTACCAAAAGGAGACGGTTTTATCATAAGCTATACCATAAGTTCTTGAGAACCTTGAAGTCAGTGTCCATTATAGTGGGTCATGCCCCACCCTTTCCAGTTATCCAAAGACCCCAGTCTCACCAACCTCTTACATTTGGAGACTCCGCTGGGGAGGTATTCTTGCTTTAATGGACAAAGAAGGTTTTAATATTTCTAAGAAGCTAGTTTTTAAAAATATTCCATCTAGGAATGGAACTCAAAGTTACCAGACCACCCAGGAGGTGGTGGTGGTGATCGGAGCTAAGGAACCCTCTCCTCCGAGAGGGCAAACCAGCTCACCGACCGCAGCTCCGATGATAGGTATGAGTGTTGTGACCATAATTTTTGAATTTTTAAAACAAAACAATGTAAACATATGAAGTTTGGGTCAAGGTTATGTAACACCAGCAGCTGCCCCCGTTGGAGGGGTGGCCACCCGAGTTACAATTCCAATAGAGACGATTCCGTCAAGGAAGGTGGTACCGCAGCAAGTTATGGCACCATCAGGCTCACCAGAAGCCAAGAGCATGAGTTTGGAGGAGTCATCCTCCAAGTTTGTTACCATAAAGGAGGTGACGAAGCTTCTCTCCAGCCCAAAGGCTTAAAACTACGTTCACATTCATCACTAGGTATTTAATTTTGGGTTCAAGGAGACATGCCAGACCGATAATCCTTGATTTGGTATGAGAGGTACATGGACTTGATAGTAGAGTATGCCGTACCACGAGGGGCTATTTCGGAGATGCTATAGTTGTATATATTATAAGTATGATAAATAGATACAAATGAAATTAAACTACTTGTGTGTGATATAGGAAAGATAGATAGCGTATATCTAAAAGTAACTTAATTATAAGATGCTCTACTCAGTGTGTGATAGTAGTAAAGTTAGATAGTGTTTATTAACGCGACTAAAAATGTGTATCTAGTGCGTGTTAATTATGGTTCAAGTGCAAACCGGTCGAATAAGCAATATACATGGTAAGATGTGGTCGAAACCTCCGGGAAATAGGATGTGGAACGTGACGACGATAGGTAAGACGGTTAACCCTAAACTGACTCGGAAAAAGGAAAAGAAAAGGGGATGAATTTTTGGAACTTTATATATACTAACTAAATGAAAATTAATTAAACTACGAGTGCAGGAGTAAACTAACTGTGATTGACTAAATATGAATGAGGAAGATAGGATGGAATACAATTTGCTGAACCCTAGTATGTTTACCAGATATAAAAGCAATTGTAAATCAAATAATTAATCAAACCCAGACTTTATTAACTTCAAGAATTACATATATGAGGGTACAAGCCCGTATCATACATAATCAAGAATAGAAACAAAGAGGTGTCGACATAGCTGACACGCGCATCGCACTCTTAAACACCCCGGTTACCTAAGGCAAACGTGGTTAAAAACCCCACGGCGATCGCAACAACTACTAAGCATGATTTAATCGATTATACTTTTTAGAAAATTACTTTTAGTTCCATTCAAACAACATCGGGTTGGGTTCATGCATCCCAACCTTTAAAAATCTAGATAAACATAATGAGACTATAATTAACCAAGGAATCTATGGTGCATTAAATCATAATTGCGTGAAAAATAAAACTAAACATGCAAGGAAGGATTTCTAACTAAGAAGAATGAATTGCATACAGTAATTATGAAAGAATTTGAAAGCCATAAAGAAAAAATTACTTGGAATGAATGGGAACCTTGAATTGATTCAAAAACATGAACAAATTCTTGAACAATATGAATCCTACCCTTCTTGGCTTCAAAACTCTCTCAAAACTAACTAAAAAGAAGCTCTCTAATGTTTGGTATGGAAAAGAAATAAATATGTCATGTTATTTTTAGAGTTTGAACCATGCAAAACTATTTTTTTTGGGAAAAGAAATATCAGATTTTTGTAAGCCGAACCTATTCGGTGTCCTCTTCTTTAATTGGAGAACCGGTCTGGTGTCTTCCAGTTTAGGGGACTGGTTCGGTGTTATTTCTATGGGTTTATTTTGGTGAATCCAGTTCAGTGGATCATTCCGGTGAAATCTCCATCAGTTTGGTTCTGGCCCTTTTTTTTTATTTTTCTTCCTTTTTCTCCTTGATTTCTTCTCAACTTTGACTCTTCGTAACTTTTTACGCAAGACTCGGATTTTGATGCCATTTCTTCCTACATGCTCATGGACTCAAGGTCTTAAACTTTACTTCCATGTGCTAATTCGTAGTGTAGAATTATTATTTTTCCCTTAACTTTCTTTCACTTGGAACTTTCTTGAGTTTGTGTTTCCCTTTTATCCAATTATGTAAAATACCTGCAAAATGTACGACAAAAACATGAGACTCGATGCACTACATAGATAAGGTCAGTAGAAATAATATGATATATATCAACTCAATTTACATTGCACAAGATGATAAAAGCCTTTAAATTAAGGGGATAAATACGAAGAATTTATGCCTAATCAAACCCCCTAACTTAGAACTTTGATCATCCGGAGTAATGTAAAAGAATCTAAGCAAGGTCCAACACTCAACAACGTGTTATTAGGATAGAATACCTTTTTCGCGAGTAAGCAATTGCATTCAGCAATTCAACTAGCCTTTAAACCCCTATGTTACCCTAGTAGGACGAGTAGTGTCTCGTGAGGGTTTGCAGTGAATATACCCCAAAAAATCATTTTTCACTCAAAGAAAAATTCAAAATACTTTAAACTATACAATTTAAACCTTTCTAAAAATAGTCACCATAAATTTATATTCACAAGTCTCAAATCATAGTGTGTGTATGTGTGTGTGAAGCCGAAAATTGAACCGCTAATTTCCACCGATTGATCATTATGTTACTTTTCAAAAATTCATTTTGATTTAATTTCTCACGAATACACTCACAAACGAATAACTCGGAATGTGGCTAGTTCTCTCGGTATACGTGATATAAAAGAGTAAATATAATTGAACAACAATTCAAGCACACAATTTGAAAGACATAATTTTTATAATGAAAAGATCTCTTCATCGGAATATGATTTTTGGGAAATGGGAAACATCGCCTCTTATACACACTAATTAATTCACTTTTTATCTTTTCGTGTTTTAACTCTCCACGCGATAATTAATTTCGCAATTCGAACTCGGTTATGACTTTTTCGGGTTTAAAGGTGCATTTGGTAAATTGGGAATGGTTAGGAAATTCTAAATTAGAAAATGTCCTTATGACGTCCGTTAGTGATTTTTCGGGATTTTGCTCATTTTTTCATCTTTTTCTATATTGTTTTTTCTATTTTTCACACTTTTCTTTTCTTGCTATTTTTGTTGAGCATTTTTTTATTTTTTCCTGCTCCCTTTTTTATGCACTTTTTTTGGACTAAATTTCTGAATTTTCACTTTTATTTTTATTTTTACCTGCCCCCTCTTTTTATGCACTTTTTTTGGACTAAATTTCTGAATTTTTACTTTTCACAATATCGGGCTTCATGATTTTTCAAGTTACCAAAGAAAAGGAAAAAATTTATTAGGCTCAAATTGGGCTACAATGGATAATTTTTCATTGCTTTTTATGGATACTATTTTTGGGTTAATCAAACGATGGCCTACCTCATTGTCCAAATTGTTAATCATATTTCCATATGCGTCTCGAGATTAATTTAGTTTAGAAATATTTTTAGTGTACTTTTCAAGATGACATCTCACACGTGTCCCATAACCAATCAGAACAAAGATTTTGAGATCTTCAACGACTTATATAAACGCTAATTTGAACTTTGAGTTAACCATCACCTTGGATTGATTTAAAAACTCGCAAAAATGATGGGCTCGAAATCTCACCGGGTTCGTTAATCTCCACACTTAATCGTTATGTCGTCAATTTTTGCTCAATTTTTATCATTTGTCAATTTTGGCTAGTGCATTTGATTTTTTTTGACAATTTGAGACTTTAAACAATTTTTTGTGATATGTTTGAAAATTTAAAATTTCGTTTTTTATTTATTTTGGAGAAAAATATTTTTGATTTTTCAAAATTTTTCAATTTTTATGGAAATTTGGAAATTTTCTAAAATTTTTTAGAGGGAATTTTGAACTTTGTGAAATTATGAAGCGCATGCGTACCCCCCCCCCCCCCCCCCCCCCCCGACTTTTGAAAAGCCCCTATGCAAAACGACTAAAATCTAAAATAATAAAAATGAAACAAAGGCAAAATGCAATTTTTTTTGTATTACCAAGCAAGAATTACAAGCAATTAAAATGAGAAATACATAAGCAAAAGCCAAAGATAGTAACACATCCTAACAAAGCTTATAGTGGAGGAGGGTGAGATGGGTCAAGAACTGGGATCATATAGATCATAGAAGTAAGTGGGGAGTGGCACCCCCTCACTTACTTGGAGTTTGTACATTTTTGTTTGAAGGCGGACCATCATGCTAGTGTCGTGTCGGTATGCCTCTTGGTTTGCCCGATAATCCCTTAAAAGGTCCTGGAAATTTGTCTCCAAGTTCTCAATGTGTTCAAAAATATCCGCTCCCACGGACTCATAGTCTAAATCATCATCTTCATTATAATCCGTCTCTTCCTCTTCTTCCATCTACACATCCTCGTCCACATTTTTCGCCGCTTGTATCACCTCATGTTGGCTTTCGCTTCGGGGGGGGATTCTTGCCTTTGAAAGGCGAGGAAAGGCTTGGGGATGGGGGATGAATTCCGGCATCAACAAGTCGGGAGGTAATGAAACGAGGGTATGGTTGGGGAGTTCGGCCTTTACGATCAATAGCTTCATTCATGATATCCGCGTAGAAAATGCGTGCGATGTGGATCGGGGTACGGGATAAAAAAGGTGGAAGTAGAAATTGGCTTGCCTAGGACGGATTACTGAATCATTGGATGTTAGAAGGATGTTGGCAAACATGATATGGAATGTAATTCAAGATTTTTTGGGAAGTCTCCCTACTAGAGAAGTTTCTTGATTCCACGAGTGTCCAGGGGCAAGGCGATTTCACCTTTTGTGACGGGCTCGACATTAGTTGGGTAGTCAAAACAGTTTAGGCTCGAGACATCCATGGTGCGCAATTTTTGAATGATGATGTCGAGTGAAAAGGGAATGCGCTTCTTGTTAACACAGGCCTCGACTTGAAATTCCACTGCTCGGATGAGCGTATCATCCTCCCAAACCTTAGGACGAGTCTCCCCATAAAAATGACGCCATCCCCTCAGGCGAAATAAATTTTTGACTGATTGTGGAAGTTTCGCCCACTTGACTTCACGTTCAATATGCATTGAGCGGAATGGGGGGATGAAGGCATCACACCACCTCTTCTCTTGGTGGGAGCGGTATTCGTTATTTCCGTTGGGAAGGATTTTGGTGGAGGCGTATTTTGTGGGCAGAGGTTTCACTACTCTAGTGGCCATTTTGATGAGAATATGAATTTATGGCAATATGAAAGATAGGGAGTAAGAGAGGGAAATGGTGGTGTGATGTGAAATAAGGTAAATAGGGTTGGTATTTATAGCTGGGGTATGCAAGGGTAAGGGATGAGTTTGAAGGGAAAAGTTGGAGGGAAAGGTTGGAGGGAAAGGGAAATGGATTTGGAGGGAAATGTTTTGGGAATTTAGAGGAAGGGTTTTAGGAATTTGGAGGAAGGGTTTTGGGAAATGAGAGATGAACCATGGGAAATCTGTGAATCCGATATAGATATCAAAACTGGTCCGGGTGCCAAGGGCGAAGTGGTCTGGTCTTTATTTATTTATTTTTTCTCAGTAGCGAAGTGAACCGGTGGTCTTGGGACCGAACCGATCCAGGACACTATCAAATGTTCTCTTCCCTTCTCTTTTACTCTCGAAATTAATCCTTCTCCTCGCTCGATCCAAAGATGTGCCTACCCAAAATTTACTATGAAATGTGTGACTATCCTCCTCGAAAACCACTATGCTCTCTCGTCAATTCCTTTATATTTCTCTCTTTAACGAACCTGATTCCTACGACCCTAACCTAAAATAACTACTATAGACCAGAATCACCCTATATTCATAGAGGGTGCAACGACCTCTCAATTCTTTCTTGCTCAATACCCATAATTCGATAACCAAATGGTGTTGTCTTCTTCGACGCACGCCTCTAAGTATGGCTTTAGGCATTATCCGTTAACCTTGAATGTGTTTCCCCCATTAGGGAATTCTAATTCAACAGCACCGTTGGGGAACACTTCTTTATTGATGAATGGACCCATCCATCGCGAATGCAGTTTTCCAGGAAACAAGTGTAGACGCGAGTTGTAAAGAATCACTTTTTACCCCGAATGAAACTCCTTGCGTCGGATAATTTTATCATGTGCAAGTTTCATCTTTTCTTTAGATATTTTAGCGTTCTCGTATGCATCATTGAGCATCTCTTCCAACTCGTTCTAATGAATCTTGCGAGCTTCATCGGCTTTATCGAAGTTGTAATTCAACCTCTTGATTTCCCAATAGGCTTTGTTCTCTAGATCCACGGGGAGATGGCATGGCTTTCCATAGATAAAGTGAATTGTGGACATCCCGAGGGGGATCTTATATTCCGTTCTATAATCCCATAGAACATCATTCAACTGAAGGGACTGATCTTTCCCGTTTGGATCGATGGCTTTTTCCAGAATGTCTTTTATTTCACGATTCGCTAGCTCGGCTTGCCCGCCCATTTAAGGGTAATAAGTTATCTCAACCTTATGAACGACTCCATACTTACTCATAAGCTTTTGAAACATACTATTTTAGAAATGGTTACCATTCTCACTAATAATTGACTTTGGAGCACCGAATAGAGAGAGTATGTGTTTATGCAAAAACATAATCACCATTTTGTTTTCATTCATTTTGGTAGCTATGGCCGCTACCCATTTAGACACGCAATTCACCGTAACGAGGATGTATAAGAAACCAAAGTAAGGAGGGAAAGGTCCCATAAAGTCAATATCCTAATAATTAAATATCTCGATGATGAGTATAGGGGTCAATGGCATCATGTCTCAGCAGGTGATGGATCCCATCCTTTGGCATCTATCGTAAGATTTACAATAAGTGTTCACATCTCGAAAGGTTGTGGGCCAATAGAGAATGCTTTGAACAATCTTATCGACCGTGTTATTCGTGGAAATGTGGCCTCCACACGTTTTTGTATGACAAAAACGGATGACGCTATGAGTCTCATCATCCAATACAAAACGTTGGACGATTTGGTCCGCACAATATTTGACTACGAATGGATCCTTATAGAATATCATGCGTGACCAAGTAATGAACTTCTTCTTATATTTTAGTGTCCAATCGGTAGGGACAGCTCCCGTGACAAGGTAGTTAACTATATCCGCAAACTAGGAGAGATAATAAGTGGAAAATAATTATTCATCTGGGAAGTTTTCGTCTATGGGTATGGGATCACTAGGCACGTCAGATGAAAGTTGGGACAAATTATCATAAACGATGGTTTTTTACCCCTTTCTTATCTTTGATGGAGAGATTAAACTCTTATAGGAGTAGGATCCACCTTATGAGGCACGTCTTAACATCTTTCTTAGCAAGGAGATATTTCAAGTCGTGTGGTCGGTAAGGCATGTGATGGGTGAACCGATAAGGCATGAGCAAAATTTGTTTAGGGCAAAGACTACTGCTAGGAATTCTTACTCCGTGGTGGAGTAATTGAGTTGCGGTCCGGTTAATGACCGACTAGCGTAATATATGACATGAGCTTTCTTATCCTTTCTTTGGACCAAAACATCCCCTATAGCATAATCATTCGCATCACACATAAGCTCGAATGGAAGGGACCAATCTAGAGGTTGCATAATGGGGGTGGAAACAAGCATGCTTTTCAATTTGTCAAAAGGACTTTGGCATGCTTCGTTCCACATAAAGGGGCATCCTTCATAAGGACGTTACGCAAGGATCTAGCAATGGAACTAAAATCCTTGATAAACCTTCTATAAAACCCCGCATGAACTAAGAAGGAGCGAACATCCTTTAGTGATTTAGTTGGGGGAAGCTCGGCTATGACATCTATTTTTCCCCTATCGACTTCAATTCCTTTGGACGACACAGTGTGCCCAAGGACTATTCCTTCGGTTACCATGAAATGGCATTTTTCCCAATTTAAAACCAAGTTATTTTCCACAAACCGGGAAAGTACTTTTTTAAGATTTGGAAGACAAAGGCCAAAAGAGCGGCTGGAAATTCTAAAGTCTTCAATGAATACCTCAAGGAAAGGCCTCTTTCAACCATGTTGCCAAAGACACTATGCATTCACCTTTAAAAGGTCACGAGCATATTACATAATTAAAATGGCATACGTTGGTTGGCAAATGTGCCAAAGGGATATGTTAAAGTCGTCTTCTCTTGATCAAGAACATCTACACCTATTTGGTTATATCCGGAGTAACTATCAAGGACGCAATAGTATGGGTGTCCAGTTACTCTCTCTATCATTTGGTCGATGAATGGTAAGGGGAAATGATCTATCCTTGTACCCACATTGAGTTTTTGATAATCAATGCAAACATGCCACCCGGTGGTGGTGCATTGGGAAATTAACTCACCCTTGGCATTTTCGACCACAGTCATTTCTGACTTCTTTGGGACAACTTGGATAGGACTCACCCATTTTCTATCCGAGATTGGGTAAATGATCTTAACGTCCAGTAACTTAATGATTTATGCTCATACTACCTCTTTCATGGCGGGGTTCAATCACCTTTGCATTTCCCTAGAGGGCTTCATGTCCTACTCGAGGTGGATTTTATGGGTAAAATTCAAGGGACTTATAACTTTTAAATCAGCTATGCACCAACCAAAAGCACCCCGGTGCTTCCTTAATATATCTAAAAGTTCACCCTCTTGCTCTTTATCTAGGCTAGAGGAGACAACAACAGGAAATGTCTCATCCTCTCCCAAATAAGCATATTTAATGCTGGAGGGTAGTTTCTTTAATTCAAGCGTGGGAAATTTTTCATCAGAGGGAACCGTGCGTGACTCCCTCGGTGGTAATTCCTCGAATCAAGAAACCCAACTCATATCTCTCACGTCCTCATCTGACGCTCTCTCATATAATGCTTCTCTCCACTCTTCTACCTCTCTCTCAAAATCGGTTTATGTCCCGTCGCTCTCACTAATAGAAATAAGGAATGATACTAAGGCATCCCCACTGAAATTTCCCTCTACGTTCTCATCTACTATATCTTCTATAAGATCAACCGAGTGAAAATCATCCTCATCACCCACTTGACTCGCGATATTGAAGATATTTGTTTCTAAGGTCATGTTTCAAAAAGTGAATTGCATTTTCCAATTTCGAGTGTTACTCTAGGCATTAGCCGTAGCTAAAAATGGATGTCCAAGAATGACGGGAACATGATTACTTGGTGTGATGGAGGTTTTCGTGTCCCAAGTGACAAAATCTATCAGGTAGTAGAAGGTGTCAACTTGGACTATCACATCTTCAACAATGCCTCGTGGTATCTTCATAATACGATCTGCGAGTTGAAGAGTAATTTTTATGGTCTTGAGGTCCACCAAATCGAGTTGCCTATATATGGAGTAGGGAAGAATGTTGACACTCGCCCCTAAATTAAGTAAGGCATTTTATATTCGATTCTCCCCAATGATGCACGAAATGGTGGGTGCACCCGGATCTTTAAATTTTGGTGGGAGGTCATTAAGTAGAACGGAGCTCATAATTTGTTCCAGGAAGACGATCTTTTTCACCTTTATCCTTCTTTTCTCCGTCAATAAATTCTTAAGGACTTTAGTATAGACGGGAATTTGCTGTATAGCATCGAGAAAAGGTAAATTCATCTTGACTTGCTTAATGACATCTAGCATGTCATTACGGGGGATTCCTTTTTAGGGAGGAACCAACCGTTGAGGGAATGGCACGGTGGTTGGTGGTTTCACTATGACTTCAGTCTCACTAGTGTCATCATCGTCAGTCTCCTTCAAGGGGGAATCTTCGGCCTCTTTGGTGTCGGGCGAAACCTCTTTGTCTTTAGGTGTGTCGTGTGGGGGAGGTGATAAATAAATAACTTGCCCACTCTGTAGAGTGGTAATGGCTTGCCATTGCTTTTATGTTCATTATAAGGAGAGCTAACACTTATTTGACCTTGGGGAGGTCTTTGAACTTGGGCCAAAAACTTAACCTTCTCTTAGATTCTTAAAGATGATCACAACCTAAAGATATTCACATTTATTTCAATAAACATACGTTCATACTTAGCATTGGTTGTATTTTGGGATTGGATGAATTGATTAATAGTATCTTAGATATTTCTCCGTGGTGGGGTGATATACAGTGCGGAAGGTGGTGCTTGCATATGTGGAGCTTATTTGAAATGTGGAGGTGGAGGTGGGGAAACGTGTGAATTATAATTCAACGCAGCCTGTCCTTACCCGTAGATAAAACCATGATGGTTCCTCCATGAAGGGTTGTAAGAATTCCCATGTGGGGCATTTAAATTACCCTTAAATCCTCCAATTGCATCCACCTGTTCATATAGCATTACTTTGGAGGCAGGTATCATCGGGCATTCCTTCATTGAATGACTCGCCTAACAAGTAGCACACACCTTCTCTTTCATGGGTTAGGTGGATTCTCTTAGCCTTGATCCGACTACATCTCCCACATGATTAAGTCCTGACTCTGAAGGAGAGGTGAGAGTTTGTTGACCCCAATTTTGGGTTTTAGGATTGTATGTGTCCCACGATTGAGTTGTATTGGCGACAAACTTAAGGTGGGAAGCTGCATCATGTTCATCTAATTCCCAAAATGGTCTCTCGTACATTGTCTCAACTATTTGTTTAGACGCTATACTTAGCTCGTGGTGAAAGAATTATATGAGACGTTACTTCTCCAAACCATGATGAGGGCATGTACTAACTAGCTCGTTGAAGCGTTCGTAACATCGATCAAATGGCTCATTTTTTTGTTATCGAAATATTTGAATTTAAGTTTGGATGGAATTTTTTTAATGTTGGGAAAGAACCTTAAGAGAAATTTGGAGGCCATCTCCCTCCATGATACAATTAGGTTCGGTGATAAAGACCAATGATAGGTCTTACCTTTATCCTTTAAGGAAAAGGGGAAAATCTTTAAGTGAACGACATCTTGTGTGTAAGCTTGATCTCTAAATGTATCGCATGCCCTTTCGTACTTATGAATGTGGAGATAAGGCTTTTTGGAATCCAACCTGTGAAATGAGGGAAGAATTTGTATCATCCCATTACGAAAATGGAACTTTTCGGGATTTTACGGAAGTAGAATGCATCTTGGGGTGACAGTTATCTCAGGATATATGAGTTCTCTCATGGGACGATATGGCATCTCACCCTCACCCGTACCAAAACTAGCATGCTCAGACATGAATCTCTCTCCAATTGACTCAGTATCCTCACTCGGTGTCCTAGAAGTGTGACTTGTAATGGAATTCGGAGGTGGAACCCATAACTGAAGTGCATTAGGAGTGTGTGGGCTATCAGGATTATACTCAACTATTGAATTCTCGTGAGTGCGTGTGGAAGTAGATTGAGGGGTTTGTTGCGGATTTTTCATGAAATGGCTATGAGAGATGTTATTTTTTTTCTTTTCCATTTTTTTTAATTTTTTTTTGTCAAATTTCAGATTAATTCGAGCTAACCTAATAGTCTACCTATGTCCCCGGCAACGGCGCCAAAAACTTGTCGCGATTGAAAATGTGTCTCTAGTGTGTGCTAATTACGGTTCAAATGCAAACCGGTAGCGTAAGTAATAAACCAAGTAAGACGGGGTCGAATCCTCCAGAAAATAGGACGTGGAACATGACGACGATAGGTAAGACGGTTAACCCTAAACTGACTCAGAAAAAGGAAAGGAAAAGGTGATGAATTTTTGGAATTTTATATCTACTAAATAAATTCAAATGAATTAAACTACGAGTTCAGGAGTAAACTAACTGTGACTGACTAAATATGAACGAGGAATAAGGTTGGAATATAATCCCCTGAACCCTAGTATGTTTACTAGATATAAAAGAAATTGTAAATTAAATAATTAATCAAACCCAGACTTTATTAATTTCTAGCATTAGATATATAAGGGCACAATCCCGCATCATACATAATCAAGAATATAAACAAAGCGGTGTCAACATAGCTGGCACGTGCGTCACACTCTTAAGCGCCCATGATTACCTAGGGAAAATGAGGTTAAAAGCCCTAGGATGGTTGCTACAACTACTTAACACGATTTAATCTTGTATTTAATTCAGAGAATTACTTGTATTTCCATGCAAACCACATCAAGTTGGGTTCATGCATCCCAACCTTTAAAAATCTAGCTAGACCTGGCAAAACTACAATTAACCAAGGAATCTATGATGCATGAAATCATAATTATGTGAAAAGTAAAATTAAACATGCAAGGAAGGATTTCTAACTAAAAAGAATGAATTACTTGGAATGAATAGGAACTTGGAATAAATGCAAAAACATTAACAAATTGTGACACCCTACTTATTAAAATATCTACTAAAATAAAACAAGAATCTAAAATAGCTCATCCTTAGCACCACTGTCGTACAGACAAAAAATACTACTAACCACCCAAATTAAAAAAAAAGCAGATGCCAAAAGTTCCAGTAATATAACATATTTAAATCCATTAACAGGAGCTATAAAACATGAACATGTACATATGTAACAATAATTGCACAATAAAAATAACCGAATAAGCTATTACTTAACAGACCCATACAATATGTCAAATCTCTGAAATATAAAGTATATACACCAATACAACACTTGGGAAACACATGCCTGATTAACACTGTTGGCCCTTAACTAGATTAACAAAAAGAGATGCGACTATATAAAAAATCCTACAACATCTCACATATGTTGCAACTCTATAGACTCTTGAATGGAAGCTCACACTTGGCGTTCTGGTGGTGAGACACCTAAAGATACAACAAAGGAAAAGAAAAAGAAAAGATAGATATAGGTCAACGCCCAGTTCTAAAAATATTTTAGCAAGTTAATTAAAATTCATAATAATTATGAATGAGAAATTCAATAATTAAGTCGGTGCCTCCCTCTCTTGAGACTCATACTCACCCCTAAACTACAACACACACCTACATATGAATTTTAAATCTTAGTTAAACTACCCAACTCATTTATGGATAACCCACCCTCATGCCTACGCATTGACCCACACTCGCGTATTTTTTTTTACACTATAACATAACCATTTTTAAATATCAATCTCTATGATCATTTACCAATTCAATACTAATAGCTTTCTATAGTTATAAGAAAAATATTTCACACATTAATCTTTGAAGATTGTATAGTATTACTCCAATTTTTATACATGATTCATCATTTTCTAACAACTACACATACATATCACTCATAATGTATGTATACTGACCATCCATCAGAGCATTAGCTCGCTGGATTCAGTCTCTAAGTGCTACCATTTTCGAGGGAGCACTCACACCATCCTAGGTACCAACCGTCCAACTCTCACACGACTTGGTAAAACAAAGCACAAACGTATGGGAAGCGTCTATAGTTCCTAACCTAAAAGAGAGATGAATCATACCCAAGACGTTTCACCCATGATAAAAGTCACACTATATAAATGCGGGACGCTATGACCTGGGGACTATACTCCCCCTGCATTCACGAGCTCGGGGATTCACCCACATCCCGTAACTTCCCATGATGGCACTAGAGGGGTATATCCCACATAATATATCATACACATAATATATATATATATATATATATATATATATATATATATATATATATATATATATATATATATATACACACACACACACACACACACACACACACACACATCATACTTATACATACCATCTCATATCCAAATGTATTTATCAATAAACCTAGCTACCTGTGTATATCACTCATTACACTAGCTGATACTTTGCCATATATATTCCACATCCACTTTATTACTCAATCATCCAATTAAGCTTCAATAATTAATCGCACATTGGATTAATCATCAAGTTTGATATAACTCAAGACACACGACTTCTCTCAAGTAGCTCGTACATAATATCTTAAATAAGGAACCGGAGTATTAATCACCCTAATACACTTCCATAATCATCCCGATGTCTCCCTACCACCGTGTAGTATCATTATCCCGCTTTTTACATCATCAAACATTAATATCACGTCATATTAAAGGGTTTTCAATAACTAAGCCCAATTAGAAAGGAGTAAAATAAGAGTTAGGAATTTGTAATGTGCTAACCGCACTGATGGTTTCATAAATGAACCGGTCCGATGCCTCATAAATGAACCGATCCGAGGGAAGACTAATTGAACCGGTCCGGCCTAATCAGTTTTTATTGCTTACAAGAATTACCCAATTCTCTATAACCCATTTCTAAATTATCTCCACCAATATTTCCACCATCCAAATCATATATCTAACATACAATTCAAGAATTTATTAAAGAAAATCAAGATTTTACCCTTAATATCCAAAACACAGTAACCCACCAATTAATTATACAATAATTCACACACAAGAATCATTTAGCAAGTTTAATAACTTGCCTTAAAGTTGTAGAATCCAAATCCTCTTTGTAGTTGCGGATATGGTCGGAAAATCCCAAGGTTTCTCTTCTCTTTCTCTTCTTTCTTAGGCTTCTCTCATGTTGGTTTTCTCACAAATGATATTGTCCAACCCTCTCATAAGCCTAATAACCCATGTCTCTACTAATCCCAACTTTAAATGATAATACATGCATAAAATGACTCGTATACCCCTATCTGAGTCCAACTAGCCAAAAAGACCCCAGAACCCAAATACAACCCCCGGGCACTCAGTTTGACTATATCAATCCATCCCGGATCAACCGTGCAGTCCAAATTTTCATCCGAGATTTTGATAATAAAAATTCCTATCCACACCTCATATAGCCCACACATATATGCTCCTGTTGAGAAATAATCAATTTCTGCCGCTTATACTGACATACGACGCAATAACATTTAATATGATTCTATTTACTTTATCTCACTGGTAAATTTGCAATTCGCATAAATATTTACTCTTCTACACAAATTAATATTTATCTTAAATTCCCATTTTAATTTTCAATTATATTAAGTCACACCCACACACAAGGTAATTTAATACTGAAAATAAATGCTCAAAAGTAAGAGATGTTACATACTCCCCCTCCCCCGCCTTACGGAGGAATTTCGTCCTCGAAATTAAAGCGTACCTGATAAAAAGAGGTAAGGATACTTGTCTATCATATCATCCTCTGATTCCCATGTTGACTCATCGGCGTTGTGGTTCCCCCACTAAACTTGAACCAGGTGCACTACCTTCGATCGTAGCTTACGCTCACTATGGTCTAAAATGGAAATCGATTGCTCCTCATATGAGATATCATGTTATAAATCAATTTATTCCAACATAATATGCCAATAATCCATCTCACTTCTTTTATACTTCTTCAATGATGAGACGTGAAACACATCATATATTCTCTGTAAATGTTCTGGCAAAGTGAGCATATATGCCACATGACCTATCCTCTCAATAATTGGAAAATACCCTACTTACCTTGGCGCAAGTTTTCCTTTCTTCCCAAATCTCATCACACCTTTCATAGGGGATACCCTTAACAGAACATGGTCTCCCACTTCTAGATCCACATACCTACAATCTTCATCGGCATAGCTTTTCTATCGATCTTGCGCAACTCGTATGTAATTCTGAATAAGATCAATTTTAGCAGAAGTATCTTGTATTATCTCACGTCCAAGAAGTTTAGTATCCCCTACTTCCAACCAACAAGCGGGTGAACGGCATAGTTGACCATATAATGCCTCGTAAGGTTCCATACCTATAGTGAGCTAGTAAGAATTATTATACGTGAATTCTACCCGTGGACTCCCAACCTCCCCTAAAATCAAGTGTACACATTCGAAGTTTATCTTCCAACATTTGATTTACTCGCTCAGTTTACCCATCACTCTGTCGGTGATATACTATACCTAACCACAACTCAGTCCACATTGCCTTCTGAAAACTCTGCCAAAAATGGGACACAAAGATCTTATCTCGATCGGATATAATATTAATAAGCACCCCATGTAACCTCAAAATCTCGACTATAAAAATCTAGTCATACTGTGTCATCATGAAATCCGCTCACACTGGTAGAAAGTGTGTCACCTTGGTTAAATGACCTATGGGCATCCCTGATCCTCATGGCGGGCGGGCGCATGAGGGAGGATCCTAAGTCCCGCGAGTCCCTTTTTCTTATTTATGGGCAAGAATTACTTTTTTGAATTTATGAGCAAACCCCCTTTTTCTTATTTTTTGGGTTTTTATTTGTATGAAAATAAGAGATGTGCAATAATACTAAATAAAAAGTATATTAGGATATGTGAGATGAGAGAATAAAAGTGCTAAGTAATAAAACAAGTTAATGCGAATTTATGAGAATTTAAGGAGAGAATTGAGAAAATTGGACCTTCTTGAAGATCTTGAGCTTGATCTTGAATGTTGGAGAGCAGCCCTTACACTTGGATGATGATGGAGAGTGGTTAATTCACCAAGTCTGATGAAAAGGATGATGAAAGGTGAAGGTTGAAAAGGGATTTGGATGTGGAAATCGCGCTGACTTCGAGAGAGGTTTTCTGGATTTGCTGAGAGTGATATGTTTCTGATCTGGGCTCTTTTTACAATGAGGTCAAGGCCTCCTTTTTATAGGCCCAGGGAATTGTCGATCGGCATAGCCCTATTCCTTCCAATCGGTAGGTGCGTTTAGGCACAATGCCGATAGGCAGGGTCTGGGACCCGTTGTTTGGTAGTGTCTTTCAACCCTTTTCAAAAAATTGACCGCAGAGCGCAAACCGTTGATTCGAATCGCACACGGGGTGGATCGTAGGAAAGGTAATTCAGAAACCTTCGAAAGTCCTTCGAAATGATCCCAATTTCGGTAGTTGACTTTGAGTCAAATATGGCTCAGAAGCATTCATCGGTCCATTGGATGGGGAATCGTCAGACGCAAACGGATCGTTTATCCGCATGGTAAGTCTGAATCGCGCATGAGGAGGATTATTGGAAAGGTTAGGATATGTACTTAGACATTCCAAAGGGTTTGATCCGGTTTGGGGATTTGACTTTAGTCAACTAGTCCCTGGAAACATTCGGTGACCTCTCGGAGTAAAATAGATCGTTCATCCGTACCATAAGTCAGAATCGCTCACGGAGTGGACCGTTGGAAAAGGGGTTTCAGTGCCATTTGAATATTCATTCAGCCTCAATCGAGCTGAAGAGTTGAATTAGGTCAAACGGAGCCTGGGAGCGTTCGGTGGCCTCTAGGTCAGGCTTTGGGGGGAAATGGGTTGTTCATACGCATGGTAAATCGAAATCATGCACGGGATGGACTATTAGAAAGGGGATTCAGGGACCTTTTAAGATTCATTCAGCCTCAATCGAGCTAAAGACTTTGACTTTCAGTCAAACGGATCCTAGGGGTGCCCGATGGCTTTTAGGTCAGTACTCGAGGTTTGACCTGGGTTTATAGTGATGAAGGGAGGTTCTAGGCACCTAAGGAGAGTTTGTGGGGGGTAACAGAATGGGGTTTCTATGGAGCCCCTCGATGGGTGAGTTTGGAAGAAACGATAGCTGTCGAATAGACACCGAATGATGCTTTTGCGAGAGGATGACCAATTCAGAGGATCGAGGTCGATTATGAGGACCTAAGGAGGGAGGATGACCGATTCGGAGGGTCGAGGCCAATTATGAGGGATTGAGGGGGAATAATAGTGATGGTTTAAAGGAAAAAAATTCGGTCATTTTCTAAGGAGGTGTTGGGGATGACCAATTTTACGGGTCAAAACCAATTCTGCAGGTTTAAGTAGAGATGACCAATTCTGCGGGTCGAACCAAATTCTGCGGGCTTAAGTTGAGATGACCAATTCTGCAGGCCAAAGCCAATTTTTCGGGCTTAAGGATGATGACCAATTATGTAGGCCGAAGCCAATTCTGCGAGCTTAAGGGTGATGACCAATTATGCGGGCTTAAAGGTAAGATGACCATTTCTGCGGGTCGAAGCCAATTCTGCGGGATTAAGGATGAGATGACCATTTCTGCAGGTCAAAACTAATTCTGTGGGCTTAAAGGTGAGATGGACATTTCTGCGGGTCGAAGCCAATTCTGAGGGCTTAAGTGGAGATGACCAATTCTGCGGGTCGAAGCCAATTCTGCGGGCTTAAGTGGAGATGAACAATTCTGTGGGTCAAAGGCAATTCTGTGGGCTTAAGTAGAGATGACCAATTCTGTGGGTCGAAGATAATTATGCGGGCTTAAGGATAAGATGACCGATTCTGCGGCCTTAAGGGTGATGACCAATTCTACGGGCTTAAAGGTGAGATGACCATTTATGTGGGTCAAAGCTAATTTTGCGGGCTTAAGTAGAGATGACCAATTCTTTGGGTTGAAGCCAATTCTGCGGGCTTAAGCGGAGATGACCAATTCTGCGGGTCAAAGACGATTCGGCGGGCATAAGGATGAGAGGACCAATTCTGCGGGTCAAAGCCAATTCTGCGGGCTTAAGTGGTGATGACCGTTTCTGCGGGTTGAAACCAATTTTGCGGGCTTAAGTGGAGATGTTCTTGAGGAACTCTACCGGGGAGATTTATCTTGTGGTTTTGTTTTGAGCTGGGGAGCTGATTATTGGGGAAATATTTTGCATCCTCTAAAGGAATATCCAAAATTCCACTGGGGGGTTGATTAGGGTGCCCAGGGTTTAGATGTATTGCTTGAAGAAAATTGAGACCTTTGCCAGGAGGAGTTTTACTTGGTTTTGGGGAGTTTCGCTGGGGAAATAGGGGTTCCGCTCGAGGGAGTGCGAAATTTTCTTGGTGAAAATGTTCTAAAACCTTCCTGGGATTTTTAAGAATTTTTTGTGAAATTTTCAGGGCTTTCTGGTTTTTCCTGGGAATTTTTTTACAAAAGTTTTAGGGGGGTGCCGGTCGGCATGGTATAGAGGGTTCCATTCGGAAGTGGCACGAACTTTTGGACTGCCTCAGGAAGCTAAGGGGACATTGCCGATCGGTGGGTGGGGGGTCAATGCCGATCGACATGACCCTTGGCATCCTATATTAAAGGGAGAGTTCCTTTCATTTTTCACAGCTTCTTGTTTTCTTTCTTTCTGCGATTTCCTTTGCAAATCGTTCTAGCATTCTGATCTTTATGAAATGGCCACCTTTGTGAGCACTGCAGCCCACAGGGAATGGTTGACTGTTGATTACTGGGAGAACATGGAGTGGAGGGTCAGGGCGCCTCTTGCTTTGGGGAGTGATAACTACTTTGACTCATTCGATCCGGTTGCGGATGATCGGACCTTGCTACGAGAGTCGTCGCGTCATCGCTTTTCGAGGGTTGTGAGCCTTGGCGATTATGTAAGTAACCTAACTTTTGGCATTCTTCTCTTTTTGGTGATTTTTCCTTCTTTCTAGAATATTTGACAAGGTTTTTTCTTTTGACGGTCTAATATCTCTTTGAACAACATGCGTGCCCGTGGGACGACGGGGATTAAGGATTTTTGGGATCATCTTTCGCCTGTGGTGCATTGGGTGGCCTCAGCGAGTTTTGGGAGGTTGGCATCTGCGCTGGATGAGATGCCTCGTTCGATAGAGGTCCTGTGCGCTTTGGGGGAGAGGTGGTGGGATACTACACATACCTTCCATTTCGATTTTGGGTAGATGATCAACACTCCCATAGACATGCAACAACTGCTGAAGTTGGATTGTGACGGAGAGCAGATAGAGGTGGATCATTCTCTGCGGGCGAGGTTGGAGGCGGTGCGTGCGGCGCTTGGTGACGTAGGGAGGATAGTCTCCGGGGATTCTATTCGGCTATCCTTGCTGAAGGATATTTTGATGAGTAGGGAGGTTGATTTGAAGGATGGGCTGCAGGTGAGGCAGATGGCCCGGTTGTTCATGTTATTGGTGTTGTGAGGTTTCATGGTGGTGTCAAGCGACGACGTTGTCCATTTGTGGTTCTTGTCGTATTTGAGGATGTTTTCGAACATCACCCTCTATGATTGGGGTAGCCTAACTTTGGTGACCCTCTATTTTTCTTTGGATGCATTCAGCCGGTGCTGCCGGTAAACCTTTACTGGAGCCACGTATCTCCTTGAGGTATTCTTTAATTTGCACATTTTCTTTTCATGAATTCGCATTTTTTCCATATGTGTCTCTTTTTTATTGTGAATTCTTGTCTTTTGCAAATGTAGTTCTATGAGGTGATTGGGTGCAATACCCCACTGATCGCTTTGAAGGACGAGACTGTTAGGGACTTCTGCTGATTGTATCGATGGCTCAAGGCCAATTGACAGTCGAAGGTATCTATCTCTCTCGAGACGGTGCGTCAGGTCTTGAATGGCCTGACCAGTGGTAGAGTAAGACTCTTTCCTTTCAACCTTGATTTTTACACATTCTGATTATGTATGGACTTATGCCTTTTGGGGATTTTCAGGTGACTTTTTACCCTTGGGGGATAGCTATTTAGGATACGGGGGCGACTAGGGTGAATGCGCAGATGAGGCATTTGCTGGCGCATGAGTTTCGATACTCTTGGTATCTCGGGGAGAGGGTGGTTCGGTAGATTACTGAGGAGGAGGTGGTGGGGCAACCTATGTAGCCTCTTACGTTTATGAGGTGGGAACGGTTGCAGTCGGAGGATGCGAGGATCGCGACGATGATCGGCGAGTTCTACCTATTGTATACTGATACGTCTGCGTTGTATGACTATATGGACTTTATGACGAGCTGGTTGATGGCGCCCAACATATATGATGCCTTGCCTTTCCCTCTTGCGAGTTTGAGTTGGGCGGTGTGTTCTTCCCACAGCGACGGTGGTCCATCGGTGTTTGCGACGGCGGAAACTTCAGAGGTTCGCTTTGTGCGATTGCATACCCCTTCGTACAACATTCGACGGGTTGATGGAGGGATGGTGCCTATGTTGCACCGTCCTCATACGATGGATCCGGAGGAGTTGGGTTTGACATAGAAGGCTCTTCATCCTGCGTTATACCCTCTTCCTCTTTTTGGTTCCTTTTCTGTTTTGATCCCTCTTTGATACTGATTTTGCCTCTTCTTACAATAAGTTCGGGTGTCGACCACTTAGTGTAGGGACTGGATAAATTCAACGACTGCCCACATTTGAGATGCGGTCCTGGTTCCTTCTCGCTTGGTTCCGTCTTCTTCATTCGGGGAGGACTCTGGCTCGGTAGTGGTGGTGCATCGTCTCTTCGTAAGGGAAAGCGAGCGCGTCGCAGGGGTGAAAACTCTTAGAGAAAAAGGGTGAAGGGTATGTGTGTGTGTGTGTGTGTGTGTGTGAGAGAGAGAGAGAGAGAGAGAGAGAGAGAGAGAGAGAGAGAGAGAATGTGGGTTCAGGCTGAGTCCCGTTGTTTTTTTATTTTCTTTTATTTCCTGCAATATTGATGTGACACAGAGAACAAATATATATGCAATGTAATGGAGTTTTTTTTATTATCTTTTGTTAATGATGAATGAGTGAATGCATGCACATGCACTTTTTACTTTGCTACCGAGACCGTAAAAAGAGATATTTTTGGGATTTTGAAGGAAGGTTTTTAAAAATGAGAAATTATATAAGGGTGGAAGAGGAGTTTGAGATTCTGTTGAGAATATCAATTTATTTTTATTGAGCTTCTGATTTTGTCAAAAGAGGAAAAAGGAAAATTTCCAAAAATAGGGGGTTACCGATCGGCAAGCTCCTTGTCTTGCCTATTAGCAGTCAAGTCCAGTCCCATCAATTAAAAGCTTTGATTAGTGCCCTCTTCAGCCTCTTGTACTTTGTGGGATAGAATCCCCTCCGATTTCTACAAGGGTCATGTTTTTTGTGAGGGTTTTGAAGTATAAAAATGGGCAAGGGTGGAGTGTTTTCATCACACCTTCACTTGTCTACTGTTTCTTAGTTTTGCAAGATGGCTCTCCCTGGTAGCATTGAGTTTGCTAACTACCTTGAAGCCTTGGAAGTAATGTGCTCTTATAATGTTGACTACGATGCTTTCAACATGCGTCGAGTCTCTTTGTGGCGCACTCGTCCCATTGAATGGAACATGCTGATGGTGGTGGTATGATTTGGTACCCCGAAGGCCATATATTCCACTTTGGGTTGGATGAATTTTGTCCTACCTACGGGGAATTTTCTTTCATGCTGGGGATAAATCCTAGTGTTTCCGCGAATTTACCCAAAATTTATCGTTCTACCAGGGATTTGTTAGCTGGGCTTCTTTGCATTTCGCCTTTGGCGGCCAGACCATTGGTTGTTGGGTGAATGATCTCCCTTTCGACAGTGTTATAGTCCGTGCATTTACAGGAAGTAGGTGATGTTGGATACGCTGGAGTTGTTATTCTGTGGTTAGTATCAAAATTTTTGCTGGTGCTTGGGGAACTGATAGTGGACCCATAACTTGCAGCCATTACTTTTTGGATATCATACCATCGCAATCCGATGGCAGTGATACCGGAGGAGACCTTGAATGGCCTGGATGCCTAGCGAGAAGGTCATTCTGACTTCCTGAGGGGTAGTCCCGTGATGCTATTCATGTCGTTATCTGAGAGACTCCACCTGGTGACTCCTCCGAAATACCCTTTTATCGGTTGTACCCAACTTCTTTTCGCGCTATTTCATTAGCATTGTCTTGGACATCGAGAGTTGGGAAAACTGGTTTTTGGAGCACGGGGCTCTAAAGTTGTGCTGGTCAGTGCCTTGGTGGGGACAGCTACTGCCTATTCTGGAGCTGGGGGAATACCCGTATGTCCGTCTCGTTGGTCTCAGATAGACCTCTTTCTTTTTCCCTTGGTGGCTTCTACGCTAATTTAGCTAGGAGCAAGTCGTGCCACCTCGAACACTAGACTTCTTTTTGGTAGAAGATTTGACTGAGCGTCTGCGCATGAGGCTCGGCTCTATGTGGGAGAATCGGCATCCGTCAACCCGTTCTTCTCAGTCTTTTGGGAGAGTTTGTTATATCCCTGGGGATTATATGAAGTGGTTGTGGAGAAGGGTGGTCAGCAAGATGTTTCCAGTGTAGACTGGACAAAGGTGGCTTATTTTGTCTGATACTATGGACGGAGGTGTGGTAGTTTTTCCGAAGCTGGTTCGAGCTTATCGGTCCATGGAGCGCCTGCGACATTCTGTTCAGGCGGGGGAAGTTTGGGGACCCCAGTATGTAGATGATGATGATGATGGAGCAGGCTCCTCTGGTAGCTGAGGATAGGACTCTTGGAGAGTAATAGGGAATAAATGTGGGGATTCATTTAGCGTTTTAGGAAAATAGGGGGAAGGGAGTTGCCCGTTCTTTTTCTTATGTAATCTGTACTGAAATTTCTTATTAGTTAAATAAACAAGTTTTTGATCATCCAGCTGTGCCTTTTGATGAGTTTTGTATTTTTGAATTATCTATACCGATAGCTAAGGCATGCATAATCCTTTTGTTCAAGTATATGTTAGAATGGACTGTCGTTCTCGGAGATAAGAAAAGAATAGTATTTTGTGAAAAAGAAAGGTTCGTGCTCATGTAAGGTGTATGAGCTGCCTAGGTACCTATGGGGTTTGTGAAAAGTTTTACTTTGTTTGAAAATGGTTTTGTAGAGGATCAGGCCCACGTAGTTCTGGGTAGAGGGAAATGAAGAGATTTTTTTTTAGAATATAAGTGAGATGAGAAAAGTCATAGCACGTCGAGATTTTGGGCTAGGGGTAAAACTTCTTGAGACGGTCCAGGTTGACTGGACGAGCTATGTCCTCCCCATCTAAATCAGTGAGCATCTAAACACCGCTAGACAAGATCTTCTTAACAATGTAGGGGCTTCTTCAATTGGGCTTGAATTTCCCCCTGGGGTCCCATATGGGTTCTATTATCTCTTTGAGGGCTAGGTCCCCTTCTTGGACAACGCGGTCTTTGAATCTCTTATTGAATAAATGCGTTATTCGGCGATGGTACCCTTGTATGTGGTATAGCGCTTTTAATCTCCTTTCGTCTAGGAGGGTCATCTCGTTGAGACGGTTGTGGCACCAGTCTTCTTCGCTGACTTTTCTCTCAAGCATGACGCGCAATGAGGGTATTTCTAGCTCCATGGGTAGGACTGCTTCCATACTGTAGAATAGATAGTAAGGGGTAGCCCTAGTAGAGGTTCAATTGAGGTTCAATATCCTTAGAGGGTGTACGGGATTCGGTCGGCCCAATCCCGACAACTTTCGGTCATCTTGCTGATGATGGCTTTAAGGTTCTTGTTGGTGGCTTCAACTTCACCGTTGGTATGAGGTCGGTAGGGAGAAGATTTGTGTCTTTGAATCACATACTCATTGACCACTTCCATGGCTTTTGCCTCGAAATGCAACCCATTATCTAATAATAGCTCGTGCGGGATCCCATACCGGCATATGATGATTTTCTTGATGAATTTGGCCACTTTCTTAGCATTCAGCATCGCGTATGACTCATCTTCAACCCACTTGGTGAAGTAATCAATGGACAATAGGATGACTCATATCCGTTGGAAGCCTTCGGTATAACCTTTCCTATGATGTCGATGCCCCAGGTTGAGAATGACCAGGGAGAGGTCATGTTGTATAATTCATGCGAAGGCAGATGCTAAAGGTTGGAGAATTATTGGCATTTTAGGCATCTACGGATATAAACGGTGAAATCGTGGGTCATAGTGGTCCAGTAGTAACCTTATCGGATGAACTTTTTAGCAAGCATGTGACCGTTCATGTGAGGTTCGCATTCCCCGCTGTAGATCTTCTGCATTATCTTTTTAATGTCAGCCCCTACGATGCAGTGTAGATGGGTTCCATCAAAGTTCCTTTTGAGCAGTGCTTTGTGATAGATGATGTACTGGGTAGCCAATCTTCGAAGGGTTTCTCGATCTTTCTTGTTAGAACCCTTGGGATACCTACCATGCTTGAGGAGGTGCCAAATATCACAGTACCAATAATTGGCTATCTTGGGATCTTCTGTAGTGACGAGCTCAATGTGGTAGCACTGGGTTGGTTTGCATTGCTTTTGAACAAGGAAGGGGGTTATTGTTATTCCTTCGGGCATGTTGACCATAGAGGCCAAGGTAACAAGGTCATCGGCTAGGTTATTCTTTGATCGAGGTAGGTAATGGAAAATGATGTCTTGGAATTGGGAGGCTAACTCTTCTAAGTGGACAGGAAGGGTTGGAGCTTCTGGTTCTTAACTCTCCACTTTCTGAGCACTTGATCGATTATGAGGGAGGAATCCCCGTAGACGTCTAGGCATTGAATACCTTTCTCGAGAGCAACTTTAAGGCCTATCGTGCATCCCTCGTATTCATTCATGTTGTTGGTACAAGGGAAATCTAGCTTGATGGCGATTGTAGTGTGGGATTCATCTCGGGAGATCAGGAGTATCCCAATGCCATATCCCTTTTATTAGCAGCGCCGTCAAAGAATATTTGCCATCGGAGGTTGTCCTGGGTACTGCAGAGGATGTTTTCATCTTGGAATTCGTAGATCCAGACATCATCCTTATCCATGGGGTAATCAGCGAGGTATTAAGGGATGTCTCTTCCTTTCATGGCTTTCTGTGTGACATACACGATATCGAACTCGGCTAGGAGCATCAACCATTGAGCCATTCGGCTGGATAAGGTGGGTTTCTCAAGCAGGTATTTGATGGGGTCTATTCGGGATACAAGTTTAATAGGGAAGGCGAGCATATAGTGTCGCAACTTTTGGGTGACCCAGACAAGCGGGACACATGACTTTTCCGAAGTAGTGTAGTTAACCTCGTATTCGGCCAATTTACGAATCACATAATAGATGGATCTTTCTTCGCGTGAATCTTTAAGGTATTGGGCTAGCAAAGCCCCAGCTGCAGTGTCGGTTATGGTTATGTATAGGAGCAAAGGGAGATCAGGTTGTAGTGGCATGAGTACAGGGAGTTGGGTCAAATATTGTTTGATTCGATCGAAAGATTCTTGGCAGGCCTTGTTCCAAACCTTAGTTGAATCCTTTCGGAGGAGTTTGAAGATAGGTTTACAGATGGAGGTTAGCTGGCTGATGAACTGTCTAATGTATTGCAATTTCCCAAGGAAACCTCAGACTTTTTTCTTCGTTCGGGGAGGTTGCATCTCAAGTATGGCTTTTATCTTGGCAGGATCTACTTCTATCCCTTTTCTCACTGACCACGAATCCCAAGAGTTTTCCCTTTGTAATGCGAAAGATGCATTTCTGTGGATTGATTCTCATATGATATTGTCGCAGTCGTTCGAAGAACTTTCGGAGAGCGGGAACATGACCTTCTCTAGTCTTGGATTTTATAATCATATCATCCACATAGACCTCAACCTCTTTGTGAATCAAATCGTGCAGGATGGTTGTGGAAGCCCTCTGGTAGGTAGCCCCAGCGTTCTTGAGACCCAATGGCATAATAGTGTAGCAAAAGGTTCCCCATGGGGTGATGAATGTCATTTTTTCTTGTTGGTCTGGGTGAATTTTGATTTGGTTGTATCCGACAAACCCATTAACGAATGACTTAAGAGCATGACTGGTAATATTATCCACGGTCATGTCGATATCGGGTAACGAATAATTATCCTTTGGAGAGTCTTTGTTCAAGTCTCGGTAGTCTACACACATCCAAACTTTTTCTCCTAATTTTGGTACGGGCACTATGTTGGCTAGCCATGTGGGATGTTCGATCACCCGAATGAAACATACGTTTAACTGTTTGACCACCTCTTCTTTAACCTTGAGCGACCATTTGTGGCAGAGCTTTCTCAACTTTTATTTAACCGACTTGCAATCTAGGAGAGTGGGACTCTCATGTTGAGTTATTTTCGGATCAATGCTGGGCATATCATCATAGGACCATGCAAAGACATCCATAAATTCCTTTAGCAATTCTTCGAGTTGTGCATGCTCATTCTCGTTAAGGGTAGCCCTTATCCTAATCTCGCGCAGTTGGCTACTAGAACCGAGGTTTATAATAAAAGTCTCTTCTTCATTAACTTGAACGCGGTTATGTTGTTTATTATTAACCTTATTTAGATCAATTAAGAATTCTTCATTTGTAAAATCATCATCATCAAAAGTTTGATTAGAATCCAAGCAGTTAATGTAAGGCACAACAAGATACTCAAAATCTTCGTTTATTTCATTGATAGGAAAAACAACATTAAGAACCTCATCAAAGGAGGTCTCTATTACATTTGAGCAAGGATAGACAACAAAAGAAGAAATAGGGTAAATATTGGGATTAGGGGAGATTTTAGTAGGTAGAACTGGTGAAGCATGCCAGTTGAGGAGAGGGGTATCAGCAGCTTTAATCAGTTGGGATAAATCTGGTGATGTAGTGCCTGAGTGAACCATGCAGAATGTTAGCCCCAGTGTCTATAAGTTGAAGGAATCTTCGGAGTCACTTTTCTCAGTCTCTTCGGTATCTTTAATTAGCGGTTGTACATGGTGTTTGGAACTCTCGGCCCATGGGTAGCCGTCTTGGAAAAATATCTCCATTCTAGGATTCGTCTTCTTTTCTATATGGTCATACCATGGTTCAGGAAAGTCGCAAAATAGGGAATTCTTCACCCTCTTTGATGAATCGTCCATTCAAGGAGTCACCTGGGATAGTCTAGATGCAGTCTAGTCCTCTCTTTGGTCGATACTCGCGGATCATTCTGAGCTCTTGTTCTGATGGTTGATACCCCAAACCACAAGGAGGAAAATGTTTTTTCAGTTTAATCGTCTCGAGTATACCTTGATGTCTTTATCCTAGCCCTAGTCCGGCCATGAAGTGTGTAGAGGGGGATTGAAGGTAATTTTGAGATTAGAAGTAATTCCACATTAGCAACAGTGTTTTAGGGATTAAGGCACCGTGGCAGCTGTGCGTGGAAACCGTGCATGGCAACTCAGCGAGGCAGCTTGGCGTGGCAACCCAGCTTGGCGCGAAAACTCATACTTTAGCTCGTTGTGTTAATTATATTGTATCTTTGTTTATATTGACTGTAAGTTATAATGGTTGTAATGATGTAACAAGAATAATAACGAGTTTTAGTGTGAGGTCAAACGGTACTCGCGAGAGACTAGGCTTGGCAAGGCCTGGGAGAGATTTTATGCTCTATCAAATGACCTCGCCGTGGGAACTTTAGAGGGACATGGTTTGGAGGATTGAGAAGTGAAACACCATTGGGACTTATCCTGACCATCTTAGATACACCTGCTAAAATACTAAAGGACCCTGACCGTGGAACCTCGGGCAAAGAATCTTGGAGTTCCATCGGGCGTTGAGTTGTGAACCAAACAGCGGTCTACTTAATATCACATCTACTGTAGGTGATCTCACTATCCATCTAAACAATGTCAGACTTGCACTTGAGTAAACCACCGTGGTATTTGGGGCTGTCAGGAAGTTGGTGAGCCACCTCTGTGACAACAGCCCCCTGACACACAGTGGTTAGGGAAAAGGCATGTCTTGGCATTTAATGTTTATTACGTGGACACAACTAGTGCATCAGGCATCTAATGTTGTGACATAAAGTATGAGGGATGTATTTCATAGTCTTTAATGACTGAGTTGCCTCTGGGATGTTGTGGGGGATATTTAAGGACCCCAACCACCCTTGAGGAGATGATGATCTTTTGAGAGTTTAAGAAGTTATTACTAGAGAGAATACACATCAGAGAGAGTTTTTTACAAACCAGAGGTCTTATTCAGTCGCCATTGTCATTTATTACGAAGATTTTTATATGTGATAGAGATTCTTGAGAGTGTTTAGTGTGTTTACTTGCCTACCAAGGTGTATATAGGGTGTTTACTTCTCTCTCCCTCTAGCTAATTTACTTCTAAGTTCATTACTACCTTCTAAGTTATACACGAGAAATTTGTGAGTTTAAACTGAGTCTTATCTTCATTAGGTTTGTGTTTGCATGTTCTATCACTAATCCAAGGTTTTGGCTAATTAACTTATCATTACTATACTTTAAAGGGGTTACGCCTCCATCTTATCTAAAGTACCCTCTTACATTTGGCAACTTCGCTGGGAGGCATTCTTTAAAGTAGGGAGTATGGCGCAAGATAATGCTAATCGAAGGCTCAACTTTGATGACGTTTAATACAATAAGAACAAGCTTCGAGGGAACTGGAGGCTCTAGGGGATGGGGTTCCTCGAATAGAGGTACCTCCAGTTCAGGCGATGACATGTGCTCCAGGGGTGACACGGGCTTCCACGAGTGCAGGGTTGGGACCCACTCAGGTGGTGCTCCTCATGAGTAAGTTTTATGAGTTTTTGATAACTCTGGTAGCTTCCACAATGCTGGGAAGATTGGAAGACATTGCCTTCGTAACACCAGTCCCAACGGCCCAACTAGGTGCAGGTGTAGCGGGAACGGTCCCAATAAGCATACCCTATATTATGAATCTAGCCGTAGGTACCTTAGGAGTCTCAACGGCCCAAACTATAATGACTGCTCTAACTGTAACAGGCACTCAGCCCATGGTCCCATTGGTTGTTGCCCCATTAGCATCACCCATGGAGGAAATGAGGAAGGAGATGCGGAAAGAGATGATGAAGTTAATGAAGGCTTCCTCGCAATCCGCTAGCGAGGTAGCTTCGGTTTATGATGACTTTCGAACAACTTATCCTCAGGAATACAATGATGAGCCCTATCCAAAGGAATATATTCCTCATATCTTTGAAAAATACACAGGGAAAGGTGGGAACCCGAAGGAGCATATTAAGCGCTTTGTTGAACACTTGGGAGTGCATTGCAATAATAAGAAGCTTAGGTTGAGGGAATTTTCCAAATCTTTAACCGATAAGGCATATACCTGGTATTCCCATTTGGCCCCTAACAGCTTTTTCTAAATGGGAGGAGATGCACGTATTGTTTGTCCAGAAGTTCTTTCTAGCAGAGGATGAGTTTACTTTGACCCAACTGGGTAAGGAGAAGCAACGACCTGGGTAAAAAGTGGTGGCCTATGTTCAAAGGTTTAGGTAAAGATCCCTCGACGTGAGGGAGGAGGCCAAAGAATCCGATTTATTGCATATCTACATTGATGGGCTGCTTCCTGAGTACACCTGCCATCTTATCAATGAGACGTGTGAGGGGACTTTTACGGCAGTCTTCAAAGTGATGAGAAATATATCCTTGGTGGTGCGGCCCAATACGGTGGTGGTGCCCATGATGTTTAGGCAACCGATGTAACCCGCGGGTTGAGGTCTCAGCCCCCACGAGTATGGTACACTGAGGGGGGAGATAGGGGAAAGGCACCGAAGAAGGACAATAAGAGGAAGTTTAAAAGAGACATGGAGGACCCACCACCATTACCTTGTACAGTAGAAGAGGCTGTCAGCTATTATAACGTGATGGTAGAAGGAGGAACGGTTTACGAACCAAAATACATTCCCATTGAGGAACCCGATGCGGCAACGAAGGCGGATCCTAAGTATTTCCAGGTTCATCGGAGGATCCATCATCCAACGAGATCTATTTCACACTGAGAAGAATCATCGATAAGTATGTGAAGGTAGGGATGTTACAAATCCCTCCACAGAACATCAACAACAACCCACTGCCAGCACAGGGGGCCAATCTTGTGTTGGCCTATGATGAAGAAGTTGAGAGAGGATAAATAGAGTGAACGATGAAGCAAGGAGAGTACGAAGAAGATCGGGAAGATTGTACGAGGGGAATGGCTAATGTAGTACTAGCCTACAATGAGGCAAGCGCCAAAGACGTGGAGGATGTGTACGACATTGAAAGTGAGGAAGCAAACCCAGTCCTAGAGTATTGTGCAGTTTCGAAATCCCCGAAATTCACCTAGTTCTTCGACTAGGTGGGGATACCGAAGGGGAGTAGGATGGAAATAACCCAGACAATACTTGATATTGCGAGGAAGAACGCAGTCCCTTCACTGAGATGGAAGGGACCCATGTCCAGGTTTGTAAGAAGGTTTCTATCAGAAGTAACCTTCAGTGATGTAGATAGGACTGTAAGGTTCCCTCACAATAGGCCATTATATGTGACTACCAGTGTCAACAGAGTTAGCTTTGCAAGGACTCTTATGGATGGGGGAGCTTCCATCAATATCTTGCCAATCAAGTCTTTCCATGTAGAAAATATTCCAAAAGAAAGGTTAGTCCCCATGCCTTTGGTAATTTCAGGGTATGATAACCAATCTTCCAAATCCATTGGGTACGATAATGTTGGGATTGTAATGGGAAATCTGAGTTCCCATGTCAAGTTCCACGTGATAGAGAGTGCAACTTCCTACCATTTACTGATAGGAAGAGTATGGATGGACAACCAAGGTCTAGTTACCTCAACGTACCACCAATGTGCTAAAGCAAATATCAAGGGAACAAAGGTGACCATTAGGGCTATGAAGAGGCCCTTCGCTGTTGAGGAGGCTCACTTGGTGGACGCAACATTTTACATAGATTTAGAGGAAGATGTCCGAGTCCTAACGAGAAGAATGGAGGGAACATGGGTTCCATTGATCAGAGAAAGGATGGGGCCCTTCAATGGGAACAAGAAGGAGGTTACGAGCAATATAAGGGAAATAGCCGAAGAAGCTCACCAGGTGGTCCCTCGGTCCTAAAGCATCTTGAAGCAGCTCAAAGACAGAATGAGGCCTATAGTGGATCCGATGGAGCATGAGGTCCAACGACAAAGTGTGTTGAGTCGGTTCTCAGAAGAAAGAGTGCCCGAGGCTTCTAGAGAGAAGAAGAGGAAGGCAGTCACCACTACCAGCAGACAATGTAAGAAGGTCATTACCGAGGAAGAAAAGGTGGTGTATCGATTGTAACGGTGTGAGTGGGCGGTTGAGAAAACTGATGATGAGGTTGACCCGATATATGAATGCTTTTTGGTGGATCAACTACGGCAATGCATGGTGATAGACAACTCCACCATATAGGAATTGGTGGAGGAAGTCGCTAAAGAACTAGAGTACATGACGGATCGACCGAAACCGCAGGCACAAGAACTAGAACAGTTGAATCTAGCCAAAGAAGGGGGAGATCCAAGGCCCATCTTCATCTCAAAGGATCTCGGTAAAGAGAAACGAAAGGCCTTGGATGAATTGATTCAAGAGTTTATAGACGTCTTCACGTAGAAATACACAGAGATGGAGGGTCTGGATGAGGATGTAAGTTGCCATAAGTTGAACGTAATGCCTTTAGCCATTCTGGTGAAACAAGCGATGAGAACATACAAACTTGAGCTAGATTTGAAGATCAAGGAAAAGGTTCAACCCTTACTAATGGCAGGGTTCATCACATCGATACAACACCCACTTTGGCTATCTAGTATTGTCCCGGTGGGGAAGAAAGACAAAAACCAAATAAGGATTTGCGTGGACTTCAGAGATTTGAATAGAGCCTGCCCCAAAGATGAGTTCCCTTTGCCCTCCATCGATAGCTTGATAGATGCAACGAAATGTCATGAGATGTATAGCTTCATGGATGGGTATGTAGGGTACAACCAGATCAAGATGGACCCCATGGATGCTGAGAAAATAGTGTTCAGAACCCTATTGGGCAACTTCATATACAAGGTCATGCCGTTTGGATTCAAGAATGCTGGGGCGACTTACCAAAGAACAATGATGGCCATTTTTCATAATTTCTTTCACAAATTTGTGGAATTTTATGTGGATGAATTGGTCATCAAATCGAGGAAGGAGGAGTCCCATCTGAGCGATTTGAGGAAGGTGTTTTCCCGTTGCAGGAAGTATAAATTGAAGATGAACCCATTGAAGTGTGTTTTTGGAGTTATAAGTGGGAAATTCCTAGGCTTTTTGGTTGATCGACAGGGGGTGCAGATGGATCAGGAAAAACAACGGGCGATTTTAGAAATACCGTGCCCAAGAACGGCAAAGGATCTAAAGAGTTCCTCAGTAAAGTATCCTACCTTAGGAGATTTGTGCCTGGATTAGTTGAAATAACACATCCGTTGATGCAGCTATTGCGAAAGAACACGAAGTTCAAGTGAGAGGAGGTTCACCAGGAGTCTCTCGATGGGCTGAAGAAACTTCTCGTTTCACCACAGATCATGGTTCCCCCAAAGGCAGGAATACCGTTGCAGTTGTACCTCACATCCACCACGAGGTACATGGGAGATTTGCTAGCACAAGAGATTGACGGGAAAGAACGACCAGTTTACTACCTCATCAGGATCATCCATGGGCCAGAAGTCAGATGTAACAACTTAGAAAGGCATTGTTTATCCTTAGTATTTGTAGCGCAAAAACATAGACATTATATGTTGTCTTTTACAATTCATATTGTAACTAGATGTGTTCCTATTAAGTATTTGCTAGCTAGAACTACATTGATTGGTAGAGTATCTAGGTGGTTCCTTAGTCTCTCTGAATATGACTTAAAGTGTGTGGTTCCTCACTCGATTAAAAGCCAGGCCTACGCCGATTTATTAGAAATTTCCCCTCACGAACGTTTGATCCACCCAAAAAAAGTATTTCAGGAGACGATTTGCAGGCCAACCACCTAGACGCAACGGATAAGGAATAGACAATGCAGTTCGATGGATCCTCGACAGAAAAGAAAGGATGAGCAGGGGTTATTCTTTCAAAAGGAATGGAGGAGATCTGCCTTTCCTACAAATTAGATTTCCCTTGTTCCAACAACGAGGCAAAAATATGAAGCATTGGTGTTGGGATTACTAAAGGCTCTATGAAGGGGGATCCGTTCACTTTGTATCAAAGGGGATTCAAACTTGGTAGTTATGGAAGTGAATGGAGAATACGCGTTGAAACACATGATCCTGGAACCATACAGAACAAGAATTCAGAGGCTCCTCGTCCAGTTCCATCGGGCTAAGATCAAGAGGCAGCCCAGAACGATGAATTGCCACCTAGACGCATTTGCCACCATTGCCTAAAAGATAATCATGAGTAACGATACAACTGCCATCATGATCTAACGAAGAACAACTCCTTCGATGGTATAATCAATTCTACCAATGGAAGAGGATGCAGACTGGAGGGGAAAGATCAAAAGGCAATTGGAATCTGGGTAAGGAGCGATGGGGCTGAGAGAATTAGCCCAATACTTCATGAATCAGGGGAACCTTTATTTCAGAAAAACTGGAGGATGGTTGTCGAGGTGCATCGACCCAGAAGAGGCAGAGTAAAGATTGAAGAAAACACACGAAGAGCACTACGAAACAACTGAGATACCCCTCTACCGAAGAATTCAGAGGGAGGGGTATTTTTAGCCAAGAATGAAACAGGACGCTCCGAAGCTACAACGGAAGTGCGACAAATTCCAGTTATTCTTCGAGGGAACCGAATGTCATTTCATGGAGTCTCAGGCTGACTGGAGACAACCCTATATTGACTTCATTAAAGATGGAGTTGTCCCAATAGAGAAAATTAATGCGATGGGTCTCCGGCGAAGGTCCCTAAGATTGTACATTCAAGAGGGACAATTTTATCAAAGGGGATACTTCAACAGGCCGTTGTGTTACATTATAAAGGAAGAAGTAGCCGAGCTCCTCAAACAGGCGCACGATCCAGCTCATATAGGAGGGGCCAAGTTATATGACCAGTTGATGACTTTGGTATACTATTAGCCAATGATGGAGAAAGATTCAGTTGAGTTCGTTTGAAAGTGCAAGGCTTGCCAACTTCATAGAAATATATTCCATGACCCGCCAGTGGACTTACACTCCCTCGCAGCGCCTTATCCTTTTCACACTTGGGAATTTGACCTGGTAGGGGTAATACACCCCTCTTCGAGGGGGAAGAGATGGATACTAGTAGCAATGGAACTGAGAAGGGAAACAATGGTGGTGGTGAGAAACTTCATCTGAGAATACATCATTTGTCATTTTGGGATCCCAAAGGTTATCCTTTCATACAATGGAACCCCTTTCATCAATTCATAAGTAACGATGCTCACAGATAAATACTCCATTGTCCATCACACTTCGACGGTGGCATACCCAAAGGGAAACGGTCAAGCCGAAGTGACTAACAATACTTTGGTCAATATCTTGGCTAAAATAATGGAGGATTTTCTAGGATCGTGGGATGACAAGATACCAACCGTATTGTGGGCCTATCAAACAACTAAGAGGAAGCCCACAGGGTATACATCGCTCTCTCTTGTCTATGGGGCCAAGGCGATTATCCCAGTAGAGTTAGAAGTCTCCTCTGTTCGATATGCTTTGCGAAGTAGAGTTCTCCCCCAGAGTAGACATGTGCAGTTGGAAGCATTGGACGAACACAGAGATAATACGATGCAACACTTTCAAATGTATACGAAGCAACTCTCCAGGGCGTATGATAACTTAGTAAGACCAAGGAAGTTCATGGAGGGAGACCTCGTATTGAAAGCAGCGGTGAAACATATCATGGGGATTCCTCTACCCAAGTTTGCAGCAAATTGGGAAGGACCTTTCATTGTGAAGGAAGCTCATGACTCAGGTTATTTCTTAATTTTTAATATGAAAGAAGACAAACCATTCAAAATCAATAATAAATGGTTGAAGGTTTATCATGTGTAAGCAATTATGTTTGGGCCACCAATGTATCTAGCTGATTATGAATATACAAGTTCTTTTTATAATGAGTATACAAGTTCTTTTTATTATAACTCAAGTAGAGATGAAATAATTACAGAACTTCACACTTCACAATCTATGCAAATAGTTGTAACACAAAGAAATGGCATGAGAAAATTGATATCTTTCTTCATTCATAAACTTTGGGGCATTATAAAATTGGGAGATATTGCCTAAGAATTACATGAGAAGAAGAAAAAAATATATATACAAAAAACTCATTGGCCTAGGAGGAACCACAGATCTGGGGAGGAGAAAAAATCTCAGGAAGACCCGAAGAATCTTCTAAACAAAATCGTTGGGAATTAATGGAAACCTCCAACATTGTCTATGCTTGTGTGCATTCGATAAGGAACTTTTCTTGTTTTAGCTTCGCCAGATGCATAGTTTATTCAAGGTCCTCTAGCTCTCGCTCAATAGCTCCAAGAAGAGGTTCTAGCTCGGCTAATTTACCCTCCTCCGCCCGCTGATCCTCCTGATGTTTCCGTAAGAGTTCCCCCTGGCTGTCCAGTCGTTGGCTCTTCAAAGTCTTCAAATGCGCAATGAGCCAATCAAAACGGAAGCCGTCGTTACCCAACTCCCTTAGAAAACCCAGAAATTAGTTAAGGAGGATTCTGGTAATGCTCGTAGTTGGAGTATTGGAAATTTCAGCAACAACGGTGGCCATACCCTGAAGCCTGTAGCTCATAACTAAGATATTTGAACGAAGGCAATCTACCGTCAATGTTTCATGATGATGGTTCGTAAGTTGGTCAACTACCAAACGATGGTTGACAGGCATTTGAGGGGAACATTGGAGCACCATCAGGCATAAGGCGTGAGGAGCCAGGTCGAGCAAAGGAAGCTCGCACCCAGATTCGCTATCGGCAGCAGCACTGGTTCCCGATGGGGCGAGCTAACAGGCGAAAGTACTGGTGGATTATCCTCTCATGTAACCTAAGAACAATTAGAGGAAATATGGATGTTATGAAAAAATCTTAACAAGTGTTTTCATTGTTAAGTCACCGATATAGGTGGAGTTTTTGGAAAAATCTTAACAAGTGTTTTTGTTGTTAAGTCACCGATATAAGTGGAGTTTGTGGAAAAATCGTAACAAGTATTTTTGTTGTTAAATCACCGATATAGGTGGAGTTTTTGGAAAAATCCTAATAAGTGTTTTCGTTGTTAAGTCACCGACATAGGTGGTGTTTGTGGAAAAATCTTAACAAGTGTTTTCGTTGTTAAGACACCGATATAGGTGGAGTTTTTGGAAAAATCTTAACAAGTGTTTTCGTTTTTAAGTCACCAATATAGGTGGAGTTTTTGTAAAAATCTTAACAAGTGTTTTTGTTATTAAGTCACCGATATAGGTGGAGTATTTGGAAAAATCATAACAAGTGTTTTCGTTGTTAAGTCACCAATATTGGTGGAGTTTACGAAAAACCTTAACAAGTGTTTTTATTGATTAAGTCACCTACATAGGTGAAGTTTTGGAAATTGAGAAATACAGAGAAATTAATAAAGTACCTCAGCAGCAGTAGGAGCGAGAACGGGAGTCACCATAGGGGCCATAATGGTGGAAACCGTTGGAGGCGGGCTCATTGCCTCAGCAACTTCAACGGGGCCCTTGGCTGAAGAAGCTTCAACGCTAAGCAAAATTCCCTTGCTAACATAAGGTACTAAATCCAATGAAGACATTGGACCTTCAAGAGATGACCCAACGAGAGCAGTAGCACCAACCTGTGCCTGGGAAGGGAAAAGGCCACTAAGAGCAAAGGGTGGAGAGAGACTTGGAGAAAACTGCAAATCTAAAACCAAGTGTTAGACACAATGAGTAAATAAAAAAGAATAAGGGCCAGGAATGCATCTAACTTACACCTGTTATGGCACCAAAAAGAGTAACGGCAGTAAGGGGCCTTGACAATGCAGGAGGAAGGCGAATATTAGCTATCAGTGATGCCACTTCCACCTAAAACGGCCCAACATATTATTAATGATAAACAAAATAATGGGACAAATAAAAGATATAAGACTTGGAAAGAAATTTACTTACGGGGAACTCTCCTCGACCACAAAGAGGGGCAGAGGGACCTCCTGCTCCGATGGTAACTCAGAGGAGGCTGCCGTAGTTCCCTCTAGTTGACCAGGCATTTCAGCACACTCAACGGTAGCAGTCCTCGTAGCAGCTTATTTGGCCCATTGGGAGGACAATCTCCGTGAGTGGGTAAGGCCTGTCATGGGGAAATGAGGAGGAGTGGTATCATCTTGAGAGATGCCGAAATGCCCCCTACGAAGCGGCTTACAGGGGGACTGGGGGGACTGGGAGGATTAGGCCTTTCTTCTCCAATTCCCTGCACCAACATATTTTCTTATTAAGAAATGAGCAGATGCAACACACCTTGAGAGAAGGGGAATAAGAAATCAAGAATGCACACATACCTCAGATCCAGAGGGAGAACGAGAAGGTATAACCACTGGTGAAGGTGGCGAAGAGGCAGCAGCAGAAAGAGCTGGGGATGGAGGTGTCTCAAGCGTCTATTTCTTCTGGGTCTTGGTACCCAGCGTTTTCTTCCTTAAGATCGTTGCACCACCAGTTTCAACTACCCTCAACCTTCTTCTCCTTTTTTCTAGTGGCTCACTAGGATCAACCACAATCATAGGAAAAGCAGCCGAAAGAGGAACGACGATAGAGCACCATTGAAACTCGGCATTTATTCTTACGACTTCGGCTTCAACCTGCCTCCTCAGCTCTTCATCCATCTCTAGAGACATGTGAAGGGGAACGGAGGTAATAGAAAATTCCTCTAAGGGAGTTTGTGCTTAAACCTAAGGCTTAGACTTTAAGGACCCGGACTTCTTAGCTTTTTTGGCAGTGGCTGAGAAGGTCCTTCGTTCGTTGCAGCTTCGGTTGAAGGGGAAGCCTATTTAGGGGCTGCAACGGCCTTAGACTTCGGGGTGGTAGTGGGAATCATTAGACAATGAAGGGGTATCCCCTGAAGAGACTATTTAATAGTTGTACTCAAAGGAAATTTAATCCCAAGCACATAGTTACCCTTAAGACCCAGTTTAGTAGAAGAAAAATAAAGGACCGGGGGATGTTAAGGGGGGACTGAATGTACTCATGGATCATTTCCAGCTGCCCCAAATGGAACTTGGTGGCGAAAGAGGTGGATACTTCTCCCTTCCTAGTGGCACTAGGAAGGGTGACTCGCCCATCGATGGTAGACGTCAAGCCAAGCACCGCTGCTGCAGTATAGAAGGTGCAGGCTTCAGTGAAAGTGGCCTTTGCATGACTGTGTTGAATCATAGGTCAGGGGACTCCCTGATCAAACCCAAATTACCTACTACATCTATCAGGGGTGTATGGATCTGAGGTTTATCCCCATTCAGTATAGGAGGGAAGAAACCCTAGGGTAAATAGAAGCACCACGGCTTGCGAGGGATCTTCTATAGCTGGAATGAACTTGACCATTACCGCTGCAGAAAGAAAGAAATCCCAACTATGGGCAAACATAGACTCACTGTATGGGTTCATCACAAAGGAGTCTAGAATATCAAAAACTTCCATTATCTCCTTTCGACTTTTCTTCTTATGGAAACACAGGAGGTTTGGGGGCTTGATACCTTGGCTCACGGGCAGAGAAATTGACTTTGCGACAAATGCAGAAAAACGGGTGTAAAGAAAGCCTGTCAGAATAATGGTGTTGAAAAATTGGCCAAGTTATAATAGCCCAGTGATCGTTCCATGTCTATGTGGGTTCGATCCAACCAGGTGTAGAGGGACTCTAAGGCAATGGAGGCCAAAGGACGGTTGAACCCCCTGGCCAAACGAATGGAAATATTTATCAAATCCCTCCTGGGATGATCGTTAGGTTTACTGGTTAGGAAGAAGAATGAAAGCAATATGAGTATGTAGGCTGGTAGTTACAGGGATGTACCTCTACCTCGGCCCATTACACCACTGACATCCTTCGGCGTCGGAGCTTCGAAAAAATAGTTGATAAGGGGGTAAATGTGGCTTTGTTCGAGGAACTTGTGCAACCGTGGTAGATTTTATCTAGCTCAACTCGATTAGTAGCCTCTTCGGCATCCAGAGCCTCATAGTGGTAGGTGAACTCATCCATGGGCTCAAAACCAAGGAGTTCACAGACGTCCTCTAGTGTAATGGTGAACTCCTCCCACGCAGCAAAAAAGGTGTGAGTTATGATGTTCTATCTGAAAACTAGTACTTGTAATGCCTCGTTGTGCTTAGAGAGGGTGAACTCCCCAAACGAGTAGGCTCGATAAAGCTTATCCTTGGAAAGAGCATTAGCGTAAGAACTCTGCATATGTGTATGCCAGGCACTGAAATGGGCTAGCGACCCCCCGGGTGCTTTTAAGTCAATCTGAGAGTAGGGCAAGTCACCATGGTCCAAATGAAAATGCAGAGTCCCCTCTGGGGGTAGATAGCCCCACTTTGACGAATCCATTTCCTCATCACCCAACAGTAAAGGGTCGAACTTGGATGAGAAGTGGCAAGCCTTGCATGCATCAGAAAATTTATCATCTTCATCAAAGATGGGCGCCCGGTGATAAAAGCCTAGTTTCACTTGATGAGCAGCGTTCAGGGTAGTGATGCTAGGGGCGGCAGCGATGCCATAAGTAATAGCAGGAGTGGCTTTTGGCGCACTGGTGGAAGGTGTGGTAGGGGTTCTTGAGGAGGCCATTGCAGACAACGGTGAAGTACAAAAACTTAATAAAAGAAAGGTTGGTAATGAAGATGGAGAACCACAACCATGGGTGGTGGCGCAACAGGTGAGAAATGGAGGAGAATGAGTAAAGAACTGGAAAACCATGGAGGTTTTCGCACAGATTTCTCTCTCTAAGGAATACGGGAGCTTAAAGAAGAAGAACGAAAGAGAAGGGTTTGAAATAAAAGAGACATTTGAATCCTTTTAAGCCTTTTAAAACTGTCTTTTGAGTTTCCCACCATCGCATGTGCAAGGCCGCCTATAATCATTTCAAATGAACACGTGGCACTTTGAGAAGTGTTTTGACAGATGAAAATACAACGCTACGTCATTTATGAAGTGACACCTGGGGAATAAAAAGGGTTGCCTTCTTGAGCAAGTACGAGTTTTGGTGCCAAAATTTTTGTCAGACACATCTAATAACTCCCAACGGAACAGATGTCCCAACGGTTCAAAAAGCTATGATGTCCTCTCGCCACAAGTTCAAACGTCGTTCAAATGATGACTCAGCTACATCGGGGAGAATTTTAGTTTTTTTGAACATATCGAAGCATTGCAAGGGAGAATTTCACTTACCAAGAATTAAACTGAGTATTTGAGAAGGTTAGTAGGCCTTTCGGGTGAATTTCAAATAATGAAAAGCTAGAACGATTGAGGCTTAGTATAAGGAAAAAGTGGCGATGTCCCTTCGTCAAAGCCCCAATAAGTCATAGAGCTTTGGCTTAGGTACATCAGGTAGAATTTTACTTTTTCCTGAAAATTATAACGCTGTGGTTCTAACGAAGGAAAGGAGGCCAGATTTTTTTTCACACAGAGAGGGTTCATCGGTTTGAGAAATTTCGTGCACACATTTCTTGCTCCAACAACTCTCTCCATGAAGGGGAAAATGTAGAGAGGGATTGAAGGTAATTTTGAGATTAGAAGTAATTCCACATTAGCAATAATGTTTTGTGGATTAAGGCACTGTGGCAGCTGTGCGTGGCAACCCAGCGTGGCAACTCAGCGTGGTAACCTAGCTTGGCGCGATAACTCATACTTTAGCTTGTTGTGTTAATCATATTGTATCTTTATTTATATTGACTGTAAGCTATAATGGTTGTAACGATGTAACGAGAATAATAACATATTTTAGTGTGAGATCAAACGATACTCACGAGAGACCAGGCTTGGCAGGGCCTAGGAGAGCTTTCATGCTCTATCGAATGACCTCGCCGTGGGAACTTTAAAGGGACCTAGTTTGAAGGATTGAGAAGTGAGGCACCATTGGGACTGGTCCTGATTATCTTAGATACACCTGGTAAAATACCGAAGGACACTGACTGAGGAACCTTGAGCGGAGCAATTTGGAGTTCCATCAGGCGTTGAGTTGTGAACCAAACAACCCTCTAATTAATGTCACATTTACTGTAGATGATGTCACTAGCCAGCTAAACAATGTCAGACCTACACTTGAGTAAAACACCATGGTATTTGGGACTGTCAGGCAATTGGTGATCCACCTCTATGACAACATCACCCTCACACACAATGGTTAGGAAAAAGGCATGTCTTGGCATTTAATGTCTATGACTTGGAGACAACTAGTGCATCAGGCATCTAATGCTGTGACGTAAAGTATGAGGGATGTCTTTCATAGTCTTTAATGACTGAGTTGCCTCGGTGATGGTGTGGGGGCTATTTAAGGACCCCAACCACCCTTGAGGAGATGATGATCTTTTGAGAGTTTAAGAAGTTATTACTAGAGAGAATACACATCAGAGAGAGTTATTTTATAAACCAGAGGTCTTATTCAGTCGCCATTGTCATTTATTACGAAGCTTTTAATACGTGATAGAGATTCTTGAGAGTGTTTAGTGTGTTTGCCTGCCTACCAAGGTGTATCTAGGGTGCTTACTTCTCTCGCCCTCTAGCTAAGTTACTTCTAAGTTCATTACTACCTTCTAAGTTATACACGAGAGATTTGTGAGTTTAAACTAAGTCTTATCTTCATTAGGTTTGTGTTTGCATGTTCTATCACTAATCCAAGGTTTTCCTAATTAACTTATCATTACTATACTTTAAAGGGGTTACGCCTCCATCTTTTCTAAAGTAGCCTCTTACAAAGTGCATGTTTCTAAACATCTGAATCACATTGACGTTGCCATGAGGGTCGTATTCTGTAAAAACCCTTTCTTTGAATTCGTCCCCTGCCGGGAGTAGGAGTGGTTCAACTCGGAATCCTAATAGGAGCATATCATTTAACCAGTGATGTATCTCAAGAATTGTACTGCTGGTACTGGCACCCTCGGTATTGTCGTCGTTGCTCAAAATGGTAATGAACCGTCCATCGGTGAAGAACTTTAATTTCGGATGGAGTGAGGAAGACATACCCTTGATACTATGAAGCCAAGGTCGTCCGAGTAGCAGGTTGAAACAAGCTAGGATGTCAATAACTTGGAATTCGACGATAGGGTTTATAGGGCCAACCCTTATTACAAGCTTTATGGATCCCATCACCTCCCGACGGGTATTATCATAGGCACGCACAGCAGCGGAGGTTGGATCCAGGTCGCTTTCTTTCAGTCCTAAACATTTAAAGGTTCTCAGTGGGAAGACATTCAAGAAGGATCCATTATTGACAAGAGAGAGTGGCACGACCTTCCCCATAACTTCGATGGAGATGTTAAGTGCATGATTGTGGTTTGGCCCAATCTTGGGAATTTCTTCTTCAGAAAAGGATAACATTTGGGTAGAGGTCAAAGATCTGACCAAATTTATTACTTTTTCTCGTGTGGTAGAAGGAGGAACTGTGGGTCCAGTGAGCAACCTGATCAGAGCATTTCTGTGCAACTGAAAACACATGCAAATCCCCCATAGAGTGATGTTAGCTTGAGTTTTCTTTAGTTGATCGAGGATCTTGCTCTCCTCGAGGGTCATTTTTGGCATAGGGAGGTTTTCCACACCCTTCCCCTTGTCATTGGCTGGTAGTGAGGTTGGGATTTGGTAATGCCTCCTTGATCTGGTCATGTGATTTACTGAAGATGGGAAGAACATGAATCTCGTTTCCTTGTTAAACTCGGGTTGTTTCGCTACCTTGTTTATTTCCTTGAGAAGTTCTTCAAATGATATCATCCCACACATATCAGCTACCGGGCCAATTGTTTTTGCAGCTTCCTCTTCATTCGAATCTTCAAATTCTTCCCCCCATCCGGTGGCAACAATTATGTCTTTCCATGTAAAGTTGATACATTCCAAAACTTCAATGGCTTCTTCATGCATGTCTTCCCAATCGGTGGGGATGTGTAAGGGTGAAGGGACCAGGCGCCCTTGTAGCTTCAAAGCATCAAATAACTAGGTGATACTACAAATGTTGTTGGTTTTTTTGAATAATTCTGCTATAATATGGACAACATTATTCAGGATGACTTCATTGGTCAGTACTACCCAACTATCTGACTCTCGAGCCCATTTCCCTGCTTCCAAGAATAGCATACTGAACCTTTGGCAATCAATGATCATCTGTGAGGCCAATTTCAACCCGAACTCTAGGAGTTGGTTTAAGACTTCTGATAATTTCTTACTTCCATTTTCAGAACGGGAACGAATGGTGATGCATGCTCTAGTAAGGAGTGATAGTGCCTGATCAGCGAGGCTATCAGAGTGTAGGAGGAAATATGGGAAAATTTGGAAAGGTTTAGGAGAGTATATGGGTGTGATTTGAGTTTAGGGATCAAATTATGTGTTCTCTTTTAAGAAGATGGCATTAGCATGATTTGGTAGTGGGTTGTGAGTAATGTTTGGCCTAGAATTGGCTGGTGGGGCAATGGTACCCCGGTCAATTAGACCTTCGATTATGTTTCGGAGGTGAAAGCATTGGTAAGTGGTATTGCCAGCTGTTTGGTGAAAGACACAATGGGCATCTGCCTTGAAGTTTCTTGGGAGTGAATTTGGCAATGGATGGGGATCTAAGGGTTTGATAACGTTTCGACTTAACAGTGCCTGATAAACTTTGGATAGGGGAGCATGGAGCTCGGTGTATTCCTTCTGGTGCCCATGATGTGGTTAGTTGGGAGATATTATTGATGGTTGAGACTGTAGCATCGACATGTTTATCATACTTCCTGGGGGTGAACTGTTCGGACACCTTCTTTGGTTCAACTTCTATTTTAGCAAGACCCTCCTCGATTTCTACTCTTTCTTCTCTGAGAGCTCGGAAGTGGGGATAGTATTGTCCTCCCATCGTTGCTCGGACATGGGGTAAGAATTTCTTCTTCACTATGATGACTTTTTCTTCCTAGGAAGGCCGATTGGTCATGGTTGTTGATTTTTCCCTCCATCGGGATATAAAGTTACTGACTGATTCCCCAAAGTTCTATTTGAGAAGCTCAAAATCACGACGGGTGACCTCAAACTCTTCATTGTATTTGTATTGTGACATGAATTCTCGAGCCACATCCTCCTAGCTACGGATTCTAGACACTTTGAGAGATAAAAAGCATCAGAGGGCGCTATCCTTTAAAGTTTGCTGAAACATTTGGGCCATCACTTCTTCGGAAGCCCCTAGTAGAGTCATGGAATGGTGATAGCTATGAGATGAATAATCGGCGGTCCACTTCCTCTGAATTTCTCGATATTTGACATCTTGAACTTCTTGGGTAACCTCTCTTTAGGATAAGGTGACATGTGGGTGTAGTCCATGTAATTCCCCGAGATTCTGACTTGGTCAAACTTATTGGTGAGCATCTTGAGGTCTTCTTTGACCTTGTTCAATTCCTCCTCTTTCAGATCAATGATCATAGGTAAGTTAGCCCCATGCTGGGCAAGATTCAGCATCGGAAGCTGGAAAGGTGGCGGCCCATTAGCAGGAGGGGCACGTGGAGCGTTCTGATATTCTTCGGGAAACTAAATAGGTTCGGGTGGACCCATAGTGCAAGGAAATATGGCCTCGAGCTCTTGAGGAACGGGAGCTTGGTTTCGTTGCATCTCTCGAACCTCAGTTTGGAGGTTATCAATCTTGGACACGAGCTAAGCTAGGACTAATGTCAGATCCGACTGCACAACGGGTACTTGATCTGTGTTCTTCATGGAAAGCGGATGGATACCCGACTCGAAGTAAGTAATAGGGGAACGGACGGAACTCCGGGGTGATTTGACTGAAGACCGAAGCCAATAAGGAGCCAGGCCAAAGGTTTGCGATCGACCTGAGAAGGCGCAAAAATGGGATTTATTTTTGAAAGAAAGAATGAAAATATTTTTTGATATTTTTTTTTAGATTGGAAGACAAAATATTTTTTGCTTTTTGACAAAGAGAGGAAAGAAATTTTTTTTTCGCTTTTCGATAAATAAAGGAGAAATGTTTTTGGATTTTTTCGGGAGATGGATCTCGGCATAAGTATTATAATTATTATGTTCTTACTTGTATTAAATTCTCCTAAATGCAAAATAAAATGTCGGACGGGACATGAGCCTGGAAAGTTGGGTTTTTAATATATGCAAAGCTATAGCTGGACTTGTCACGAGGCTCACGGACAGGGTCCCATTTTAAAAATGCGCAAAAATTCGGGTGGCAGACCAACTTGGAATTTCGACTGAGTTTTGGATTGAAACCGGCAATCTTATATGTGTTTCCTAGGCTTGACACCTATATGCGGGTATGTAGTTGGTTGGGTGAATAGGAAAGGGTTCCCCCCCCCCCCTTTGGCGTGACTTCCATGATATACATCTTGCTCTTGAGGGCAATCGGTACGCGTGGACAAGACATTTGATATACCTGAGTGTACGTGAATTACCTTTATATATACCTCGTCCAATTGGTACGATGCGGGGGAACCGTTCGATATACGTCGAATGTACTTGTCCAATGGAAGGTGAGAGTCATATCGCTTAGGCTAACTGCGCCCTGGCGGACCAGCGCCCATCACGAAGTGACCCTCCAGTTACTGGACAAAATTTGATCAATAGCAATGCTCTTTGGTGATGTCGTGTGAATCATGCATGATTCTCTTATTAGTATCTTATGATGAGAGTATCTTTCTTGACCATGCTTAATGGAGAGTAAAGTATGAGTACCAATGGTATACCAAGTATGGGTGATGCGTGCAACATGAGGATATATGTTATCCTAGGTGCATGTGGTGTGAAGATTATATGGAGAATTACTACAAGTGTGTGAATAGAAGCATAAGCATGGTATACACATGAGTAATAAAGGGGAACATACAAAAATGGGGGGAAATATAAATAAACATAACACCCATGTAAATAGAGTCTAACCCTCATAATAAATTTCCCCAACGGAGTCGCCACTGTGGTCATACCCGATCCTCGTGACGGGCGAGCGTGTGAGGGAGGATCTTAGGTCCCGCGCGTCCCTCTCGGGAGCGCTTCGACCGACGTAATTTGGGTGGGGTGAAAAATGTAGAGAGATAGAGTCGCCAGTCTATTTTACTCAAAACAGACAAAAGAAGGGGAGCCATCCCAAAGGACAACATCAAAAGACACACTGATGCATACGAAACCAAAATGATTCAAAAAGGGTTTGGAGGCTATGTTACGAAATGGGAAGGTGTTAGGCACCCATTCCGCCCTTACGGTATCTCACGGGTTTTTGCTATTTTCCTTTATTTTTCCCGTGATATGTGTGCATGTGTATATATAGTGGAGGTAGGAATTATCGACTGCTACCATGGAAGAGGTAAAGCGAGTCATTCATAGGGAGGTATAAAATATTAGAAAATATGATTTATGCGATTATCCTTACGTTGATCGTTACGATGAATTACAACGCATGTGGAATAATATGCCTCTAAGAACAAATATATGTATATATATATATGTAATCTAGGAGAATTGAATTTAGAGAGAATAGGAGATTGAAATAAAAAGTAAAAATAGGACTCGAATCTCAGATTTTACCCCGAGACGTCTACGTAGCCTATAGAGGCATCAAAGTCCACGTAGTTCGCATGAAAAACGAGGGGTGGGGTTTATCCCATAAATCCAACTAGGGACTTCTCTTATTTGTGTGTGTGTATATGTGTGTACAAAAGGTGTTTTAGTTGTGAGAAAAGTGTAAGAAAAGTGCAAGAATTACGGTTTGGAATTTATGAGCAAACCCCCTTTTTCTTATTTTTTGGGTTTTTATTTGTATGAAAATAAGAGATGTACAATAATACTAAATAAAAAGTATATTAGGATATGTGAGATGAGAGAATAAAGTGCTAAGTAATAAAACAAGTTAATGCGAATTTATGAGAATTTAAGGAGAGAATTGAGAAAATTGAACCTTCTTGAAGATCTTGAGCTTGATCTTGAATGTTGGAGAGCAGCCCTTGCACTTGGATGATGATGGAGAGTGGTTAATTCACCAAGTTTGATGAAAAGGATGATGAAAGTTGAAGGTTGAAAAGGGATTTGGATGTGGAAATCACGTTGACTTCGAGAGAGGTTTTCTAAATTTGCTGAGAGTGATATGTTTCTAATCTGGGCTATTTTTGTAATGAGGTCAAGGCCTACTTCTTATAGGCCTAGGGCATTGCCGATTGGCATAGCCCTACTCCCACTAATTGGCAGGTCTGTTTGGGCAGACTGCCGATCGGTAGGGTCTGGGACCTGCCGTTTGGTAGTGTCTCTCAGGCCTTTTTGGAAAATCGACCGTAGAGCGCAAACCGTTTATCTGAATCGTACACAGTACATACCATAGGAAAGGTAATTTAGAGACCTTCGAGAGTTGACTTTGGGTAAAATGTGGCTCGAAAGCATTCGTCAGTCCATTAGATGGGGAATCATCGGACGCAAACGGATTGTTCATCCGAATGGTAAGTCCGAATCACGCATGGGGAGCATCATTGGAAAGGTTAAGAGATGTACTTCGACATTACAAAGAGTTTGATCAGGTTCGGGGAGTTAACTTTAGTCAACGGGGCCATTGAAGCATTAGGTGACCTCTCGAAGTAAAATGGATTGTTCGTCCGTACTGTAAGTCAGAATCGCGCACGACGCGGACCATTGGAAATTGGTTTCAGTGCCCTTTGAATATTCATTCAGTCTCGGTCAAGATGAAGATAATTAGGTCAAACAGAGCTTGGGAGCGTCTGGTGGCCTCTAGGTCAGGTTTCGAGGGAAAACGAGTTGTTTGTCCGCATAGTAAGTCGGAATCACATACGGGATCGACCGTTGGAAAGGGGATTCAGGGTCCTTTGAAGATTCATTCAGCCTCGGTCGAGCTAAAGACTTTAAATTTCAGTCAAATGGAGCCTGGGGGTGCTCGATGGCTTCTAGGTCAGTACTCGGGGTATGACCTGGATTTATAGTGATAAAGGGAGGTGCTAGGGACCTAAGGAGAGTTTGGGGGGTAACAGAATGGGGTGTCTACACGACCCATGATAACGAAAATGGAATCATGACCTTGATGTGACATCGATAATCCCGTGATAAAATCCACTGATATACTTTCCCCATTCCATACCAAAATTTCTAACAGCCGCAACATTTCGATATGTCGCTGATGGTCCACTTTCACTAACTGACAAGTGGCACATTCAGAGACAAACTCAGTTATATCCCTTTTCATGCCTGCCCACTAATACTATTTGTGCATATCCTGGTAAATTTTTTCCCCACCGGGATGCACCACAAATCGTGACGAATGGGACTCCATCATAATAACATACCTCAAATCCCCATCATCCAGGACTACAAGTCTCCCGTTGAAGCGTAACCCACCCTTAGAACTAATAGAGAAGGATTTCTCTCCCTCAGTCAATAATTATCCTCGGCTTTGCAATCTGTATCCTCGGCTTACCCTTTCACCACCCGTATTACAATCTCGAGTGTAACAGTCAGCACTGCTATATATGCCCTGGCAACTATATTATCCTGACAAAGCTCATTCCACTTATCTTTGCACACTTTTGCTAATTGTCCGGTGGGTCATCGACTCAATGCATTGGCTACCACGTTAGCCTTCCCCGGGCAGTATTCGATATCAAACTGATAATCTTTCATGAATTCCAACCACCTAAACTGCCTCATATTGAGATCCTTCTGAGCAAACAAGTACTTCAATGATTTGATATCTATGAAAAGACTAAACTTCTCCCTCATGAGATATTGCCTCCATATTCTCAAGGCGAAAATTGCCACAACTAGATCCAAATCATGTGTGGTATAATTTCCCTTATGGGGCTGGAGCTTGTGCGATGCATAAGGGATAGGTTTGTCCTCGTATTGTAGCACACCCCTAGTCCCTAGAGGGATGCATCAGTAAATACTAAGTACTCCACTCCCGTTTCAGGTAACGCGAGTATGGGTGCTGAAGTCAACCTATCTTTTAGCTCATCAAATGCTAACTGATAGTAATCATCACACATAAACTGCACTCCCTTCCAGGCTAAATTCGTCAAAGGCCTGTAATTTTTTGAAAAATCCTTAACAAAATGACGATAATACCCCGCCAATCCCAAGAAACTACGGATCTTCGTCAGTGTCATGGACTGACCCCACTCCCTCATCACTGTAACTTTTCTCCAATCCATTGAAATGCCCTTATCTCACACCATAGGACCCAAAAACTGCACTTCACGTAACTAAAACCCACATTTCTCGAACTTGGTGTATAATTAATGGTCCCATAGTGTCTGAACCAAATGCAAATGATCAACATGTTCACCCTCTGTTCGAGAATAGACTAGAATATCATCAATGAACATAATCATAAAATGGTCCAAGAAATCTTGAAATACTCTATTCATCAAATCCATGAACACTACAGGGGCGTCGGTTAACCTAAATGGCATAACCAAAAACTCATAAGATCCATAACGGGTCAAAATGTAGTTTTAGAGACATCATTCTCTCTAATATGTAGACGGTGATAACCCAATCTCAAAACTATTTTAGATAAGTATGCTTCCCCTCTCAATTTATCAAATAAATCGTTGACATGAGGTAACATGTATTTATTTCAAATTGTCACCTTATTCATCTCTTGAAAATCCACACACAACCAAAGGGAAACATCCATCTTCTTCATAAATAACACAGGGGCACCCCACGGTGACGTACTCTGTCATATAAAACCCTTCCCCGAAAGTCACTAAATTTGGTCTCATAACTCCCTCATCTCAAAAGGATCCATATGGTATGGAGATTGTGCAATTGTCCTAGTCCCAGGCATAAATCAATAACGAACTCGATCTCTCGACTCGGTGGCAATCCTAGTATCTCTTGAAAAACATCTGCAAACTCTCTGACTACTAAAATCTAGTCTAAGGAAAAAATTACTTCCTACGAGGTCTCCTCCTCAATATAATATAAATAGGTACTCGAACCTCCCTCCAGAAGGGGCATGGCAACTAAAAACATTTCCTGGTCTGGAATGGAAAATACGATGGACCTCCCAAAACAATCCACCATCGCTCGGTATTGTACCAACCAGTCCATACCCAAAGTAACATCGTACCCAATCATATCTAACACAAGTAAGTCGGTTGCTAAGTACAATCTTCCGACGTCTATCTCCACACCTATACATATGGAGTGGATAAGAGCCCACTACCCAAGGGAGAATCTACACACATTGAAATGGTATCGGTTGACTCTAACAATCTCACCGCATGTGCAAAATGAACAACTATGAATGAAGATGATTCTCCCATATTAATTAGAACCCAACACATATGCCCATGGATAAGGAACGTACCATCAACTGCTGTGGATCTTGTTACACCTTCGGTAATATTACATTTTGGACATTATAAACTCGCCCAAACTGCATATCTCCCTACTGGGGTAGGACGACGGGAACATGTGATGGAGGTAGTAAAGGTTCTAAGGGCACCTACTATACCTGTTGGGCTCCTAGTATCTGTACCCTATTCTTCTGTAGGCACTTTGACTTCCTATGACCTGCCTCCCCACACCGAAAGCAATGGCCCATAAAATTCTCTAACCTATGGCCCTGTTTGCTGACTCGAAACTTCCCTTATCGCTAGCCTTGGAAGCCTCTACCCTATTGGCCTCCCCCATTATTACCTCGACCTTCTTAGCCCTGGGGAGCATTCTGCTGTTGTTGGGAGACCTGATGGATCTTCCTAAAACCACTGTTATCAGACCTAAAACCTCTAGGATGCTTTCTCTTAGCCGGATCTCCCAGATGGATATCATGTTTTTTTTATGGTTACCCAATTGTTGAGACTGGTGTGCCTTATCAGCACCATCTCCCCTCGACCTACTAGACTGGCTAGAATCGCCAAGTCGCTTACTCCCCTTCAGGTGAAAACGATGATCCTGACAATGTAATAATGCAGCATTCATTATATCGATAAATGTCAGCAACGTTGGGTTCCCTAATAAAGCTTCTCGAATCCTCCAATTTAAACCACCCATAAACTTCAATATTCTCTTCTCATCATTATTTATCGCGTTGGGCACAAAATTTGCCAGTCGGGTAAATTCTTCTTCATATTCGGCCATCGACTGATCCCCTTGAGTCACATCTAACAATCTCCTTCTCATTTATGTCAGAATCGAAGGAGGAAAATATTTACTATCAGATCGAACCCAAAACTTCGATATGGGCATCGTTGGAGAACCTTATATCTTTGTCTCACTTGATTCTACATTATATAGGTGCTCATATGGTTTGGAAATAGTGATAAAATTGAGTCATATCCTAGTCTACAAAAAAGCCTTCAAGCTCTACATTTGAATTCCTCTAAAGTTCCTAAAGGTAGAACACCAAACCCTCACCTAAGATTGCATTTATGTGTTGCATTCTTCATTATATGTGTGTGTGTATGTAACTTAAATCCCATTAAAATGTTTTTTTTACAATTTTTAGGATATTTTAAATAATATTAGGAATTTTTAAAATAATTTTTAAACATTTAAAATTGTATTTATAATGTTTTCGGGTTGTTTTATAATTTCCCTAAGCGCTTAAAACACTGCTTGGGTATAAACCGAAAGCGCTAGATAATATTGTGGTGGAAAATTGAATTCTTTCAACTTCAAAAACATGCATTTTTTAGTTAATCGTAGCCTTACACGTGTTGGTATTATAACAGCTAGATTTGTCTTTTCTTTACCTCACATTTTTCTGACTTTAGTTACACCATTAGATCATTATTATCAGTAGTCTGCATGTCTTCCAAAGCGGTCCCTGTGTTACACTTTGAACCAATTAAAGTGAGTTTTATGGCGGTGCTTCATCAGCCATTAGATTTACTTCGATCATTTGTATTCAATCTTGATCATTGATTTGCTTCGACCTTGGAAAGCCTTTTATGCTTTAGTATAAATAAGACTCATACGTGCAATGTTTAAAATCTTTGGATCATTTCACCTCTGAGAGAAAAAAAAAGATAAGAGAGAGAGAGAGAGACAGACAGAGACAGAGACAGAAAAAAACAGAGAGAGAGAAAAAAACTAACCCAACTATGGTAAAACTCTCGCCTGAAAACCCTTATGTGAGTTGAGTTAGTTCGATATTTGAGAAGATCCATCCTCTGTAGTTCTTAATGTCTTGTACAACTAAGTCACGTTCTACAGATCTCATTTTGTTTTATAGAAAGTTGAGATTTGAGACTCTATGATACATATCACGTAGATATTATTGAGTTTGATTTATTTATGTGAGAAATCTTTTTTTTGTTGGATGTTTTCAAAACATTTATGTTTATTTCAAAACCTAAACTAACGAAATCATTTCTGATTTCAGTTTCAGAGAATATTAAAACTTAAATCTTCTTGAGATCTTGATTGGGGATTTACACTTTCATATATTTCACATTTTGTGAAATATCTGTAAATTTTTGAATAAAGAAAGTGTCTAGGATCTTGGATCTTTTATATAGCAAGATTCCATCTTGATCTCTGGATAAATATAAAGATCACAAAGTCTGAGAGTTTCGATCAAACTGATTTTGGATTTTTTTTTTGCATATTAGACATCTCTTTGTAATTTGATACTCATTTTGTCTGTAACAAGTGTGTGTGAGTTGCATGCATGTGTTAGGCACATCACATCACAACACTTTCACACTACAACAGTAAATGGTGTTTGTAGAGAGATTTTGGACTTTAAGAGTAGACGTAAAGCTAAAAGGAGTGCAGTTACAAAGCTGAGAGAACATCTACAACATCAGAGCATTGGGAGAAGTCGGAATAATCCAGAGGAGCTAGTATATTTTCTCAACTTAGATTACGTCTGATTGTGTGTTTAGATTGTTAATTAGTTTGTAATATGTTACTCTATTTTAGTGGATTTTTTATGTTTCCCCAATTGGGAGGGGCTTTACCACATTAAAATCTTTGTGCACGTCTGTACTTAATCTTCCTATCATCACCTTCTATTGGTGTGCAGATTTAAAACTGTCTTAGTTTTGGTTTACAAAACATGGATACATAATACCTGAAATATCTCGTTCATAATTCCTTTTTACACATCTTCTGTTTAATCTTGAATTAAACAACTTAAGTGGTATTTTTTCAATTTGTATCCGAGCATTGGTTTTACAAATTCTTTAGATCTTGAGTTTCTGAAATTGTTTTCTCAAAACAAACAATGGACAAGAAATTTGAGAGATTGAGTAACTTAGACCAGACCCCCTCTTTTTGATGGAACCAACTTACCTTATTGGAAAGTAAAGATGGTTGCCTTCATCCTAGGGACATTGGGAGATGATGTCTGGGAGGCTATTAAAAATGGTTATACTTTTCCTACGAAACAGGCTGATGAAGGAAGTACTATGAGGATTAAAAATTTGCTAAGTGAATTCACTAAAGTAGATAAACAAACTTCCCTTAACAATAACAAAGGAAAAAATGATATATTCATGTCTATCAATGAATATGAATTTAAGAGGATATCACTTTGTACTACCACTAAGGAAGCATGGGACACCCTAGTGACTGCATATGAAGGAGAAACACGTGTTAAATATGCTAAAACCCAAATGTTCATCCAGTAGTACAACACTTTAGTTATGACTGAGACTGAGTCATTTGATAACTTCTAGATTAGGTTGACAGACATATGACTAAGCTGCATGCTAATGGGGTAATCTATGATAGGAAAGAAATTGTCTCTAAAATTCTAAAGTCACTTCCACAAAAATATGACAATAAGCGCTATGTTATTGAGCAGATGGATAGTCAAAACCTTACCCCTAAACTCCTCAGTAGCAAGCTAAGAACTATGGAAATTGAATTAGAGTTTAAGAAATAATTAACTCATACCTATAAGAAACAAATTGATTCCAATCTTCTCTTTAACTCTAATTTTACTAAACTTGAATGTCATTTACATGAAATTGACTTAGATTCTGATAAGGACTGTAATTTAGGGAGCTTGGATAACCAGATTACCTTAATGTCTAAACATTTCAAGAAAATTGTGTTCATAAATAAAATAGCAAATAGACAAGGCAAACCTACCTATCCAAACAACTCTAATAATAGGCCTCGTGAGAAAAGACTTGACAACAAGCCTAGAAGAGACCTTAAGAACACTAAATGCTACAGATGTGGAAAGTTAGGACACTTATTTAGTGACTATAGAGTTAATCAAAGTAAGAACAAGAATAATAGGGCTAACGTGTCCAAGACTTGGGATGACTCACGCTGATGAACCTGAGTTATCTAATACTTACAACCCCTGTATGTCCTCTTTGCCAAAATTATATACACTGATGATAAGGAATCTGATCATACTATGTTGAATGATGTTATTCCTACTGTGTAGACACCCCATTCTGGTACCCCCTAAGTCTTCTTAGGTCCCTAGTACCTCCCTTTATCACTGTAAACCCATGTCTGACTTGGAGGCCATTGAGCACTCCCCAGCTCAGTTTAACCCAAAAGTCAAACACTTCATCTCGACCGAGACTAAATGAATCTTATAAGGGCACTGAATACCCTTTCCAATGGTCCACCCTGTTCACGATTCTGACTTACCATGCGGACGAATGATCCGTTTGCATCCGAAACCTGACCCAGAGGCCACCGGGTGCTCCCGAGATATATTTAACCTAAGTCAACCCTTAATCTCAACCGAGGATGAATGCATATTCTAAGGGCACTGAATACCCTTTCCAACGGTCCGTCCCATGCACGATTCTGACTTTCCATGCGGACGAACAACCCGTTTGACTCCGGGAGGTCACCGAACGCTTCTCGGGCCCGATTGACCAAAGTCAACTATCCAACCCGGTTCAAACTCTTTGGAATGTCGAAGTACATCTCCTAACCTTTCCAACGGTCCACCCCGTGGGCGATTCGGACTTACCATGCGGATGAACGATCCTTTTGCGTACGAACGATTTCCCGTCCAATGGACAGACAAATGCTTCTGAGCTATATTTGACTTGAAGTTAACTCCCGAACCTAGGAGAGGTCCAAAGTACTTTCAAAGGTCTCTGAATTACCTTTCCAACGGTATTCCCCGTGTGCGATTCTGACCAACGGTTTGCCCTCGATGGCCGATTTTCCGAAAAAGCCTGAAGCGCACTACCAAATGGCAGGTTCCAGACCCTGCCAATCGGCACCTGCCGATAAGCAGGAACAGGTCTATGCCGATCGGCACTCACCTGAGCCTATAAAAGGAGGTCTTCACCTCATTTGCAAGAAGAGCCCAGATCTGATAAAAATCTCTCTGAACGAATCCCAGAAACCTCTCTCGAAGGCAGCGTGATTTCAACTTCCAAATCCCTTTTTTACTTTCACTTTTCATCAAATTTGGTAAATTAGCCACTCTCCATCATCATCCAAGTCCACGGGCTGCTCTCCAACATTCAAGATCAAGTTCAAGATCTTCAAGAAGGTCCAACTTTCTCAAACTCTCTCTTAAATTCTCTTAAATTCCCAATAACTTGTTTTCTTATTTAGCACTTTTATTATCTCATCTCACACATCCTAATATACTTTTTATTTAGTATTATTGTACACCTTTTATTTTCATAAAAACCCAAAAAACAAGAAAAATAGGGTTTGCTCATAAATTCCAAGTAAGGATTCTCACACTCAAAACACTTTTTCTACACACACACACACACACACACTTACAAATAAGAGATTCCCCATTTGGATTTATGGGATAAATCCGACCCCCCGTTTTGTATGCGAACTACGTGGACTTTTATGCCTTTATAGGCTACGTAGGCATCTCGGGGTAAAACCCGAGAGTCGAGTCCTTTTTCTCACCTTTTCTCTCATTTTCTATCTTCTCTAAATCCATTTTCCTTATATTCTATATACTTACCCTTAGTGACGCACTACTCCATATGCGTTATCATTCCATTATAACGATCAACGTAGGGGTAATCGCGTAAATCTTATTTTTTTAATACTATTCTTATATCTTCCTATGCACGACTCGCTTTATCTTTACCATGATACAAGTCGAGGATTCCTACCGCCATTCTATATATATACACATGCACACATATCACTAGGGAAACAAAAGGAAAATAGCAAATATTCATAAGAGACCAAAAGGGTGGAATGGGTGCCTAACACCTTCCCATTTCGTAACTAAGACTCCGAACCCTTCTCGAATCATCTCGGTTTCGCACGCATCAGTATGTCTTTGGATGCCATCCTTCGGGGTGGCTTCCCCTTTTACTTTTGTCTGTTTTGAGTAAAATAGACTGGCGACTCTGAATCTCTCTACATTTTTTACACCACATCTCAAACGATGCCAACCGAGGCGCTCTCAAGAGGGATGCACGGGACCCGAAGGATCCTTTCCTCCCTGCGCCCGTCCGTACAGCGAGGATCGAGGATGGCCACAGTGGTGACTCTACTGGGGATATGTGTTCTTGTTTGTGGGCTTGACTCTATTTGCATGGATGCTATATTTGTTTATGTTTCCCCTCATATCTGCATGTTCCCCTTTCTCATATGTATCCCATGATTATGCTTATGTTCACAAACTTGTAGAAATTTCTCCATGTACACTTCACACCACGTGCACCTACGATCACATGTATATCCCCATGTTGCACGCATCACCCATCCATACTTGGTGTACCTTTTGGGGTACTTATACTTTGCTCCCTGTTTGGCATAATCAAGAAAGGCATTCTCATCATAAGATACTAATAAGAGAATCATGCTTGATTCACACGACATCACCAAAGAGCATTGATAGTGACCAAATTTTACCCAGTAACTGAAGGGTCACTTCGTGATGGGCGCTGGTCCGACAGGTCGCAGTTAGCCTAAGCGATATGACTCTCACCTTCCATTAGCTAAGTACCTTTGACGTATATCGAACGGTTCCCCCGCATCGTACCGCTTGACCGAAGTCATAACGGGAGGTATATCGCAGGGAATTCATTGACGTATGTCGAGTATATCAAAGTCGCTCTCACACGTACCGTCCCCACGAGGTATATGGTGAGGCAATTCACGTACACTCAGGTATATCAAATGGCTTGTCCACACGTATCGATTTCCCGCAAGAGCAAGACGTATATCGTGGAAGTCACGCCAAAGGGGGGAACCCATGCCAATTCACCCAACCAACTGCATACCCGCATATAGGTGACAGACCTAGGACACGCACTTTAGATTGACGGTTTCTACCCGAAACTCTACCGAAATTCCGGGTCGATCTGCCGCCCAAATTTTCACACATTTTTAAAATGGGACCCTGGCCGTGAGCCTGGTTACAAGTTTGAATCGTAGCTTTGAATATATTAAGACCCCCACTTTTCCAGGCTCGGGTCCCATTCGGTATTGCATTCTAGAGAATTTAATACAAGTGAAAACATAATAATCATAATAATCATGCTGAGTTCCGTCTCCAAAAACATTTCTCCCTTATTTATCAAAAAATCCAAAAACATTTCTCCCTTCTTTATCGAAAAACCAAAAATAGTTCTTCCTTTTTTCTAAAAAAATAAATCTCATCTTACGCCTTCTCAGGTCGATCGCAAGCCCTTGGTCTGGCTCCCTATTGGCTTCGATCTTCAGTCAAATCACCCCGGAGTTTTATCCATTCCTATACTACTTCTTCTAAGTCCGTAATCCATCCATCTTCCATGGAGAATACAGATCAAGCACCAATCATATAGCCGAATCTGACAACAGTCCTAGCTTAGCTCGTGTCCAAGATTGACAACCTCCCAACTGAGGTCCAAGAGATGCAACAGAACTAGGTTCCTATTCCTTAAGATCTCGAGGCCCTATTCCCTCGTGGTATGGGTCCACCCGAGCCTATCTGGGTTCCGAAAGAATATCAGCATGCTCCACGTGCCCCTCCTGCCAATGGGTCACCGCCTGCCCAGCTTCCAATGCCAAACATTGCCCAGCCTATGGCTAACCTGTCTGTGGTCGTTGATCCAAAGGAGGAGGAGTGGAATAAAGTCAAAGAGGATCTCAAGATGCTCACCAAAAAGTTTGACCAAGTCAGGATCTCTGGGAATTACATGGAATACACCCACATATCTCCTTATCCTAAAGCAAGGTTACTCGAGAAGTTCAAGATGCCAAATATCGAGAAGTTTGGAGGGAGTGGACCCCCGATTGTTAATCTTCGCAGTTATCATCGTTCCATGACTCTACTAGGGGCTTCTGAAGAGGTGATGGCCCAATTGTTTCAGCAAACTTTGAAGGATAGTGCCCTCCGATGGTTTTTATCTCTTGAGGAATCCAGAATCCGTAGCTAGGGGGATGTAGCCCGAGAATTCATGTCGGAGTACAAATACAACAAAGATCTTGAGGTCACCCATCGTGATTTAGAGCTGCTCAAACAGAATCCAGGAGAATCAGTCAGTAACTTCATAACCCGGTGGAGGGAGCGAGCAACTACCATGACCAATCGGCCATCTGAAGAAAAATAGGTCAACATAGTGAAGAAAAACTTCTTGCCCCATGTCCGAGCGATGACGGGAGGATAATACTATCCCCACTTTCGAGCTCTCATAGAGGCTGGAGTGGAAATCGGGGAAAGCCTCGTTAAAACAGAGGTTGAACCAAAAAAGGTGTCCGAACAATTCACCCCTAAAAAGTATGATAAACCTGCCAGTGCTACCGTTTAGACCATCAACAACATCTCTCAACCAACCACATCATGGACACTATAAAGCTTCCCTGCCCCCACCCGAAGGAAATACACTGAGCTCCATGCTCCCCTCTCCAAAGTTTACCAAGCCCTGTTAAGCCGAAACCTCATCAAACCCTTGGATTCCTGTCCATTGCCAAATCCACTCCCAAGAAACTTCAAGACCGAGGCTCATTGCGCCTTTCACCAAACTGTCGGCCATACCATCGACTAATGCTTTCACCTTCAGAATATAATCCAAGATATCATTGATCGGGGTACCATCGCCCCACCAGCCAATCCTAAGCCAAACACTACTCACAATCCACTTCCGAATCACCCCAATGCCATCTTCTTAGAAGAAAACCCAGATTTTGATCCCTCAACTCAAATCACACCCATATACTCCCCTATACCTCTTCAAATTTGCCCGTATTTCCTCCTACACCCTACTAGCCTCGCTGATCAGGCACTGTCACTCCTTACCAGAGCATGCATCGTTGTCCGTACCCATTTTTAAAAATAGAAGTATGGAATTGTCAGAGGTGTTAAACCAACTCCTAGAGTTCGGGCTGAAATTGCCCTCACAGTTGGTCATCGATTGCCAAAAGTTCAGTACACTGTTCATGGAGGCACGAAAATGGGCTCGAGATTCAGACAAGTGGGTGGTACCAACCGACGAAGTCAGCTTAGATGATGTTGTCCAGACTATGGCAGAATTATTCGGGCAAACCAGTAGCAACTGCAGTATCACCGGGTTACTTGACACTTTGAAACTATAAGGGCTCTTGATCCCTTCAATCACACATATCCCCAGAGAATGGGAGAACTTGTATGAAGAAGCCATTGAAGTTGTGGAATGCATCGACTTCACAAGAAAAAAATAGAATTGTTACCACCAGATGGGGGAAGAATTCGAAGATTCGAGTGAAGAACAAGCTGCAGGAAGAACTAGCCCAGTAGCCTACATATGTGGGATGATATCATTTGAAGAACTCCTCGGGGAGATAAATAGGGTGGCAACATAAGCTGAGATTGACGATAAAATAGGATTCATGTTCTTTCCTTCTTTAGAAAATCACATGACCAGATCAGGGAGACATTACCAGGTTCCAAGCTCACTACCAGCAAATGATAAGGGGAAGGGCGTTGAAAACCTTCCTATGCCAGAGATGACCATTGAGGAGAGCAAGATCCTCGATCAACTGAAGAAAACTCAAGCTAACATCACTCTATGGGGGCTCTTCATGTCTTCCCAGCTACACAGAAATTCTCTAATCAAGCTGCTCACTGGACCCATAGTTCCTCCATCTACCACACCAGAAGAAGCGATAAATCTGGTCGGATTCTTGACCTCTACCCGAATGCTATCATTTTCTGAAGAAGAAATCCCCATAATTGGACCGAATCACAATCATGCACTCAATATCTCCATCGAAGTCATGGGGAAGGCCGTGCCACTCTCCCTTGTCGATAACAGATACGCCTTAAACGTTTTCCCTCTGAGAACTTTCAAGTGTTTAGCCCTGAAAGAAAGTGACCTCGCTCCAACCTCCGTCGCTGTGTGTGCCTACGATAATACCCGTCGTGAGGTGATGGGGTCCATAAAACTTACAATAGGGGTTGGCTTTATAAACCCTGTCGTTGAATTCCAAGTCATAGACATCCCAGCTTGTTTCAACCTGTTGCTCGGATGACCCGGACTCCATAATATCAAGGGTTTGTCTTCCTCACTCCATCAGAAATTTAAGTTCTTCGCCGACGGGCGAGTCATCACCATTTTGGGTGACAAAGAAAATGCTGAGGGGGCAAACACCAGCAGTCCAATTCTCGAGATACAACACGGGTCAAATGATATGCTCCTATCAGGATTCTGAATCGAGCCACTCCTACTCCCGGTAGGGGACATTTTCAAAGAAAAGGTTTGTCTAGAATATGACCCTCAGGACAATGTCAATGTGATTCAGATGTTAAAAAACATGCACTTCATGCCCGGATTAGGGCTAGGGCAAAGGAAGCAAGGGATACTTGAGCCCATCGAACTAAAGAAAGATTTCCCTCCTTGTGGCTTGGGGTATCAACCATGAGAACAAGAGCTCAGAATGATCCGCCAGTCACGACCAAAGAGAAGATCAGACTGCATCCGAACTATATCAGGAGACTCCTTGAATGGACGATTCATCAAAGAAGGCGAAGACTTCCCCTTTTGCAGTTTTCCAGAACCATGGTATGACCACACAGACAAGAAGATGATGTCGAGAATGGAGATCTTTTTCCAAGACAGCTACCTAGGGGCCGAAAGTTTCCCACACCAAGTACAACCGCTCATCAAAGATACCAAAGAGACTAAGGAAAGAGATTTTGAAGATTCCTTCAACTTATAGATACTGGGGCTGGCACTCTGCATGGTTTATTCAGGCACTACATCAATGGACCCATCCCGTCTGATTAAAGTTGCTGATACTCCTCTCCTCAACTGGCATGCTGCACCAGTTCTACCCCTTGAAATCTCCCATAACCCAAATGTTTACCCTATTTCTTCTTCTGTTGTCTATCCATGCTCAAATGTAATCGAGACCTCTTTTGATGAGGTTCTCAATGTTGTTTTTCCTATCAATGAAATAAATGAAGATTTTGAGTATCTTGTTGTGCCTTACATTAACTGCTTGAATTCTAATCAAACTTTTGATGATGATGATTTTGAAAATGAACAATTCTTAACTGATCTAAATAAGGTTAATAATAAACAACATAACCTCGTTCAAGTTAATGAAGAAGAGACTGTTGTTATTAACCTCGGTTCTAGTAGCCAACTGCATGAGATTAGGATAGGGGACACCCTTGACGAGCATGAGCGCGTACAACTCAAAGAATTGCTAAAGGAGTTCGTAGATGTCTTTGCATGGTCGTATGAAGATATGCCCGACATCGATCCTGAAATAGCTCAGCACGAGATCCCCACTCTCCCATATTACAAGTCGGTTAAACAAAAATTGAGAAAGCTCTGCACCTAATGGTTGCTCAAGGTCAAAGAAGAGGTGGTCAAACAGTTAAACGTGGGTTTCATTCGGGTGATCGAATATCCCACATGGCTAGCCAACATTGTACGTGTGCCTAAATTAGGAGGGAAGGTTCGAATGTGTGTAGATTATCAAGATTTAAACAAAGCTTCTCCAAAGGATGATTATCCACTACCCAATATCGACATGATCGTGGACAACACAACCAGTCATGCTCTCAAGGCATTTATCGATGGGTTTTTTGGATACAAAGAAAAAACCGTATTCATCACCCCATGGGGAACCTTTTGCTACACCGTCATGCCATTTGGTCTCAAGAATGATGGGGCTACCTACCAAAGGGATGCCACAACCATCCTGCAGGATTTGATCCATAAGGAGCTCGAGGTTTATATGGATGATATGATTATCAAGTCCAAAACCAGAGAAGGTCATGTTCCCGCTCTCCGGAAGTTCTTCGAACGACTGCGAAGGTATTAGATGCGACTTAATCCACAGAAGTGTGTCTTCGGCGCTATAAAGGGAAAACTCTTGGGATTCATGGCCAGCAAAAAGGGGGGATAGAAGTAGATCCTGCAAAGCTGAAGGCCATACTTGAGATGCCAACGCCCCGAACAGAGAAAGAAGTCCGAGATTTTCTTGGGAAATTGCAATATATCAGTTGGTTTATCAGCCAACTAACCTCCATCTGTGAATCGATCTTCAAGATCCTCCGAAAATATTCAACCAAGGTTTGGAAAGAGGCCTGCCAAGAAGCTTTTGGCCTAATCAAATAATACCTAACCCAACCTCCAGTGCTCATGCCACCACAGTCTGGTCTCCCTTTGCTCCTATACCTAACCATAATCGACACTGCAGCTGGGGCTTTGCTAGCCCAATACCTTGAGGACTCCCATAAAGAAAGTTCCATCTATTATGCCAGTCACAAATTGGTCAGGTACGAGGTCAACTACACTACTTTAGAAAAGGCATATGTCGCACTTGTCTGGGTCACCCAAACGTTACGACACTACATGCTCACCTTCTCCATCAAACTTGTATCCCGAATGGATCCCATCAAATACCTGCTTGAGAAACCCGCCTTATCCAGTCGAATGGCTTGATGGTTGATGCTCCTAACCGATTTCGATATCATGTACGTCACGCAGAAAGCCATTAAAGGAAGAGCCATCTCTGATTACCCTATAGAAGAAGCAGATTTCCAGATCTCCGAATTCCCAGATGAAAATATCCTCTGCACCACTCAAGACCACCTTCGATGGAAAATGTTCTTTAATGGCGCTGCCAATAAAAAGGGATATGGCATTGGGATACTTCTGATCGCCCCAGATGACTCCCACACTCCCATCGCAATTAAATTGGATTTCCCTTGCACTAACAACATGACGGAATACGAGGCATGCACAGTGGGACTCAAAGTTGCTCTCAAGAAAGATATTCAATACCTTGATGTCTACAGGGATTCTGCCCTTATCATCGGTCAAGTGCTCAGAAAGTGGAAAGTCAAAGACGAAAAGCTCCAACCCTTTCATGCCCAATTAGAAGAGTTAGCCTCTCAATTCCGAGATATCACCTTCCATTACCTACCCCGAGCAAAGAATAACTTAGTTGATGCTCTCACCACCTTGGCCTCCATGGTCGACATGCCCGAAGGAATAACAATGACCCCCTTACTAGTTCAAAAGCAAGACAAACCGACCCATTGTTACCATATTGAGCTTGTCTCCACTGAAGATCTCGAACTAGCCGATTGCTGGTACCTTGATATCTGGTGCCGCCTCAAACATGGTAGGTATCCCGAGGGTTCCAACAAGAAAGATCGAACAATGCTCCGAAGATAGGCCGCCCAGTACATCATCTGTCATAAATATCTACTCAAGAGGAATTTCGATGGAACTCATTTACACTGCATCGCAGGGGCTGAGATTGAGAAAATAATGCAGAAAATCCACAGCGGGGAATGCGAACCCCACATGAATGGTCACATGCTCGCCAAGAAGATCATCCGATAGGTCTACTACTGGACCACCATGATCCAGAATTGCACCGCCTATGTTCGGAGGTGCCTCAAATGCCAATAATTCTCCAACCTTCAACACTTGCCTCCGTGAGAATTATACAACATAACCTCTCCCTGTCCGTTCTCCACCTGGGGTGTCGACATCATAGGGAAGGTTACACCAAAGGCTTCAAACGGAAATGAGTTCATCCTGTTTGCCATCCATTACTTCACCAAATGGGTCGAGGCTGAGTCATACGCAGTATTAAATGCCAAGAAAGTGGCCAAATTCCTCAAGAAAAATATCATCTACCGATATGGGGTCCCGCACTAGCTGGTATCAGATAACGGGTTGCATTTCAAAGCAGAAGTCACAGAAGTAGTCAACACCCCCGCACAGGTTTTAGTCTCTATCTACGATCAGATCCTTTCTAAACTCCCCTATGACCGCTATCAAAGAGAAGATTTTTCTTATACTATAGTTGCAAGTCTATTGTTGTGGTTCGGAATTAGGGGAAACAAAGCATCAACAAGTAGAAGCTTCCTGGCAAAGCTTCAAACAAAGAGGTTGGGCTGTTCACTTCATTGATTTGACTTCACTTTACTTACACAAATCTTCTCCCTACCGACCTCAGACCAATGGTACAGTTGAAGCCGCCAACAAAAATCTCAAAGAAATCATCAGCAAGATGACCGAAAGTTATAGGGATTAGACCGACTGGATCTCGTACGCCCTATAGGGCTATCGAACCTCAATCCGAACCTCTACTGGGGCTACCCCTTACTCCCTGGTCTACGGCATGGAAGCAGTCCTACCTGTGGAGCTGGAAATACCCTTGCTACGCGTCATGCTCGAAAGCAAGGTTAGTGAAGAAGACTGGTGCCAAAGCCGTCTTGATGAGATTTAGCCCTCAAAGAGATAATAGAACCCATCTGGGACCCAGATGGAAATTCAAGCCTAATTGGAGCGCCCCCTACATTGTGAAGAAAATCTTATTAGGCGGTGCTGCCATGCTCACTGACCTAGATGGGGAGGAGATGGCTCGTCCAGTCAACCTGGACGGTCTCAAGAAATTCCAACCCTAGTCCGAAATCTCGGCGCGCTACAACGCTTCTCATCCCCCTTCTATTCTAAAAAAAAAACTCTTCATTTCCCTCTACCCAGAACTACGTGGGCCTGATCCTCTACAAAAACTATTTAAAAACATTTTCAAAAAACCCTAGAGGTATGTAGGCAGCTCATGCACCTCACATGAGTGCGACCCCTTTCTTTTTCACAAAATTCTATTCTTTTCTTACCTCCGAGAATGATGGTTCATTCTAAAATTATTTGAACAAAAGGATTATGTATGCCTTAGCGATCATAATAGATAATTCAAAATACAAAACTCATCAAAAGGCATAGCTGGATGATCAGAAACTTGTTTATTCCACTAATAAGAAATTACAATACGGATTACATAAGAAAAAGAAACGGATAACTCCCTTCCCCACTACCATAAAAAGCCAAAATAAAATCCCCATATACATTCCCTATTACATAAATAAAATCTCCAAGAGTCCTACCCACAGCTACCAGAGGAGCGTGCACCCTCGTCATCTACATCTTGAGGTCCCCGAGTGTCCCCTGCTTGAATAGAATGCCGTAAATATTCCATGGATAATGAGCCTTAACCATCTTCAAAAAGACCACAACACCCCCTTCCATGGTGTTATATAAAACAAACCATCTTTGTCCAGTCTCCACTGCCAACATCTTGCTGACTACTTTCCTCCACAACCACTTCATATAATCTTTAGGGACATGCCAAACCTTCCCGACAGATTGAGAGGGACGGGACGACGGACGCCGATTTTCCCACAGAGATCCATGCAACAAACGCAGGAGCTCAATCAAATCTTCTACCAGAAAGAATTTTAAGGTCCGAGGGGGCACGACCTATGCCCAGCCGAATTGGTGCAAAAGCCGCCAAGGGAAGTAAAAAGAGGTATTTCTGAGACCAACCAGACGCACATATGAATACTCTCCTAGCTCCATAACGGGCTGCAATTGCCCCCACCAAGGCACGGACCAATACAAACCACAAGTCCCATGCTCCATAAGCTAATGCTCCCAGTTCTCAACATGCAAACCAACGGGGATGAAGTAGCGCGAAAAGAAGTTGGGTACGGACGATAAGGGATATTCTGGAGGAGTCGACAAGCGGAATCTTTCAGACAACCACATAAACAACATCACAGTTCTACCCCTCAAAAAGTCAGAATGAACTTCTCTCCAGGCATCCAGGCCATTCAGAGTCTCCGCCAATATTACCGCCGCAGGATTGCGACTGTATGACATCCATGAAGTAATGGCTGCAAGTTGTGGGTCCACTTGCACCTCCCCAGCACCAACAGTAATTTTGAAACCAGGCCCAGAACAACGGCTCCAGCATAGCCTGCATCACTTACTTCCCGTAAATGCATGAACTGCAGCACCGCCGAGAGGGAGATCATTCCTCCAACAACCAATGATCTAGCCGCTGAAGGCAAAATGTGAAGAAGCTCAGCCAATAAATCCCTAGGAGAATGGGAAAATGCGGGCAAAGCCACAACAACACCGGGATTTACACCCAGTATGGCAGAAAATTCCTCGTAGGTAGGACAAACTTCTTCCAACCCAAAGCAGAATACATGGTCTTCGGGGTACCAGAATTGTACCGCCACCGTCAGCACGTTCCACTCAAAAGGTCGATTGCGCCATAAGGAGACTCGACGCATGTTGAAAGCATCGTAGTCAACATTATAAGAGAACATAGCTACCAAGGCTTCGAGGTAGCCAGCAAACTCAATGCTACCAGGGAGAGCCATCTTGCAAGACTAAGAGATAGTGGGCAAGTAGGTAAGAATGCAAAGGTGTGATGAAAACACTCCACCCTTACCCCTTTTTATACTTGAAAATCCTCACAAGGGACATAATCCCTACAGAAATCGGAAGGAATCCTACCCCACAAGGTACCAAAGGCTGAAGAGGGGACCATTCAAAGCTTTGAATTGATGGGATTGGACTGAACTGCCGATAGACAGGTCAGGGAGCTTACAGATCGACAACCCCCCCATTTTTAGAAATTTCCCTTTTTCCTCTTTTGTCAAATTAGAAAACTCCATAAAAATAAATTGACATTCTCAATAGAATTTCAAAATCCCTTTTTCTCCTTGTAAAATTTCCCTTCTTTAAATAAAAAACTTTACTTCAAAAAAATTTCAAAAATATTCCTTTTTACGGTCTCAGCAGCAAAGTAAAAAGCGCGTGTGCATGCATTCATTCATCATTAAATAAAAGATATTAAAAAAACTCCATTGCATTACATATATCTTTTTTTGTGTTACATCATTTTACAGGAAATAGAAAGAAAAAGAAAAAACAACGAGACTCAGCCCGATCCCACATTCTTTCTCTCTCTCTCTCTCGCTCTCTCAAGAGCTTCCACCCCTACGACGTGCTCTCTTCCCCCTACGGAGAGACGATGTGTCACCACTACCCGAGCCCGAGTCCTCTCCGGACGAAGTATATGACACCAAGCAAGAAGGAACAAGAACTGCGTCCCGAATATGGGCAGTCGTCGAAGATATCCAGTCTCTGATGTCCCTTAACCAAGTGGTCGACACCCGAACTTGCTGCAAGGAAAGGACAAATCAGTATCAAAGCAGAATTGACCAAAATAGAAAAGAAAGAAAGAGAGGAATAGAAAAGTATACCGTAGGTCGAAGGACCTCCTCTGTCAAACCCATCTCCTCCGGATCCATCGCATGAGGACGGTGCAGCATAGGCACCATCCCTCCATTATCCCGTCGAATGTTGTATGAAGGGGGTATGTAGCCGTAAAAAAGGGACCTCCGAGGTCGTCGCCGCCGCAGATGCCGACGGACCACCATCGATGTGGGAAGACCCCACCTCCCGACTCGAACCCACCGGGGGGAAGGGCAGTGCATCATATATGCTGGGTGCCATAAACCATGTCGTTACAAAATCCATATAGTCATACGGTGCAGTCGTATCGGTGTATAGCAAGTAGGACTCGCCGATCATCATTGCGATCCTCTCATCCTCCAACATCAGTCGCTCCCGCCTCATAGACGTAGGAGGCCGTGCAGGTGGCACCACCACCTCCTCCTCAGCAATCTGATGAACCACCCTCTCCCCAAGGTACCAGGAATGGCCGAACTCATGCGCCAGCAAATGCCTCATCCGCGCATTCACCCCGGTCGCCCCCGCATCCTCAATGGATGTCCCCCACAGGTAAAAGGTCACCTGAAAATCTCCGAGCGAGCATAAATCAATACAAGATCAGAAGGATGAAAAACCAAGATTGAAATGGAAAGAGTCTTACCCTACCACTGATCAGGTCATTCAAGACCTGACGCACCTCCTCTAGGGAAAGAGATCCCTTTGACTGTCGATTGACCTTACGCCATTGATACAATCGATAGAAGTCCCCAACAGTGTCGTCCTTTAAAGCAATCAGCGGGGTATTGCACCCAATCACCTCATAGAACCATTTCTGAATTCACAAGCAAAAAGAGATGCATAACGAAAACGCGAATGCATGAAAGGAAAATGCGAATGCGTGAAAAGAAATGCACAAACTAAAGAATACCTCAAGATGGTACGTGGCCCCAGTCAAGGTCTATCGACAGCACCGACTGAATGCATCCAGAGAAAAGTAAAGGGTCGCCAATGTCAGACTCCCCCAATCATAGAAAGGGATGTTCGAAAACATCCTCAAGTACGGCAGAAATCACAAATGAACGACATCGCCGCTCGACGCCACCATAAAACCTCCTAATACCAGCAAATTGAATAACCGGGCCATCTGCCTCACTTGCAGACCGTCCTCCACATCGATCTCCCTACCCAACAGAACATCCTTCAGCAGGGACAGCCGGATAGAATCCCCAGAGACTATCCTCCCTACATCACCAAGTGCTGCACGCACTGCCTCCGATCTCACTCGTAAAGAGCGATCCACCTCTATCTTCTCTCCATCACAATCCAGCCCCAGCAGCTGTTGCACGTCTATGGGAGTCACAGTAATCTCCCCGAAGCCGAAATGAAAGGTGTGGGTAGTGTCCCATCACCTCTCTCCCAAAGCGCACAAGACCGCTATCGAACGAGGCGTCTCATCCAGCGCCGATGCCAGCTGCCCAAAACCCGCTGATGATACCATCCAACACACCACATGTGGGAGATGCTCCCAAACATCCCTAAGCCCCGTTGTCCCACGGGCATGCATGTTCTTCAAATAAATATCGGACTGGCAAAAAGAAAAGTCTCATCAAAAGTCAAGAAAGAAAAATCACCAAAAAGAGAAGAATGCCAAAGGTCGGGTTACTTACATAACCACTAGGACTCACTCTCGAAGAGTGATGATGCGAGGGCTCCCGCAGCAAGGTCCACTCATCCGCAACAGGCTCAAACGCATCAAAGGAGTTCTCACTACCCAAAGCAAGAGGCGCCCTAGCCCTCCACTCCACATTTTCCCAATCATCAACGGTCAACCACTCCGGTGGACTACAGTGCTCACAAAAGTGGCCATTTCTTGAAGATAGGAATGATAGAACGATTTGCAGAAGAATCGCAGAGAGAGAGAAAGAAAAAGAAGCTGTGAAAAATTGAGGGGATTCGCCCCCTTTATATAGGATGCCAAGCGCCATGCCGATCGGCACCTCCCCTTACCATACCGATTGGCACTGACCTATTGCCTTCCTGAGGCAACCCAAAAGTCTGTGCCACTGCCGAATGGCACCCTTCATATTATGCCGACCGGCACCCCCCTTAAATTTCGTACAGAAATTCCCAAAAAATACCAGAAAACCTCGAAAATTTCCCAAAAATCCCAAGAAGGATTTAAAGCCTTTTTACTAAGAAAATTTCGCATTCCCTCATGCAGAACCCCTCTTCCCCAGCGAAATCCTAAAAAAAACAAGTGAAAACTCCTCCCGGTAAAGCTTTGGAGGATCCCTAAGGATCACCCGATCACTTCCCCAGTGGAATTCTCTTACAGCACCCAAAATAGGTTGTTCCCCCCCACAAGGTATCCTAATGAAACAAAAGCTTCCCAAGCTATCAGCTCCTCAGCTCAAATCAAAATCACAAAAGTACTTTCCCCATCAAAATCAAAATCCAATCTTCATCCACTCTTTAGGTCAGAATTGACCTCGGTCTTGGATCGTCACTTGAGTTGGGTCAGAATTGACCCCGATCCTCGGTCGTCACCACTCTTTAGGTCAGAATTGACCTCGGTCTTGGATCGTCACCTGAGTTAGGTCAGAATTGACTTCGGTCGTCACCACTCTTGGGTCATAATTGACCCCTGTCTTGGATCGTCACCTGAGTTGGGTAAGAATTGACCTCGGTCCTCGGTTGTCACCACTCTTGGGTCAGAATTGTCCCCGGTCTTGGATCGTCACCTGAGTTAGGTCAGAATTGACCTCGGTCCTCGGTCGTCACCACTCTTGGGTTAGAATTGTCCTCGATCTTGGATCGTCACCTGAGTTAGGTCAGAATTGACCTCGGTCCTCGATTGTCACCACTCTTGGGTCAGAATTGGCCCCGGTCTTGGATTATCACCTGAGTTAGGTCAGAATTGACCTCGGTCCTTAGTCGTCACCACTCTTGGGTCAGAATTGGCCCCGGCCTTGGATCGTCACCTGAGTTAGGTCAGAATTGACCTCAGTCCTCGATCGTCACTACTCTTAGGTCAGAATTGACAACGATTATTAAATCTTCACCCTAAGCCCGCAGAATTGGCTTTGACCCGCATAATCGGTCACCCTCATCACTTAAGCCCACAGATTTAGCTTTGACCCACAGAATTGGTCACCCTCCCCAACACTACTTCAGGTCCTCAGAATCGACCTAAACCTCTGATATTGATTCTTCCCCATCACACTCCTTAGGTCAGTAGAATCGGCCTCGACCATTTGAATCGGCCATACTCCCTCAAAAGCATCATGTGGTGCCTATTCGACGGTCATCATTTGTTCCAAACTCGCCCGTCGAGGGGCTCTATAGACACCCCATTATGTCACCCCCTTAAGTCTCCTTAGGTCCCTAGTACCTCCCTTCATCACCGTAAACCCAGGTTATGTCTCGAGTACTGACCTAGAGGCCATCGAGAACTCCCCGCCACAGTTTGACCCAAAAGTCAAACTTTTTGTCTCGTTCAATACTGAATGAATCTTCGAAGGGCACTGAATATCCTTTCCAACTGTCAGCCCCGTGCGCGATTCCGACTTACCATGCGGACGAACGATCCGTTTGCGTCCGAAACCTGACCCATAGGCCACCGGGTGCTCCCGGGCTCTATTTGACCTAAGTCAACTCTTCATCTCAACCGAGGCTGAATGAATCTTTTAAGGGCACCGAATACCCTTTCCAATGGTCGATCCCGTGCGCGATTCCGACTTTCCATGCGGACGAACGATCCGTTTGACTCCGGGAGGTCACCGAATGCTTCTCGGGCCTGGTTGACCAAAGTCAACTCTCCAACCTGGGTCAAAGTCTTTGGAATGTCAAATTACATCTCCTAACCTTTCCAATGGCCCACCCCGTGCGTGATTCAGACTTACCATGCAGACGAATGATCTATTTGCGTCTGAACGATTCCCCGTCCAATGGACCCACAAATGCTTCCGAGCCATATTTGACCTAAAGTTAGCTCCCGAACCCGAAAGAGATCCAAAGGACTTTCAAAGGTATCTGAATTACCTTTCCAATGGTATGATCGGTGTGTGATTCTGACCAATGGTTTTCCCTCGACGATCGATTTTTCTAAAAATCCTGAGCGCACTGCCAAATGGTAGGTTCCAGACCCTGCCTAGCGGCACCTGTCGATAGGCAGGAACAGGTCTATGCCGATCGGCACTCACCTGGGCCTATAAAAGGAGGCCTTCACCTCATTTGCAAGAAGAGCCCAGATCTGATAAAAATCTCTCTGAACGAATCCCAGAAACCTCTCTCGAAGGCAGTGTGATTTCAACTTCCAAATCCCTTTTTTACTTTCACTTTTATCATCCTTTTCATCAAATTTGATGAATTAGCCACTCTCCATCATCATCCAAGTCCAAGGGCTGCTCTCCAACATTCAAGATCAAGTTCAAGATCTTCAAGAAGGTCCAACATTCTCAAACTCTCTCTTAAATTATCTTAAATTCCCAATAACTTGTTTTCTTATTTAGCACTTTTATTATCTCATCTCACACATCCTAATATACTTTGTATTTAGTATTATTGTACACCTTTTATTTTCATAAAAACCCAAAAAACAAGAAAAATAGGGTGTGCTCATAAATTCCAAGTAGGGATTCTCACACTTTTCCACACTTTTCTCACAATCAAAACACTTTTTCTACACACACACACACACTTACAAATAAGAGATTCCCCATTTGGATTTATGGGATAAACCCCACCCCTCATTTTGTATACGAAATACGTTGACTTTGATGCCTTTATAGTCTATGTAGGCATCTCGAGGTAAAACCCGAGACTCGAGTCCTTTTTCTCACCTTTCTCTCATTTTCTATCTTATCTAAATCCATTTTCCTTATATTCTATATACTTGCCCTTAGTGACGCATTACTCCATATGCGTTATCATTCCATTATAACGATCAACGTAGGGTTAATCGCGTAAATCTTATTTTTCTAATACTATTCTTATATCTTCCTACGGACGACTCGCTTTATCTTTCCCATGATACAAGTCGAGGATTCCTACCTCCATTCTATATATATACACACATGCACACATATCACGGGGGAAAACAAAAGGAAAATAGAAAATATTCATGAGAGACCGAAAGGGAAGAATGGGTGCCTAACACCTTCCCATTTCATAACTAAGCCTCCGAACCCTTCTCAAATCGTCTTGGTTTTGCACGCACCAGTATATCTTTGGATGCCATCCTTCGGGGTGGCTTCCCCTTTTTATTTTGTCTGTTTTGAGTAAAATAGACTGGCGACTCTGAATCTCTCTACATTTTTTACACCACATCTCAAACGACGCCGGCCGAAGCACTCCCGAGAGGGACGCGCGGGACCCGAAGGATCCTTTCCTCAATGCGCCCGCCCGCATGACGAAGATCGGGGATGGCCGCATACTGATTTGTCTAATTTATTACTTGAGAATGCTGATAATGATTTAAATACGGTGTGTGTGAGTCAAAGGAAATAATCTATTGTTGATGCCAATTGGTGTGTGAGTCCTAAATATGAATCATTAGGGGACACTGCACACTGCACACTTAGTGATTCCGACAATGAGGACCTTTATGAAATTCACACACTATACACAAAAACTCTCAAGAAAATCACTAGACTTGAAAAGATTGTCAAAGACCTTACACAGAAGTTAGAAACCCTAAGTCATGTGATTAATCAAAATGCTGAAGAGTACACTTCATAATGCCTAACTCATGAGAATGAAACTAAAACTTTTGAACCAAAACTGAAAGAGTTTTCTGGCTCAAATGAAATTCTGGAAAAGAAATACAAAGGGACGTTGTAAGAATTGGAACAAACTAAAGAAAAGGCATCAACCATCTTCAAAAAGTTTGCTAAATTTGAAAATAACTCCAAATGTTTTGAAGACTGTGTTGCTGAAAGTATGACCAATTCTAATAACAGAACTGGAATAAGCTTTTGCCCCAATAACTCCAAGAAAATAAAAACTTGTGAACCTATCAAGTTTGTATCTGGTGGCAAAAGACCTGCTGAAACTTGTCCTGATTTTCAAATCTTGAAAAATGATTTTGACTTGAAATAACAAAATTTAGACATTGGTGAATCAAGTAACTCTAAGCATAATGTTGAACATAAGGCTAAATACATATGCCCCCTATTAGACAAACTGATTCGTCATTTAATCCTGTGCCACCTAGGAATAAGACTAGAGCTCAAAACTTAGACAAACCCTTGGTTAATAATTTTCTTAGGGTTAAGAGTTCTACAAGCCATCTTTAGTGATCCTATTATGATGTATATGGACATTCCCTTGATGGTTACTATTCCAAACGTCTATATAACCTAGTCTGTCACTCTCTTGTTTACCATAACTTTAACTATTCTAGGAGAAGCTGAAATAATTACAACCTTCCTAGACAGCCAAACAAGAATTCTAACTATCGAAATAGGAAGAGAAGAAGTAATACTAAAAGACCATCAATAAAAAGGAATCATATATTCTTCTCTAAACCAAATGCTCAAACTGTTTATAAACTTCATAAACCTGTGCAAAAATATTTTAAAGAAAAGACTGAAGCTCGCAAGTTTGATCAAATACGAGCTAATAAGTGCAATTGAAAACTAGAGAGATTTTGATTAAAAAAGATTATCTATTACACTAGATGAAATGCAACATTATGATTAGTGATTTTAAGGTTGAACACACAACATATGGATGGTATTTAGACTTTGGATGTTCCAAACATATGATCGGGGATGATTCCAAACTTTAAATAAAACTAACTTCTCTGGAGGAAAAGTCTTGTTTTGAGATGGTGTATCAGCCCAGATCATTGGTAAAGGAACACTCTATAAAGAAGGATTACCTATTCTTGAGGATGTTCTCTTGGTAAAAGGTTTATAAGCTAATTTACTAAGTATTTCGCAGTTTTGTGACTCCAACCATACTGTCACTTTTTTAAAGAACAATTGTAAAATTTTAAATTAAAAAGGTGATTGCATTATTACAGGACACCGTACTCCAGATAACTGTTATACTGTCAATCCAAGTACAGAGGTTTGTAACATTTCCAGAATGGATGACAATGAGATATGGCATAATAATTTGGGTCACATTAATTAAAACAGTCTTAGTAAATTGTGCTCCCCAAGAGATATTTAGAGGTCTTTCTAAGATCAAACCTATTTCAAACATCATATGTGGCCCCTGTCCTGAAGGAAAAATTATTAAGGCTCCCCATAAGAAAGTTAAAGATGTTCTATCCACTAAACCTCTAGAACTCATCCATATGGACCTAATGGGTCCGTCTCGTACTGTTAGTCTCTATGGCAATAGTTATATCTTAGTTATGGTTGATGATTTCACTCGATTTACCTGGGTTGACTTTTTAACACACAAGTCAGAAACTTTCCGTAAGTTTTTAAAAATCTTAGTTCGTATAGAAAATGAGAAGGATTCCCAAGTAGATAGAATTCGTAGTGATAGAGAAGGAGAATTCATAGATTCAGGTGTCATCGAATACTGTGACTATAATGGTTAAAAATATGAATTTAGTGCAGAATCCATTCATACTGCTTCTCAGATAATCAATTGAGTTTACCTCAGGAAAAATACCAAACAAACATCCTATGAACTTTGGTATGGGAAGAAACCTAACTTAAAATACTTTAGAACCTTTGGTAGCACATGTTATGTCTATAAGGACAGATAATATCGGTCTAAATTCGAAACCATAGGAGATAAATCTATTTTCTTAGGATATTCTCCAAATAGTTGAGCCTGTCGTGTCTACAATATTCAAACCAAAAGCTTGATGGAATCCATTAATATAGTTGTAAGTGACACTAATGTATAAAGTAAGATCAAAGGATCAACGGTAGTGAATGAATTCGAAAATAATTTAACTTATGATTCTCTAGAGATAGATGTGTCCTTACTAATGGAAAACCCTGAAGCTCCTAACTGGGTTTCCAAAGATCATCCTTTAAATAGTGTTTTTGGTAATCCTACTAATCCATTTCGTATAAGATTCTAACTACGTACTCTTTCTCATTATGCTTTTTTTCTCTTATAGAACCAAAGAATGTTAATGAAGCACTGAATGACCCATTGTGGATAAGTCCTATGCTGGAAGAACTTCTTCAATTTGTCATACATGATGTATGGTATCTTGTACCCCGACCTGAAAATAAAAAGGTTATTAGCACACGTTGGATTTTCAAAAATAAAACTGATGAATCTAGGATGATTATAAGGAATAAAGCTAGATTAGTTGCCCAGGGCTACTCTCAGATTGAAGGAATAGATTTTGAGGAAACTTCTGCTCTTGTCACTCACCTTGAATTTATTCGCTTACTTTTTGCAATATCTTGTCATTTGCATTTCACACTTTATTAAATGGATGTTAAATATGCTTCCCTTAATGGCATCTTGACTAAGGAGACTTGCGTAGAACAACTTAAAGGGTTCATTAACCCTCATCATCCAAATTACGTCTACCGGATTAAGAAAGCTCTTTATGGGTTAAAACAAGCACCTAGAGTTTGGTATGAACGTTTATCTACCTTCCTTCTAAATAATGGTTTTAAACGAGGAGGGAATGAGCAATCTCGGTTTGTCAAACATTTTGACAGAAACATTACCATGGCCCAAGTATATGTAGATGATAACATTTTTGGATCTTCCTCCCCTACAGATGTCAAAACATTATCTGACATTATGCATACAGAATTCCATATGTCACTTATAGGGGAGTTACAATTATTCTTAGGACTCTAAGTTCAGCAAAATTTATTTGGCTTATTTGTATCACAATTCAAATATGCTTTAATTATTGTCAATAAGTTTGACTTAGAAACAAAAAAAGAAGGTAGGACTCCTATGAGTACTTCTGTCAAACTTTGAAAAGATGAGAATGGTAAATTTATAGATTCTACCTTATATCGCAACATGATAGGAATCTTACTTTACCTTACTGCCACCCGTCCTGATATTATGTACTATGTCTGCGTGTGTGCCCGATATCAAAATAATCCTAAAGAGAGTCATTTATCATGCGTTAGGAGAATTATCAAATACATTAAAGGCACTCCAAATTTAGGACTTTGGTACACTAAAGACACTTTTAGTACTATAGTAGTATACACTAATGCTGATTGGGTTGGGTGTTGCGATGATAGTAAGAGTAATTTAGGATCATGTTACTACATTGGTAACAATTTGGTAGGATGGACTAGTAAGAAACAAAACTGCACTTCCTTATCTACTTTCGAATCTTAATATATTGTCGCAGGAAGTTGCTATGCTCAACTACTTTGGCTAAAACAAATGCTGAAAGATTACTGTATAATCGAAGATAAGTTACATCTCTATTGTGACAATCAAAGTGCGATCAATATTTCTTAAAATCCAGTCCAGCACTCTCGTACCAAACATATTAAATTCATACATCATTTTATACGCGAGTTAGTTGAATCTAAGGAGTTAGAAATTAATTACCTGCCAAATGAATTGCAATTAGCTGAATTATTTACTAAACCATTGGATTATCTTCGATTTGAATATTTGTGCAAATATATTGGTATGGTTATGGCAGAATAATTATTTATTGTTTCATACTTGTTTTCTTTGCCCTTTGTCCATTTGAGGCAAAATGGGGGAGAAATTTGAGTCTACTTGGACATTCTTGTTGTATTCTCAACTAAAAACCTTGATATTAGTTATCTCATTTTCAGGAATTAGTAACTTCATTTACAATCAGAATTTTGATAGGGTATTGGTCTATATCTAGTTAAGTTATGTAATTTTCCTTTTCTAGGATATTGGGTAGATAAAATTTTTGCATAGGAATCGATTTTTTTTTGTATCTCTACGAGTCCTCGATGACTCAAAGTAGATTTTGTCTTATATTTCCAAAGGGGGAGATTGAAGCACCCAATATCTTTGATGCACTTGAGTCTACATTATGTAGGTGCTCATTTAGTTTAGAAATAGTGACAAAATTGAGTCATATCCTAGTCTACCAAAAAGCCTTCAGACTCTACATTTGAATTCCTCTAAAGTTCACATAGGTAGAACATCAACCATCCCTCACCTAGGATTGCATTTAGGTGTTTCATTCTTCATTATATGGGTGTGTGTGAGTTAAATCCCATTAAAATGATTTTCTACAATTTTTGGGATATTTTAAATAATTTTAGGAATTTTTAAAATAATTTTTAAACATTTAAAATTGGAATTTTACAATGTTTTGGGGATGTTTTATAATTTCCCTAACTGCCTAAAACATTGCTTGGGTAGAAACTGAAAGCGATAAATAATATTCTAGTGGAAGTTGAATTCTTTCAACTTCAAAAATACATGTTTTTCAGTTAATCGTAGCCTTACACGTGTTGGTATTATAATGTCGAGATTTGTGTTTTCTTTACCTCACATTTCTTTGGCTTTAGTTACACCGTTGGATCAATATTATCAACGGTCTACATGTATTCCAAAGTGATCCATGTGTTACCCTTTGAACCAAACAGAGTGAGTTTTATAGCGGTGCTTCGTCAACCATTAGATTTACTTCGATCATTTGTATTTAATCCTTCGTTGATTTTCTTCGACCTTCCAGAGCTTTCTATGTTTTAGTATAGATAAGACTAATACGTGCAACATTTACAATCTTTGGATCATTTCACATGTGAAAGAAAAAAAAAGAGAAGATGGAGAGAAAAAGAAAAGGAGAGAGAAAAAATAAAACCCTCACCCAACTCTAGCAAAATTCTCACGTGAAAACCCTTCTATGAGTTGAGTTAGTTCGAGATTTGAGAAGATCCATACTCTCTAGTTCTTAATCTCTTGTCCAACTAAGTCACATTCTCCATATCTGATTTTCTTTCATAGAAAATTGAGATTTGAGATTCTATGATACATATCATGTAGATATTACTGAGTTTGATTTCTTCTTTCAAGAAATCTTTATTTGGTTGGCTGTTTTCAAAACGTTTATGTTTCTTTCAAAACCTAAACTAACGAAATCATTTCTGATTTCAGTTTCAGAGAATATTAAAACTTAAATCTAGTTGAGATCTTGATTAGGTATTTACACTTTCATATATTTCACATTTTGTGAAATATCTGTACATTTTCGAATTAAGAAAGTGTATAGGATCTTGGGTCTTTAATATAGCAAGATTCCCTCTTGATCTATGGATAAAATTAAAGATCACAAAGTCTGAGAGTTTCGATCAAACTGATTTTGCATTTTTTTTTCATATTAGACATCTCTTTGTAATTTGATACTCATTTTGTCTGTAACAAGTGTGTGTGAGTTGCATGCATGTGTTAGGCACATCACATCACAACACTTTCACATTATATTACTAAAAGGTGTTGGTAGAGAGATTTTGGACTTTAAGATTCTATGTAAAGCTAAAAGGAGTGGAGTTACAAAGCTGAGAGAACATC